>CM052889.1:68506605-68814645 GCA_028534135.1 Potos flavus
GCCTATCAAGCCCAGAGCAAGGTTTTCCCAGGGGCCCTTAGTCACACTTACAGGAACCAGATGAAAGCTAGGAGCTTTGATGTGGCTCCTTCCCTCACACATGCACACACGCACACACACATGCGCACACGCACACGCACACACAGTCACCCCCCTCTCTTCCCAGGGACCTTGTTACAACTTGAGTTTTGCAGGTAAACAGTTCCCCATCATCCTTTTCCTTGAGGAAAGGCTCCGTGAAAGGGGACGATAGTGGACATTGCTCCGGGGTGGGGCAGGGGGAGGCCAGATGCTTGGATTAGCCCTGCCCTGCCCTGACTTGTCCGGCTCTGGGAGTCTGGACGAGCCACATGGCCTGGCTGAGCCTGGTGTCCTGGTCTGTAAGATGCCTGGGGACAGGAAGGATGGTCAATCAAATCCTTCCCCAGTGATTGCATGTCTGAGGTTTGACCGTCACCCCAGGCCGGCGAAATGACGGCAGTAACCATGTCCCCGTCCTCGTAGACAGCTCTTTGGTTCATACCGTGCCTTCCGGTTGGTATTATGGTTCATTATTCTTGTATCAAGCCCCCATGTCAACTAGATGGCACCTGCTTTGGATTCTTTGAACATAAGAAACTAGTCTGCACCTTTGCTCTTGTTTCTTCTGCTTGCAACAGAGGCTGCGGGCTGACTTCTTCTTCCTAGTCTCGCTCAAACGCTGCAGGAAGCACTCAACACACGATAGTAGTGTGACTTTGTCACAGACAGGGAAGCACGGGGGGACAGGAGGAGAGGGCCCAGGGGAAGACCCGAATGTCGCCAAGCGAGTTCCGGGGCACTTTCCAGAGGAAGGACCGGCTACGTTTGGTTCCAGGGGGACAGGCTGTGTTTGGACTTCCTTGCTGGCTTCCTGGGCTGATGATTTTGTTTTCTTGTCCACCAAATGCCGACTCTCAAATCTGCTGGATGTGCTTTGTTTCAAATGATCATAGCTCAAAAATTCTCCCCACCCCGTGCAATATCTTTCTGGACATTTTTTTTTCTTTCAATATCTTTTTGGACCATTTTGTGTTGTAAAAGCTGTCTGTAGGCTTTCAGTGCTAAAGCCCGTAACATACACATTTTGGGCGAAAGCATGCCTGTCTCTTTTCTTTTTTTTTTTCTTTTGAAGGAAGAAGATAGTATGTAGAGAAAATGCCAGAATATTACCCAACTACGTCCACTTTCCTTTGATCCTTGTACCAAAGACCAGAATGTGAAAGAGGAATTTAAATGAAATTCCTTATAACCGCTGACCCCAGGCTTCATTCAGCAGTGCCCTTGAGGTTCCTGGCTCATGCCACTTCTATGACAAGACACTGAAATTTGGGCACAGGGACATTATGACATCAGGGTAGGGCTGGATGTGTTGCAGTGGAGGAGAGCGGGGGTTTCTTTATGAAAGGAGGGCTTGGTGTCCGGTGAATTTTTCCAAATATTCACGGTGCCAATGCACGTGGAAAGGAGGGTTTACCCCCTCCCTGCCCCCATCTTTTGTGGGTCTCTCTCTGTGTGGAAGTGTGTCCTTCTTGCTGCATATGAGACATTGCTTCAAGTTGGTGACGCTAGACACGTTGTGTGCAAGGACTGTCCACGTGTGGCCTCCTTTTATCCTTATCAGGACTCTGTAAGGTTGGGGCTGTCCTGTTCTTATGAAAATGAAGGAGGTGGCCTTCAGAGAGGTGGATGATTTGCACAAGGAGGCACAGCTTAGACAAGTCACGGAGTCAGTGTCGCCCTCGGGGTTTTGGCGGGCGACCCCTGCTTTACACCACACCCTGGGGCTCTGAAGGCGAGAAGGGAAGGGGGCGGCATCACTGAGAACCCAGGTGCTCTCTGCTGACAGAAAGCCCGTGGGCTTCACCACTTAGATGCAACTTTGAGGAACAAGAGCCACTGGGGGGCGGCGACTTGCTGGCCCACGTCCAGGCGATACTGGTGGGCGGTTTGATGCCCTGTGAGTAGACTGTACCAGGGCCACTCAGCAGGCGGGCCTGGAGGGGGAGGTGAGGTCAGCAGGAGGTGGGGCCAAGGCCTGGAGTCTGAGGAGAGTCCTTCCCTGGGATTTCAGGCAGCTGCCCGCCTGACCTTGGACCCCTAGTCACAAAACAAGCATCATCCCACTGAGTGCCGGCTTTGCTGTCACATGCTCCTGGTCTCAGACTCTGGGCTCCTGCACCTGACCTGCTTGTAACCTTGGGAAGTCCGTTTGCTCCTCCAGCCGTTGGGGTCCCCATCTGCAGGATGGGAATGAGGCTGGGCACTTGGGTGAGGCTGCGGAGGAAGGACTGTGGGAGCGGGGAGCCCCTGGTGGTTAGCAAACTCGAGAAGGAGCGGCAAAGCAGTCAGGGGACTCAGGTCACGGTGCCTGAAGATCAAGGTGAGCAGGGACTAAGGTCAGTGTGGACACCACTGGCTACCTGCTTTGCATTTTGTGCCTGCATTGCCGGTTCGATGGCTTCTTGGGGCCACAGAATGTCCCCGGCTCTCTCTGACCCACCAGCCTCCTCGCAGACTGGGGCTGTGGGCACAGTGGCCCATGGGGGGAAAACAGCTCAGGGACAGGGTCCTGGACTTGGTCCTGAAACTTGCCTCGAATCCCTTGTGCCGGCTTCCCGGCTCACCAAAGGGAGTCACATTGCTCGAGCTCTGGTTTCTTCCTTTAAAAAAGAGAATCGAAATTCTTGTTTTCCTTTCCTGCCGGGACCTTGGTGAGGACCGAACAGGGTGAGGTCCCAAACGTGCTTTGGCAGCTGTCAAGTGCCGAGAACTGGAGGGGCCGTGACGGCTGTCTGCAGCCTCAACGTCATCGGGGGCGTTAGGAAAGAAGATGCAGAGTCTCTGGTTGAAATAAAGTCCTTGAGCCTCTGGTTGCCGGGGAGCCGTCCGAGAGACGTGGTGGCAGCTTTAACCAGCATTTATTAAACACCTACTGTATTCCCAGCCTCATGTGATAGAGCCCCCAGCTTTGTGGCCCTGGGCGAGTCGCTGATCTCTCTGTGACGTCATTTCTGGCGTGGAAATTTGGTAGTCATCTCTTCCTACTTCTCGGCTTGCTGTGAGGATGAAATGAGATCAACTATGCAAAGCACAGTGCCCGGCACAGACTTACTGTGGCTGCTGGATAGCTGGTCCTTATTCCTGTTATTATGGAGCTAAATTATTGTTACTGTTTGGTGTCTTCACTTGTCTGATCTCATTTAATGCTTCCGGCAGTCCTGCAAGGGCGACTTGCCTTCTCTTTCCATGCCACTTCATTTTTGCACACTGTCTTCCGTGTGAATGAAGTGCCTGGTGTTCACGGCCCCAATTTATAATGAAGAAAGAAATACAGCCGCCAAAGCTACCTGCTGCGATCTCAGGGAGGCAGAGAAGAGGGGTCCCTTGCCTGCCCCTAGTGAGATGCTCCAGGTGGGCGTGATACTGGCACAAAACATACCACCCAAGGAAAGAAATAGCCACCTGTTGGTGGAGAGAGATTGTCAGCCCAAAAGTAGGAGGGAAGAGAAAGGAGCTACGAAATAACCCCAACTTTCTTTCCAAGTGCATTTGTTGGGAAGGGAAAGAAAGAGCAAAACAGAACAAGTTCTGTCTGGGCGGACGTGATTTAACGTGGCCAGGGGCATATTGACAATAGTATCAGGGAGTTTCTTGCTCTGGGGCAAGTATTTGGAGTTTTCATGCTCCACCGGTTCCCCTAGAGACAGGGGCACACACTGGAGGAAGTTGGATTTGGGGACATGTCACATCTCTTTTCTTTTACAGTCAAGAAATCTATTTATTTAATTAAATTTCCTTTGAGTTCGGTTTTTCCCTCGAGCTAATTTTCCCTTCTGTTTTCTTTCTTTCCTAAGCCATCGGTCAGGGCAGAATTTATCAATGGGAATGACAGTATTGGTAATAATGGAAAAACATGGTAATAAAACCCACACGACACCCACATCCTCTGTCATCTGAAGTCTGTGAAGTCACCTTTGTTTCTTCAGAGGACTCTGTCGCTAGCTCGTAGCTTATTTAGATCTTATGTTCATGGCCGCCTCAAGGTTTTGAAGTTTGAGGTCTCAGGGAATTTTGAGAAAATATTTTTAATCATCCAGAAACTATTCAGGCTTTCCTTGGAGCTGGCAAACCCTCCTTCCTTCCCTCCTTCCGTTCCTCCCCTCCCTCCCTCCTTCTGTCCTCTACCATCCCAGCCCAGATCTCTTTGAAAGAGAGAATGACTTGCTAAGGATGAGCCTATCTCCTTTATGCCACTTTGAGATGTATTAAATCATCTAATTTATTAATTAAATAATCTAATCCAGGGGTTGACAAACTGTGTCCTGCAGGCTGAATCTGGTCAGTTGCCCGCTTTTTAAAATAAACTTTTATTGGGACACAACTATACCTACTCACTTATGTGCTGTCTGTGTCTACTTTTGCTCTATAAGGGCAGAGCTGAGTTGCAGCAGAGGCCATTTGACTCACAAGTTGAGATGATTGCTGTTTTGTCCTGTACAGAGAACGTTTCCCAGCCTCTATTCTAGTCCTTGGCTGTGATCTGCTATGGTTTTTCTGCTGCTGATGCTTGTAAACAAGTAGGCTCTTTCACTTATTCATTCGTCACGCATTTAGGAAGCACTTTTCTTCGTGCCAAGCTCCATGTTATGTACAAGGAGTATTACTTGTCTTTGAGGAATTATTGCACCGCAGTAGAGCAGAGGACCGTGTTGATTGCAGTCGTGACTTAAAGGAGGAAGTAGGCAATGTTTCAGAGGTTGAGTGCAGGAGAGAGCTGGGGAAGCCTTCATGGAAGAGGAGACATTTGAGCTGGGTATAAAAATGGGAAGTTACGTAAAAGCTGGGGGGCCATGACCTCCCAGGTGTGGGAATAGCCTGTAGTGAGGTGTGTAGTTGTGATAAAACAAGACGATCTCAGGAAGTGGAAGTCAACCTGGAGGAGGGTTTGGGGATGAGGGAAGGAGGTGAGGTTAGCGACATAGGTGAAGGCACCAGGTGAGGAGCACTCTATGAACAGGAATGATGACTTCCTGTGTTAATTCCATGGTGATTAGCTCCAAACCACAGCTTAGGGATAGTTGATGGAATTCATTAGATAGGGGGGCACCCCAAAGTCACTTCATCTGCAGGTAGCTTTGGAGCTGACCGATCCAGATTCAGGTTGGCTTTCCACTTTTATACCTGACTCAAATGTCCCAGAGGTCTCCCAGGCCCTTTAGAATCACTTTGTCTTTTTGGAATTTTCTCCTTGCCTTCTGAGGCCGATGGAAATGTTAGCGCTACAATTATCCAAGGCACAGTTCCTGTTTTCACAATAGAGTGCAGATGGCAGTGGGGAGATTGGCCAGGGGAGAAGGACCTGCAGTCTGGTGCATTCCACAGAATGTCTGGGCAAGTCCCAGAGGGACAGCCATGTGGTCTGGATTCTGGATGCCCTTTGAGGGCCTGAGGTCAGGGCTGAGAGGTCCCAGAGTTGGCAGGATTGGGATCAACTGACCTCGGACGCTGACTGTCCTTGTAACTCAGGACAGCTTGGTCATAAGGTGGGTGCACAGTTTGATAATGAGGTTTGGAGATCTGTGCTTCCTCATCTGTGAAATGGGGACATTTGTAACACTCACTTCTTGGGGTTCTTTTAATAATTCAATGAATTACAATTATAAAGCAAGTGCTTGGTATATAGTAAGCACTCATAATGTGGTTTAGTAATTAAATAACTGTCCAGGGAGGCATTTTCTAAATGATATTAGGGGTTTTACTTAAAAAAACCGAATCAAACAGGTTCCTTTCCTGTAGGGCTTCTTGGTGTAGTTAGTACGTTGCTCTGCACTATGATTTTACTTATAACAGCATGATTCCACTTGGACTTGGCTGTGGCTTCCTGGTTCCCCTGCGCATATGTTGGGATAAGAGTCTTATGAAGCAGGCTTTGGGAAGTGCTGTTTAAGGACACTGTTGGTATTGGGTGATACCTCCTGAGGACGTCCTCTGTGCCAGGCACTGTGCTAGGCTCGGGGAACACACTAGTGAACACAGACCTGGCCTCATGGACTTTGGTGATGGCTCCTAGAGTTAACACGAGAGTCCTGAGCTGCTCTGCTCCTCAGGGTTCAAGTCTGTAAAATGGGAACAGTATGAATGCCTGCTGCATATTACCTCACTAGGAGGTTGGAAAGATCACATGAGATGCTGGCTTGGGGAGGGGTTAATGAAGCTGGGCTGGGGGAGGGTCGTACGTAAGCATAATGCAGGAGCTAAGAGTGGAGACCCTGCATCCATCAGCTGAGGTTAGAGAATGAGCTCTGCCACCTACCAGCTGCGTGACCTTGTGCAAGTACCTTAACCTCTCTGCGTCTCTATCTTTTCTTCTATGAAATGAGGAGAGTACTCCTAGTACCTCATGGGGTTGTTATGAGGATTTAATGAGCTATAAGGCACTGGCACATACAAAGGGCTTTGTAAGTATTAGGATAATATTAATAATTAATCATTATAATTATATTAATTATAACATTAATTATTATTAATTATTAATACGATAATATTAATAACAGATAATAACATTGACCAACTGCGGCACAATCCATGGATTGTCTAATTTACTGCTCGCAATGACTTTATGTGGTAAGTATTATTATCCCCATTTAACAGATGAGAAAACTGAGGCTTATGGTTAAGCCACTGCCAGGGGTACATAACTAAGAAACTAAGCTTTAAAGCTGGCTAACAGACTCTAGTGCCTGAGATCTTAATTACTGTCCCCATGCCTGTGTGGTTGGGCTTATCTTGGAGGCAAGATGTGGCCACCAGGCAGAAGTCCAGCTTCCAGGAGGGGCATGGAGAGGAGAGCCCAGGAGCTGCTGAGGGGGCTGGCTGCTTTCGCTTGAGCATTTCTGAGGTCACCCAGGTCCTGGTGTTCAGAATTCCGGGAATTCTGAACACCTTCTCCTTTCTCTCTTTCACAGATACAGAGCTTGATTCTTTCTTCCTCCTCTAGGCTTTGTAATGGCTTCTTGAAGTCACGAGTAGAGTTCAGGGCTCCTGAGAACAGATTTGTAAAAGAGAGAGCTACTTTCCCTAAGAAAATGGGAACCTTAATACTTTAATCAGTTCTGTGTGTGTGTGTGTGTGTGTGTATTTTTAAAAAGATCTTGCCAAATGCTAATACCTGCTTCTGCTAATGTCAGGCAGTGATCCATAGAGGTCACCCTTTAGATTTTATGTGTCTCTCGCTTGTCATCTTCTGAATATTTTTGAGAGTGGAGAACTTGACCCCCTCCCTAGAGAAGCAGTGTATTTTAAAAATGTTTTTGTCGTTGTTGTTTGTTTGCCTATTAGAGTGTTGGTTTTTGTTTTTTTTTTTTCCTCCTTGTCTCTTAAAATCTCCCTTTTTCCTCCTTTCCAGTGCCTGGTAGCCTGACCCTGCCTTGGTTATCTATGACAGTAAAGCAGGAGCAAACTAATGTCAGCCCCCAGCGATGGGATGCTGCCACAGCTCTGGCTAAGGCTGCAGAGCAGAATTGCCATGGCCTTTGCAGAGAGAGAATTTAAGTCCTTTAGCACCTGGAAGGGTTGTGCATCTTCTCTGCGAGTGCTGCGGGCTTTATCAGTGGGTGGCTAAGCACAGCTAGAGAGAGACTATGTCAAGGGGGCAAGTGTCCTGAGCATCGGTTGGAAGGGAGTGGGGTGCATTCATTCATTTATTCATTCTTCCTCCCTCCCTCACCCACCTTTCTTTCTTTTGTCCTCTCCTTTGCTCCATCCACCGATCCATCTATATATCCATCCATCTACTCATCCATCCATATATCCATCCATCATCCATCCATCCATCCATCCATCCACATAGCCATCGATCCATCGATCCATCCATCCACACATCTAACCAACCATCCATCCATTCATCCATCCATCCATCCATCCATCCATCCATCCATCCATCCATCTATCCACCCCACTCATCTACTCATCCATCCACCTATCCACTTATCCATCCAAACATTCATCCATCCATTCATCCACACATCTCTCCATCCATCCATCTACCCATCTATTTACTCACCCACCCATCTTCCATCCACCCACTCATCTGCCTCTTTGCCAACCTATGCATTCACCTGCTCATCCATTTGTCTACCATCATCTACTTTATGGGCACAGAGTCTCCTCTATGTACCAGGTGCTCTGCTGAGTGCTGGAGATTTAGAAGTTATGAACAAGGCCCTTGCCCTTGTGGACCAAACTGTCTAATGAGGGAGGCTGACCATTAAACAAAGAGATGAGATGATTTGAAAACCTGATAAACACTTTGAAGAAAGTAGTGAGAGAGCCATGTTAGGTAGAGTAGTCAGAGAAGGTCTCTCTGAGGAAATAACACTTGAACTGAGCTTTGAAGAATGTGAAGGGGAGAGGAAGTTGCATAAAGAGTTCTCTAGACTGAGGGAATGGCTGCCTGAAGGGGGAAGTGGTTCCTGCTTGAGGAACTAACTAGAATTCTCTGTGACTGGGGCTACTACACCCATGCCCCATCCATGCACCCATCCATCCATATGCATCCCATGCATCTCTACCTCCATCTGTTTACCTATGCATGTATCCATCCACGTACCCAGACATCTATGCCCTATCCATTCATCTTTGTGCACATCCATGGACCCATCCATCTTTCCAGCTGTCCACCCATGCACCCATCCATCTATCCATCTGTCCATCCATGCACCCATTCATCTATTTATCTGTCCATCCAAGCACCCATACATCTGTGCACAAATCAACTTACTCACATACCCATTCACATATGCATTTATGTACTCATCTCCTCATCTATGCATCTAACAGACATTCATTGACAACCTACTATATGTCAGACCCATCTGTTTTCTCTTACTTGACCAAGCAGCATAAACAACTGACCACTTTTTCCTTTTGGAAACTTTCTCTTCTCTTGGGTACCAAGAAAGCACGGTCTCCTGGTTTTACTCCTACCTTATCTGGCCCCTACCTGCCTAAAACTGAATTGATTCATCTTCTAGAACCCAGAATTGCTCTTCCACTAGATTTTTTTTTCTTCTTAGTAAAGGGTGGCGCCATCTTTCTAGTTGTTTAAGTTGCAGATCTGGGAGTCATTCTGATTCCAGCCCTAGCCCCTCTCCTCATGTGCTGCATGTCCCCAGGTCATGTTAATCCTGTCTTCGAAATGTATGTCAAATCTGCCTGCTTCTCATGGCCAGGACTCCAGTCTTGCCTGGAAGACTGCAGCAGCCTCCTGTCTGGTTTCCTTACTTTCATATTCCACTGCCCTCTCCGCTTGGAACCAGATTAACCTCCTAAAATCCTGAATTGACCCATGTGATTTCCCTGCTTAAAACCCTCCACCTACCTGCCTACCTCAATGGTCTCCTCTCTTATTTTCTCTCTTACTCAAAACCGTTCAGTCTCACTGACCTTATTTTTCAGCTCTTTGAATGCTTTTCTCCCCTCAGGGCCTTTGCATATGTTGTGTCCTCCATCTGGAGCATTCTCTCCCTTCTTTTTCCCTAGCTGACTCCCACTGAAATTCCACTTTCTGGCTTACAAGTTTTTTTCCTCTGGAGAGTCTTCCTGTCCCCCCAACTCAAAAGAGCACCCGTCTCTTTTCTCTTGGGATACCATGTTGCTTTTCTTTGTAGCACGCATCCAAGTTTTTAGTTACATATATATTTGTATGCTTATTTGTTTAACATCTGTTTCATAATATTGTAGAATGTCCTGGGGCCAAAACCCATCTCTGCTTTGTTCACCATTGTGCCCCTATCACTTCTTCCAGAGACTGGCTCTCAGTTAATAATTATTAAAATAAAATGAAAATGTTCTCGGGGAGCTTATATAAGGATATTGTCTGTTCACCTAAAAATATACTAGGTAATAGGAAGTTCTATAAAGATAATTCAGACAATAACAGTATCTAACACTGATTAATTACTCTGTGTCAGCATGGTACAAGGTGCTTTCTATGTATTATCTCATTTAAGCCCACAGCACTCACTGTGAGGTAGGTTCTCTTACTATCCCCATTTTACTGGTGAAAAGACTGAGGCATAGGAACCTGAGCTTGTTTTAGCTCTCACACACAGTTCATGGCTAGGCTGGGATCTGGACCCAGATTTGTCTGATTCTTGAGTTCTTGCCCCTTTGTCTCAGCTCTGTATGCTTTTCACATACAGAAGCTCGGTACAGGTTTCCAGACTGGAAAAACGGTGGTCTTGGCTGAGAACTTGAAAGTTCCTTTGCTTTGCAGCAGGGAGGTAGACCAGATGAACCACACCTGGAACTCCTGCTCTGGCATTCCTTAGAAGGTCTTACATTGTAGGTAGCGTCATGATGTTTTTTCACACTTACTCTGACTGCTGTCAAGTTCTGTTGCAAATTTGAGGGCAGTCTGGGGCTGATGGACATCTGGTTTGGCGGGGGCGGGGGTGGGGGCATCGTGCTTCTCTGCCTTTCCCTTTGGGTGGTCTTGAGTAGGACTGTGACCTTGCTCTCTGCCCGAAGCCCTTCCATTTCTTCTTCTTCCTCCTGCCCCCCGGGATCTGGAGCCAGAGCCTGGTTTTCAAATTGCAAGATAACGATTTGATTTAGTGATTTATCTGATTAGACTTAAATGTATTTATTACATGCTTAAACATATTCCAGGGAGCTCTGAAAATGAACCGCAGGACTGTCCTGGGCTGAATTTCCGAGACCCACTGGAACAAGTTCAAGAAAAGCGTAATCTACTTAGAGGGAAACAGAAGCAGGCCCTAATCCAATCGGCATCTGTATCAGGCAGCACATCCCCTACGTCCTGCCCACAACCTCTGTGCCCCCCAAACCTCTATTTGGAGGGGACATTAGTGCTCCCCTGGATTCCCCCTCCCCAAGGACCCATATGGAGTGAAGACCTTACCTACCCTTTATTTATGGTTTTAAAGTAATCTTTATTTCCCTTTGTGACACTAAAATCATTTTTATTTGCAAAAATTCTGGAAAAGAAACATGTAAAGAAAGAAAACCCAAATCACCTATCATAATCTTGTCCAGATTCACATTTTATGGTGGCTCCTTTAGATATTCAAAAATGCTCTCAAAATTACCCAAGGAACACAGAATTCCATTTTAACTGTGATAATTCTCAGGCTTTTTTTTTTTTTAATGCATTTTTAACAAAATCGGAACAATATCAAATTTTATAGATTCTCTTATATCCTTTTCCCTTCACTCTTTTTTTTTTTTTTTTTTGAGGAGGGAATCATACCATTAATTACCTTTTGAAAACCTCACATTTAATAGCCACACCCTGTTTCTTCCTGTGGAAGTGGCGAATTTGCATAACCATTGGTTTTTGGTTATGTTGTGCTTTCTGGTTATATGCACCACCCTGAACATCTTTGTATTGTGGTGTCCTTATATCACTTACTGCCATTCCATTTTCTAAAAAGATGCTCTATTTTTTTTAAGTTCTATTTATTTATTTTTTAGTAATCTCTATACCCAATATGGGGCTCGAACTCACGACCCCGAGATCAGGAGTCTCATGCTCTACTGGCTGAGACTGCTGGGCATAAAACATGGTCTATTTTTTTTTTTTTTAAGATTTTATTTATTTATTTGTCAGAGAGAGAGAGAGCAGCAGAGGAAAAGGGAGAGGGAGAGGGAGAAGCAGACTCCCTGCTGAGCAGGGGCCCCGATGTGGGACTCAGCCCCAGGACCCCAGGATCATGACCTGAGCCTAAGCGAAATGCTTAGTCCGCTGAGCCACCCAGGGGCCCAAGATGGTCTATTTTTTAACAGATTCATTGAGATATAATCAGCATGTAATGAACTGCACAAAGTATACAATTTAATGAGTTTTGACCTGTGATACATGAGGGGAACCATCATCGTGAATCAAGATGGAGAATGTACCTGCCAGCCCCAAACTGTCCTCATTGCATTTAAAATGACCTCCCGTGGTCTAGAATGTTCTCAGCAACTCTGGATCCCCTTGAGGTGCCTGTGACACATGCTAGGGCAGGTCCTGCACATAGAAGATGACTTGGTGGATGTTTTGTCAATGGATGCAAGGTAAACCTCTGCTTGGTGTCGGCAGCTACTTGCCATGAATGCCTGCAATGACAGGGAGCTCGCTCCCAGATAAGTCAGCCCCCTCCATGGCTGGCTTGCTGTGCACTGTCCATCCTTGAGCAATCTCACACTGGCCTCCTAGCACATCTTTCAGCCTCTGATAATTCTGCCCCCCCATGTCCCCAAATCCACATGGCGTCCCTCTCCTTCCCTTTCCTCCCTTTCCCTGTCCCTCCTGATTGTTGCTCCTTTCCTGTTCATCTTTCCGCTGGTCTGATGCGAAACAGTCTGACCACAGTGGTGAATGGGACTCCTGGGGTCCTTGCCTTCGTAGAGCTCAGTTTGGTAGGGGAGATAGACATTCAGCCGCCAACTGTGTCAATAATAATTTAACCCCGGCGTGAGCTATGAGAGCTTATAATGGGGATCTGGTCTTTCTTGGGGTGGGGGGGGTGAGGGGATGCCATGGTCAGGGAGGAACCTCCATAGAAAGTGGCTCTTAATGTGCCTTTTGCTTATTAGAAAATAGTATTTTACATGCTTCTTTTCGGTTCCCTTCTCTAGACTGAACATTTTCAGTCCCTCGGGCCATTCTCAGTGGGCAGTACCTTCGGACCTCTCAATCCCCTGCCCGCTCTTTGTTATCTTTGTGTCCTGTGACCGGACGACACCAAGAGCCCGCGTCTGAGGACATGATCTGCCTAATCACACAGCCAGTCCCTGCTCTAACGTTTCCTCTTCCAGCCACAGGACGTTTTCAGCAGGATCAGAGGCTGGCTCAGAAAAACAATAACCACAGTGAAGCAACAACACTCGTGAACGTTTGTGAGATGCTTCACTTCCCTGTGCTAAGCCCTTCCAGGCACTCGTTCTCCTCGTCCCACTAACGACGTAAGAGCCAACCCTTTACGGCATGTCGTCCCACTAACGACGTAAGAGCCAACCCTTTACGGCATGTGGGGTGTGAAGACTGGTGTGAGTGGTTTTTGCCTCGTAGCTCACTTAATTCTTATAGGCACCCTTATGAGGTGGGTACTTTTATGATTCCCACTTTACAGATGAGGAAGTTGAGGCAGACAGATTAACCAGCTTGCCCCAGGCCACACAGCAAGGCTCAAACACTCAAGGTCAGTGGTCAGAGCCATTGAAGCACTCTACTGCTTCTGCTATGGTTCCTGGTTTCTAGGGGAGGAAATTAAGGTGGGGTAAGGAAGCTTCTTGGGGTCAAATGGTGACACTGGGATTTGGTCCTGGCAATGTGACTCCAGAGGTCACCCTTAATCCCTATTCGGTTTGAACTCCTCCTTGAAGGAGCATCTGGAGGAAAGGAGCTTAGCCGGGTGAGGTCCCAGCCTCTGCAGGGGGAGGAGTCTTTCTTTATCCATCACCGCAGTCTTCGGGGTCCACTCCGCGCATCCTGGACAGCATCAGTGTAGGCGCACGGACACAGGAGTTTGGGAGAGAGTCATTAGTGCGAACCCCAGCTCAGATCTGGAATGGGGCGCCTGTAAAGATCAGTGAGCCTGCTGTGGGAAGGGAGCTCTTCAGGAGCCGAAATGTGTTTGTATGATCTGGAGTGAGTGTCGTGCCAACTTCTTTCCTTTTTCTCTATTTATTGAGTCATTAATTAGAGCTGTCTAATTTCCCATGCCGTTCGTATTTGGGAACGTGAGAAGGGTGTCTGAGGAAGGGAGAAATCAGATCATTATCTACCGTGCCACGCTCGGAGTCTAATGAAGTTTTGCTAGAATGGTCTAGAAATTCAGAAGGAAACAGACAGCAGGTCTTACGGGACTTCTCTTTGTCAGCAAACTTTCTTTTCCACGGGAAGAGAAACTTCCACGGAAAGACTCTGAAAGTTCTCCCGTGGCTTATCAAAACTTGCACGCGTAGGAGTTGAACTGGGTTGAAAGCTGAGTTTGGGGATTCCTGGCAACCTTTGGCCAAAGGTCATTCTCCCCTGTGGCGCGTCGGATGGGGGCAGTTAAGTATCCATCTGGCCGTTTCTCCTGAGGCTTGTTTGTGCTGCGTTGTGTGATGGTTCAGAGTGCAGGTTACAAAGATGGTTAAGAAAAGACAAAACCAGTTCTCAGATACTTGCCCTGTGTTATTGTTCCTGCTCTGTAGCAAATTATTCTGAACTTGGTGTGAACCCATTTTACTGTGCGGATGGATATGGAGGATCGGGAACCGGGATGGTACAGCGAGGTTGGCTTGTCTCCGCTCCATGGAGCCTGGGGCTGGAAACCTCTCAGAGCTGACCCCCACTCGCATGTCTGGAGGCGGATGCTGGCTATGGACTGCAAGCTCAGCTGGGTCCTCCCTGGAATTTCCACACGTGGCCTTGCCACGTGGCTGCGTGTCCTTCCTCCTGGCACACCACCAATGCAGTTTTGCATTTTCGAGAAGCCCTGTTAAAAAAGGAAAAAGCAGCAGGTAACAATTTTTTTTCCAGCTCTATTGACCTGTAAATTGGCCTGTGGCACCGTGTAAGTTTAAAGTATATGATGCGATGATTTAATTTGCAAATGCATTGTGAGATGTTGCCCACAGTAAGGCTAGTTGGTGCCTCCCTCACCTCGCTTAGTCACCACTTGTTGTCCTCGTCGTTGCTATGGTGACAACATCACAGCTCCCCTCTCATAGCAACTGTCAAGAATATTATACGGCGTGCTTAACTATAGTCACCACGCTGTCCGTTAGGTGTCTAAAACTTAGTCACTTGTACCTGGAAGTTTGTACCCTCGACCAACCTCTCCCCATTGCCCCCACCCCCCAAGCCCCTGGCAACCACCATCCGACTCCCTATTCCTAAGTCCGATGTGTCTAGGTTCCACCAAACAGTGAGATCCTACGGTATTTGGTTTTTGTCTTTCCCTGTCTGTCCTCTTTCACCCAGCATAATGCCCTCAAGGTTCATCCATGTTGTTGCAAGTGACAGAATTTCCTTCTTTTTTTGTGGCTGAATAATATTCCCTCTATCTATCTACCTATCACATTTTCTTTATCTATTAATTGATGAACACTTAGGTTAACTGGGCAGTTGTGAATAATGCTGGAGTGAACACGGGGGTGCAGGTATCTCTTTGCGATAGTCATTTCCTCTCCTTTAGATAAATACCTAGAAATGGGATTGCTGGCTCCTAGGGTAGTTCTAGTTTTAATTTTTTGAGGGACCTCCATGCTGTTTTTCACAGCAGCCGCACCAATTTCCATTCCCACCAGTCGTGCACAAGGGTTCCTTTTCTCCACATCCTGGCCAGTGTTTGTTATCTCTTGCCTTTTGGGGGGGGGTAATCACCATTCTAAGAGGTGCAAGGTGATATGTTATTGTAGTTTGGATTTGCATTTCCCAGACAATGAGGGATGTTGAGCACCCTTTCCTGTACTTGTTGGCAGGCTCTGTGTCTTCTTTGGAAAAATGTCTGTTCAAGTCCTCTGCCCATTTTTTAAAACGAATGAATGAATGAATTTCATTTTAAAGGGTTTTTTAATCTATTTGAGAGAGAGAGCACAAGCAGTGGGGAGAAGCAGGCTCTCCGCGGAGCAGGGAGCCCGACGCGGAGCAGGGAGCCCGACGCGGGGCTGGATCCCAGGACTCTGAGATCATGACCCGAGCCAAAGGCAGATGTTTAACCAACTGAGCCACCCAGGAGCCCCCACTGCCCATTTTTAAATCAGATTTTTTTTTTCCTGTTTTGCTACTGAGTTATAGGAGTTCCTTATATAGTATGGTTTACAAATATTTTCTCCCGGTCCACGGGTCGCCTTTTCATTTTGTCGATTGTTTCTTTGGCTGTATGGAAGATTTTTAGTTTGGTGAAGTCTTGTTGATTTTTGCTTTTGTTGCCTGTGATTTTGGTGCCATGTCAAAATGTCGTTGCCAAGACCAATGTCAAGGGGCTTTTCCCTTATGTTTTTTTTCTAGGAGTTTTATGGGTTTGTGTCTTATATTTAAATCCTTCATCCATTTAATTTTTGTGATAGGTGTAAGATAGGAATCCAGTTTCCTTCTTTTGCATGTGGATATCCAGTTTTCCTAACACGACGTATCGAAGAGACTATCCTTTCTCTATTATGTGTCCTCCGTTCCCTTGTCAAATATTAGTTGACCATATATGTGTGGGTTTATTTCTGGGCTCTCGATTCTGTTCTGTTGGTGTATGTATCTGTTTTTAATGCCAGTATAATACTATTTTGATTGCGATCATTTTGTAGTATAATTTTATAGTATAATTTGAAATCGGCAAACACGATGCCTCCAGCTTTGTTCTTTCTCGAGACTGCTTTGACTATTTGAGGTCTTTTGTGGTTTCATATAAATTTTGGGATTGTTTTTTTCTATTGTTTAATTTAAAAATTTTTGAAAATTTTTGAGAAAGAGAGAATGCAGGGGGGAGGGGCAGAGGGAGAGGAGAGAGAGGATCTTAGGCAGGCTCTGTGCTCGGCGTGGAGCCCAACATGGGGCTCGATCTCACAACCCTGAGATCATTTACCTGAGCTGAAATCAAGAGTTGAACCCTTAATCGACTGAGACATCCAGGAGCCCCTTCTATTTTTAAAAAAAAAATACATTCGAATTTTGAGAGAGGTAACATTGATGTATTTTAGTTAACCCAGTACATGCAAAGTATAATTATTGCAATATGTCAGCAAGATAAAAAAATTATTGAAGACATTGTATGTTCTTTTATTTCATGCTAAGCCTTTGCCACGTGGTGTGTATTTATGCTCATAGCCCATCTTGATTCAAATAGCCACCTTTCAAGTGCATCATGGCCATGTATGGCTGGTGGTTTCCCTAGTGGACAGGGAGCCCCTAGAGCTCTCACAGGTAGGTAGTTGATGAAAATGAATAAGAAACTCCTCACACTTGGGACTTTAGCCTACTCTAGACAGAATTCTGCCTGCTCCAGGGACTGAGGCTCAGTGGTCTGACCCCCAGCGGGGATTTTCACTTGGCTTCCTCAGCTGAGGAGGGAGACAGGGATAACCAGGTCCGTTTCCAAGTTCCAGGCAGGTCTGAGAACCTCGGGGTACTGCCCAGAAGGTTCTCTGAGCTCCTGCAGAATCTCCAAAACATCTCCTTTTCTGAGCAGGCAAACCTAAGAAGACCTCCACCAAATGAGGACCCGCCCTCTCTGTAGCTACCAAAGCCCTTAGCAAATAGGTCCTCCCTTTACAGACCTCCTTCCCAGGCACCAGGCACCAAGCTAACCCCATCACAGACCCTGTCTCACCCGTTCCTCCCAGCCACCCTGTGATGGGGATACTTCTCAGACCCCCATTTAATAGAGGGGAAACTGAGGCAGAGAGAGGTTAAAGTAACTTGCTAAGAGCTGTCTTCGTGGAAAGCAGTGGTTTTCAAACTTGAGCACGCCTCAGAATCAGGGCCTATAAGAAACACAGGTTGCCGGGCCCCACCCTCAGAATTCCCGACTCCATAAGTAGGTCTGAAGCTGGGCCCGGGATTTTGCTCCCAGATGATGCCGATGCTGCTGGTCTGGGGGGCAGGGTTTGAGAAGCACCCCGTTAAAGTTACGCCTTCGTCCAAGTATTTCCCTTGCAGAAAAGTTGAAGGCACTAAAGAGACTTATTCTGGAGCAGAAGTGGGTAGGGACACAGTCCACACCCCATTGTCACATAGGAGAAGGGCTGTCACGGGGCTGGGGGGCTGTGCTGTGTGTGTAGAGGACAGCGGGAACAGGAGGGTGGAAGTGACCTCACCTGGAGTTGGGCTCCGTAAAAGGCAGCCCGTAAAAGGCTCCATTTCTATTCACCGGCCGGCCCCTTACATGAGGGACTTCTGCAGTACCCGTGACCAAGAGGGTTAGGGCTGAGACCCGGCATGGGATGGAGAGCAGGAGAAAAAAAGCCCCTTCTTTGGTGGATTCTATCAAGACTCACCAATCTACCGAGTTGGATGCACTTTAAAAAAAACATCCTAGCACAGTTTAATTTTGATTTAATTTTATTTTGTTTCACAACATTATTCTCATTTATTCATTTATTTTTAGCTTCGTTCTTATAAGCTCATTAACTTTACTTGTTTTTTTTTTTTTCCTGTTTTCTGTTTTCTAAAAGCAACCCAAACTAATTCCCCACAAACAAAACAAAAAACCAAGCCGAGCTGAGGGTCTGGGATGGTTAAGCGCGGTTTACGCCTCCCCACGGTGCGGTGGCTGTCCTTCCTATCTTCTGCAGGTTAGCTGGGGACGTTAACGGGAGGGGCACCAAGATGTGATGGTTGAGTTTCCAGTCAGGTATCATGTCCAAAATTGAGAGAGGATTCATTTTCTATTAAATTGGTGTTGGATCGAGGTTCCGCAGAGTCCGGATTCATGGACGCCCAGCTCGGGAACGATGTGGGTTCTTTGTCATTTGACCCACGGCAGGGAGGCAGAAGACCAGGGGGTCTGTTGGCTCCCTGCGGCCAGCAGATCCCTGGTGGTCAGGCCCCGAGGGGCAGTGGCCTCAGCGGAGACTCAGTCTCTCTTCCTTCCAGCTGCTGTTGACAGGGCTGTAGGGACCGAACTTCACAAATGCCCCATGACCCACAAAATGAAGTTTATTCTTTGTTCTCAGCTGCTTGAATCAGATCACCTTGTGCTTCGTGAATCACTGAGTTAATAGGGATCAGACCGTGGGCTGTGTCCCCTGAGTCCCAACCCTCCCATCCCAGTCCATTGGCCACCCTGGCATCCCATTCACCTGTCATCCCTTCAGCAAATATTTACTGAGTCCCTACCAGGTGCTGGGTACTGGGCTAGCGTGAGGGATAACGTACGGAACAGGATGGGCTGGGCTCAGGTGGGACTAATGTTGGAGCCGGGCAGAGAATCCACAAACAAGTACACACTGATCAATAGCTAATTTCAGCACGTGGCACATTTTATGAATGACAAGCAGCAAGCCAGGTGAGGGAACGGAGGGGATGCGGATGAGGTGAGGGGATAATTTGCGGGTGGGTGGTCAGGGAAGGGCTTTCTGAGAAGGCAGCTGTGCCTTAGCTGGGGGCTCCCCGGCTTGGCAGTCACCAGACACATTCCCCACCACGGAAAGGGAGGTGTCACAGTTGCTCCGGCTGAGTCCGAGTGGGGCTTGAGCAGAATAGCTTTGCATGACCTGCTTCCCCCCCGCCCCGTAATGGATCCTGACAGCGAGGAGGGGGTGCTGGGGGAAGGCGGGTGACAGGCGTGGGGGGCCAGTCCGCTCGGCTCTTGGGGCCCGGCCGATGTCTTTAAGCCTCCAGAGGGATTAATCTTAGTTTCGATTCAGGGAACACTAGAGCCTGAATATGACTTAGAAGGCGTGAGTTGCTGGCGCCTGCTCTGCAGTGTGCAGGAGCCTCGGAAAGGTTAGCTGAGTGAACAAAGCCGGTCGCAAAAGGCCACGTCGTGTGTGATCCCATTTCTGGGGAAAGTCCAGAAGAGGTGCACCCACAGAGGTGGGAAGCAGATCCGTGGTTGCCAGGGGCTGGGGAAGGGGGGCTGGGCAGTGGCTGCTACTGGGTACGATGCCTCCTTCAGGGTGATGGAAAGTTTTGGATCCGGAGAGAGTTGTTGGTTGTACACCATTGTGAAGGCAAATACCTCCAACGTGTGTCCATGAAATGGTGAATTTTATGTTATGTGAATTTTACCTCAATTAAAAAAAAAAAGTCCTTAGTCTGACTGCGTCCATGTAGCGGGTGGGACATGGAGCCTGGCAGGGATTTTGGAATCCGGTCTGGACTGGAACGGGGCATCTCACCCCAGGCTACAGTTATAATGACCTGGGGAGCCTTTAAAACTCTGGCTGCCTGAGCTCCAGCCCCAGAGCCGATATAATTGGTCTTTGGTGGGGTCTGGATAGCAGGAAGCAGGGATTGGAAAATGTGGCAAGTAAGCAGCAAAACCAGGGCTGGAGCAAGTGTCTCCTGAATCCCACCCTCTCATCCCATGTTCTTTCTTTATACCCACGTCCCTCCTGAGTCTCAACTGTCAGGAAATGCCAGATGTTTAAAACAGTGCTCCTCGTGTTCAAAAGTGCACATGAATCTCATACAGGGAAGGGTCAGGTTCAGCAGGTTCAGGATGGGGTGTGCGAATCTGCACGTGTTACCAGCTCCTAAGTGATGCCTGCTGCCATTGGCTCTAGGAGCATGCTTCGCCAGAGTCTGAAATGCAAAGAAATCAACACAGTTACAATTCGGGTGCAGAGATCTCTTATAACCCCACCTAGCACAAGGCAGTCATTGAATGCGAAGCTCTCTTGTATGCCTTCTGGTTGTTTAAACTCATTTAATCCTGACACCAGTTCTATGAAATAAGTATTTCAATTGTCCCCATTTTGCAGATGAGGACACTGAGGCTCAGAGGCAGGAGTGACTTGCCCGCACTTGTACAACTAGCGAGTGGCAAAGCTGGGAGTCTGTACTTTCAACCTCTCCCCTTCTCTGCCCCCAGAGGAGTGACTGGGGAGGGCCAGCCCTGCACGTCTTGACCAAAGATGGTTCCTAGATGGCCCTCTTTTATTCAGAGGCCAAATTGAGCACAGCCTGCCTAGGCCCCACAAAGGCGCATGTGGGTTAAGATTCAACAAGTAGGTCCCCTAAATTAAGAGCTCTGTGATTGGCTTTCCTGGGGCTTCCCACCTGTTTCTGATGTGAACTCCAGATGTCTCAGGCTGAGGATAACCAGCTCATCCGGGTTTGCCTGGGATTTTCCTGGTTTTAGTGCAGAGAGTCCTAAGTCCCTGGAGATCAACCCCTACCCCACTCCCCCAACCTCTAGTTTTTGGCTAACTGAGATGACTGATCCCCAATGTAGATTTCAGGAGTTCACTCCCGGCTTCGGAGGATGCTAGGTTGGCTGAGGCCAGGGGGGCTGGATGTCTGAAGATGCCCCTGACTATTCCCACCGGTCCTACTAAATAGCTTTCACCTTTCCCAATTGTATGCCTTTGGACCTCCCTGGCCTTGGTCTGTGACGGGAAGGAGAGCAACTTAACATTTTTGGAAGCGCCTGTTGAAGGACGCAGCTGTGATCTGAGTTCCCGGGAAGAACCCAGAAACAGTCAAAGGCTTAAAATGTTGCTAACTATGTTGAAGGCTCTTCTGATTGACTGCAGGAAACACAGCACTTGTTACCTTGAGGGCTGGTTCCTTGATGGGCTGGTGGGAAAGATTTGCCTTGGGGAGGCAGCGATGGCAGGAGCGGCGTAATGATGACAGGGCCGACGATGATGGTAATGATGACTTTGGCCACCATTTACCCAGCACGCGGTGTAGGGCCTCCAGACGGACTGTCCGCGTGCTGGGGTCCGCAAAGTTTTTCTTAAAGGACCAGACAGGAAATGTTTTAGGTTTTCAAGGCTGTAAGGTCTCTGTCGCGTTTCCTCCCCTCTGCCGTGGAATGGTGAAATTAGCCATAAACGATACATAAAGGAACAAAGGTGACGATGTCCTAGAATCATCAAATCTACAACAATTGGTGGCCTGCCCTCAGGCTGTAGTTCGCCAGTCACTGGTGAGGTGGAAAGAGCACTGTTTTGGGGAGTCAAACCTAGGTTCCAGATAGAGCTCTGCCACTTCCTAGCAGTGGGACCTTGTCCTTTCTGCGCCTCAGTGTGTTCATCTATAAAATGGGGACAGGGATGGACCTCATCTCACAGCCTTGCCATGGGGTTTAATGCATGTCTGGAGGCCTTGCATAGTAGCAAATACTTACATATGAGCTCCCTGGCGTGGGCTGGGGTACACAGGAGGCATCAGGCCCCTCTTTCAGAAACCCTGGTAAGAGGAGGATGATCTCTGTTGTCAAAACTCTCTCCCCAGCCTGGCCTGCAGACTCTACCTCTCCACCGTCGTGCACTCCCAGCTCTACCGGCTCCGGGGAGGGACGCCTTGTTCCTTCCCCCAGGTGTTGCTTAATGAAGGGGAAGCTCGAGTCCTTCCCTCCTTGTTTTCATACCCGATAAATCACCCTGACAAAGGCTTGTTATTACTTAACTCTGTACATTGTTTCCGCAGTTGCTGGTAGGAGTGGGGAGGGGCATGGAGAAAGGCATCGTTTTGCCTGGAATTGCTTCGGGAATGGAAATATTTTTTTTGTGTGAATTAATATTCATCAGCTAGATCAGGTAAACATCCAGTAATGACAATGCACGGGCGATTTATCAATTCCGGCTTCACAATGCAATTATCAGTCAAATGGCACAGAGACACTGTAATGAAGCCTGCTTAGAAAATCCCATTTGCTCCCAGATCGGGGGGTGGGAAGATCCATTTGTCACTTTTTTTTTTTTAAAGATTTTATTTATTTGACAGAGAGATCACAAGTAGGCAGAGAGGCAGGCAGAGAGAGAGGGGGAAGAAGCAGGCTCCCCATTGAGCAGAGAGCCTGACGCGGGGCTTGATCCCAGGACCCTGGGATCATGACCTGAGCTGAAGGCAGAGGCTTTAACCCACTGAGCCACCCAGGCACCCCATTTGTCACTTTTATATGAAGAATGATACCCTCTTGTCAGCGCTGGGGCTGGGAGTCAAATGTTACTCCCTCCTGAGCCTCAGACCTGAATTCAGAGATGCAATGGTCCTCCTGGGGTTTTCTGGGAAAGAATGAGGGGAGAAAGGGGAAGGAGGGGGTCCCCACCAACGCCCCCACCTGCTGTTTGAGCTACTGTGCTCAGAGATCATCCTATTCCCGCTGTCATCCTCACACAAACCTGGGACGTCGGTGTTCTTATTACTGTTGTGATTATCATCCCCATTTGACAGGTGAGAAAACAGAGTCTCGGTGTGGAGAAGGTGCTTGCTTGTTGTGAGAGCAGGATAATGGCCCCCAGGGATGTCCACATCCTAATTCCTGGAAGCTGCAGCTCTGGTACCTTACAGGGCAAAGGGCCCTTGTGGATGGGATTCAGTTCAGGATCTTGAGATGCAGAGATTATCCTGGGTCATCCGGGGGGTCCTGTGTCATCCCAAGGGTCCCAGTAAGAGGGAGAGGAAGGCAGGAGGGTCAGAGTCAGGGAGCAGGATTGCAAGGTGGATGCAATTGGTTTAGAAAGTGAAGAAAGGGCAGGGGGATGGGTGGTGAGCCAAGGAGGGCAGGGTCCTCAGGAAGCTGGAAAAGGTAATGAATAGTGCTGCCTTGAGCCCCTGAGTTTGCAGTGATTAGTTCCAGCAGCAGTGTAGCTGCCTGAGGTGACCTGGCGGGCAAGTGGGTCTGCTCAACACCCCTTCTGCAAGCGTATCCGACACCCCTCCTATTACCTTCTGTTATCCTTTCCTCCTGGGCAGTTTCCATGCAGGAAACTCAGACTGGGTACAATTCTCCGGCCCCAGGGACCCTCAGGAGCCCCACACAGATGCCTGATGGCCTTTCCTCAGCTCGAGGCACCTCTTGCTCCCCAGACCCTCCCCGGACCCTCCTCACCCCTTCTGTACCCGGTTGGATCTGCTTTTCTCCAGTTGAGTGGCCAGTGGGGCTTGGCCTTCCCAGCTCCGCGGGGGCCGTGCCCCCAGGCCTCTGTGACTCTTGGAGGGTTTATGCTTTGGGAATCAGGAAGAGCAGGTGAGGAAACACCGACGGGAGCTCGCCCTCAGAGCTCCCTGTCCCCCCAGGGCTGGGCAGGGGTGAGGGCGCCGGAATAACACTAGAACAGCCATCTTGGTTCCTAGTTCCTGCGACCCTCTGGCGTGGGGTCCAGCAGGCCCCCGGACCTTCCGTCCCCTTGTTATTCCTGCTTCTGCCCAAGGTGAGCTGTCGGCCCCCAGAGCTGTGTAGTTGCAGGTGGGGCCTGGGGGCACGCGATGCCTGAGGCCCTTCAGAAGGGCTTGTGCCGTGTTTACCCACGCTCGGGAGAGGGCCTCTGGATATTTCTCCTACGTCTCCAGGTAGAGCCAGCTGCGGGGGGTGGAGAAGGTTTGGTGCCTCTTAGAGGCTCCCCAGGCTCTTAACAATCATCACTACTTACTCAACGCCAAGAGCCAGGCATCATGGCTTGCATCCATGTCAACAACCATCCTCAGCCCCGGGTTCTATTATAGGTTAGAAAACAGGCTCAGAGACGTCAAGTGCTTTGTCCAAGGTCACACAGCGTGGAGGTGGCCTTTGGTGAGCAACAAACACTGATCTGCTTGATTCTTGATACCAACCAATTTTGCTTTTTTTAAAAAAATTTTTAAAAATTACTTATTTATTTGTTTATATTAACATATAATTTATTATTTGCCCCAGGGGTACAGGTCTGTGTATCGTCAGGCTGACACATTTCACAGCACTCACCATAGCACATACCCTCCCCAATGTCCATCACCCACCCACCCTATCCTTACCCCTGTCCCCCAGCAATCCTTAGTTTGTTTTGTGAGATTAAGAGTCTCTTGCGGTTTGTCTCCCTCCCGAGCCCATCTTGTTTCATTTTTTCCCTCCCTTCGCCTCAGGACTCCTGCCCTGCCTCTCAAATGCCTCATATCAGAGAGATCATATGATAATTGTCTTTCTCTGATTGACTTATTTCGTTTAGCATAATACCTTCTAGTTCCATCCACGTCGTTGCAAATGGCAAGATTTCGGGTTTTTTGATGGCTGCATAGTATTCCATTGTATATATATACCACATCTTCTTTCTCCATTCATCTGTTGATGGACATCTAGGCTCTTTCCATAGTTTGGCTATTGTGGACATTGCTGCTATAAACATTCGGGTGCACATGCCCCTTCGGATCACTACATTTGTATCTTTAGGGTAAATACTGAATTTTGCTTTTAGGACAAATGAAGCCAACAACGGCTCATCACCTATGATTTTTTTTTCAACATTTGTTTATTGTGGCAAAATACGCATTATGTCAAATTACCATCTTAGCCACTTTCCAGCGCACAGTTCAGTGGCATTAATGACATTCACGGTGTTGTGCACCCATCACCACTGTTTTTCCCAAAACTTTATTTTCACCCCAAATAGAAACTCTGTACCCATTAGGCAACCACTTCCCATTCTTTCTCTCCCAACCACTGGCTAACCTATTCTGCTTTCTGTGTTGATGCATTTGCCTATTCTGGCTAATTCATATGCGTTTTTGCAACCGGCTTATTTCCCTTACCATTGTGTTTTCTAGGTTCCTTGGTGTCGGGGCCTGGGTCAGCGCTTTGTTCTTTCTTTCTTTTTTTTTTTTTTTTTTTAAGATTTTATTTATTTATTTGACAGAGAGAGATCACAAGTAGGCAGAGAGGCAAGCAGAGAGAGAGGGGGAAGCAGGCTCCCTGCTGAGCAGAGAACTGGATGCGGGGCTCAATCCCAGGACCCTGAGACTATGACCTGAGCCGAAGGCAGAGGCTTAACTCACTGAGCCACCCAGGCGCCCCGCTTTGTTCTTTCTTATGGCTAAGTCATAGTGCATTGCATGGACACGGCGTGGTGTTCATCCTGTCATCCATGGATGGAAACTTGGGTCCACTTTCTGGCTCCTGGGAAGAAAGCCACCAGGAGCAATGGAGTCCTGCCTCACGCTGCCCACAGCACCTCGTGCTTCCGAAGCACTTACTCCATTATACATAGTTCAGTCTTTTCATGAATCATGATTGAGGTGCAATTCACAGAACATAAAATTAACTGTTTAAAGTGAACGATTCAGGGGTATTTCGTACATTCACAATATTGTGCCACTCTCACCTCTATCTAGTTCCAAAACATTCTTATCACCCCAAATAAAACCCCACACCCCTTAAGCAGCCATTTCCCATTTCCTTGCCCCTGTCCCCTGGCCCCTGGGCAGCTGCCAGTCCTCTTTCTGTCTCTGTATATCTGCCTCTTCTGGACATTTCACATCACTGGAATTGTACAATATTTTCCCTTTGTGTGGGGCTTCTTTGGCTTAGCATGTTTTCAGGGTTCGTCCATGTTGTGGCGGGGCAGTGTTTCATCCCTTTTTATAGCTGAATCCTATTCCATTGCACGGCTAGACCGCATCTCATTTATCCAATCATCCACTGATGGACGTGTGGGTGGTCCCCTCCTTCGGCGAATGGGAATGTGCTGCCGTGAACATTTGTGTATAAGGCATCGCATGGGTACCTGCTTTCAAGTTTTGCTGTTTATACCAGGCGGTGACATTGCTACATTATGTGGCAATTCTGTGTTTAACTTTTTGAGGAGCCACAGTCCAGTCTTTGTATGAAGATTTCTTTCCCTCTTGAAGTTTGTCCTGTGAGAGCATCGGCTACCTTGGTTCTTTTTTTTTTTTTTAAGATTTTATTTATTTATTAGAGAGGGTGAGCATGAGCGGGGGAGGGGCAGAGGAAGAGGGAGAAGCAGACTCCCCACTGAGCAGGGAGCCGGAGACGGGACTCAAGCCCAGGACCCTGGGATCATGACCTGAGCCGAAGGCAGATGCTTAACTGACTGAACTGCCCAGGCGCCCCTGGGGCCATCTTGGTTCTGCTCCCTGTTGTGTTCCCAGCCTCTGGTTCAGAACTTGACACACCGAAGGCACTTAGCAAATGCTTGTCCAGCGAGTGAGAGCGGTGAATAGTGACCGTAGGCTGACCTTCCTGTGCGGGGTGGGGGTGGGGGGGATTCTAGGCACTTTGGACTCTGAGCAGTGGGTCTGTGGCCCCTGAATGCCATTGGCTCTATTGGCAAGTGGCTTGGATTGGATATCTGTTTAGGGGGTTGGGGTGAATTAAGGGGGGGTCAGCGAGGCATTACCGGCTCCATTTTACAACTGAAGAAACCGAGGCTTGGAGTTAAGGGGCACAAGCCTGGTGAGCGGCAGGGCTGGGATTTGAACCCAGGTCTGTTGGACTCTGAAGGGTGTGCTCTTTGCCCAACAGTGTGCTCTTTTGGGTAAGCAGCTTCCCTCTCAGGAATGCAACGCAGGTCTAGAAATTTGCAGACAGCTTCTATCCCTTACACGTCTCATCAGAAATGAAGAGGATGATGGCTCAGTCTTTAATGTGTGGTCCTGAGTGATTTCCTTGCATTATATGATTGAGTCGTCACTCATCACCATACTGGGTAGATATCATTCGCCCCAATTTACAGACAAGTAAACTGAGGCTCACACAATCCTGTGTTCGCAAAGACCTAACTAGCCAGAGGCAGAACTTTTATTTGAATGCAGGCTTCTGACCTCGATTTCCATTCATCCTAAATTCATGTTCTCCGGCCGGCAGGCTGGTGTGTCCTCTTTCTTGCATCTTGGAGGCTGGTGTTTTTCTCTAGGTGACATCGGGCATCTGGGAAGATTCTGGATCACTCTCAGAGAGTCTCCGTGTCCTGGAAATCCAAAACTTGTCACGCCTTCCCAGTTGTTCCCGCCTGTTCCGCTTGGCGCCCGGGATCTCTGTGTGAGAAGGTGGCGTCATCCTCCAGCGTGTGTGTCGCCGGGAAGCAAGGGGGGTGGTGTCGCCAGAAGGATGACACCCTGCACAATTGGGCCTCATCTATTTTCTAAAAAGCCCAGAGGTTTTAAAGCCCTGTGCCCGTAGTCCCTGGAGTGTACAGGAGAGAAGCAAACTGTCCCAGTCTCCCAGGCACTTTCAACAGCAAGGATGGGTTTCCAGCCACCGAAGAATGATGAGTCGGTGTCCCTTTGCAATGCAAGTCAGGATGACATGTCTGGGCGGCATTTCTCTGCTAAAGCAAGGAAGCATGACACCAGCTTAGAATAAGGGACGCTCTTGTGGCAAATGAAGTCGGGGAGGTTGGTAGGGGTGGAAATGGGTGCTTTGCCACAGCCTGGGGACCGCTGTTCGCCGGCGGTGTTCTCTGTTACGGACGGTAGGCTGCCTCATCCTGTCCCCATCCAGCTGCCTCTGACAGGAGCCCCCTAGTAAAACGTCACGGTCCCCAGCTCACGGTGAGAATGATAAAGGAGGAGAGGACTTCTGCCCCTTGATTAAAGTTGGTGTGTTTTCCCATCCTGTTTAAAGTGACTCTCAGTGCATGTGTCCTGTGTGTTGATGTGTGTTGGTGTGTGTGTGTGTGTGTTGATGTGAGTGTGCGTGTGCGTGTGCCTGAAGCAACCCAACATTCCCCGTCGCGCCTTCACTTCCAAGACACCCGGTTATTTTTAGGGATGACGCACCCGACATCAAAATAACTGGTTATTTTTACTATTGGGTGCATCAATCACGTTATGACATCTCCCAGCTCTGGAGAAACAGTGGCCAACCAGAGGACACGGGAGAGATGCAGAGTGAGTCAGGCGCCAGGGGACAGAGCCACGGGGCCAGGGGCCACGGAGCCACGAGGGGCAGCTGATCTGACTTAAGGGACCGGGGTTCCTAAGCAAAGCTCCCTCGGTGGAGGGCTTGCTGGGGCACTCGGCCCAGTGCCCAGCACTCCGTGTGTTGGGTCTCAAGGACTCAGTGCAGGTGTCCTCTAAGATGGGGGCCCCGTTCTCTCTGTGGCAGGTGTGGCCACTGGGGCACAGAGTTCGGCAGCCTGCCGAGGGTTTACCTGGAGCGTAACTGGCTGACTCTGGAGCCACCGTTCTCCACCACTGCTTCTCCTCGTGTCTTACTGCGGCAACGCTGGTCCTTCCCCTTGGATAACATCCACAAGCCTACAAGTCGGTCACTCCCTATGGACACCAAGCCGTGCGGGTTATCTCTTGGGGGTGGAGAGAAGGACAGAGAGGGACACGGAAAAGGCATGTCCGGTTTGTCTACAGGGAGTGGTCTAGCTAGGAGACAAAATGCTGACAGGTGCTTGGTCACGGTTCGCGCCTCTGGGCAGAGCGGTGGGATGGACTGCTGGCGTTTTGATCGGTGAGGCTCCCTTTCCTGCCTCCTCCACACCCATCGGTCCCACGTCCTGTCCAGATGTCCCTTGAATTGATGTGTGTCCCTCTGTGCCCACAACAGCGGCTGGTCTGGCCACCCTGGTCTCTCTGTGGGATTCCCTGTGAGTCTCCAGAAGGATCTTCCTGCTGTCAAGTCTGCCCTTCCTCCCCACCTTCCGCCAACAGTCCGTTTGATGGGAGACTGGACTAGATCCATGTTTCCCAAACCGCGTGCCATGGAATATGAGCTCTGAAAATACATTTGGGAAAGATGCAGACTACTCCCCTCCCTCCATTATCAGTCCAATTTCCCATCAAATGGATTTGTGGGTTTTTGGTTGTTGTTGTTGTTTTGTTTTGTTTTTGGCCTCTCACTCACTCATTCAGTAGATATTTGAGGACTTCTTATGTGCCAAGCTCAGTTCTAGGTGGAAGAACAGTAAACAAGATAAAATTCTTGCTTTTATGGAGCTTTCATTCCAGTTGAGGGAGACAGACGGTAAATGAATAAACCAGAAAGTATCAGAGAATGACTCAGTGCTTTGAAGAAAATACAACTTTGATATAATAGAGAGTGAGTGGGAGGAGAGGAGAGACTGCCCTGAGAAGGTGACATGTAAGCTAATGACCTGCAGGACAGGGAGCCAATTCCTGAAGGATCTGGGGGAAGAGCTTTCCAAATAGGGACCAGCAGGTGCAAAGGCCCTGAGGTGAGTTGTTATATTAGAAGGAAAGAAGGAAGGCCAGTGCGGCAGGAGGTGAGAGGTTGGGGGAAGAGGCAGGGATGAGGAAGAAGCGATGCGAGCTGTGCCCTGATGAGAAAGAGTCTTGTAGGCAAGCCAGGAAGGAGTTCAAATTCTAAGAATACTAGGGAGCCATTGAGGTTTACAGTAGAGGAGTGAGGGTCTGTTATAGGAGTGTACCAGCTGAGCTGTTGTTGGAGAGCGGGTTGTAGAGGAGCTGGAGGGGAGCAGGGAGGGCAGCCAGGAAGCATGAGGTGATGGTACCTTGGACCAGCCAATGGCACGGGTGACAGAGAGAACAGGATTTGGGATGTGTACAGAGGGAGCATGAGGTCTACAGGTAGGCAGGAGGGACAGAGATGCATCAAGATCACTCCTAGGTTTTGCCCCCAAGCGGCTGAGTGATTGGCAGTGCCATGTATGGAGCTGGGGAGTTGTGGGGGTGGTGGTGGCAGGGGTCCAGGGGTGACAGTAGAGGAGTCCACTTGAAGAGTGTGCGTCCAGATAACTCCCTCCCTTCCAAGATTCAGCAAAGTTGCCGTCTCCTCCCAGAAACCCTGTCTGAGCCGCCAGACGCGCCATGGGTCTATGTGTGGATGGGACATTGCACACCGCGTGACTTTGACCCCAGCGGGAATGGGCGCCTCGTCTGTCTGCCGCACAGCTGTGTCTCCAGGTACCCGACGCTTAGTAATTCTCCGTGAAAGTGAGCAGAATTGATTACAGGAGGGGTCCGTGGAAGGGAGGGGCTTCCTCAAGAATATATTCCTGATATTAAGACAGGGATTGGAGGATAGGAGGAGGAGGGCATCCTACCGGTGAGAAAGAGAGGCATGTAGTAGGAAGAGTCCCAAACATGGTCTCGAATGATCTGGGTTCAAACACCAGTTCCTCATCTTTCTACTGTGCGAACTCGGCCAACCACTCTAGCTCCTGAGCCTCAGTTTCACCACAGTAAGAAGGGCATCGTGGTAGCTGCTGTGATAAATGAGACCGCATGAGTGAAAGTGTCTCCACAGTGCCTGGGAACAAGTAAGTATGTGATTGCATTAGAACCTGAGAGGTCTGAGCAGGCCTGGCTGTGATTGAATTCCCCCAGTAATGCCATCTGGGATTTCTCTGGCTGGGGAGGGCTTTGCAGACTACGTTTTCCTCCTTAAGGATCAGATTTCTTTTTTGCCTTCCCTCTCGACCTTCCATGAAGGAACGAATTATAAGGGCTTGGGGACTAATTCCAGAATGAGATGTATGAAGCTTTCTGACTTCAGGTTGGTTGAGACCTGAAAGGTCTTAAGCTCAAGGTCTGGATTGATGGTTTCCAAAGGAAAGTCCCTGGACCAGTAGCATTTGCACCAACTGGGAACTTGTTGGAGGTATGAAGTCTCAGACTCCACCCCAGACTGAAGGCATCAGAACTGTGGGAGTGGGCCCCACAGTAAGTGTTTTAAAAACCCTCCAGGAGATCTGGATGCATGCTCAAGTTTGAGATCCACTGGCCTAGAGCTTCCAGCCTCCAGTACTTCTTTCCCTTCAATGGGGAGAGGATCAGAATGGTCAAATTGAGGTCAGAGTTATCTTCTAGTCCAGGTCATTTGAAATGTGCTCTGTAGAACATGAGTTTCACCCACATGTGGTAGAAATTAGGTAATTTGGGTTCCATGATCAAATAAGTTTGAAAGATGCAGAGTGTCATAGAGCACAGTTCCTATTGTGAAGGACTTATCAGAGTCTTTAATATGCTAATATGCTTTGTGAATCTCCAGTGGAGGGGTATAGCACGCAGTCTTTCCTAAATGTACTTTCAGGACTCATATTCCATGACACACAGTTTGGGAAGCATGGATCTAGTCCAGTCTCTTGTCAAGTGGATAATCCTAGCTCTCAATTTATGATTATTTAATCTTTCCTCCAAAGCATCTAAACACAGGGAGTTGTTGACTTTATGAGGCCATATGTGTGTGTGTGTGTGTGTGTGTGTGTATTTTTTTTTAAGAGGGACTGTTAGTAACTTTTAGCATTTGCCTTAGACTAAGCCAAATCTGCCTGCTTTTAATTTCCTCCTGTGGGTTTTAGCACTGAGCCCTGGAACCACCTAGCATGGGGCTAATTCCTCTTCTGCAAGACAGCAGAGGAAAGACACCTGTCGATCCACCATATATCTTCCTGAGACTCTCTCCTATGGTTCCCATCTCACAGACATGGTCTGACTTTTGAAACGAGTGAAGTATAGAGAAATTACTTCTTTCAAATGGCTTCTTAGCCGCGTGCGGTTTCACAGAAGTGATTACAAAGCACCAACAGTATCACTGAGCTGACAGGCATTTTAAGAATCTTCTGTTGTAGTTTATCCCCATTCCATCTATTTGAGATAACGGTCCCGCCTGTTACTAAAGATCTGGGGAGATCACAGCATTTCTCACTATGAAGTCTAGAAGTTTGGCTTATCGCTCCTTATGACTAACCATGTGGTTGACTTACCCTTCCATTCCTAAACTCCATTTGCACTTCACTTTGACTAATGAACCAGTTGATCTGAGTGACTTCCTTTTTTTTCATTTGCCCATTTATTCCTTTATTCCAACATCTTTGTGTGCCCACCCTATGCCAAGCCTCTATTAGGTGCTGCAGAGCCAAAGCTGAACAAGACCAATTTAATGTGCATGGATCTTACAGTCTCTAGGGAGAAGAACAATGATAACAACAACAACACAACAGCAAAACCCCCATAAATAACAGCTTTTGAGTTTGTGCTAAGTGGGAATGCAATGATGGATAATCAGAAGGGGGAGGAGAGCAACCCAGATAAGGTGGTTAGGGAAGGAAGCTTGAGAGCTGATATAATTGTAACCCATCGCTTTTGGTTTCTTTTCTTTTCTTTCCTTCTTTTAAAAAAAAATTTTATTTATTTATTTGACCGAGAGAGAGAGAGAGATAGCCAGAGAGGAAACACAAGCAGGGGTAGTGGGAGAGGGAGATGCAGACTCCCCGCTGAGGAGGGAGCCTGATGCGGGGCTCGATCCCAGGACCCTGGGATCATGACCTGAGCCGAAGGCAGACGCTTAACTCACTGAGCCACTCAAAACCCCTGCTTTTGGTTTCTTAATTCTATTTGATTGTATCATTATAATCAGGCTTAGATTATAAGACTCCAGAGGGTGGGGACTAGTTTTTCGTATTGTGCTTAGTATAAAGATAGCCATTGTGGTTTTTACTCTCCTTCATATTATAGCTGTCATATGTATTCTATCCGTAAACACTGGAGTAGTTTTGTAGTATCTCCTGGACATTTGGAATATCTGTTGGGAGATTCTGGATCTCCTCTAGGGAATACTGATTTTTGTCTGTTTTGTGTTGATTTTCTTAAGCAATCAGTCTGTTCGGTTCAGGCTGCACGTTCTGTCTTGCCTTCTGGGGGCGGTGGTCCGGGGCCAGATCATTTCTCAAAGTTTGGTGATGCTTCTCTGGGTTTGTTCTAAGCGCACACGGTGTCTCACACACAGAATTAGGGAGCTCTTTCCACTCTCCACTTCTTTCCTTTTGGGGATCTCTTCCACACTCTGTGGCTCCCAGGGACTTCTTTCTCCCAGGTCTTCTGGCCAAAACTTTTCGTCTCCTGCCTCTTTGCACGATTCTGAATGACTTGACCCTGTCCTTTCGGTGAAACGGTGAGAGAAAAGAGAGAGAGAAAAACCCCATGGATTCTCCCTCCCATGATTCACAAAACGTTGGTTCCTATTCCCAGTTCTTCTCTCCAAAGGGATGGGTTTTATCTTGGGGGCTTAGGTGTCTGTGTTGCTTCTGTCACGTGAGTGCAGTTTTATGGCTCAGTTGACCTGGGGCAGGGCTGGGAGAGGGAAAAGAAAAAAAAAAAAAAAAAGAAAAAAGATTCCCTTTACATTCTTGTGCACGCGGGGCCTCATGTTTTGGTCCTTTGCATGCAAAGTGGAGCTGCTCTGGAAGGTTGGCACCCCACACCCACCCAGGACTGTGTTCCTAGACTCCTCCCACTTTCTGGGCAGAGCTAGGCATTGTAGGAAAGGCACCATTGCCGTATTGTATTATTGGTCGTTCTTCACATTTTTACCTCCCTCCCTTATTCCCCTTTTATTGTTTACATTCTTTGAACCCTCGGGCAGCTGCTTTTGTGTTTTTCCCAGAATTTTTGGGTGTCGCCAGTGGGGGAGGATAGTCTACTGGGATGGGCCTCCTCCATCAATGCCAGAACCAGGAATGGGGTGGGTATTTTCGAAATATTGGCTCAGTAGATGCTCGGAGTAATCTTGGAGCCATTGTACAGGGGAGGAAACAGAGGCCGAGAGAGGTGAAGTCAGGATCTAAACCGTCGTCATGCCACCTGGTGTCTTGCCTAAAGCATCTGCATGGTGTTTTAGCTGCTTCCCTGGGCACCTTGCTCCCCCCCAGCCCCCTGCTGGGAACCCTGGGGGTTTAGGGCCCCATCCCCCCGTCCTTCATCTATAGGATGGGGGAAATCGTAGCATCTGCCTCGTGGCACCATTGCAAAGACTGGGTTAGGAAATCTAAGCATTGGGAGTAGAAACTGGCTCCCAGGATTTAACTCTCCCTGAAGGTCATTATCGCCGTTATCACTTGTTCCGTGTATAATGAGTGCTGAGCAGCACAGCCACCAGCCCACAGTAGCGCTCAGTCAATATTTATTGAAATATTTATTGAAATATTTATTGAGTTCAGTCATTTATGAAACCGTTTTACCCTTAAATGCAGTGGGTTTTACTTCGTCATTTCTATTTCAGAAATATGTTAGCATTTTTCTTGGCCATTACCCCTTTTGCTTCCCTAGCTGCTGACACTGCTCATATAGGGGGCCCCCAGTGGGTCTGGGGGGCTGGTTCCCATTCCTGCGCTTTCCTCAATTTTCTGCCTATTTATTTATTTATTTATTTTTGGTTAGTTGAACTTCACCTTCTTCTTCCTTATGCCCCTCCACCACAAGAGGGATAAGGAGGAGCTCTGGGTCCATAGTTTGGCTTTTTCGCGTAATAACTGTATAGCTTTAGACCAAGTAAAACTTAGCTCCCCCCGCCCCCCACACACACCCAGTCTCATCTGTATCCTGTGAATGATGTTGCTATATGAAATAAAATGAGATAGTATGGGCAAGGTTTCTGCATGGCTCCCGATACATAGTAGGTCCTTAAAAATATGTTAGTTTCCTTATGAACCATATTAATGAGCGTATGAACGATGGCCAGAAGTTCCTGCTGCGATGGGAGAGCAGGCATTCCCAATCTGAGACAGGAGTTCTGGTCCAGATACAGCTGGCTGGAAGCTGACCGAGACTTCCAGCACCTCCCGGCGCTCACTCACTCTGTAGTAAATGTTCCAGGAATAAGCAACTAGACAGCTCAAGCTTGGCGCCTTATCCGTCAGCATCAGACTGTCCCCCTGGGGGTAGTCACTGGCGGTAGAAGGCTCTCACGTTGAGCATCCGCATTGCTAATATTGCTAATATCTAACCACGCTTGTTTTCCTCTTGGTCTGTGATTTTTATCAGTGTAGAAGGTTTAATTACTGTTTAGACCTGGGGGGGGGGGGACGTTTTTAGTTTTGCATTTGCTCTTTATCTCTGGGCTTGGCAGCATCTGCTTTCAGAAATATCCTTTGGAAGCATGGTCAGCATGGTGTTTGGGCTCCAGGGCGGGCCGGGGGCAGGGGCGGGGTGGGGGGGGAGGTTGGGGGCTACGGGGACACACCCAGGAGTATTGGCCTCTTCCAGATCAAGCCTGCAAACATTTACCGGTGCCAATATTGTGCCCGAGGCTGAGATGGGAGGTGCCAGCACATGGACCCCAGAAGTTCATGGTTGACCTGCAGACATGGACAGATCTGCCACTTAAGTGCTATGGGCTCAGCTTCGGAGGGGCAGTCAGAAGGGATGTGGGAGCACGGACGGCACCGTGCTCTGGACACGTCCTCAAATCCCCACCTTGGCCCGTAGGTCCCTGCCCGCCTCCCCTGGCTCAGTTTCTGCCCACCCTGGCCCCACTGGCCCCTCGCATTTCCTCCAATGGGTCCCCTCCTGGCATACGTGCTGGTTCCAGTGGGGACACTTGCCCTGTTTCTTTGCCTGCTTCACCACCGCACATCCGCCAGACCCCAGCTCAAAGATTCCTCCTTGGAAACCTCGCTCCAGCCCTCGGCTCCTTCTGTTCTGTTCTAACTGAATGATCGAAGTGTGATTCTGCATTTAGTGCCTGCCTCTCCTTCTAGACCCGTGTGGGACATTGTATGTCTCAGGGGGAGATAAGGCAAGGCACGTATGTAATCTAACATTTCTGGTTACTCTTAAAACACATACAAAGAGGGGCACCTGGGTGGCTCAGTCGGTTAAGCATCTGTCTTCGGCTTGGGTCATGATCTCAGGATCCCGGGATGGAGCCCTGTGTCGGGCTCCCTGCTCAGTGGGGAGTCTGCTTCTCTCTCTCCCCCTCTCCCTCTGTGCCCCCTCTCTCTCAAATAAATAAAATCTTAAAAAAAAATTAAAAACATACAAAGAAGCAGGTGGCAATAATTTGTGTGTGTGTGTGTGTGTTAAATGCGCACAGCAGAAAATTTACCAGAGTAACTATGTTAAAAGGAGCTTTAAGTACACTCGCGGTGGTGTAGAATCACCAGCACTGTCCCTCCCTCCGTCTCGTTTCGGTCATCTCGCTGAAACTCGATCCATGGAGCAATCCCAGCCCCTGCTAACCTCCCTTCTGCTCCCGGAATTACCCACTCTGGATACCACATTTAAGGGGAAAGCACGAACAACATGTGTCCTTTTGGTTTCTGGTTTGTTTCGCTTAGCAGCATGTTCAGGGTTCATGAGTGTCGGTGTTCATCCAGGCGGTAGCATGTATCAGAACGTCCTTCCCTTTACGGCTGAGTGCTGTTCCACCGCATGGGTTTACTACGTTTTGTCGATCTCTTCATCCATCATGGACAACTGGGTCATATCTGTCTTTTAGGTGCGGTGAGGAATGCTGCTGTGAACACGGGTGTATGAATATCCGTTTGACTCCCCGTTTTCTGTTCTTATGGGTCTATACCTAGGACTGGAATCGCTGCATCATGGGAGTAATTCTGTGTTGAACCTTTCGAGGAATGACATGAAACTTTAGAATATATTTTACGGAGCCCAGTATTTCCAAAAAGGGACCGTTTCAATGTGTGATCAATATACAAATTATTAACGAACAATTTTGTTTTACTTTCCTGCAAAGTCTTCATTTTAATGCAGTACGCAGGCTGTGAGCTCTGTGTGGCTGGGGAAACTGTCCGTCTTGTGGATCCAAGTGCCTCATACACAGTGGGTGTCTAATCCGAAGATACCTAGACATAGTTGCCTGCTGCCAGGAACCGCATTCCTGCTAACTGTAGCAATGTTAGTAACAGTGAAGGCAGGCCGACTGTTCACGAGGCACTTTGTTCATGAATTCTCCAAACAGCCCTGTGAAGTGGGTACTTTTATCATTCAGTTGTAGGTATACAAACGGCAGCTCAGAGAGGTCAAGCAACATACCTCAGGTCACACAGCTAGTGAGTGGTGGAGCTGGGATTCAAACCCGGCTGGGTTCAGTTGTCCTGGGGCAAGGAGTTATCTCAGAAAGTGTTAAACCTAGACGTCTTGGAGCAGCTCCCTGGTCCCCAGGGAGGTGTTTGCCTTTGTTAACAGGGGTGACGGATGATAAAAGTTTACCCAACACCCTTTTTCCTGGAGGCATCTGCGTTTCTCTCTGCCTCTGTGTCAAGCCTGTGAATATAACCTGAAAAAATTTACCTCCCGCTGCACCAGGCTGCAAACCTTCACAAGCATTGTCCCTGGAGAGGGCAATTGGGAGAGAAAGCAAGGCAGATGCTGGCCATGCTCAGTCCACGTGACGAGGGAGAAAACAGGAGGTTTGGGAAAAGCTGCTCTCCAGCCCAGTTGTCTGGAGATAAAAATAAGGTGCTTTGCAGCACGTAAGGTGATCTAATGCTGCTTTCAGCTTTCTTGAATGTGCCAACACAGGAGGTTAGAAAGCTAATATCATGCCTGTCACTCAAAGGGAGGTGAGTTCTGGAACTAGAAGAATTTCAGAGGTCTTTTCGAATGTGGTTTCTCCTGGTATGGTCTCTTCCCTGCCATATCCCTCAGAGCTGAGCTGAGCCAGATGGGCCCCCCCAGCTTCTACCTCCTTCTCCTTCCTCAGAGGCCCATGGGTGGGGCAGCCCATTCGCTCATTCTTTTGCAAGTAGCAGGAGCGGGGCTGGGGGTGGGGTGGGGGGGGGCAGAGACATGCTATTTCTCAGAGGATATAGAGCCAAAGGGAGACAGGATCGAGATAAGGACATCTTCCTACCCGCTTTCTTGGGTCACCACACCTTTATTTCCCAAGACTTTATCTACCCAGGACAACTCCAGGCATGAATGGAATTTTGGCTGGGGCAAGGCTTTTCCCACCTCATTTCTTGCCTGAATTCAGGATAGGTGGTACAACTAATAGCATCAATCATGGCATTTAGGATTTACGAATGTTCAAGAATTGATTCATTCCCCAAATATGTATTGAAGCAACATATCATTTATGCACCATGATAAAAATGTCTGTTAAATTTTTTCCAGGTTTATTGAGCTATGATTGACAAATAACATTGCATAGGTTTAAAGTGTACCATGTGGTGATGTGATATACACATATGTTGTAAAAAAAAGTCTGTATTTGTTTATTGCCAGGCACTGTGCTTGGTGCTGAGCAAATACAGTGGTAAGAAAAGCCTGGGTCCCTGCTTTCTCAGACCTTGTATTTTAGCAGGAAGACAGATGGTAAACAAACAGATAAATCCAGTCAATCTTCTTCATTCTTGAATTCCATACTTGCAGATTCTCGTACTTGATAAAATGTATTTGTACCCCCCAAATCAATACTTGTGTGTGCAGATTGGTGAAAAATTTGAGTCATCTGATGCTTACATCCTTAGCTGAGGTCCAAAAAGGTGACATTCTGCCTTCTTGTTTCAGCTCTCATAGTATGAACAAGAGTCCTTCTGGTGGTCTTGCATTTAGTGCCACATTTTCACAGTTTCTGTGTTTTTTTTGTTGGTGATTTCACTGTTCGAGATGACCCCGAGCACAGGGCTGAGGTGCTGTCTGAGCACAAGAAGGCTGCCATGTGCCTTATGGAGAAAAAGACATCGTTATGTAAGTTTCGTCCCAGCTTCATATCTCAAGTGGTAGCACTGTTGGCCGTGAGTTTGCTGTTAATGTATCAACTACCTATGTTAAACAAGCTGCCTTTAAACAAAAACCCACATAAAACAAGATGGTCTATGGATCTATTGACAAAAATGTGACAGAGGCTTGTAGGAACCTAACCTCGTATTTCCATGAGGAACAAAGATGCTGCAAACAAAGTGTTTGCAGCATCTTTACAGAACGTGATGGCTGCAAATAACAGGAACTGACTATAACAGAATATATATATATATATAACAGAATAATCGCACTGCGTGGGGAGGTGGGGAGGACGGAGAGGAGGACGGTGCAGGTGGTGACTGATGACGATGAGTGCTTGGCATTTTGGGAAGGGGGGCAGGGCCGCACCTGAGGCTGCGTGGATCACAGGAATCCTGAGGTTGGTCTGGTGCACTCTGCAGTCTCTTCTGCTCGCCATCCACATTGGGCTGTTTAGAGTTGCCTTGTGATGCTGACAGTCAGTGAGGTTCAGAACCATGGTCCCAACGAGACTGCAGGACTCAGTGTCGGACCCCGTTACTACCCATATCACAGATGTTGAAGATGATTCCCTGAATATTGCCTCTACCCTCGAGCCCCGAAATCTGGACTCGTGTGAATTGGGGCTTCAACACTTAAAGGGCTTGCTGCTTGCTGCTCTATCAAATGCCCTAACCACAAGATTCTCTGGGATGTGTTTTATCGCAACATTCCCCATGTAGATTCTAACTGTGATATTAACCAGGGAGGCTTGTTTTCCATTGAAAATGCCCAACAGATGGTCACAGTTGCTCTCTTCATTCTGGAGGCAGGAAGCAGCCCAGTCACAATTTTAATTGTTCTTGACAATGAAAACACTGAATAGTGTCAGAGTATTTACACGGTGGAGGCAAAAAACACCATGGGGTTTAGAATTGGATAGACCTGGGACTTTGTAGATGGGTGGACCTAGGGAAAGTCCCTGCTCTTCTCTGAGACTCAGTTTCTCCATCCAAAAGGTGGGGCTGATAATAGGCCTCCCCTTGGGTGGCTGTGAGGATTAATTCAGATGTGCTGAATGCCATGTGGCAGCCAAGAGAACCATGCTCTGGGGTCAGACTGCCAGAGTTCAGATCTTGGCCTTGGGCGAGTGTTTCAACTTTTTCCAAGCCCTCACCAACCCCACAGAGCTGTTAAAGAGAATTAAATGCAATAAGGCATGAGGATGAGAGGGAGCATGGCCAAATTAAGCACTTAGTGAACTTTAGCTATGGTCATTATAAAAAGTGCTTTGCTTTGTTACATGCTCCTTGGGATGGCAATCATCGTCATCAAAGAAAAATAACAAGAATTGCCTAGTGTATGTAGATATCAGAACCCTTGTACATTGCTGGTGGGAATGTGAAGTGGTATAGCTGCTGGTTTCTAAGAAAGTTAAATATAGAATTACCGTGGGACCCAGCAATTCTGCTCCTGGGTCTGTCCGCCAAAGAACTGAAAAGCAGTTGTTCAGATACTTGTAATGCCGATGTTCCTAGCAGCCCTGTTCATAATAGCCAAAAGCCAATAAATTTCCATCAGCCGATGATCAGTTAAATGATATGTGGTCTAGTCTTACAATGGAATATTATTCAGCCATGAAAAAGAATAAGATTCCGATACACCCTACACCATAGATGAACCTTGAAAATATTATGTGAAGTGAAAGAAGCCAGTCACACATGATCACCTATTGTATGACTTCATTTATATGAAAGATCCAGAATAGGTAAATCCAGAGAGATGGAAAACAGATTAGTGGTTCGCCAGGGGCTGGGAGAATGGGGGGTGGGGCGGAGGAGAGGCTGCTTCATGGGCATGGGATTCTCTTTTGGGGTGATAGATTTTTGGAATGGATAGAGGCAACATTGTGAATGTACCAAATGTCACTGAATTCTTCTCTTTAAAATGGTTAATGTGCAGTGTACCTGGTTTTAGGAAAAAAAGAACTTTGTTAGAACAGGAAAGCTCCCCCGAATTTCGTGACTGAAAATTGATCTCTCTGGATCTTTTGGTGGGTAATAAACTTGCAAATGCTGTAGAGTGCAGGGCCTGAGATGCATTACTGGGTCAGAGCCCAAGCTCCCAGCCCCGTCCCTTCTCCTAGATGATCTGCACAGACCGGGGTCAGTGCATTTGTTTGCTTCTGCTTGGGCACACTGGGGTGGGGGAGAACAGTGCCCAGCGGGACCCACGGCTTGGCCAGATGCCAAGCTTATTAATGAGGTCTTAGATTAAGATTCTCGCCAGTGTTGAATTGCTTTGGCAACTGTGTTTTTCATTTGTCCTTATTTGCTTCTTTTTGCAAGTACTACTAAAACTTGAAATTCTTCTGGATTTCAGGTTTCACTTTTTCAGGGATTGTGCCTAAAATGAGTGTCACAGTTGACTTTTGAAGGGTCAGACAGCATTGCTCCTGGTGCTGACCTGGAAGGTCTGTGTAAAATGGTTCAGCCTTTCGAGGGCTTTCCGGATGGTTTTCTCATTTATGGAGGATGTCCTGGCAGGCCGTGAAGGTGAGGGATGGAGACCTGGACTGGAAATCCCACTCTGCCACTTACTAGCTGTGTGATCTTGGGCAACTCAGTCTCTCAGATCATCTCCCACTTCTTGCACCGTGAGATGGAGACGGGAGCAGAATTTTCTTCCCCGGGTCTGATGAGGATAAAGTGAAGTTATGCATATAAAATACTTAGAACACTATCTGACACATAGTGCTCAATAAATAGTAACTATCATTAGTGTGAATAATGATTGTTATTGTTACTTCTTTTTCTTTACCGATGACTCCAGTGAAACATTTTCAACCAACATCCAGAAGTTCTGTTTCTTGGCCGCAGACTTAGGAAGATTAAAGTAAAAACTTTTTGGTTGTTCCCCCAATGACTTCAATCTAATGTCTTCAGCCAACATCTAAAAGTTGTATTTCTCTTAGGAAGTTGTAAGGATTCAACTAACAAGTGCTTTGAAATAGTCACGAAAATTGCAAGCAGCGGTGATCGTGAAATTGCAAACTTTCCCCTCTGCCTCAGAAGGGCTAAAGCATCTCCGCATTCTGCTGTTGGCTCTGAAATTCAGACGAGTTCGAAGTCACATGTTTGCCTGTTTATAAAATTTTAATGGGAAGGGACAAAGAAGTTAGACACTTGCCTCGAGTTTCTGAAAGCATTTTCTCCCTTGAGAATGGCTTTTATTTCCCTTATCGGAGAATGTCAAAAGAAAAACCCTTACACCTTGAAATGTCTTTAATCAATCCTCAGACCTTTCATTTCTTAAAACCTATTCCCTTCTCCCCGCCCATTTCAAGACTTGAAATAAAATGATTTTCCAGAAACGGATGACAAGATAGCGAGAGCCACGATTAATAACCCCAGAGCACCTTGGTACCACACCTTCCCTATTTAAAATGAAAAATTACCTTTTTCTCTCCGACTTTATTAAAAAGAGGATCAAAAGAGAGAGGGGAAGAGTCGATAGAATACAGCCCATCAGTGAAAGCACTTCTGAACCCTCGGCAGAGAGAAGACTAATCCCTGTCAATTGAGCAGCTGACAATTTGGATAATGAAACGAAGCACTTGGCTTCTTCATTCCCAAACTTCTGATTTTGAAACGTAGGGGTGGAGAGGAAGAGTAATTGATGGAGAGGGCAGTTTGGCAGGGGTAAAGCTGTGCTCTCTCTCTTTTCATCTCTCAGACTTGAAACAACTTTAGGGCAGGGATTCTTGGGGGGCACCTCGATGCTTCCTTGAACCTGGTGGGGGAAGGTGTGTGTGTGTGTGTGTGTGTGTGTGTGTGTGTGTGTGTGTGTGTTTGGAGGAACTTACAGGCTTTGGCGGTGGTGGGGGTGGGCAGTGGGTTCCAGCTCAATGGCAAAGAGGGAAGAGTGACAAAGAGGGAAGAGAAAGGTATAGGTTCATTACCCACTATGGGACGTTAGCCATGTCCTGTCACTCATCCGGAGCTCATTTAGAATATGGGTCAATAACACCTACCTGACGGGGCAGGAAAGATGAGCACTGAATCCCCTGAGTCCAGCAGGTGCCCTCCAAATGCTACCTTTTATATTATGACTCCCCGGTCTGTAGTCAGTAAGTGTCCCTGGCTTCTGGCTGAGGTCTGTCTTCATTTCCTAGGGCCACTCTAACAAAAGCACCATAATGCAGCTGGTTTTAAACAGCAGAAATGTATTTTCTCACAGTTCTGGGGGCTTCATGTTTCAAACCAAGATATGGGCAGGGCCGAGCTCTGTCAGAAGGCTCTGGGGCAGAAGTTGTGCCAGGCCCCTCTCCCAGCTCCTGGGGCTTTCTGGTGACCTCTGGCGTTCCTTGGTTAGTACCTGCATCCCTTCAATCTCTGCCTCTGTCTTCACATGGTCTCTCCTTTGTGTCCTCCTTTTCTTATAAGGACACCAATCATTGCATTTAGGGTCCACCTTCTCCCCCATCCAGGGTTCCCTCATCTTAACTTGATTCCATCTGCAAAGAACCTTTTAGCAAATAACGTCCCATTCATGGGTCCCGAGGGTTAGGACTTCAGCTTCTTCTTTTTTTTTTCTATGGATGCAGTGTAACTGCAATAAGGACTCATTCATTGGCTTTTGCTTTATGGGTTTGCTTTCTATAGGGCAAGGTCAGGGATATAGTCACTGAATGCGAGTCCATTTATATGCTTATCTCATTTAATCCTCCCCGGGATCGTGTGAAATAGATAGTTTTATTCCTATCTTACATGAACATTTATGCAACATTGGCTGCGGGCAAGAGATACGCTAACTGCTCTCCTTGCATTGTCTTATTTAATCTTCAGACCAGTCCTGGGGGAAAGCTCTGCTGTGATTCCTGTTTTATAGTTGAAGCAGCTGAGTCACAGCGAAGCAAGGTCAGAGCAAGTTAATGTCTAAGCATCATGTTGCAAAGTTCAGGTGTTCGGTGCATATAAAAACTGCTGCTTCCTTGCTCGGTGTTTGTTTAGAATCCGTTCTTGTTCTTTCAGTTCAGAAAGTGAGTCTTCCAAACCCGGAGCTGTCTCTCTTCCTTCTGGGGGAGCCAGGCAGTGGGTGATGTGTTCATTACCTCCCCTCCCTGACCTGTAATTTAGGGCCATGGGATGGATATCTGCTCTGGAGACTCAGGGATCTGATGGGAGAGGAGGCAGAGGTGACTCTTGGATCGACTCAGGAGGTTTTAGAATCTCATGAACTATTTTCTCAGTCTAGAAAAATAACTTTTTTTAGTTATTTTTAATAACTAAATAAATAAATAACTCAGGAAGCCTGAGGAGTGATCTCAGGATTCCCAGGGAGAGGAAGGGGCCGTGGGGGAGGTTCTGCTGTATCCCAGGCATCTCCCGCTTGATGTCCCTCAGGAACCTCAGGCTCAGCCTGTGTGACCCTGAGCTCTCCATCTCCTTTGTGATCAGTCTCCTTCTCCTGTGTCTCCTCTCACTGTGATCAGTGCTATGAGCCACTGTGTGACCCAGGCTGGAGATCAGAAGGTCAGCCTTGGCTTAGTGTCCTGCTTAGGGATGGGGACTGCAACCCCAGCTGTCCTCTTCCCTGCTGTGTGGTCTTGAACAAGTCATTTAATGTCTCTGTGCCTCAATTTCCTCATCTATAAAATAGAGTGATATTCGCCTACTACTAGGATTGTTGTGTAGTTGTATAATTTTTTACATGTAAATTACATATCAGTGTCAGGAAATAGTAATAGTCAGGAAATAGCTGTTTTTTTTCTCCTCTGCGTGGGCCCAGACAATCTCCTTCTCTCCATCTTTGCTGCCACAACCCTGCCCCACGTCTTCATTATCTCCCATCCACATGCCTTCAGTGGCCTCAGCCTGGGCTTGCTGCTACCTTTGACGCGCCCAATCCTTTCTCCATGCTCTGGCCAGTCACAGCTTTCCTCAACGCTCATCTGATCGTGTCCCTTCCCTACACACAGTGAATCCTGTGGAGCAGTAAGAACGGACGCCTACACATGAAAAGATGCTCGTCGTCACTTATCAGGGAAATGAAAAAACTGTAATGAGAAATCATCTCACACCTGCCAGAATGGCTAAAATCAACAACTACAAGAAACAACAGGTGTTGGCAAGGATGTGGAGAAAAAGGAACCCTCTTGCACTGGTGGTGGGAATGCAAACTGGTGCAGCCACTGTGGAAAACAGTATGGAGGTTCCTCTAAAAGTTAAAAAATAGAACTACGCTATGATCCAGCAATTGCACTACTGGGTATTTATCCAAAGAGTACAAAAACACTAATTCAAAGAGATACATGCATCCCTATGTTTATAGCAGCAGTATTTACAATAGCCAAGATATGGAAACAGCCCAAGTGTCCATTGACTGATGAATGGATAAAGATGATGTGGCATATATGGATACAATGTAATCTTACTCAGCCATAAGAAAGAATGAACTCTTGCCAATTGCAACAACAGGGTTGGAGCTAGAGAGAATAAATGCTAAGTGAAATAAATCAGTCAAAAAGACAAATACCATATGATTTCACTCATGTGGAATTAAAGAAATAAAAAAAAAAAGTGAGCAAGGGAAACAAGAGAAAGAGAGAAAAACCAAGAAACAGACTCTCAACTACAGAGAACAAACTGGATGGTTACCAGAGGGGAGGTGGGGGAGGGGGAAGTGGGGGAAATAGGAGATGGGGATGGAGGAGGGTGCTTGTGCTGATGAGTACTGGGTGATGTATGGAAGTGCTGAATCACTCCATTGTGCACCTGAACCTAAATAACACTGTGTGTTAACGATACTGGAATTAAAAAAAAAAAAAGAATGGCTGCCCACACAGCCTGTGCCCGTTTAATCACAAAGGGACAGAGCCAGCACTCTGGGCTCCACTAGACTTGCTGGCAAATGGCCCCCACTGGGCTATGTGATTTTTAAGCCACGTGATGAGGGAAGCACCAGCCCCCGCCCTGTGTGATCAGGGGCTGGGATAGAACAGTGATGATGGGCAGAACCTTGGCCTCCAGCCCCAAACCACTTCTCAGCATTTGCCTGCTGGGAGAGCCAGCCCTTCCCCTGGCATGAGCAGGGGTTTGGGGCCCCAAGTCTCATGGATATGGTAGTATGGCCAGGCAGGAACTTGGTTTATGGTTGGGGGACGTGCTGGTCCCTCCCTTGGCATGACCACAGGGCTGGGGCCCCAGCCTTGAGCTTACAGCTGCGTGATGAGCTGCAGGGGACCACTTCCCTTTGGGAGGTTAGCTGCAGGCGGTCAGTCATGTTGACCCTCTCAGTATCCTCCTGCACTTACGAGAGCACGTCCCCGGATGGTTCTCCTTTGCCCTTCTTTCCAGCCTCGGCTTGAATTTCTTCCTCCCTCCAGATAGCTCCAGCCACACCGAGCTCCTTGTAGTCCTCCGTACTCATCCTGTTGGGTCATCTCCTGGCCTTGACCTTGCCGTCCGGTCTCCACCCATCCCCCTCCACTCTTGACTCCATTGCTTTCCTGGTGAGTTCTCCTTCAGCCTCAAGGTCTGGCCATCAGCGCCACCTCCTCCAGGATGCCTTTCCCTATCCTTCTCCCAGGAGCTGGGTTGCTGGCCTCTGCTCTCACACACTGCGCTTCTCTGACATCCGATTTCCTGTTCCCCGTTGTGGGCACTGCCTTATTTATGTCCTCGAGGTGAAGCTCACAGAAAGACGGCCGTTTTAAAGGGAACAGTTCCGTGGCATTTGGTGCATTCATAATATGGTGCCACCACTGCCTCTGTTCCCAGACACTTTTATCACCCCAAAAGGAACCCTGTACCCGTGAAACAGTTGCTCCCCATGCCCCGCTCCCCACCCCCAGCCTCTGGCAGTCACCAGTCTGCTTTCTGTCTCTGTAGATTTGCCCATCCTGGACCCTTCATAAATGGGATTACGCACAATGTGGCTTTTCATGTGTGGCTTCTCTCACTTAGTATAATATGTTTGAGGTGTATCCCAATTGTAGCACGCGTCAGCACCGCGTTCTTTCTTATGGCAGAATAATATTCCAGTGTAGAGACGCACCACATTTGGTGTATCCATCTGTCAGAACAATCCATCTGTCAGAACAACACGCCACATTTGGTGTATCCACATTAGGTTGTTTCTACCTTTTGCCTGGTGTGCCCAGGGCTGCTGGGAACATTCACATCCAGGCATTCGAGTGTCCGCGTTCACTTCCTTCGGGTCGATACCTGGAAGCGGAATTGTAGTGAGTGCTCATTTTGTTGTCAGTCTTCGCGCCAGACCGTGAGCATCTTGAGGGCAGGGGAAAGACACATACCCAACCCCAGGGGCGGGCACAGCGAGTGCCAGGAGCAAATTGGATGAGTCCCGGGCATCCAGAATAGATGTCTTCGTGCCCCTCAGTTGTCTGCCCATTGGTCTGTGTCATCCAAGCTCTGTGCCGATGCATGACTCATTTTATCTCATTAACACACTCCTCGCTCACTCCAATATTTGCTTGTGTCCACTGTCACCTCCTTACCCTTGTCTGACTGCAGTAGTCTCCCAGCACTTTCCCCCCGGCACCTGTGCCCACTTTTTTTCCCACCATAGCACTACCACTCATACATTATAGACAATATATTTTATATGGCATCTAATAGATAATATATATGTCATTTATTTGTTCACTCCCCTTTTACTCTGTTTCCCCACTAAGAACATGTGCTCTGCGAGGATAGGGACCTTGGTCTTTTTTTGTATTCATTGCTCTATTCCAGTGCCTCAAACAGTGCCTGGTACATGAGAGGCATCCAAACATTTGTGAAATACTCAGATGGATGAATGAATGCATTTTGTCTTCACTGGACCCCCCGAGGGAACCATGATCATTCTCATTTTACTCCAAGACTGAGGCTCAGAGAGGTCAAGTAACTTACTCGAGGTCACAGATCTCTATCAGTGGTGGAATCAGAGCTGTAAGCCAGATCTCCCAGAGTCCCAATCCCATGTTTTTCCCAGTTCCCGAGGGGTGGGGGCGAGAGCGATAGCAATAATGCCCACGGTACTTCTCCGTGGCCTTAGGGTGCAGGATATGATGAAGATGACTTAAAAAATAGGTTTAGTCCCTTAAACCTGTCTCAGTTAGGTGCGTTTGGCCATGAGTTTGTATTCCCGGAGCAAATGCACCAATCCAAAGCTTGCCGGGTGATGGAGAAGCGGATCTGGGCTTGATTCTGGCTGCCGGCAGCTCTCAGAGCTCTTCAGTGTCTCCAAGCCTCAGCTTCTGGGAGGTGCACTGGGAGATGGCGGCATCGGCTGCACGCGCACTTCTCAGCACGAGTGCACATTCTTTAAAGGGGAGATAACGCCGTATTACCACGATGTTGAGAATCCCCATATGCACAGCTCACAGGTACGGAGTTCCTGCCAGGGGTCAGGTGCTGGGTTAAGTAAGCACATCGCTGGTGCTATTGCGTTTATCCTCATACCGTTCCCCTGAGGCGGGTCCTATTGTTGTCGCATTTCACAGGTGATAAAGCTGATTCAGAGAGGTCAGACGAGTGCCCAAGGCCACACAGCCAGTAAGTGGGTAGCCAGACAGAGGGCCAAGTCATAAGACTTGACAGCTGGCTCTTAGTCACAGAGTTAATAGTATGTTTGTCTAAATTTGGAGATTTACACACCACTGTAGTGATGGTGACTTTGGTAGAATGTTCTGGCAAAGGCTGGGAGAAGGGAAAAGGGAGACCCGTGTCAGAAATGAGTCCTTGTTTCAGTTTCTATTCCCATTTGGCTCATCCATGATGGCCTCAGTAGAGTCCCAGGCCTCTGTCTGAGGTGGCCCAGGCTCTGGGTTCGAATCCCAGCTGCCAGTCCCCCTCTCTGGTGTGACCTTGGGCACATCTTCATCTCTGTGCTTCCACGTCCTTATCTACAAAGTAGAGACCAAAATGGCCCTTTGCACACAGAGTCACAAAAATTAGAGAAGATGTAAAGCAATCCTAATGTAAGAAATGAAGAAAGCAGATGACAAGTCATTCAATAAGATCTTATGGCATTTCTTAGAAAAAGATGCACGGAAAACCATCTGGCAAGCTCCACAGCCAAACATTAATAGGGGTGGTGGTTAGGCTGTGGACCAACATTGCCTTTTTCCTTATCTGAGTTTTCTGATTTTTCTATAATGAATATGTAATAACCAAATGAGTAGTTTTAATTAAAAATGGGGCAGTGAGTCAGTGTTCATGAAAACACTTTGTAAACTGTTAAATGTTCTATAAATTAGCTCTTGTTATGGTCCTTATAGTAATTATCATGGGTATTGCTAGCCGGCCGTGAGCTGGAATTCGTTTCTGCTGCTCGTCGCTTCCTTGGCCTGTGATGGGAGGGCCCACTCCATCGCCTTCCACCAGGTCCTGCTTTGTCATGCAGTGATCCCCACCAACTTCTCTTTGTCTTTGCGGCCACCGCCCACGTGAGGACCAGCATCATCTCGCGCCTGGAGCCCTGCAGAACCCTCTATGGGCTCTCCTTGTCTATGCAGGATCTTTGAGAAAGGAACTTCATATCAGAACTCTCACTGGTTTCCCACTGACCTTGGCATTAAACTCACACTGCAGTTTGGCCCGTGGTCCTGGTGGCCTGTCCCTTCGGTCTCTCCTTGAGCCACTCACCCCATTGTCACCACACCTTGGGCACACTGCCTTCGAGAAGGCACCCTAAAAAGGGACCTAGGAAAGTGCCTACCCTAACTTAGTTGGGTTTGGAGCCTGTCCACTTGACACTTACGCTTTTATATCTCTTTATATCTTTTAGTAAGGAGTCCGTGCACATGGACCACATTGGTATTTGCCCTTCCTGCATGGCAAAGGAGTGAAAATGTTCATGCGCAATTGTGGTTTTTTATTTTTATTTTTATTTTTATTTTTACTTTTTGGTTTAACTTACACGAGGGCTGAAAACCCCAGCTTGCATTCAGACAGTAGGGATTTTTTTTTTAAAATAGATTTTATTTATTTATTTGACACAGAGAGAGAGATCACAAGTAGGCAGAGAGGCAGGCAGAAGGAGAGGGGGAAGCAGGCTCTCTGCCGAGCAGGGAGCTCGACGTGGGACTTGATCCCAAGACTCTTGGGTCATGACCTGAACTGAAAGCAGACGCTTAACCAAATGAGCTACCCAGGCACCCTGATAGTGGAGATTTTTTTAAAAAAGATTTTATTTATTTATTTGAGAGAGAGAGAGCACAGGCAGGGGGAGGCAGAGGGAGCAGCAGACTCCCTGCTGAGCAGGGAGCCCTGCCGGAGCTTCCATTTTTTTTCCCTAATAAACTGTTGAAAGACTTAAAAAAAAAAAGAGCCCCGGGGTGCCTGGGTGGCTCAGTCGTGAAGTGTCTGCCTTCAGCCCAGGTCATGATCCCAGAGTCCCGGGATCAAGCCCCACAACGGGCTCCCAGCTCAGAGGGAAGCCTGCTTCTCCCTCTCCCACTCCCCCTGCTTGTGTTCCTTCTCTTGCTGTCTCTCTGTCAAATAAATAAAAAAATCTTAAAAAAAAAAAAAGAGCCCCTTCCTGCCTGTATGCTTTTTTCCTTGTCCTCTGCCTCCCTCGCCCCACACCTGTCATGCTTTGTCCTTGGCTCTTGGTGGTCCGATCCCCTTCTCGTCCTTGATGCCAGCTTCAATGTCCCTTCCTTAGGAGGCTGAGCACTCCACCTAAAGTCAGCCCCGCCCCCAATGCTTTTATTTTAATTTTTTCAGTTGAAACTTTTATGGAGCTAATTGTAGATTGACATGCAGTTGTAAGAAATAATACAGAGTGATCCTGTGAACCGTCTGTTCAGGCTGCTCTGGGGGCCTGGACAACAGATATGCTGTAAGGTGCAGAAGGCATGAAGTTCATACACTTGCGGTGTATATAGGGTGTGATGTGCATATGCTGTAAGGTAGTCGCTGTACCGCACATACACTATAAGGTGCGTGATGGTGTAATTTACCAGACTTTCTCACGGCTTACCTGCTGTCTCTCTGCTCCTTTGTTCCAACTCAGGAGGCAACCTTTCCAAACAAGACTGGACCATCCAGTGGCCCACCACGGAAACGGGGAAGGAGAACACTCCTGTGTGCCCCCCGGAGCCCACCCCGTGGATCCGCACCCACCTCTCCCAGAGCCCCAGGGTCCAGACCAAGTGCGTCCAGCACTACTGTCACGCCAGCCCCTCGCCCGGGGCCCCCGTGTACACCCATGTGGACAGGCTCACCGTGGATGCCTACCCGGGTCTGTGCCCGCCACCGCCGCTGGAGTCAGGCCACCGTTCCCTGCCCCCGTCTCCCCGGCAGCGGCACGCCGTTCGTACCCCACCGCGCACCCCCAATATCGTCACCACCGTGACCCCGCCTGGCACACCACCCATGAGGAGGAAGAACAAGCTGAAGCCCCCGGGGACCCCACCGCCCTCCTCCCGGAAGCTGATCCACTTGATTCCAGGCTTCACGGCCCTGCATCGAAGCAAGTCCCACGAGTTCCAGCTGGGTCACCGTGTGGACGAGGCCCACACGCCCAAGTAAGTGTGTTTGGTGGGGCTTTGGGGGCCGCTGAGCCCTGGGGGCTGCCAGGGGCGGCTTTGTGGCCCCAGGACCACCCGAGGTTAGGGGAGCCTCGAAAGCACTTGTGTTTTTCTTTCTTCAGTTGAATGAAAGGTAGCTTTTCACTGACGGCCCGTGAGAAAATGAATAGCACTTTCCAGAAACGACCTTTTGTAAGCAAGAGATTTTCTAAAGCAGGAGTCGGCAAACATCCCCTAGGGGCCAAATCTGCATTTGTGGCAATGCAGTCAGGTTCATTCCTGTGTCCATTGTCTGTGGCTGCTTTCCTGCCACACAGCGGAGTTGGGTATGACCCGCAAAGCCAGAAAGATTTGCCATCAGGCCCTTGGACGGGGAAAGCTGGCCAGCTCTGGCGGACTCTTCCCTAACACTGCCCCTAGGAAGGAGCCGTGAGCTGCATACCTAACCTCGTATTTCCAGGATTGCGTTAAAGAGAGTGAAAAGAAACAAGTGATCTTTTTATAATAGGTGTCATTTAACGGAATATGGCAAAATTACTATTGCAACATAGAATCAATATAAAATATTAAGACTGAAATTGTTTGCCTTCTTTTTTCCCTATGAAGGCTTCAGAACCCAGTGCGTATATTACACCTCCGGCTCCTATCAATTCAGACTCCCTGAATTTTAAGTGTGCGATGGCCCTGCGGGGCAAGGGGCTGCTGTACTGAGTAGCACGTGGAGGAACATGCTAGTACTTATCATGAAGACGCATGTCCGGGTCTGCTCGGGTTTGGGGGTGGGTCAGAGAGTGGAGAACTGGACTATTAGAGCAAAGGACTTCATACAGAAGCTTAGGGTGGGGCTGTAGGAGTCCAGGGGGGAACATCATCAAAGAGGGGTGCAACGTGTGCCTGGCTCTGGTTTGAGGGGGATCTTGCTGCCTGCAGAGGGTGACACAGTATCTGTAGCTACATAGTGGCCAGCGGAAAGGACGGGAAAGCTCTCTGCAGGGCCCCTCGGAGGCTGACAGTGCCTGGGTCCCTTGCATTCTTTCGAGGTTCTCAGTGTTTTAAAAATGGAAGAAATGCTGAACAGTCTTCCAAAAGTGGATAGCATGTTTTAAATATCTACACTTGAACAAAATTGCCATTAAGGCATAGAACATAAAATGATAAATTAGGGGCGCCTGGGGGGCTCAGTCAGTTAAGCGTCTGCCTTTGGCTCAGGTCATGATCCCGGGGTCCTGGGATCAAGTTCCGCATCAGGCTCCCTGCTCAGCGGGGAGGAGTCTGCATCTCCCTCTGCCTTTCCCCTTGGCTTGAGCTCTCTCTCTCTCTCTCTCAAATAAATAAAATCTTTAAAAAAATGTTGATTTATAGTCTTACTAAGAGACACCAGAAGGAGTCTGAGTTTGGCACCTTTTGTGTGTCAGAGCCCTTGACCCCTGCTCTGGGATCCTTGCCGCTAATATGTGGGGGAGCAGTGGGGAAAGTTCCATAGCATTTCCGGCACATGAAAGCCCATGTGGGAGGCTGAGGCCAGCCAGAGACAGAGTGTCTGGCCCATGCTTCTGTAGGAAGCAAAGTGCAGAGGCCCTGGCTGAACCTGACCTTCACTTTGGCTTCCTATGACATTGCAAAGGCTCTCAGGGATTTTCAGACCCCCATCCCCTCGCTGTACTCATTCACCTTTGACTCGGGCATTTATCCAGAGCTGGCTCTCTGTCCTGGGCAGGCATGCAGAGGTACTCAGGGCGCCTGCCCCAGTCTCAGACCTTCTCCCTTTCTCCTGTCTCAAATAATAGAGAGTGCATGTGGCTGTCATCTGTTACTTCTGCAGCACGGTCCCAGGCCCCTCTGGGACTCACACCTGACCCCTTCTGTTGCCCTCAATCACCCCCTCGGGGGGTTCAGAGTAGTACCTGCCTGTGAGGGTCTTCACTGTTCGAGCCAGTGTCTTATGAGCTCTCATCACCATGTGCAGGTGGATCCAAGACATTGATTATAAATTGCAACCTGAGATAAACATAAAAAGTATGTGTGTCTTAGAATTGATGAAATGTGGTTGGTTCTCGGCTCTGGGCTAGTCAGTGGGGGTATAACGGGAAGCAAAGATTTAGCTTTGGTCTTGTGAAGTCTGACATTAATCAAATAACCACACATAAATATTATAAGATTGTGTCCAGTAATTGTCCAGTTCAGAGGCTGTAAAGATGCCGTGTAGGGTACCATCAGAGCTTCTGACTGGATGGCTCTGATCGGGTTTGAGCTGGCACGGAGGTGAGTGGGGGAACTAGGGAGAGTCTGGCCACGGAGAGTTCCCAGAAGTGATGTTTAGACCGAAGGCTAAGGAGGGGTCAAGAGGATGAAGAGGTGGAGGTGGAGGGGTGGGAAGTACTCCAGCCAAGAGGTGGAAGGGGGCACCATACATTTGAGGAATTGATAGAAGGTGACAGAAGGCCTCTGAGGCTAAGGGACCAAGGCTGCTGATGCAGGAGGAGACTTGAGTTGGCCAGGAGACAGCATTCTTCGCAGCAGCCCCAAAGTGGAAACAGCCCAAGTGTCGTCAGTGGATGAAGGGCTCAACACAGTGTGTCCACTCTACCCAGTGGAATATTATTCACCCATCAAAAGGAATGAAATTCTGACATGAACTTCAATGTGGATGAATCTCAAAAACGGTATGCCAAGTAGAAAAAGCCGGTCACAAAGGGATCCACTTATGTATGAATGCACTTATATGAGGTACCCAGATTTACAACAACAACAACAAAGAGACAGAAAAGCTAGGGGTTGGCACACTTTTTCTGTAGAGGGCCAGATAGTGAATATTTCAGGTCTGGCAGGCCATGCGGTCTGCACCCCTCCCAGTGGAGCAGAAGCAGCCATAGACAACAGGTAAACGAATGGACATGGCGATGTTCCAATAAAACTTTATTTGTAAAAAATAAAAAATAAAAAAAAAAATTGGGGCATGGCTGAGTTTGGTGCCCCAGGCTGTAGTTTGCTGGTCAGAAGCTGTGCTGTAGAGAGTGATTCTCCCTTCTAAGGTACTGGGAAGGTCTTCAAGGTGGAAGGCACGATCACATAGGATGGTCACTGACGGTCTGAGGCTGTGGTTTCTTCCAACTGCACATCTCTCTCACCCCTCCCTGTGCTGACCCCCAGGGGTTGTGGGACGTGAAAAAAGGATCTGTGGACACATGATCTTTTCTCTATGAGGAAGTGGTGAAGTAAGAGAGGCTGACCTTTGGGGCTTTCTCTAGCTTTATTAATATATAATATCACGTACATTTAAGGTGTGCAAGGTGATGATTTAACACAAAGAGGCATTGCAAAATCATGGCCACTGTACAGCTAGCTAACTCCTCCATCACCTCACATAATTTTTTTGTGGTAAGCATATTTAAAATTTATTCCCTCAGTAACTTTCAAGTATATAATACAATGTTGTTAACTGTAGTCACTAGCTGTGCACTAGATGCCCAAAACTTATTCATCTTATAAATAGAAGTTTTTATCCTTCGGCCAACATCTTCCTATTTCCCTCAACCCCTAACCCCCAGCAACCCCATTCTACTCTCTGTTTCTATGTTTGATGTTTTTAGATTCCACATGTAAGTGGGATCACGTAGTATTTGTCTCTCTGTCTGGCTGATTGCACTCAGCATAATGCCCTTCAAGGTCCATCCACGTTGTTGCAAATGCAAGATTTCCTTCCTTTTTATGGCTGAATAATATTCCATTGTGTGTGTATGTGTGTGTGTGTTAACATTTTCTCTATCCATTCATCTGTCGACAGACACTTTTCAACACTTTCCATGTGTTGGATACTGTGAATAATGCTGCAGTGAACAAGGGGGTACAGTTATCTCTTCAAGATGGCAGTTTCATCTCCTTTGGATATATACCCAGAAGTAGAATAGCTGGATCATAGAGTAGTTCTATCTTAATTTTTTTGACGAACCATCCATGCTGTTTTCCATAGTGGTTATACCAATTTACATTCCCATCAGTGGTACGTGAGGGTTCCCTTTTTTCCATGTCCCTGCCAGAACTCATTTTCTCTTGTCTTTTTGAAAATAGCCATTCTAGTGGGAGTGATGTGATGTCTCATCACGGTTTTGATTTGCATGACCCTGCTGATGAGTGATGTTGAGCAGCTTTTCATGGATCTGTTGGCCATTTGTGTGTCTTGGGAAAAATGTCTATTCAGGTTCCCTGCCCATTTAAAAATCGGATGATGATGATGATTTTTTACTTTTGAGTTGCAAGAGTTTCTTATATAACTTGGATATTAATACCTTTTCAGATTTGCAAGTATTTTCTCCCATTCTATAGGTTGCTTTTTCATTTTTTGATTTTTTTTTTTCTGTGCAGAAGCTTTTTAGTTTGGTATCATTCCATCTGTTGATTTTTGCTTCTGTTGCTTGTACTTTTGGTATCATATGCAAAGAAGTCACCAAGGAGCTTTTCCCCTATGGTTTCTTCTCAGAGTTATGGTTTTAGGACTTACATTTAGGTCTTTAATCCATTTGAGTTAATTTTTGTGAATGGTGTAAGGTAGGGATCCAGTTCCATTCTTTTGCATGTGAATATTCAGTTTTCCCAATGCCATTTATTGAAGACATTATCCTTCCTCAATGAGTGTTCTTGGCTCCCTTGTCAAATATTAGTTGACCATATATACTTGGGTTTATTTCTGGTCCTTTGATTCTGTTCCATCGGCCTATATATCTATTTTTATGCCAGTACCACACTTTAAATGTGAGCCTTTCCCCAGACCCCTGAGGGATTTACTTTGTCTGGATAGGGTTGAATCACCTATTTTTTCAAGGCCTTCCAAATCGACTCGTCTACTATCAGCTGTTTTAGAAATTGTCTATGAAGATTCAGGCCAAGTTCAGCTCTGCCCATCAGGGTTCGTCTGTCCAGTTTTAGCAAGTTCACCACTTCCTTGAAGAAGGTACTTCTCCTGGCTCACCTCACAAGATGCTGAGATTCCTGGCATGGTAGCAGCAGAATGGTGAGGTAGAGATGCTGTGTGACCACTTGGCCTTGGATCCAGCCGTTAGATCCACAGGGATATTCAGGTACCTAGCCTTTGGGAGTTAAAAAAAAATCCAAGACAGAGACAATGGTACTTTGGGCTGTATGGGCAGGGGGAGCAAGGGAAGAGATTAAATTGAATCAGGGAGCTTAAGGAAGAGTTTTCAGACAGATATTAGTTGAATTGAATTCCAAATAGTAGACTGAGAACAGCCAACATTTGCCTTGGTCTGAGCTAGTCCTGGTTCTGCAAGGGAGTAGTTTTGTGACCTTGGGTGTAACCCGAGTCTTAGTTTTCTCATCCATGAGCCAGAGAGGTTGGAATACATGTGTGCTCTTGAATCCGTGGTCATGACCCATTTATGGATGGCAGCACCATGTTAATGGGCTGCAACCAGCATTAAGGAAATGAAATAGAATAGCCTAGGCTAGATATTGGGATGTATTGCATGTAATTAATCTATTAGTGTTGTTTTGTGAAACACACACACATATTTATGTATGCATATGTGTGTGTGTGTGTGTGTGTGTGTGTGTGTGTGTGTGTATATATATATATATATATATATATATATATATATATATATATATATACACATTTTTTTTCCCCCTTACTCTGGGGACTCTTCCTACTCTGGACAGCTTTAATGCTAGAGTAAACCTCATCAGAGATTAGGTGAGAAGGTTTGAGAAGCCAGCCCTTCATCCTGAATTGCTTGACTCATTCTGGTTTCATTTGTTTCACGTCTGGTTTCTTCTCTCCTTCAACCCTGTACCCTTGCTGGGCATGGTTCTTTGTTGACAACGTGGCTGTCCTAAGTCTGCCTTTATTTCCCCCTGATGGATAAAGCAGAATTTCAGAAGTCACAGGTCCTTCTGAACAGATCTGAGTCTTTCAAGACCATTGATTCTTGTGAGTTTTCAAGCCCCAACACCCTGGTAAGTTTGGGGTTGGAGGAAGGCTAGGTTTTAGACACTTTACCCTTGGCATACCCTTGCTGGTGTGTATTAGATGGTCTGTTTGGGTTCCAAGCTGGTCCCCAATAGTATACCATGGGCATTTCTAGGGAAAAGCATGGCAAGAAAAGAAAATATTAACCATAGCACATCTCTCACCTCCATTGGGAGCCTTGGTGTGCTGGAAAATACCAGAACTACTATGATTGATCTTAGTCAAAACCATTTTTCCTGCCAAGTGTTCATTCTTAAAATGCTATTTACTTTCTTCTTTTCCTTTCCTTTTTTTTTTTTTTTTTTTTTTTGCATTTGAGTTAACTATGTGGTTTTACTTACATGGCATTGTTAAAATGCACACATATACACACATACATACATGCAGGGAGAAAAGACTACTTCCTCCCCCCACACCCCCCCCCCCCGGAAAAGTAATATGTGATTATTGTGGAAATTAAGACAACACAGGAAATTGATGAAGAAAGTGGAAAGTATATACTGGTCTTTTGTTTTCTATGTATGTATGTGTATGTGTGTGTATAGAATGTATATACACACAGTGTTTTTTCAACAGGGCTGAAATCATCCCCAGGGGAGCAAAAATCTGTTCTTGGTGGAGGACGGCAAAAACAAAAACAAACAAAACAAAACAAAAAACCCCACCTGATATTACAATAGTTTATGACCCTCCAAAGAGCCACTTACATAAATAGAGATGTGGTATATTTGTGGTATTAAAATTTCATCGGGGGTTAGGGGCGACAATTAGAACAAAAATCCAAAACGTTTCCTTGAAGAGTCATACTGAAAAAAGGTTGAAAAACACTGACATGGCTCTATGGATCTAATCTTGTAGATCCAGTTAGACTTAGACATTGGGGGTTATCAAGAGTCTCCCTGTGTTCTTATCAGTCTTTCTCCCTCCAGCTCTGTGGCCACACTTGCATGAATCAGTTCCCACCGATTCCTTACAGTCAGCCATTTGGAAAATTAAGTCCGTGCAATCTCAGGGATTCTGGTCACCTTACCTTCAGTCCACCGATCCCATGGCCACGGTGTTGGAAAAAGGAAAAATCTGACAGTTCTTATGTGCATTAGGAGTTGTAGGTCTTCACGTTCATCGATCTGTCTGCCCGCCCGTGATACAAATGACTTGCTTTCTCTTGTCAGAGCATCCAGAAGGGTAAGCTGGATTTCTGAAAACGGATCCCATTTTAAATGCAAGAGGAATTCCATTGTGAACCCCTTCCCTTTTTTGCAAATCTTTTTTAAAGGTGATTTTCAATTACAATTTTGTTTTCATTACAGAAGTCATTTCCAGACACATCTTTATTTTGAAAATACAGGCATACAAGGTCAAAGTCCCCCTTCCCCTTGCCATAGAGAGAGGCCAGAACTGCAGGACTCCTTTGCTGGGAATCCTTGCATAAACACACATATTGTGTTTGTATGTGCATATATAATAGATTTAGTTTACTTTCTTCGGAATCAGAACCACACTCTATACATTTACTGATGTGACTTGCCTTTGTCAGTCCTGCATAAATAGGAATATTCCATTTACAAACTTCTTGCACTTTATCCCTTTTAGAAATTCTTCTGTTTTCCCCAAAGCACATCTGGAAGGTGCCTTTGTGCATGCCTCTGGTCGCAGACTTCTGTGTTGTTTCGGTAAGACACGTCACACCCCTGCTGTCCTGGGGGATTGTGGGAAAATCCTCAGGTGGCTGGCGAGGAAGGCAACCAGGCTGGTTGAGATCCACACTCATCCTCATTCTGGTTCCAGCAAATTCAGAATCTGTCCATGGTCTGGGCTATATCCCTTGTAGCTAGTTTGAACACGCTTTGCTCAACAGGGGAATTATGCACGTAAGATTTCAGGAGGGATCTTTTTGTTTTTCTTAGAAAATTAATTATGTCCAAGCCCTCAAACTCACTGACTCCTACCTATAGATCATTGTGCTGATTATTACAACAAACTCTAATGGATTTGTAAGGGCCCTAGTGGAGTGATTAGTTTGTATATAATAGTATATTCATTAAAAAGGAAGGCTTCTGCCATGCTCACGCAAGGGGTCCTTTTAGGGCTAATTAAGCATTCAGACACACATTCAGATGGATTTAGGTCACACCTGGCATTAGATTGACCTTGGAGGACGAGAGGTAGCCTCAGGTGTCTTTTCTGCGGGTCCTCAGGGGCTACTCTTCTTTGCTCCCACTTCCAAGTGGCATTTCAAGAGCAAGGTGGTGAGACCCACGTTAAGGAGGTATGGAAGCCATCCTGACTTAGGAGGCAGTTGCTCTTGGAACAGCTCCATCCACGTAGCTCCTAGGTGCACTGCAGGGGACATGCGTAGTTGTAAGAGTCATGCTGCTCAGGGGACCCCAAGGCTGTGGATCCCTCCTCAGATACTTCAAGTTCATGGTGACAACTCCCAGTCCATATGCAATCTGCCAACCAGAGGCAATTCTACCACAAGCAGTGAGGTCTACTAAAACAGTTGACATTTCCCCATCAGAGGTATTAAGAGGATCAGACCTAGAGAATCAAGCCAAGGTCAAATTTCCATTTGCAGAAGATGAAAAGGAGGTATTCACTCATTTCTGTAGCTTCTCTTTAAAAATCTTGTAAGGTGGATTTGTCACCAAATCACACTGAATTTCTTATTTTGAATCAGTGAGGTCTTTAATAAGATCTTTTGGAATTTATATACTATATAATGTCTATTATATATAATTTATAAATATTCCCAGTTAAATCTGTGCTTATCAATTTTTTAAAGTATTGTTACTTCTTTGTGTAAGACAGTTTTATCCACAGCCCCATCTTCCTGGCCAGCATTGACCCGGTGTCCCCTCTTCCAGATTCCAGGCCCACTTGCTTAGATCTGGAGCAAGAATAGGGCTCCTGCCCTCACTGAGACCTCACCCTTCCCCTCAAGCTGCTGAATCTGTCAGTCCTATGATGAGTCCATGGAGACTCATTAAGATGAGTCTGGCTTTCTAAATATCATCAAAACCATCTCCTTGTATTTGCCCCCAAAGGCTTATAAAAACACCCTACTGACATAGCTCTGAAGTTCCCCCATGAAAAATTAGCTCAGCAGTGTGCTTATTTTGGCAGAAATTATTGTGGTCAGGTGCGCTGTGAGCTGGGTAACACAGTATTTCGTCGGAAGTACCTTGTTATTTACAAGGAATAACTGAAGATACTGTTCTGGTGAGATTTGATCTGATTATAACTGGAGAAGTTTTACTTATCCAACACCTGCTTCTGACTTGTGTTCTATACACTTTCTTGGAGGATCCCCAGAGGGACTGAGCCCGCTGGGGTCAGCCCCATGATGGCAGAGCCTGCACCCCTACCCCACCCCCCATATCACATCCTTTATGGGCTTTCCTTCCTTTCCTGCCTCACCTCTCCACTTCATCATACTTCCTGGGATCACCTCCCAAATATACTGCTTGCACCCCCAAATTTCCCTTAGCATCTGAATTTGGGGGAACCCAAACTAAAGCAGGTAATCATTAATAGAGTTGCATTAAGCTCGATACACAGCACATTTCTGCTAAATGAAAAGGTTTGTTGATTGAATGATAGCTCTAATAATATGCATGATGGCTATCATTTATTGAACACTTACTGTATGCTGGTACTTTGCATGGTTTATTTTATTTAATCCCATTTTACAAGTGAGGAAATAGACTTTAAGAGGGAACACGCTTTGTCCAAGCTCATTCAGACTAAGTACTAGAGTTGCAGCTCATTCTCACCCGAAGTCCACAGGGACACTGGAGGATGGGGTGGGTAAGGCCATGACTCTGGAGCCAGATGGCCTCGGTTTGCGTCCTGACTTCACCACTTCCCAGTTGTGTAACTTCATTCAGATTCCAGTTGTCCCAGTGCAAGAGGAAAATAGAGATCATGTGGCGAATCACATTATCATGACCCCTTAGTTCCCTTTGATGTGGAAGCATCCCTGGGACACACTCTGTTTTATACACCATCTCTCAATTTGGATTTGTCTGATCTTTCTTTACGATTAGATTCAGGTTATACAATTTTAGGAGAGCAGTGATCAGAGTAGGAAATGCATGTTGATTTGGCCAATTACTGGTATTGCTAATTGCGATCATTTGGTGGAGGTGATGTCTGCCCATTTCTGCTCTACTATTTTACCCACTGACGTTAGGATGTATCTAACGGGGAGATACTTGGAAACCATGTAAATATTTTGTTACTGCTCAAAATTCCACCACTGACGTTAACTTCCACTGATGATTCTTGCCTGAATCAAGTGTTACTGTGATGGTTTCCAAATGGTCATTTCTAATTCCATCAATTCTTCCATATTTGCTAGTCAGCTTTCTACTGAAAGGGAAAAACTTCCCTTTCTTCCTTCTTTGTTTATATCCATATGGTCTCATGGATTCTTATTTAATTCAGTAGGTTGTAGTCCTTTACTGTCACTATTTATTTTGATGCTCATTTGTCTTTCGTATGGCCAGCAGAAGCCCTCTCAAGCTGGTTCCTGCCTCCTTTAGACGTGTTCTTGTCTTTCTTTGAGAATTGCCTTATTTTCTGGCACAAGAAGATGTGGAATCTCCATCCGAAGGCAGGTGTTCTCTCTTTTTTCATGTATAAGACGCTGTTTGTAAAGAGCTTAGCTCCACGCATGGTGCAAAGTTAAGTGTTGGCTCTTATTAATATCATTGCTCTTATGATGACGTGCTAGCCCTTGACAGAACCTCAGACCTCCTGATCTTTTTCTAGTAGCAGTGGGCAGGCAGGCTCTGCTAGAACACAGCCGGCTGTCACAACGGCATGCAGTATCTCTTCTTTTCTGGTTTCCAGACCCTTACCTCACAGTGAGACAGTCCTCAGGGGTTGTCCCCTGAGGGGTGTAAATGTCTGAGAAATGATAAAGTATATAGAAAAATGCAGTGACTAACAGAATGGACCTTTAGGTCCCATTACTCAGAATGAATGCATACAAACTTTTTTTCCCATTTGCTTTGCTGTTTTTTCCCCAACAACAACAATTAACAGGTGAGGTTGAAGATCCCCCTGAAAACTCACCCCCATTTCTGCTACGTCTTCCCAGAGGCGGCAACAAACCCACTTCAGAGCATGTCCTACCTGTATATGGGTAGGTATTGTTTTGTAGACTTTAAACTTTTCTCATAACTGGTATGTAACTATGGATATATCATTGTCACTTGCTTTTCTTCACTCAGCGTTTTTGGAAGCTATCCCTGGTGATACGCACATAGCTTCTAGTCATTGACTTTCATCTACTGTATGATATTCCATCATATAGACATGCCATTGTTTACTGATTCCCCTTTTGATGGACATCTCAGTTGCTTCCACGCCTTTCCTGTTGTAACTGCAATTGCAGTAGCAATTCCTGTACATATTTCCTTGTGCATAGGTGCAAGACTTTCTCTAAGAGGCATCCTTCAAAGTGGAATTGCAGGGCCAATGTGTTTATTTAATACATTAAAATTATATTTGGGGGGGAAGAGGATCTCTTTGAGATTGCAGATCTTTCAGGGACCAAAGGAAGGCTCAGGCACTAGGACTGGGGATGGGGCAGACATTTTGGTTCCAGTGGATTTTTTTTGGAGTCTATGAAATTAGATGGTCTTAGAAGGCAGGTGTTGTCACCTGTTTGCCTTTTGCTCTTGACCTTCAGGTAAGTATTCAGAGCCACGGGGGGAAAGTGATGTCCTTCTCTCCTTACTACTTTCCTTTTATCCTAGATGGATGATAAGACCAGGGATTCTTCTAGAGGAGCTGCCCAGAGGGCCCCCAGGCACAGTGGCTGACATCCAGCCTGCTGAGAGACCATTGCACTGAGTTAATATTATCGTCTTTCTTATCCTTCTTTATCACTTTCATTATTATCATCTGGCTGGAATGTGCCAGGTTCTATTAAAAATAGATCCCAAATATGGCAGTCTAACCACATGCCAACACTCCCTCATGGGTCGTCCCTGATCCTGTGCCCTGGTCAGGGTTGGGGGCTTATGTCGGCTCCCAGCTCCCGGATGGTGGCTCCCCATGGCTCACCTTGCCTGATCTCCAACTGCCTTCTACAGGTGTTTCCCATCTGTCTTATTCCCTAGAATGTCTTTGCCACTACTCAGCTTTCTGAGGGTCCTGCCAGTCTTTCTCAGTACTTGTTTGTTTGTTTCTTTTTTTTTTTTTTTAAGATTTTATTTATTTATTTGACAGAGAGAGACACAGTGAGAGAGGGAACACAAGCAGGGGGAGTGGGAGAGGGACAAGCAGGCTTCCCGCCGAGCAGGGAGCCCAATGCGGGGCTCAATCCCAGAACCCCAGGATCATGACCTGAGCCGAAGGCAGACACTTAACAACTGAGCCATCCAGGCGCCCCCCAGTACTCGTTTCCTAATGAGAATTCAACGGATATTTTGTATTCATTTGTTGAAATAATGAGTATTGATAATAATATCATCATCCGGGGTACCTGAGTGGCGCAGTTGGTTGAGCATCCAACTCTTGATTTCATCTCATGATCTCCAGGTGCTGGGATCAAGTCCCTCGATGGGCTTCACGCTCAGTGGGGAGTCTGCTTGAGGATTCTCCCTCTCCCTCTCCTTCTGCCCTTCCTCCCGCTCACACACCAGTATTATTTCTCTAAAATAAATATATCTTTAAAAAATAATAATAATGTCAGCATCGGTGATTTATTGAGTGCCCATGAAGCCTCAGGCATTTTCTTGTTTAATCTCCACAGCACCCCATGTGAGGTGGCTATTGTCATTATCCCCATATTACACACGGAGAAAGAGAGGCTTTCTTTCCTTCTCTGAGGCTCAGAGAGGGTGAACAAATTGCTTAGGGTCGCAGCCACTAAGTGGGAACCAGAGTTCAGACCCAGCTCTGACTCCAGATCCCCTAACTGCTGCACCCTACTGCTTCCTGGATAATGTTGACTTCTGCCCAAGAGAGACTTGGGTTCGAATCCCTGGGGAGGATAGCCCAGAAGAAGGCACAGTTTGCTACCTTGTTCTAGCCGTGTGTTTGTGGAGCAATCTGTTAGGGCCATGGTTTGGGCACTCTGAGACTCCCAAGTCCTGCAGGCAAGATGACTTTAGGAGGCACATGGGACAACTGGAAACCTTTCAAATTATGTCAGCATTTCTGTCTTAATTCAAAAAAAGTGTGGCTGACATATTATATGCTGGATTCATTAGAAGTTGTTGCTTAAGATGAGACTAGCAAATAATAATAATAATCATCATCATCATCATCATCATCATCATCATCATCAGTTTAAAGAACCAGTAAGTGAATAAGGTAGTCCTTTGATACGTCAGAGTTTCAGAAAGCGGTTCAGACCATGAATAAAGTTTGGGAAGTACCACCTCAAAGTTATCTTTCTATCACAAAAGGTCAGATTTAACTTTCAAAAGTGGATGAAACACACAAGTTCACAGAGGTAGGAGGAAGAGTTGTAGATGGAAGAGTTCGGATAACAGGGAGGTGTCGAGTTTCCCCTGTGGTTCTCCACTATGTTAATTTCCAGGCCTCCTTCTGAGCTGGTTTTTGGAGAGGGAAGAGCCCTCCTACTGTGGAATGAGCTTGTTAGAAATCTCCCCTTTGGGGAAATATATCCATACCCCTTACTAGTTTTAAAAACTCTTGGGGTGAGACGAGAATGTGATAGAACATGAATCCAACAAATATTTGCCGGGCGCCTGCCGTGGACCAGGCGCTGGGATAAGAATAGGGCTATATAGAGATGAATGTGGAGGCAGAGTCCTCTGGTCAGCGTTGGAAGAATAGAGGCAGCGTTGCGAGAATAGAGGCAGATGTAGCGTTTACACATTTGATCACTTTACATGTTTGAACAAGGGGGTGTTTGTTTTCCCTGAGCAGAAGGGAACAAAGCCAAAGCATGCAGAAGTGAGTAAGTGACATTTTAGTGGGACCTCGTGAGGATGTATTTGAGTTGGCTGGGCACAGAGACAGGGGAGACATTTCAGTACTCATTTTGACTTGGTTGAGCTATGGTCAAATGGCCCAAGGGAGGGTTGGTCTATCTCCTAAGTCTAAGGCTGGCCGTTCCCCATCCAGTTCCAAGGGCAGGCATTTTTCGCAGACCCTGGTATGAGTTCAAAATCCTTCTCAACACAACATTCTGGGAAAGTTGCTATCAGTCCATCAAAAGTGGAATGTTTGATGAATATCTGATTTCCCATCTTTTCCCAGAGCCCTTTATTCTATAGGTTAGGGCAAATGGTTCTTCTCTTGATGGTGAGGGGATTTAGAATGTGAAACGAAGCTAGAGGTTAAGAAAGAACCAGAGGAAGAGTATCATCCTTAAGCCGGTAAACATATTTTTTTAGCTACTATTCAGGGCACCCTGTGGTTTTATGGCACTGGGATTATCTCATAGATGCACGTTCCCCAAATCATCCAGAAGCATCATCCTACAGACCTGTTTGTTGTTTATGCAAACCGCGAAGTGCTTCACCACGAGTGAAATGCTGCAGTTTGCATGGGGCTGGTATCTTGAATGCATAAATTACAGTGATCGTTATTACCCTGATAAAAGGAAATGCGTGAGAATTAGATTCGGGTTTGAGGTGCCCAGGCATAAGCTCCTGTCTCACTGCAGGGTTTCCCGAGAGACTTCATTCATCAAGCAGAATTGATCGTTTCTTTTTATCTCTGCTTGCGGTAATCATGTTGAGTTTTTTGCTTCTCCTGCTCGCCCTCCCCACCCTGCTCTGTTCTGGGAGGCGCCAGCCTTCAGGGAGGGAATGTCACTTGGTTGCCAAATCAAATGCCCCAAATCTACTCGCTCCAGAGAGTTGGTGCCATTTCTGGAAAGAGAAGGCACTGCTCTCTGTCTTGATATTTGACCCCATTGATGGAATTGGAAATATGGCCTTTTAGTGTGATAAATGGGGGAGACACACAAATTTCTTCCAGGGCCACCTTCTCCACGGTGCTTCGGCTCCTGGAAGGCAACCTGAGGGCAGCTACCTGGCACTTTGATTTAAGATAATGGGGGGCCTGTCTGGGGGGCATGGTACCGGCATCACGTGGAGTGGTCACACTGAGGCAGGCAGGCAGTGAGGCCTTCGAAAGCCAAGGCAGAGGTTGGGAGCAAGGCTGGGGACAGCTGAGACCACAGAAATGCATCCAGAACCTGGAGGCCGTGGTGGAGAAGCTATTCAGGGCCAAGTGTACGGCTTCAGCATGCCCACTGGAAGGTAGCCACGAAACAGTCATGACTACCCTATTAAATAGGGCTCTTCTATGTTCCTTATTGGGTCAGGGGCCAGTCCTTTGTACACCCAGAGTGAAATCTGGCCCCAGTTGTAACTCTGTACCACTCTAAGTCAGATGGAAGGCTTCGATGAGTGAATTTTATTTTATTCATTCGTTCCTTCGTTCGTGGGTCATACATTTTTGCCTACATGGTGCCAAGTCCTCCAGGGATTCCCTGGTGAGCGAATGACCCCTGCTTTCCAGGAGGTTACAATGGAGCAGAAAAGAGCAATTAGTTAACAGACGTGTGTTGAGCAGGATGCCGAGGACCAGAAGCAACGGTAGGACTTCGAGTTCGGGTCCCAACTTGGAATAATAGTCCACGCCCCTCCTGTTAGTGAACTTTTCCTCACTCCCCCCTCGTGTCACTCTGGGAACAGTTTCCCAGGAGAGACTTTGGGGCCTTTTTTATTCTTTGGACGGGACTAATGCTTGGGCCTTCCCCTTTCCTCTGTTCCTTCAAAGAAATACTGCTGTCGTGTGGTCCCCCAATCAGGGCATCCACAGCGTGGATGGGGATTAGTTGTATTCTCTTTAGCGGGGTCCTTGGGCTCTCTAGCACCGCAGCAAAACCCTCACTCCTTTGCTCATCCTTTCATTCTGCCAACTTATTTTTCAGTGCTTCTGATGTGTCTGAGATTGGGGGTGCCAGTGTTGTAAAAAACCCAGCCTTCCTCTCACGGAGCTCAGGGTTTAGAGGAGACAGACTGGAAGGACCCATTTATTTGTTATTTATTTCTCTTTAAGTTTTTAATTAAATTCCAGCTAGTTAACACACAATGTGCTATTAGTTTCAGGTGTACAGTGTAGTGATTTATCACTTCCGAACATCCCCTGGTGCTCGTCACGACAAGTGCCCTCCTTAATCCCCGTGATCTATTTCTCCCATCCCCACACCCACTGCCCCTCCGGTAACCATCAGTTTGTTCCCTCTAGCTAAGAGTCTGTTTCTTGATTTGCCTCTCTTTCTTTCTCCCCTATGCTGGTTCGTTTTGTTTCTTAAATCCCACATATGAGTGAAATCATATGGCATTTTTCTTTCTCTGACTGATGTATTTGGCTTGGCGTTATACTCTCTAGATCCATCCACATGGTTGCAAATGGCAAGATTTCATACTTTTTTATGGCTTAGTAATATTCCGTGTACCCGCATACCACATCTTCCTTATCCATTTATCGGTCGATGGTCACTTGGGCTGCTTCCATAATTTGGCCATTGTAGATAATGCTTTTAAGCATCAGGGTGCCTGTATCCCTTTGAATGAGTATTCTGTATTCTTTGGGTAAATACCCAGTAGTGCAATTGCTGGATTGTAGGGTAATTCTAGTTTTAACTTTTTGAGGAAACTCCATACTGTTTTCCACAGTTGCTATACCAATTTGCATTCCCACCAACAGTGCAAGAGGGTTCCCCTTTCTCCACATCCTCGCCAACACCTGTTGTTTCCTGTGTTACTGCGTTTAGCCACCCTGGAAGGTGGGAGGTGATAGCTCGTTGTAGGTTTGATTGGCATTTCCCTGATGGTAAGTGATGTTGAGCATCTTTTCATGTGTCTGTATGTTTTCTTTGGAAAAATGTTTACTCATGTCTTCTGCCCATTGGATTATTCATTTTATGGGGGCGTTGAGTTTCATTAAGTTCTTTATATTTTGGGGGCACCTGGGTGGCTCAGTGGGTTAAGCCTCTGCCTTCAGCTCAGGTCATGATCTCGGGGTGCTGGGATCGAGCCCCGCATCAGGCTCTCTGCTCAGCAGGGAGCCTGCTTCCTCCTTTCTCTCTGCCTGCCTCTCTGCCTACTTGTGATCTCTGTCAAATAAATAAATAAATAAAAATCTTTAAAAAAAGTTCTTTATATTTTGGATACTAACCCTTTATCAGGTGTGTCATTTGCAAATATCTTCTTCTATTCTGAAGGCTGCCTTTTAGTTTTGTTGATTGTTTCCTTGGCTGTGCAGAAGCATTTTACTTTGATGTAGTTCCAATAGTTTATTTTTGCTTTTGTTTCCCTTGCCTTGGGAGACAGATCTGGAAAGAAGTTGCTATGGCCGACGTCAAAGAGGTTACTGCCTGTGTTCTCCTCTAGGATTCTTATGCTTTCAGATCTCACGTTTGGGTCTTTAATCCATTTTGAATTTATTTCTGTGTAGGGTGTAAGGAAATGGTCCAGTTTCATTCTTTTGCATGTTGCTTTCCAGTTTTCCCAACACCATTTGCTGAAGAGACTGTCTTTCCCATTGGATATTCTTTCCGGCTTTGCCAAAGATTAGTTGACCATACGGTTGTGGGTTCATTTCTGGGTTTTCTATTCTGTTCCATTGATCTATGTGTCTGTTTTTGTGCCAGTACCATACTGTTTTGATCACTACAGCTTTATAATATAACTTGAAGTTGGGAATTGTGATGCTTCCAGCTTCACTTTTCTTTTTCAAGATTGCTGTGGTTATTCAAGGTCTTTTGTGATTCCATACAAATTTTAGGAGTTGTTTGTTCTAGCTCTGTGAGAAATACTGGTGGTATTTTGATAGGGATTGCATTAAATATATAGATCACTTCGGGAAGTATAGACATTTTATTTTATTTTTTAATTTTTTAAAAAAGATTTTATTTGTGTATTTGACAGAGAGAAAGACAGTGAGAGAAGGAACACAAGCATGGGGAGTGGGAGAGGGAGAAGCAGGCTTCCCGCTGAGGAGGGAGCTCGATGTGGGGCTCAATCCCAGGATCCTGCGATCACAACCTGAGTAAAGGCAGACACTCAACTACTGAGCCACCCAGGCGCCCCGACATTTTATTTTATTTTATTATTTTTTATTTTAAACTCAATTTAGTTAACATGTAGTATATTATTAATTTTAGGGGTAGAAATTAATGATTCGTCAGTTGCATGTAACGCCCAGTGCTCATTACTTCAAGTGGCCTCCTTAATGCCCATCATCCAATTACTCCAACCCTCTCACCCCTCTCCCTCCAGCAACCCTCAGTTTGTTCGCCGGAGTCTAGAGTCTCTTATGGTTTGCTGCCCTCTCTGTTTTCATTTTATTTTATTTTTCCTTCCCTTCCCCTATGTTCATCTGTCTTATTTCTTAACTTCCACATATGAATGAGATCGTATGGTATTTGTCTCTGACTGACTTACTTCACTTAGCATAATACCCTCTAGTTCCATCCATGTCATTGCAAATGGCAAGATTTCATTCTTTTTGATGGCCGAGTAATATTCCATTGTGGATCTATACCACATCTTCTTTATCTGTTCATCTGTGGTTGGACATCTGGGCTCCTTCCATAGTTTGGCTATTGTGGACATTGCTGCTATGAACATTGGGGTGCATATGCCCCTTTGAATCACTAGTTTTGTATCCTCTGAACAAATACCTAGAGCAGTCGCTGGGTCGTAGGATAGTTCTATTTTTAACTTTTTGAGGAACCTCCATACTGTTTTCCAGAGTGGCTGCACCAGTTGACATTTTAACAATATTTCCTCTTCCAATCCAGGAGCATGGAACGTCTTTCCATTTCTTTGTGTCCTCTTTACTTTCTTCCATCAGTGTTTTATAGTTTTCAGGGTACAGGTATTTCGCCTTTTGGGTTAGGTTTATTCCCAGGTATCTTACTGTTTTGGGGATTGATTCCTTAATTTCTCTTTCTGCTGCTTCATTATTGATGTATAGAAATGCGACAGATTTCTGTACTCTGGTTCTGTATCCTGTGACTTTACTGAATTTGTCGATCAGTTCTAGCAGTTTTTTGGTGGAGTCTTTTGGGTTTTCTATATAGAGTATCATGTCATCTGCAAATAGTGAAAGTTTGACTTCTTCCTTACTAATCTGGATGCTTTTTGGTTTTGTTGTTGTTGTTTGATTGCTGTGGCTAGGATGGAAGCATCAATGTATAATTCAGTAGGGAAAGGTCTGGAGGAGAGGAAGTAAGGGCTGAAGGAACCCAGTTGAAGAGCTCAAGGGAGCCAGAGGCAGCTTTCTGGAGGAACCATCATCTCAAACAGAGGTTGGAAAACTTTCCCTTTAAGGGCTCAGGTAGTAAATACATTAGGCTTTGCAGCCCTATGGTCTCTCTTGCATCCACTCAACTCTGCAGTAGTAAAGCAAAAGTAGCCATAGGTGGTTTGCCAGTGGATGGGCATGGTGGTGTTCCAATAAAACTTTATTTACAAAAACAACTAGTGGGCCGCATTTGGCCTTCAGGCTGTAGTTGGCCCACCCCTGACCTAAGATGACATTGAGTGGGAGTTGGCCATGTGAAGACAGGGAAAGTGTCTAGGTAGGACAATAGCAGGTGGAAAGGCTTGGGAGCCAGGGCTGGTTAGGGAACTGAAAATTGGGGGGCTAGGCTTTGTGCGTGTGTGTGTGTGTGTGTGTGTGTGTGTGTGTGTGTGTGTGTGTGTGTGGCATGGTATGGGTGGGAGGGGAGGGTTAAGCAAGTGCCCTTGGGCAGTTTGGAGTTTATCCTGGAGGCAGGCAGTAGGGAGCCTCTGGAAAAGACTCTCAGCATGGAGGGGCATGACTTCTGTGCATCATTTTCAGAGAGGCTGGTTTTGCCCTCAAGGCATCAGTCCAGTTGCTTTGAACCCTTTTCTTCCTATTTCCCATGAATTAATTCTTTTAGGTATGCAGCATGCCTTCCAGGATACAGGAGAGTATTGTCCTGGTGTCACGGGTGAGCGGAAGTCAACGGGAGGCTGTGCCATCTGCTTCTGGTGGCTGGCGGCAGAGAAGGGAGCCCCTGACCCCCCTTTAGTGCTGCTCGCTTTCCCACGTGCGTCACCTCCGATGGCCTCCCGGCCTCTGGCTCCTGATGGGCCTAGTTGCGACTCTGTAATTTGAAATGAACGTGGCCACGGGCTGTCTGGTCGCTCACAATGAGCTCTTCACCCCCTCCTCCTGCTCCCCTTAGGCTGGAGGTATTTATTAACTTGAATTAATAGAGGAAGAATAAAAATATTAACAACTCTCTAGGCCTCCAGCTGGGGCCCCCTCCACAATGGCTAGGCTTTCTGGAAGCTACCAGGAGGGCCAGCAAGGTTCGTTTTCTAGAGTGGTGCTTGACGGTTTTCAGGAGACAGTCACTGGGTCCTTCCTTCCAGCCCGGTCGTGCATCAGGATCATGAAGTGTACATTAGGGAGGTGGCCTTTCTGCGTCTGTCAGCTGAATCGGTCACAGGTGTAGCAGGTACTTGGATTTTCACCACCGAGCAGGGGTGGGAGGCATCTGGGCTGGAGGTCGAGCTGTGGGGGGTGTCCTCTCATGGGGCCTGAGGTTGGCACCGGCTTGGATTTCACTCTCCAAGAGGTTGAGACTTAAAACATTTTGTTCTCAGGGAGGATGAGGAGGAATGTCTAAGAGACATGTTCTTTGCTCTGGGAAGGTACAGATTCATTTTCTTACATCTTTTGTGTCACAGAAACACTGTGCGCAAGAACTGGAGGGTTTTTCAGTCTTCAGATAACGTTTTGGACAGCAACCCAGCCCTGCGGGGAGGTTAGGTAGGTTTAGACCTTGTTCTGACAGGTCAATGCAGAGGGGCTCAGGGACCCACGGTTAGTTACATCTGGTTTCCCTCAAGTGGAGCTGACCCTGCACTCCTTTCTGCCTCTGTCTGCCCACTTCTGTTATCATACTATAGTGCAGTTAATAATAATAATAGTAGAAAGAGCTAGCATCGATCGCATCCTTGCCATTTCATGGGCACTGGGCTTTACGTGTAGTACCAACTTATTTCGCCCTATGAAGTAGCTGTTATCACCGTCTATCTTATGTAGTAAAGGAGACTGAGACATAGGGAGATCATATACCTTCTCTCTCAGGGATTGGCAAAAAACCACCCGAGGGCCCAATCTGGCCCTCCACCTGTGTTTGTAAATAAAGTTTTATTGAAACCCAATCACACTCATCCATCGAGACATTGTCTATGGTTGTTTTCACGCTGAATAGTTGCAACTGAGATTGTATACACTGGGGAGCCTAAAAGATACACTGTTTGGCCCTTCCAGAAACTGTTTACAGACTCCTGGCCTTAGCTGAAGTGGCAGATGTGATACAGATCTGACCCAGAGGCTGAAGTCATGACCACACATATGGTAGGCTGTCATTTGTTCATCCAGCAGGTTTTAAGTCTATTGTTTTCCTGACTCCTAGCCTGTGAGTTCGTGCAAGTAGAACTGATTTCTTTCACTTCTCTACTTAACACAGCATTGGGTACATAGTTCAATTCTCAACGAATGTTTTTTGGATGGATGCATGGATGGATAGATGAATGGATGGATGGATGGATGGATGGATACATGGATGGATGGATGGATAGATCACTGGTTGGGTGGTGGATAGTTGGATGGGTAGGTGGATGGATGGATGGATGGTTGGGTAGATGGGTAGGTGAGTGGATGGGTGGATGGGTGGATGGATGGATGGATGAGTGGATGGGTGGGTGGATGGATGGATGGATGGATGGATGGGTAGGTGGATAGATGGATGGATGGTTGGGTAGATGGGTAGGTGGGTGGATGGATGGATGGATGGATGGATGGATGGATGGATGGATGACTTTCCCAGCCCCCCACATCATTGGAGGCCATCCCTCCTGACTCCTGGTCCAGTGCTTTCCCTATTACACAGTGAATATGAGAGAAGCTGCACAGGATGGCCCTTTTCCAGCTATGCCGCTTTAAGGCAGGCATGGAGGTGAGAGACACTAGCGCTGCTGAAGACACCTGCCTCATCATTTCCAGTCCTGGTCCTGCAGGCAGAGGAATGTGGAAGTATCTGGCCAGTGCCAGAGGAACCATTCTTTACTGTTCTTTTTGACAGATCTCTTTGAGTTGCCCTTGCTTGGAATTCAGTTTCTGAACATGACTAATACACCGTTGTATTCAAGCAATGCTTATCGACTCACATGGCAAGCTCAGGCCCAAGTATGAATTTGTGGGGACCCTTCCCTAGAGCTGCTCTAACACATCTGCACAAGAGGGATGCTCTTATGCTGAGCCAGCTGGGCACGAAGTCCATGGAGAGGCAAAGTAGCATCACTGTTTTGAAAGGACTGCTGTGCAGCCAGACTCCACGATGTGCGTGGAAGTGTTTTGTCAAATGCCAAGGCTATAGAAAAGGAAGTCCTCTCAGGGTACACTTTTCTAAGCAAGGGATATAATTCACGGGGCGTTTACAACCTCATGTCAAGGACGCTCCCAACTGCATTTCACAAAAAGAAACCAGTATTTATTGAGCCCCAGATCTTGACATGCAGGCATCCCTTAAACCATGTAACGTCTTCCCCATTTCCCAGATGAGGAATTGATGGCATACAGACTCCCGGGGAGAAGCAGTCTCTGCCCCTGAACTCTGGACTATCCAGAGCCAAAGTTAAGGACTTTGTGCCTTTCCCCACTTTTGCAGTGACCCCCTGGCCTGGCTTGGCCCTGAGTGGGGGCAGCATAGGAGACTTGGGCCTCCGGTTGCTGCTTCCTTACCTGATGATGTCTGCAGCTCGCCCCGGCCAGGTCCACAGCATTGCAAGAGATGAGAATCTGGTATCATTGGGGGCTGGAGGGTGAGGACTGCAGGACTGTCGTCCCCCCTTGGAGTGTTTCACGGCCCTGGGGATGCTCACCAGGGTTGCTCACCAGGCACTGTGTCACCAGTTTTTCTCAGTTGTCCTTTTAGGTTTCCAAGAATACTCCTGAAGTGTGGGGCGTCTAGGGGCTCTGTGAGAGCCAGAGGGGCCTCTCAGAAGTTAATGTTCCATTCTGGGTTATAATGGACAGCAGCTGGGATGTCTGCCTGGGCCAATTTGCCGTGAGCGGCTGGGCAAACTTGGCCTCCAGTGGAGAATTGGGGAGTTCATTTAACCGTGGTGGCGAGCGCAGGTGTAACAAAATGACAAAACTTGCTGGAAATGTTCAAAGTTGCTGGTGTTTGCAGTTGGTTTTTTTTTTCCTGTGACCCCTTGCCTTCTTTTCTCCTTCTCTGCCCCTCGTCCTGTCAAAGGGTCACACGCTTCCCAATATTTTCCCTCCCCTTTAGCCTCTTGATTTTCGGCTTCCAGAATTGAGTATTCATTTCTATATAAATAAAGATACAGGTTTTAAGTTAAATGAGTTTTGATCAATGGATATCCCCAGGGACCCACCACCCCAATCAACATATAGAACACTTCTCATGTACTTTGGAAAGTTCCCCCCATGCCTCTCCTCTCCCATCATCTCCCCCGCATGAAGGCATGAAGATTGAAGGCAACCACCATTCTAATCTTTGTCACATAGTTTAGGGCTCGTACAGAACTTCATATAAAAGGAATCATGTATTACGTATGCTTTTGTGTCTGGCTTTCACTCAATATAATCTTTTTGAAATTAATTCATATTGTACATATCAGTTCATTCCTTTGTATTACTTGATAACTTTATATTAATAATATTTCGGGGCATCTGGGTGGCTCATTCGGTTAAGTGTCTGCCTTTGGCTCGAGTCATGATCTCAGGGTCTTGGGATTGAGCCCAGTGTTGGGCTCCCTGCTCATCAGGGTGTCTGCTTCTCCCTCTCCGTCTGTGTCTCCCCTCCTTGTGCTCTCTCTGTCTCTCTCTCAAATTCATGAATAAAATCTTAAAAATATATATTTCATTGTATGAATACACCACGGTTTATTTAGCCACCCTCCCTGTGTTAGTTTCCTAGGGCCGCTGAAACAAAGTCCCACAACTTGGTGGCTTAAAATAACAGAAATTTATTATTTCACAGTTCTGGAGGCTGGAGGTACAAAATCAAGGTGGCAACTGGACCTTGCTTCCTCTGAAGGATCTAGAGAAGAATCCTTCCTTGCCTTTTCCAGCTTCTGGGGGCTCCCAGCAACTGCTGGTGTTTCTTGTTTTTTTGTTTTTTGTTTTGGCTTATAGCTGCATCATTCCAATCTCTGCCTCTATCTACTGATGCCTCTTCCCTCTGTATATTCTCCCCTCTTCTTATAGGGATGCCAGTCCTTAGATTTCATGCCCGTTCTCCTCCAATATGATCTTCCCTGAATTTGTTTATATCGCAAAGACCCTGTTTGCAAATAAGATCACATTCCCAGGTCCTGGAGGTTAGGACTTTGGGATATCTTTTGAGGACAAAGGATAGCCCACTGCACACACACTGATGGACATTTGGAGTGTTTCCAATCTGGGAGTATTGAGAAGGAATCTGTTATGAACATTCTATACGGGCTTTTTTTGTTTTTCTTTTGTGGTCAACATATGTTTTCATTTCTCTTGGGTACATACCCATATAGGTAGAATTCCTAGGTCATAGAGTATGTATTTGTTTACCTTTCGAAGAAACTGCCAAACTGTTTTCCAGAGGGCTTGTAGGTTTTACAATCCCAGGAGGGAAGTCAGTGTCTTTGCATCTTTGGTTCTCAGCATGGGGCAGTTTTGTCTCTTGGATGACATTTGGCAGTGTCCGGAGATGTTTTTGGTTGTCTTAACTTGGGAGGAGGGTGCCATTAGCATCTAGCCCCTGGGGTAGAGACCAAGGAGGCTGATAGCCAGCCTACCACGCACGGAACAGCCTCCACGTTCACCCTCCCGGAGAGAATTATCCAACCCGAAATAGTAATAAAAAGTGGTATCTCATTGTGTTTTAATTTGCATTAATTAATTCATTAATTTGCATTTCCCAGATGACTAAAGACGACGAATGTCTTTTTGTGGACTTACTAGTCATTTCTCGCTCTATATTGAATTATCTTTTTTAATCTTTTGCCTGCTGTTAAATTGGGTTGCTTATCTTTCCATTACTATGTTGTAGGTCCTTTATCAGGACATGTATTGTGCCTACTTCCCCTAGGTCTGGAACTTCCTTTATCACTCTCTTACGGTCGTCTTTCAAAGAGCCAAAGTTTTCCGTTTTAATGGACTCCCATTTATCACATTTCTTTTTTCTTTTATGCTTAGTGCTTTTTCTATCCTAAGAAATCTTTGCAAATCCCAAAGACACCAAGATATTCTCTTGTTAGCTTCTAGAACTTTTATAATTTTAGCATTTATGATAGTTGTATCATCCATATCACATTAGTTTTTGCATATGGTGTGAGGTAAGGGTCGAGGCTCATTATTTTCCATATGAACGTCCAGTGGTTCCCACACTGTTTTTTGAAAAGAGCACCCACTGCCCACCGAGTTACCTGGCACCTTTGTTGGATCTAAGCTGGCCATTCATATGAGTCTATTTCAGGACTCTCTATTCTGTCCTGTTCTTCTGCCAGCAGCACACTGTCTTGATCATTGTAGTCTCCCTGATCTCTTCTCTCCTTGTCCCCCCTCCTTCTGTTTCTTCCTCTCTCAATTCCCTTCTTCTGCTGGACAGTTGGGAGAGAAAAACTAAGCGAATTTCTTCTTCTTTCCTGCCTCTTTGCAGTCTATGTCCTTTGCCATCTTCTGTGTGTGTGTGTGTGTGTGTGTGCTCGCGCGTGCGAGCGCATGCATATGCGTGTGTGTATAAAAATCAATTAAGCCAGGAGTAATATCATTAAGTGACTTTACCCAGCATCCCTGTTCTTATTAACCAGTTTTCTAATTTTTTCAGTCACCACGTCAGTTCTCACTGTCCCAAGAACATCCTATCTAACCAGATTGGCCAAGTCTGATTCCTCCCCTTGTCTTTGACTCCATCGACTTCTTGAAATCTCTCCGGCCCCCACCCCTGAGTCTTCCTGGAATCAATAAGAAAAGGTCATGTTTCTTCTTTCCTAATGAGTGACTCATCAAGCCAGGGCTGCACACTCACAGCCATCTCTACAAGGGATCGAAAATGTTTCTTGTCTCTGTTGATTCTCCTATTTATTCTTGGCATGTTCTTGTGCATCTGGGATGATGCCATTGGCAATGTCCTGGCAGTGCAGACCCCCTGCCTGTTTGATGTGGATCATGGAGCATCTAGCAGCCCAAAACTGCATGGAGGGTAGGTAGGGGGCCAAGACTATTTTTTGCTAATGATCCAGAGAGACGATGCTGGTTGGGTCGCTAGCAGCAGCAAAACCACAAAGAGTCTCATGACTCTTCGGGACTGAATGCAAAGGTTATATTGCTCATTGTATCACAATTTAGGAAAAGTCCAGTTTTTGTATAAGGACCTGATAGATAAGAAACTGTACCGATTCCTCAGTATCTGAGAGGCATTGCCGCATATGTCTAGGTATAGTTTAAAACACCTTAAATCCTATCTCCCAAACATATTATGATTTAAAGAATAAACTGAAATAAATAGTAAGAGCAGGCCTTAAAGATAGCTTGAGTCTAAAATGCTTAGATAAAAAACTTTAGAATTTCAGGGATTTTTAAATGATTAGCTTACTTAAAGCATATGCTAGTACTTCAATTCCAGAAATATGCAATAACCATTCTTTTGTACAACTAGGAAATGAGATAGCAGTTTCTCTTTCTTGCAGGCACTTCTGGGGAATAGGAATACACTCTCTTTCTGGATCTTATACCCTCACAAAATGGGAGACCCAAACCCAACCCATCCCTGTGCCTCTTCTTTCATAGACTAGGAAGGAGGGGACAGTGAGAGTCGGGGTATGGGGCTGACTCTGCCTCCTCTTTGTTACCCTTTTGGGAAGGAGTCTGGTCCCAACTCTGGCTCATGGGCAGCTCTCTTTAGAGAGCGGAGTCATTTACGTCTTTTGTTTTTAGCTTTGGGCCTTTACCATAATTCTTAATAATAGGAGACATTTGATATCTTATCACATGGTTATTATGAATAGCATCATTCTGACTGTATAACCTTCTAGACTTACCTACAAGTATGCAAATATACTACCTTCCATTTCTTGTCTATATTCATATAGAGCCTTCATTTATCATAAACATTTCTCCCGAATTTCTGCTTTGACTGGAATTTCCATTTCTTCAGATTGGCACATAGTATTGTGTTAAGACCCATGGTTCTCGAGTGGTTCCTCTTTTAGTTGGAGATTTCCATTATTTCCAGAGCTTTTATGTTCAGGATAGCACCGCTGTGAGCATCTTGAGGCATCTAACTCCTTGTTTTCAATGATTCCTTTCCTTTGGAGAAGTTGTCCCAGAAGCGGGAAGTGGGATTGAATTTAGAAACCTCTTAACTCTCTATCAGAGCTTAAATTAGCACCCCCTGCCCCCCGACACACACTACTTGTGGGTCTGATGGTTGAATGGGACCTACACCCCTATAGGGTCCCACAGGGTCCCGTCTAGTCACCATGGCTATGTGTCACCTGCCCTACCTCCCCATCTTTTCCTCCCAGTTCCATCTCATGCCACTTTCCTTTCCCACCTGCCTCAGGGACTTTGGCCATGCCCTTCCCTCTGTCTGCATGCTTCTTCTCTGTTCCTTCCCCCTCTTTCATCAATTCCTATTTATTCCTTAGATCTCAGATCTGGGCTGAAATGTCATTTTCTTCAAGAAATTTTCCCTTACCTTACCACCTGCAAATGTCAGACTCCTTTGTCAAGAACAGTTCTTTTCCATGAGAGCATTGATCATGGTGTGTGCTTAGACATTCATTTGTGTAATAAGGGCTCTGAGGTTCGAGTCCCTTGTTGGGACTAATGGTGGCACTCATCAATGCATGCCCACTAAGTGTCTGGCATGGAGGCATTTAGAGTTTGTTGAATGAATAAATCCATCTGATACGGCGAAGCGAGGAGGATGCCAGTCAGGATGATGGGGCTTTTAGCAGTCTGTCCTCTGTCTCTTCTCACTTTGAAGGACTCTTCCTTGCGGATGGAAACAAATCAGGGATCCAAAAAAGTCTGGAGCCTATGAATGGGCTTCAGGGGTCTGTGAATACTCTGATATTGGATACAGGAGTGTGGTGTAAACAGGTGCGTTCAAGAGAGGGAGGTGGTGGTGGGGCCACAGACTTCATCAGATTTAGGAAAGGGTAATGAACCCTAAAATGTTAAGATTGGTCAGCCTGGATGATTGTGGGGTCTTCAGGACACACAGTACCTAGCTCTCCTTCCCCCACTCTCTACATGAGCTCTGAATCAGTTGAGAAATAGGGCTTAAATAATGATGCAGATAGGGATCAAAATATACCCCTTTGCCACTCAGAGCTATTGGAGAATGTGACTTCCATCTGTGGATGAGCCACTTTCTGAGTACGAACCATCCCCCCGCCCCCCAGCATCGATCAGACCCATCCAGTCCCTGGCAGCGCCTGATCAGGGCAGGCCCCCCTCTGCAGGGGTGAACCCAGTACTTGTAGATACAAATTCAGGCCTGGAGGGGCAGATGGGATTCCGCACTTTCTGCAGGTGGTTTGCTCCCAGTCTGAAGAACATAGAAGGACAGAGGGCATGTGTGCAAGCTCCTCTGCCAAACTCATGTCACTGAGTCACCCTCTCTCCTTGGAAGGAGTGATTGAGGCTGCAGAGGGACCTCGAGGGGGATGCTGGTGGAGCTCCTTGCCCATGGGAAGAAACAGTAAGGAGGGAAACACACCCGTTCCCCCAGCCTCCTCAACAGTGGCCTCAGAAGCTCTTACACTTCATGTATTCTGACCCTGCCTGTTCATACTAGGCCAGAGCTAGAAGGGACCTTAGGAACAGCTTATCTCATCTCCTCGCTTGTTTAGATTTTACCTAAACAATTAACCGTGCAATTAATTCCTGTACGTTTTGCAGAGCTTGCAAACTCCAGTACTTAGTGGGATCCACCAGGAAGTGCAAATGGAGGAAGAGGCCCTGCTGTAAGATGATGAATGGGAAGTGACATTCTGCTTCTGACTGAAGGAGTCACTATAGGGCATGGTGGAGAGTGGGGCTAACGGGCCAGCCCATGGCGCACCTACGGAGGGCAGCCACTCCTCATCTCCAGCTCACTGTTGCCATGTAGGAGGCAGGTTCTGAATTATTTTAACTTATCCCAAGAAGCCAGAAGTAGGGAGTTTCTAATGCGACATTTCTCTATTGAAGAATAGAGAACAAACCTGCCAACAAACCTATATGTAAGCCTCGTGAGAGCCAGCTACAATTTGTCTGCTGTCCAGATGCTACTCTACAGGTCACCTCTTTGCATACTAAATTCACCCCCCTGCAAACCCATTTAATATTCATTCCTCGGAGTCCACCAAAATAGGAAGCCTGTTGGGGTCCATTGCTGGGTGGTTGGTCAGGAGATTAGAAGTCCTCTCTTTCAGGGAGATGGTGGTGACACCATGTCATTACCTTGGACCTTGTCAGGGTCTCCATATTCGAATTACGTATGGCAGAGGGAACCAAGCAGAGGCCAGCACACAACTGAAAGGCCATGCTCGGCCAAAGCTGCTGTTGGCATATGTATTCAAGCCCCATGCAGAAGAGGCTAAATATAATCTCAGGTGGATGGGCGGCTGTTTTGTTTTAAACACCTCCAGGCCCCATGACAACTGTGACCTCATTAATCTTCACGACAGGGAGCCTGGCTTGGAGGGCAAAGCTGGACTTTGAAATTCACACACTTCATTCTGGCTGGGTACGTGTGACCCTCAGTTTTCCCATCTGCATCTGCCCACGAGCCACCTACCCACTGACCTTGTGGGCTGGCCGACAGGCTGACCCGGGGACAGGATTTCAAAATAAAGGTAGAGGTTTTCCAGGTAGCAGTCTGACAGGAGGTTTCTCTCAAGTAACAAGAATAAAACCCTAAAGGCCGCATTAATTTAAAGTTTGGTTGTGCTGAGCACATTTTTTCCTCCACGGACCATGAACAATCAGATTTTAGTAAAATACTCCCAGAGAAAATGCCCTTCTCATGGACCTCTGTGCATTTCCAGTGACCTTAGAAGAGCGTCTTTATACTTAATTCATAATCTAGTTATAAAAGATTCTTAGCAGCTCCTCTAGCCAACACTCTGTTAATCCAGAGGGAGTTACTACATTAATTAAAAGTCATAAAAGTAAATTTATTTGAAAATGCACTATACTTGTACTCTCTTTGTGTTAGACAGGATTCTTTTGGTTTCAAGTGATAAAGTCTCAAGCTGGCTTTTCCTACAAAATGTATTTGTTGGCTTTTGTGACTGTGAAATTCAGAGGGATCGCTAGCTTCAGGTATAGTTGGATCTAGGTGCTTAAACAGTTTGAAAGGACTTTGTCTTGATTCTTTCTCTATGATATTTTTGCTTCCTTATGGCTAATTCCCCCAACTCCATGTCTTAAGTAGTTCCAGATTTCCAGCTTCAGTGGTAAAAGCAAAGTTCTTGAAGGTTTCTACATAGTTCTGGAATTGGCCCTCACTAAATCAGCTTGGGTTTCATGTCCATCTTTGAAACCATTGTTATGTGCAGGGAGGTGGAATAAGCTGGTTGGCACAGGTTTGCACACGTCTGTCTGCTCTGCATAAACCAAGTGGGTGGAGACCCAGGAAGGAGTGGGTCCCCAAAAACAAATTGTGCATTTATGGGAACCAAAGGAGATGGATGGTAGGCAGACTAGACCAATATATCTCATCTACATTTTACAAATAATTAAAACCTCAGCCCCCGGTCAGCCTAAATTATACAGGACTCTCTTGAAGGTATAGTTAAGAGTGTGCAGCTGGAATGTAAGAGGAGGTTGTCCGAATTATCACGTTTCCATGGCGCCATCGTTACTTGAAAGGTCACCCAAAGCAGGACGGGAAAGTAGACAATGACTTGGTGAACTTGAGAAGTCTGACAATGGGCTTGTCCTGCCAAACTCTTCAGCTCTGAAATCCCATCCATAGGGCTAGACAGGATGGAGCAGTGTGTCGCTTGAGAGGAAGAACCAATATTGACTCCAGAAGTCAGACCATGAGGATTAGAAGGTGGGAAAGATAAATGCTGGGTCATATCCCAGAGCCAGTGAGGGAGGGAAGAACACACTAGGGGATTTGGAGAGAGTCAGAAAATCTCATTACAGAAGAGCTTGTATTTGTATAGATTTTCTCCTGGGCACTTTCATACCCGTTATCTCTCTTGAGCTGTGCCACAACCCATGTGGTCGGCGGGTCAGAAATCCTTATATTCATTTGTTGCATAAAGAAACCAAGACCTATTGAGGTTAATTGACTGGATCAGCATGAGAGAGCTAATTACTACGAAGTCTGGGAATAGAGTTGGGGAGGTTCTAGACCAGAGCCACTCAGTAGACTCATTATGCAAACCACATATGCAACTGAAAAAAACTTCAGTAGCCACATTAAAAAAGTAAAAGGCAACAGGTGAAATTGATTTTAATAATTCATTTCATTTTACCCACTGAATCCAAAACATCATTTCAACCCATAATCAATATAAAAACTTGAGGTATTTTACATTATATTTTTTTCTGTGACGTCTTCAAAATCTAGTGTGTGTCGTATACCTACAGCACATCTTAATTCGGGCTAGCCACATTTTAGGTGCTCACTAACCCACATGTGGCCAGTGGCTGCCATATTGGATGGCATAGTCTGAGCCGAGCTAGATGGAATGGGTGGAAGCCATGCTTTGGAACCAACTTCTCTGGATTTAAATTCATTAATTCAGTTTAGGAACCACTTGTGGAATATATATTATGTGCCAGATGCTGAGGTTATGATGACAAATGAGAAAGACTTGATCTCCACCTTCCTGAAATTCATATTCTAATAAGGGAGGGTGCCACAAACAAATTCAAAATGAAATACATAAAATATTTAAAATTGTCCAAAGTACTAAGAAAGAAACACAGAGGGTACTGGGATTGAGAATGATAGGGGAGATCAGGAAGTTCCTCTGTGCAACTGAAGCTGAGATCAGAAGGATCATAGGAGTGGCCTTACAAAGAGTTGGGGAGGCAGAAGGAAGAGGGTGTTTTAATGGGAGAAAAGACATATGCAAAGGTCCTGAGGCAAGAAAGCACCTACATGTTCCAGGAACTGAATGAAGACCAGTATGGTCAAAGCTATCTGGGGAATGGCTTGCAGGAGACTCATTTGCTTTGATATCCAAAGTGCCTGACACTTGGTAGATTGTCAGTGAATATTTGTGAGTTGGATAGGTTGGATGGATGGATGAATAGGATGGATGGATGAATGGGTTGGGACATTTGGGTGGTTGGATAGGTGGATGGGTGAGTGGTTGGATGGACAGAAAGGTGCATTCCTTATATGTTGTTTACAGCTACTTTGGTGCGAAAATGGCAGAGCTGAGTAGTTATAGCACAGACTCTATAACCTACAAAGTAAAAAATATCTACATCTGGCCCTTTCCTGAAAAAAGTGTGTTGACTTCTTATTTATTAAATGGGGACAACACTGGGATTAACTTCGTTTAACGGTTGTGGGGATTAAATTGGAGGAGGATGTCCCTTGTCTGCCCCAGACACTAATCTCTGTATACGCTCAAAAGAGCTGAAATTTCTCCCCTGAATTCCCTCAAATCCTCCTCTGAGCCCCTGGTCCAATGCTCCTGTGGACCTTTCCTGTTCCTAGGCAGCTGAAATCGGAGGTTGAGTTTCCTCTTTGGATCCCTGCAGTTCTTCCTGCATGTTACATATAATTTGCATGGGGGGCCGGGGGTAGGATGGGGTGGTCGTGGCTCCTAGACCCTGATCCTTGCATGTTGGCACGTGGGCTGATTTAGGGGCTTCATTAATGTTAATTACGGCCGCGCTTCATTTCAAAGGAGCCCAGATTCTTACTGCTCTCCGTGGAGAGAAACTTAGACCATGCCCATTAATGAGAAGTTTGCGCCTCTCTCACCACCGTGAAATTGTGATCGTGAGCATGAATTTAGATGAGAATTTATGTATCCAGGGGCAACACAGGAGGCAAGAATTCCCCAAATACCTGCTCACTACTAGGTGAGTTTTGTCCTGGGCGTGGGGCAAAAATATGAGTGCTGGGTGGAGTTTCTAGATTCCCAGGATGAGAGCCAGAAGCCAGGATTCACGAGGGTGATGGTGAGTGCCCTCCGCATAGCTCTTTCTCCACCTCAACGCTGTTGACATTTGGTGCTACATAATTCTCGTGTGGTGGGTGCGTAACAGCTTCCCCAGTGTCTACCCTCCCCACGTTGTGACAACCAAAGTGTTCTCCTGGAGGGAAAATTAATCCTTGGTTGAGAAGCACTGGTAAAGAAGGACCCATCGGATATCTGTGTGCGTCTGGAGGCAGCTGCTATCGGGCACAGGGCTTAAGAAGATTCAAATCCCTGGGGTGTGCTCGGCTAGCTGTGTGACCTTGGGCAGGTCACTTAACCTCTCAGAACCTAATTCCTGCCTCAGAGGTTGTTGTAGAGATGAAATGGGATGATTTCTTTCTCTCCTGGCTGCCCTTCTTCCTTCTTCCTCCTCCTTCTCTTCTTCCTCCCTTGACCCCAGACTCTCAGAATCCTCCCTCTTGGCCGATCGCTAGGGGCCGATGGGCACAGGCTGCCCTCCCAAGTTTCTCCCTGCTCCTTCTCTTGCCTTTCTTCATGAGATTCAGCATAGGAGGTCACATGTCAGGGTGAAGAAAAAGTTGCATTTGATTACTTAAAGTTCCCTTCAAAGAATGGCGTGGTCTTATAATTTGCAGCTGCATGAAAGAGTTCCACCTGGGGCTCCAAAAAGAATAATAGATCAGTGAGATTCGAACCTTAAATCCACTCATCCTCCTACAAGGGTGACAGGCATTTGAATGAATATTTAACGATCCTGGCTTTGATAATGAAGAGCTGCTGCTTCTCCTGGTCCTGCCCCCAAATCAGGAAAGAAAATTCCTCTTCTTCATTCTCACCTCTTTGGTGAATGTGAAAAGGATAAAGTCAGAGATTGGGGAATAATTTGCCCTCCCCAGCTCCCAAACATCACAAGTAATGCTGCGCTGAACTCATTTAATTCCAACTCAGAAGCAGTGGGTTGCTGGCATCCGGGGAGCTCAAGCACTTGAAATTGAGTCAGCCTCCGGGAGTAATTTGTGTTTTTGCCTCCTTCCCTGGGGAGCAGCCCCATCTCGCCTCACTCTAGAAGCCCTGTCTCCAGGACCTGCTCATTAGGGCTTGCAGAAGATGGGAAGGAGGAAGGGCAAAGGCTAGAACTGTGGAGGCTGGACAGACTTTCCTCTTCTTGTCCTGTCCTGCTCCCATCTCTTACCTTCCCCTATTTAAATGGTAAAGGTAATTAATCTGTGCTGGTGTAACAGACACAAATTATACAAAAGTGCACAGCACTCTAGTTACTAATCAATAGAAGTTCTGCCCCCCCCCCCCACCGCAGTCTCTAAGTAACTGCTTTTAACCCTTTGCTGTGCAGCCTTTTGGAGAGTCATAGCTAACATACTAAACTGTTAGTCAGGGTTCTCTCGAGAAACAGACCCATAGAATGTGTGTGCGTATATCTCCCTATCTCTACCTCTCCAGTTCTATTATCTCTATCTCTGCCTGAGAGATTTTAGGGAATTGACTCATGCGGTTGTCGGGGCTGGCGAGTCCCAAACCCGCAGGGCAAGCCAGCAGGCAGGCGGTCTTGGCTGGAGTTAATGTTGCAATCTTGAGTCCGGATGCAAAATTCCCTCCCATGTGCCACGTTAAGCCCTTTCACGCTATTGTATCACTTACTCTAGAGGGTAGAGACCAAACTCATTGCCCCGTTTTACAGGTGGAAGGAAGGAAGCTCAGGTGGGAGATGGAGAGAGTGTTCCTGCCACGGGACAGGAAGGAGCAGCCCCTTGTCCCCAACTCCAGCCGGTGGTGTTTCTGAGGGTCTCCACTGCCTAGCCGCCATGGTGTTTCCGGCCGGGGTCTTTGTGGCTCCTCTCACCCCCCTCCCCAGCCCCACTGTGGGACCCTGTCCCCAGACTTCATCATTTCTTAGGAAGAGTTGTCATCCCCTCCCAAGGCCTGTCCCCTAGAGGGGACCTTGGTAGGGTCTTGTTAGTGGAGACAAGGGTTGTTTTTTTTTTCCTTTTGCTGCTGGGAAGATAAGGAAGGCTTCGCATTTGGTCTCGTACCTCACCCACCACCTCTTGCTGAAGAGAACGAGGAGCGAGAGTCCTGGTCACTACTGACGTAGGGGTAAGACACGCACGAGCTGCTCGGCAGCCTTCTTCCAGGCCTGGGAGGGCTGTTGTCGGTGACCCACACTTGGGTCTTGGGGGCCTCACACCCCAGCAAGCCTCACATATATGCATGTATGCGGCCTGCATGGAAAGGGAGATGGGCCTTGAGCTCAGTTTTACCTCCTCCATCCATGCAGGGCAGGCTGTGGGAGGAGCAAAGAAAAGGCATGGGCCAGTCATCAGTCTCCCGCATCCCCATGGGGCCAGCTCCTCCTGGCACACGACTGGCCGAAGGGGTTTCCTCAGGCCGTCTTCCTAACCATAGGATTGCCCACTGGTTTGTATATTCTGGGAGGTAGCAAAGGGCATCTCTGCCAGAGCTTAAGGTCATGACAAATCCAACATCTCTCTTAACTCCACCACCCTTCATGTAGCTCTTCCCACTGGCATCTCCATTGGCTGACTGTGGCTGTCTCCCAGTCGTGTTTGTCGTCCTCCAAGCCATTCGCCAGAGAGCTCCAGCCACACTGGTGTCCAGTGAGTTCCCAGAGCACGCAAACACTTCCTGCCTCAGGGCCTTTGCACATGCCTTCCTTTTCCCTGGAACACCTTCCCCATCTCCACCCCTATTATTTTCATGGCTGACTCCTTCTAATCCTTCCGATCTCAGCTTCAGCTCCTCAGAGAGGCCTTCCTGACCACCTTGTCATCCTCAATCTCAGTGCCCAATGTGTTTCCTTCATAACACTTGGGACACTTTGAAATGATCTTACGTATTTGATTGTAAGCCTGTCAGCCAACCTATGTCCCTGCTCTTGTAGTACCTAGGGGCAACAATAGCCTATAAACGGGTTAATTACCACAGAATTTTACAAACTCTAAAATTGTAGTAAGGGATAGGAAGGCAAATAAAGGGCCCGATGAGGGATAAGGCCAAGAGGATCTGGCTTAGGCTGGACAGTTGAAGAAAGTGTCTCCAATTGAGTGACATTTAAGACAAGCTCTCAAGGACATGTCGACATTGGCCAAGTGCAGACTGAAGTGAGATGGCCCTACCCAGAGGGGGGACAGCACATGCAAAGGTCCTGAGGCAGGAACAATGTTAGTATGTTCATGGAAGGAAGGTTGGTGTGGATGAAGCATGGTGAATGAGGAGATGTGTGTTATGGCACTAGGGAGGTAGGCTGGGGACAGAGCTTGCATCTGCTAAAAAACCACCAGCATCATGATACTTCCCATTTTTTCTCATCCCTAGTATGTGTTAGGCCCTGAGCTAAAGGCTCTGTATAGCTCCTTGAATTCTTACAACCATGGGTCTGATTATTCTCAGGGTTTCAGTGAAGAAACTGAGTCCCCCAGAGGTGAAAGTAACATGCCCAAAGCCCCAGGCTACAACCTGCAGGGGCAGATCAGATTTGAACCCAGGACTCCAAAGCTTTTAACCTTGCTTCTGTCTACACTGCATTTCTGTCTCAGGTTCCTCTGCCGCAGCGTCCAGGGCCAGCTGGGGTACGGGGAGGTGTGAGCACCCTGGGCTCCCCCATCACCCCTGCCCCCGGCCTCCTTACCCAGCCTTCTTCATAATGCACTTGAATGCGCCACAATTTTCATACCCCCAAATGCCTGGAAACATTCCCACTTCCTTGTTAAATAAAAGATGAGAGGCGGATAATGAAATCCAGACGCCCCCAAGGCCTTTGATGTCACCTGCCAATTTTTCTGTTGGTCATTTTTTTTCTTTAAACAAAACAGCAGCGATGGTTTGATGGTTTGGAGCAAGAGGCCATATTCAAATGGCATCATTACTTGATGTTTTATTCACTTGTTTCTCTCCTTAGATTCAGGGCTTGGAGTCAGTATTTCACCTGCCTCATAGATGATTTTTCTCATAGCTCTTAGATGCCAAGGTCCTATCCAGATCCGCCCCCTCGAGAGGCGGGAGCAAACCCACCATGGGACCTTTTTTTCCTTAGGACAAGGATCTAGGCTCTTTACAATCAAGTGTATTTAGAATCTATCTCTCGTGTAGGCCCGTGGTTCTCCATCTGGGCGATTGCGCTCCCCAGGAGTCACCGGGCAGTGCTCGGCATCAGTCTTGGTTGTCACGATCGGGAATGGGAATGCTACTGGCATCTCACAGGCAGAGACCAGAGATGCTGCTTGATAACCTATAATGCACAGCCCAGCCTCTCACAACAGAGAACTATCCGGCCCCAAATGCCGACAGTGCCGAGTCTGAAAGACTGTCCGTTAGATTGTGATTCCTGTGGGAAGCTGTCGCCTCTCCAGCTGGGTCTCCAGCCTGCTGTCTGCACTCAATGTTGGTTGAGTGAATGATCTATTCGGCTGCTCTCAGCCAGGAGTTTGGGGAGAGCCGCATCTGCTTCTCCATCTGCGTGTCCCATCCTTCCACGTTCCTCTCCAGCTATGCTCAGCCACGTGTCATTCTTTTACTTGTTCCTTTCTCCATGCTCTTTATTGTCTTTTTCCCCTAGCGACCTCCCGTTTATTCTTTAACACTCGAGTCAGGTGTCTCCTCCAGGAAGCCCTCCTTGACTCGCCTGGGTGTGCCGGTGTCCCTCCTCCGAATCCATCACGCGCTCCGCCCACCCAGTCATAGTGCTCATCACCGTGGGAAATCCATCCAGTTGTGGATGTAGGCGCTTAAGTCCTGCCCTCCCGAGCAGCCCATCTGTATCGTAACCTGCCCCCTCCTGACCGAACTTCCTGTTCCTGCTGACCGCCATCCCCTGACATTCCCTCAGAGTTCTCTCTCAGGGAAGAAGGAATCCTACGGAGGTTAAGAACTGACATTTTAGGAGTTGGAAACTGTATTCATCTCCTAGGGCTGTTGTAACAAGGGGCCGCAGAATGCATGGTTTCAATAACAGAAATGTATTCTCTCACCGTTCAGGAGGCCAGAAGTCCAAAATCAAGATGGCTTTGAGGTTACTTCCTTCTGGAGGCGCTGAGTGCGAATCCGTCACACACCTCTCTTAGCTTCTGGTGGTTGCCGGCAATCCTTGATGTTCCTAGGCTTGTAAACATTTCTCTCAAATCTTCGCTTCCATCTTCCCCTGGCTGTCTCCTCTGTGTATCTCAGATCTTCCTCTTCTTCCTCTTTAAAGACACCAGTCAGTCCTTGGATGTGGGGCCCACCCTACATCCAGGATAATCTCATCTTGAGATCCTTAATCACATCTGCAAAAACCTTATTTCCAAATAAGGTCCCCTTCAGAGGTACTGGGAGTTGGGACCTAGACGTATCTTTCTGGGGGACAGAGTTCAACTCACTCCAGATGCTTGAGGTCAAGCCAACTTGCTACTAGCTAGCCTGATGACCTTAGACAAGACACTTGACCCCTTGGGGTCCCTACTGGGTCACTGAAGTCGATAAGACATAAAGAACATGTAGCCCATTGATCCTTAGGTGAGGTTCCTTGAGAAGCAGCCTCTCAGATCAAAAATAGGACCCAGGGCATTTATTAGGAAGTGCTCTTGGGATCAACATGTGGGGAAGAAAAGACTGGAAGCCAGATGGGTGGGGGAGGCAGGGACTCGTGGATACACGACTGTACATGGTAAAAGTTAAGAATGATTAAGTTAAGAATCGTGTACCGGCAAGATGATAAGAATATGGGTCCTTGCAAGAGGAAGGCAGGGGGGAGAGGATCAGAAGTGTGATAACAGAAGCAGACTCTGGAATCTGAAGGTGGAGGGAGGGGTTCATAAGCCAGGAAATGCAGGCAGCTGCCAGAAGCCAGAAAAGGCAACTTGACTTTTCCCCCAGAGCTTGGGGAACAACTTTGCTGACAACTCGATGTTAGATCTGCTGGACCTGTTGACCTTCTGACTTCCGGGACTGGACGATAGCACATCTGTGTGGTGTAACACCATTCAGCTTGTGGCCATTGTTCCAGCAGCCACCAGAGCCCCAGGCAGTCGGGAAGGGGGCGATGGTGGATGGGAGAGGACAGGAGTCTCAGTGGAGACCTTGGCGGCCCTACAGGGAGGTCGATGCTGGAGTGACCACCTGGGAGCACTCTGTCTTCAGGTGGGGCCCCACCCCTGAAGGAAGTTCAAGTGTTAGCACCACTGCCCATTCTCAGAGCAAGCCCCTTTATCACTAGAGAGGAGGGGACATCCCAGCCCCTATGTCCCTATTCTCAGCAGGATCCCACGCCATCAGGCACAGAGAGCCTGGCATTGAAATCGGTGGGAGAATAGAGTCCCGATTTGAGTTTGTAGATATCACTCTCTGATTAACACCCAACAGTGGGTTTGCAGGGTTGGGGTGGGGGGCGGGTTTGAATGAAGCCCTAAATCCCTGTTTCCTAAGGGATTTTTTGGTTCGTATTTTGTTTCTTGGTTTTGTTTCGTTTTGCCAAACTGTAGGACCACCGGAAGCTTTCAAAATTGGTTTGTGGCCAGGTCAGTTTTGAAAATTCTGGGTGCTGTCTCCTCCTATAGCGATTTGGGGCACAGATGTGTAAATGAACGGCCCCGCCCCATGAGGCCTACAAGTAGAGATGCCCTTTCTCTGTGCTTAAACTGCCAAGTTCTCAAACTAATTTGCCTTGGGGACCTTTTCATTCATATGGTTACTCTCAAGAGCTATTGGAACTAGTGTTCTGAGGAGCACCCTAGGGGAAATAGTGCCAGAGATCATTGGAGAGATATTGGTAGTTCGCCGCCAGCCCTTCCCAGATGGCCATGCCTTGATGCTGGTTTTAGAGTCAGAATCCCAGTTGGAATAGATGGGCGATGGTGGGACCAGTCCAGGGGACTCTGCCATCCTCACCTTTTATTATTCACACCCTCCTTTTTATATACAATGCAGCCAAGGCTCAGAGAGGCCGAGGCACTGGCTCAGGGTCACACAGCTAGAAGGTGGTACCACTCAGCTTTGAACCCTGGTTGTCCAAAATGACAACTAACCCTCCTTAACCCTCCTTTTTTATTTTATTCTGTTTCTTAACAGCCTTATTGAACCAAAATTCTCCTGCCATACAGTTCGCCTGTTTAAAGCGTACGATTCTGTAGTTATTAGTATCGCCACAGAGTTGTACGACATTGTCACCATCCGACTCTAGGACATTTTCGTCACCCTAAAAGGAAACTTTGTGCCCACGAGCAGTCACTCCTTACTTGCACCGACAGACTCACTGCCACCTCCCCACTCCTGCCCCCGACAACTACTAATCTCCTTTCTGTGTCTATAGCTTTGCCTATTCTGATCATTTTGTAGAAATTGAATCCCATACTATGTGACCCTTTGTGTCTGGCTTCTTTCACTCAGAATCATGTTTTCAAGGTTCATCCATGTCGTAGCAGGTGTCGGCACATCATTCCTTTTCATGGCTGAGTAGTATTCCCTCGTGGCCAGACCATGTTTTGTCCATGCATCAGTGGATGGATGGTTGGCTCTTCCTACCTTTCAGCTGTTGTGAGTAGGGCTCTTATGAACATGGATGCTCATGTTTCTGTGTGGACATACGTTTTCCTATGCATTTTAACCCTCTTATTGATTACAATGTCTATTTTGTATCTATAGCCACTAGATCGACCAGGCTACTTTTTCAAGTAGCAATCATATGTGTTTATGTGTTAATTTGCATACCATAAAGTTCCCCCGTTTTAAGTACAAGGCAATGCATTTTAGCCAATTTACAGAATATGCAACCTCAATCATACCCCAGTTTTAGAACATGTCCATCACCCCCAAAAAGACCTCTTGGGCCCATTTGCCATGAATCCCTGCCTCTGTCCCAGCCCCACACAACCGCTGATGTGCTTTCTGTCTCTACTTATGCAACTGGGACCCTTGTAAATCTGTGTTGCAAGCAGAATGACTAATACTGGGAGAGAAGAGGCTATCCTTTCTAAACATCTCTATCCCTTATGGGCATGTGGACAAGTGCATCACTGATTTGAGTCTTGCCTCCTTATCTGTGGGGTTGATCGTCGCAGATGATTTTACAGGTTTGGAAGCTGTCATTGGTGAATGCACTCGAAACATTCAGCTAAATGTTCTGCACATGGTGGGCACTCAGTGAGTTTTAGACACTGCAGTCATGTCCCACTTTGTCCTACCAGCTCTGTGAGGCAGGTGTCATTATCCCATTTTACAGATGAGCATACTGAGGTCAGAGCAGTGGGTGGAGGTGCTGGGAATGAATTCCAGATAGGTGGATTCCCGAGCCTGGGCCCTCCCACCTCACCAGCCGGCTAGATTTCCCAGCAAGAATTCCCATGGAGGAGGGCAACCTCTGGCCCCAACCTTGCCTGGCGGGTTCTAAGTGCTTTGTTATGGCCCAATCTGTCAGGAACCAATTAGGGCCGAGAGCACTTAGCTGCAAATGTGGTTTCTGGGTACTGATGGTAATGAAGCAGTTGGAAGCAGTCACCCAGCAGCAAAAGGCACACGCAGCTGTTTGCCACAAGCCGCGTCCCACGCTTGAGGCTGGGGCTATAGGATCTGAAGTTATCAGGATAAAGACTGGGTTAGGGACCTCTGCTCGGTATCTCCAGGGGCCCCATCAGAGCACCTGCTGCTATGCATAGAGGAGATAAGAAGCAGTGTCCCTGTGTCCCATGTCCCTGATTCTTGATATGTAAGTGGGCCTTTCATGTAACCAGAACAAATGGACAATGCTGACATTTTTCAGTGCAGAGGAGAAATGGCACACGTGTCTCCCCCTTGGAGAATGTCATTTGTCTTACTAGTCTCTGCTCTCCCCACTGGCCTTAGTTTCCTCAGGGAACCTTCCAGGCTTTCTTCACTAGGCTTCATGGCTCTGGTCCGCCCTCAGAGCACTCAGGACTGCCCTTCTGTAGCACTTTGTAGAGTTGGAATTAAACATCCCTGAATGAACTCCAAGCCGCCTGGGGGGTAGTGCCCGGCTGGTCCAGGTCACAGTCGTATTCCCAGCATCTAGCCCAGGGCAGGGCACAGAGGAGGCCCTTAGTAAGGAATGTTTGTGGGACTCACCACTAAATAAAAGGCCAGACACACGAGCCCTTCTGACTGTGCCCTCCTCTCTAATCTTAGACTAAGTAAGTAGACTTGCCTTCTTTTTTTTTTTTTTTTAGATTTTTTTTATTTATTTGAGAGAGAGAGAAAGAGAGAGCATGAGAGGGGAGAAGGTCAGAGGGAGAAGCAGACTCCCAGTGGAGCTGGGAGCCCGATGCGGGAGTCGATCCTGGGACTCCGGGATCATGACCTGAGCGAAGGCAGTCACTTAACCAACTGAGCCACCCAGGTGCCCTAGACTTGCCTTCTAATTAAAATCATCCTGTCTTGAGATTCTTTTCCATCGGATCTTGAGCTTGGTAGAAGGCAGAGGTCAGCAAACGTTTTCTGTGAAGGGCCAGATAGTCCTTTCGGCTTTGCAAGTCCCTGCTGCAACTAATTCCATGCTTACCACGTGAGAGCAGTCCTGGACAGTCTGAGTGGACATAGCCATATTCCAATAGAACTTTATTTATAAAAACAAGCAGGGGGCCACATTGGGCAGGAGGGCCACAGTTTGCTGACCTCGGGCGTAGAGGAACGTCATTGAAAAATGGGAAGATCTGACATCGTAGAGCCTGGGGGAGGGAGGTGATCTCCTCTCTGCTCCTCTGTTTATCCCCAGTCCCTTGGCAGGTTGGCCTCCCTGGCTCTGCGCACACAGCAGGAGGCAGGCGCCCAGGGTGGCAGCCTCATCCCCCAGCTCCTCCCAGTGCAGCGTCTGCAGCTAACCAACTGGACGCACTGGGTCCCCGTTCCAAAATCCCAAGAGAGAGAGTTTGATCGGCCCATCCTGAGTCAGGAGTCACCTGTTGCTGAGGAGGGTGGGTCCATGTCGTGCAAGCCCCACTGTGGGGGGTGGGAATCTTCAGACCGGTACCATGTAGGCTGCGGGCATCTTGAAAGATGTCTGCTGAAAGAAGGCACTGGGGTCTTCTTCCTGGCGGTTTTCAGGATTAGGGAGAGCATCAGTGGGGAGTAGGTTGAGTGGTATCTCCCCCCAGCGATGTCCCCTGGAACCTGAGAATGTGACCACATTTGGAATAAGCATCTTTGCAGATGGAATCAAGTTACGATGAGGTCATTCTGGATTTGGGTGAGCCCGGAATGGTGTCCTTAGAAAACGAGGGGAGGGACACCCAGACACAGAGACACACGGAGGAGAAGCCCCTGTGAGGACAGAGACAGAAACGAATGGAAGTGAACAGTTACAAACTGAGAAACACCGAGAATCGCCAGGAGCCTTCAGAAGATGACAGAGGCCGGGAGGGATTCTTTGGAAGGAACGCGCCTCTGCCAACACCTTGATTTTCAACTTCCAGCCTCCAGAGATATGAGAAAATAAATTTCTGTTGTTTTAAGCCACCCGATTTGTGGGAGTTGGTTACAGCAGCCTGAGGAGACGAAGGCAGGTGGTGGATACTCTCTCCACCTGCCTTGCTCGGAACCACCAATGGCCAACATGGCAATACACCAGAAGCACTGAGATCTTTCCATGGTCATCTCATGCGGTCTTCACAATAGTCCCGTGAGATAGAGACCATTATCATTTCCACCCTACAGATGAGGAAATCGAGGTCTAGAGACACTGAGTGTATTGTTTCACCAAATATAGAGTGGACCCAGGGGTATGATTCAGGAACCCATGCTTTTTGACGATGTTGCTTCTTGGCCTTCCAGGACCCCAATCCAGTGCTCTTTGGGGATTCCTTCTCTCCCCCGTGGTCTGGTTGCCAGCAATGGCTGCATTGCCCAGCTGTTGAAGAGGTACTGAATTCAGATCCGAGATCAGTGGCAGTTGGATTCCTTTGGCTTTACCCGTGACCCGTTTCCCCTTCTCTGCGGGAAACGCGCTCTTCCGCTTGCTGACCCTGCGGGAAGTGGTGGTGGGCGCATACGGTTTTGGTGGCTACGGCTCTTTGGAAAGCTGAGTTTCTGGGACTGAAAACAGTGGATGCAAAAGATCTTTCCAAGGGCACGTGCATCTCAGAAACCATTCACCGCAAAGGTCTGAGTATGAATTTCCTCCATCCGTGAATAGGAAATATCTTCCTTGAAATCCAGATAATCCCGGAGATTATAGTCTTCTCTTGGAACCCCATAAGAAGCACGATCAAATCGTGCCCCAAAACAAGAGTCGGCTCTTACCGAGAAATTGCTCAAATGCCTTCTGTTTATGTGACTACATCCCAATTGTACAATGTGCTGCTTTGTCCTTTTTCGCCATGGTTTCTTTGCAAAGTAAAGAGACTCGCTGATTTCAGCCTGTTTTATTTACACCGCATGGAGTGGAGGTAATTTCAGTGTTGGCGGTCTAGACCCCTCTGCGATGGGGAGAACGCCCCCACCCTGGCAGAGCGGGTCTGGGAGAGACTGATCTTTATGGAGTTTGTTTGCGTTCATTTCCTTTGGCCTCTAATCCTGCCCTCTGGGAAGATTGCTAGGTAGCCGTGTGTGTTTGATAAATTCAGCCAAGCCTGGGACACATGAGTGGTTTTTCAGCGGGAGGCAGAATTACCTTTTAAGAACTTCGAGGTGCAATTTCTTTGCTCTTTTTGTTGTGGCCAGGGGATTAGTGTCATGAGGTGTAGGCAGGTTTCCTCCCCTTCAGCTCCTAGACTTTATGCAGAACAGCAAAATGGCCTTGGAGGTGGTCTAGCCCCAAGGCCAAGGCAAGGCACGGGAGGAGCATGGGGAACAACATTCAAGGTGTGTTCACTTTGGGGTTGGGCACGTGCCTGAGGGTAAGTGGCACCTTAATTCTGTGCTTGAGGCGTCCACTCACCCCCCCTGGGTCCCAGCCCTGCCCAGCACACTGTGGGCACTTCCCAAGCGTTTATTGAATGGACCAATTAAACCTCTGCGCTATAGCTGAGGGAACAAGAATAAAAGAGGTTAAATAACTTGCCCGGGATTTGGCACATAGCAGATCTTGAGTTTGGGATTTGACCCAAGCCTGACTCCAGAGCCATCTGTCTCTCTCTCCCTGACCTCAACCCAATCCTGGCTTTCTTCTGTTCCCCTTCGTTTCTGGGTTGGCTTTTCGTAGGGGGTTGATGAGCTTGAGTCTGGAGAGGATGAGAAGGAAACAAGTCTGTTGCCGGAAGACGGTCCTTCCTCACTGTTTCTCCCTGAGTTCCCTGCCTCCCCTCTACCCCCCAGAGAGCCGGCTGGCTTCCCCTCCAGTCAAGTGTCCAGCTGTGAACAGAGAAAAATGGCCCCAAACGTGTGCTAATGTAACTCTGAAAGTCCTCATTTCGAGCTGAACATCCCATTAGCCAGAGAGGAGCTTTTAAAAGGCCCACGGTGTGCCGGCCACCCACGTCACTGAATTTTTATCGTTTTGCAAGTGGCTGGAGCCTTTGACTTGTTCTCTGGGAAAATTCCAGTTCAGTGGGGGCAGGGTTAAAAATGATCCTTAATGAGGAAATTAGTTCTGCCAAGTCTGGGGAAACTTGGAGGCAAGAAGTCCTGGTTTGACACCATCCGTAGGCTTTGGAAGTTGTTTTTGAAAACTTTGATGTGATTTTGGGAAAACAAGCCAGGCTGATTTGCCTGCTCACCCCAGAGACAGAGACCTTTTTTTTTTTTTTTTTTTTAGTTTGATGGGTTTACTTGATATCTGGCTATCGCACCTGTTTTGAGATTCTCTCAATTACTGTTCCCTTCACTCATTCAAATATGTGGGGTCTGTTATGCATTAAGCACTGTGTGTATCGCTCTGGAGACAGGACTAGAGGAGACAGATGTGATCCTCACCCTTATAGAGCAGTTCTGATGAGGGAGGTGACTGAGCCCCACAACTTTGCAATAGTAAGTGGTGGGAGCTACTTGATGTTGGGAGGGTCTGTAGCAGGGAATCAAACAGGGAGTGTTTGGCCAATAATATCAGGAAAGGCTTCCTGAGGGGAGTGATAATTGCACTGCTCTCTGAAGGTGGAGAAGAAGTTAATTGGGAGCAGAAAGAGACAACAGCATGCGCAAAGGCCCTGGGGTGTGCAGGAAGCATGCTGCATTTGGGGGAGTGAAGAAGGGCAGGGTGCCCGAGGGGAGAGCATGTGTGAGGGGCCAGATCCCATAGAGACTTCGGAGGCTGTTACCTTCCTTTGGCTGCTGTACCAAATTACCCCAAACCGGGTGGCTTCAAATGATAGAAACTCATTCTCCATAGTTCTGAAGGGCAGAAGTCTGATCAAGGTGTCAGCAAGGCCATGCTCCCTCCAAAGGCTCTCGGGCAGCATCCTTCCTTGTGTCTCCCAGCTTTGGGTGGCTCCACGTGTCCCTGGCCTGTGGCTGCCTCACCCCAATCTCTCCTCCCTGTTCACACAGCCTTCCCCTCTGTGTCTTCTCTTCTGTGTCAAAGCTCCCTCTGCCTTTCCCCTATAAGGACACTTGTCACTAGGTTTAGGATAAATCACTAGATTTATCCTAAATCACTAGATTTAGGATAATCACTAGATTTATCCTAAATCACTAGATTTAGGATAATTTCATCTAAAGATCCTTAACATAATTACATCTGCAAGGACCCTTTTTTTTTTCCCAAATGGGGCAACATTAATGTGTCCCAGCAGATATGTATTTGGAGGGTGTGTGTGCGTATGTGTACCCTTCCACCGACTACAGAGGCCACGGTGAAGAATTAGATATTTAATTTGGGAGCCTTGGGAAGGCACCGAGCGGTTTTAAGCAGGTTTACATCTGGCACGATCAGATGTAAACTTTGAAAAAGTTTTCTTTTCTTAGTGCAGAGAGAGGATCAGTGGGGATTCGGGTGCAGCAAAGAGGGGTTTTTCCCAATCACCTGGTGAGAAGTGGTGGTGACGGGTCCAGGAGCAGTGGAGGGAGGGACGTTGAGCGGATGGAAAAAACTGGAAGTTTGATTTATCGGCTTGAACCATTTCTTTGGTGTCACCCTGCACGATGGCCCCAATGTTGAGAATTGTACAAAGAACTGGCAAGGGGACGTTTCTGCTGTTTGAATGCGCCATTCTCCCTTATCAGAGAGATGCCGACATTTGCTCCCATGTTGATGATTCCCTCATTATGTGGCTTTCTTGTGAATAAATGTTTTCTTCAGAGCAGTTAATAGCATTCTCATCTAGTTAAGTGCACACAGTGGCAGGAAGCCAATTAAAGCACAGGCAGCCTTTATATATCTCCATATATCTCCATGGCATCCATGCAGCATCATTATTTTTCAGTGGCTCATTATTATTATTTTTTTTTTTATAACAACCAGGACAGTCCTGCGCTGGAAAAAATAAATAAGAAAGGCAATTTGGTGCTTGTGGGTTGCATTTAATTTGCATTTCATGAAGGACCTCACTCTGCTCTGATGATCAGGTCAGATCATGGCTGGGAAGGCAAAATGGTAGATGGACAATGACAGTCATGGTCACATGGTCTGTGTGGGAGGTGGGCAGACAGAGCAAGGCTGTGTCAAGACGGTCCAGCCCGTGGGCTCCGGGATGTGGCATCTCACGGTCCACTCCTACGTGCAGCAGCCTGTAGCTGAATGGCTTTGGGTAGGTCGTTTAGTCACTCCCGTGCCCCACTTGTAAAAATGGGAGAAGAATATCTACTTTATTGAGCTCTTGGGACAATTGGATGGGATAATGCCTCAGCAGTACTCAGTAAGAAGGGGTGATCATTATCACTGACATCTTACACAGAAGCTGTCATGTGGATTTGTGCCCGGGGATTTGCTCAATGCCGAGCGCATGCCGTGCACTCTTAGGAGTTGGGCGGCAGGCACAACACAGCCTGCAAAGGCCCCCGTGCTCACATAGCTTGGCGAGGGAGCTTGAGAGTACATGCGTAAACCAATAAATGTGCATGATGTCGGGTGATGATAACTGCTGTAAGGAAAATGAGAGCCAAGGTAGGGAGGCAGAGAATGTCGGGCAGAAGCCTGCTGCTTTAGATGAGGTGGTTGGCGTGGCCTTTCTGATGGGGGCACACTGGGGCACAGAACTGAATGAAATAATGGAACAAGCTGTATGGATTTCTGTAGAAAGAGTATTTCAGGCTAAGGGAACAGTAGGTGCAAAGGCCCTGAGGTAGCCAGTAAGGACTGTGATGGCCCTGGACAGGAGATAGGCAGGATATCGATACACAAGAAGTAACATAATGTCAGGTGGTGGTGGGATAAACAAGGAGAAAAATAAGGTGAGTGAGGGGACAGAACATAACATGGGAGGCCACTGGAGGCTTTGGAGTGGATGGTCAAGGAAGGTCTCCTTGAGGATCTTGATATCAGGGCTATGTACATTCTAGACTGCCAGCTTTTGGGAGGGGCTCAGCCGCATCCTCTTTGCTCTTTGGTGTTGAGGGTCACTGCGATCTCAGCTTGGGCTGGGGTAGGCTGGTGGGGGGCAGCTCTTGGCCTTGGGTTCATGTCCCAAAGTCCCCACCAGGCTCCACTCTGTGAAGCGGGTCTGGATCTCCAAATCCAGGTGTGTGTAACCGCTCAGGGCCAAGCCGTGGACAAAAGCTAGGAAGGGTTGACAGATGCAGTGATTAAAACAAATGACCCAGGAGGTCATTACAGCCGGGACCTCTTAGGAGCTTGACTGAGGCTTAGAGGAAGGGGCAGCGGGAGGGTATTCGTTTCCTCAGGCTTCCTGAGCAGGAACTGCAGCCAGGGTGGCTTAAACAAGAGAAATTGCTAGTCCCACAGTTCTGGAGGCAAGAAGGTGTTGGAAGGTTGGTTCCTCCCGAGGGCTGTGAGGGAACCAGTTTCATGCCTCTCGCCTAGCTTCTCGTGGTTTGCTGGCCATGATTGGTGTTTCTCGGCCTGTGGAAACATCACCCCCATTTCTGCCTCATCTTCATATGGCATTCTCCCCGTGTCTCCTCACCTCGCCTCTGTGTGTCTGTGTCCAAATTTCCCTTTTTCATCAGGGACACAAGTCCCACAGGATTAGGAGCCCACCCTATTCTAGCATGAGTGCGTCCAAGTTTAATTATATTCGCCAGGACTCTCTTTCCAAATAAGGTCACATTCTGAGGTACTGTGGGTCAAGACTTCGACATTATTTTGGGGAGACACAATTCAGCATAACAGGGGAACTTAAAAAAAAGTCTTTTTATTAAAATCTAACACGTATGCACAAAAATGCACACTAGTAAGTGTATAAATGCCTGAATTCCCAGCAGATGAATGTGCCCAGGTAACCAGCCTCCAGATATAGAAGCCCCAGAAGCCGTTTTTCCTTGCGTACCTTTCTATACTGTTTTAACATTTAACACTGTGTGGACTTACTTTTATAATAAAACCAAACCGAACTTAAAAATACAGAGCTTTAGCCGATGACCCATCAAGGAGAAAGAGCTGATACGGAATCGTTCCTCCAACCCCCCGGGGAAGGAGGGCAGCTTTGCTCTCCATGCTGGTGCTTTTCAGTAGAGCTGCCCAACCAGTGTCCTACAGAATGGTTCAAGGCACCTCCAAGTACCGATCAGCTCAGTCCCCTGGCTGCCTGCCGAGGGCCAGCTGGTGTGTGCCTTGGGTCACTTTCTGTGTCTGGAGGGGAAAAAAGTTGAGGAGTCCAGCTTGACACGTACCATCTCAGGAAACCCTCCCAGCCACCCAGGGAGGCAGGAACTACAGTTAGTCCCATTAGACAGGTGTGAAGACTGAGGCTCTGCAAGGTGACTTCCAGGTCCGGTGTCTTAGGGTTTGTCTCGACATCTGGATGTGGCAAGGGGAGGTCACGGATGTCTTTGGATGTCTGGAATCACTCATTAGTTGACACTCATGAGTCCTAGGGAGGATTGGAGCGAGAAGGGTCCCTTTGGGGAATGGCACTACTTAACCCAAGTCGGTCCCTTTATAAGAGAGATTAAATGACCTGGCTAGAATAGCACAGCTGGTTGGCTGCAGAGTTGGGTTCTGATTCCCATTCCAACTCCTGAGTCCACACCCCGGATGACTTCATGATACTACCTCCAATAGTGTTAGGATGTAGGTCCTCCCTTCCTATGGAAGAGAAATCCAGGGTGCAGAGAAGCAAATGCCGGGTTTGTCTGAGTCCAGATCCACATTTTTCTTGGCGTCCACCCTGAAACTTAGCTGTAAGTTTGGCTCAGGTTATTTATTCTGGGACGGTTATTGCCGTGATCACTTCTGAAAGTCTGTGCACGTTGTGCGTCTGAGAAATCCACTCTCATTTGGGGTTCACCGTCCACTGGTTTTCTTATGATGCAGATAATGTGTTGATCATGGGTGCAGTGGGACCCCAAAGAAACCCAAGCTGGGGCCCGGCAAGCCGCCCAGGGTGGCAGGTGGCAGGTGGCACAGTGCGGTACTCCACCGGCCTGGGTTTTACGGCTCCTTTGTTAATAGTCATAAACTTGGCATTCACTTCTGGTACTTGGGGAGCCCTGACCCTCTAATTAAATTGGATCTGAGCAGGTGGAGAGCACTCAGCCACAGAAGACATTTAACAGCTGCAGAGAAGGTGGAAGGGAGTCAGACTCGACCGGTCGTGCCAGCTCTCAGCGTTCACTCGCACGCTTTCCCCAAGGGCTGGCATCTTGTCCCTCCTGCAACCCTCCTTTGGTCTTCTTAAAGAAAAGCAGATTCCTCTCCAAGTCTCTCTCTCTGTTCCCCCTCAGGACTCTCCTGCGACCCATTTCAGTTCTCCATTATCAGAAGATGGGTGTTCCACTTGTCGACACATCTTTTTGATTGTGACAAAATGTATACAAGGGGGACATTGCCATGAGAACCATTGTAGGTGGACAACTCAGTGGCATTAAGTAATATTCACGTGACTCTGCAGCTCTCACTCCCGTCCATCTCCAGAAGGGGCTTCCTCTTCTCAAACGGAAACTCTACAGTCATGAAATACTAACTCCCCAGCCTTTCTCCTTCCAGCCCCTTGGCAGCCACCATTCAACTTTATATTCTTTATTCTCTCTCTCTCTCTTTTTTTTTAAAGATTTTATTTATTTGACAAAGAGAGAGGGATCACAAGTAGGCAGAGAGGCAGGCAGAGAGAGAGAGGGAAAGCAGGCTCTGTGCTGAGCAGAGAGCCCGATGCGGGGCTCGATCCCAGGATCCTGAGTCCATGACCTGAGCCGAAGGCAGAGGCTTTAACCCACTGAGCCACCCAGGCGCCCCTATATTCTTTATTCTCTAAGTTCCTCCTGCAGGTGGCCTCCTACAAGATTTGTCCTTTTGTGACTTTCTGATTTCACCTGACATAATAGCTTTAAGGTTCATCCTTGTTGGTTTGGGTGCCAGAATTCCCTTCCTTTTTAAGGCTGAGTAGTATTCCATCACATGGATAAATCACGTGTGGTCAGTGCACCAGGGCTCCAGTTTCGGGGCATATCCTCCATGCATTTTTAGGTCCCTCCCCTCAGACAAATTTCAAGGGCCAAGTGATGACCTTTTAGCCAGTGTAGCTCAAAGAACATGGAATTGGGGAAAGTAATTTATATGAGAAGGAAGAACAGAGTAGTTTAGCCCCAAAGCATAGGAGTCAGAGATGGTCTAATTGAAGCCTGAGTTTATTGCTCATGCGACAGCTGACTTGAACAAATGGCTCTCCTCTCTAAGCCTCAGTAGGACCCACTTCCCAGAGTAGGGAGGGTTCCATGAGATTGTACCTAGAAAGCATCTGGCTGGGGTCTCACAGGAGATAAGTACTCTGGGAATATCACTGTGGGTGGAGGGTGTGTATCCGCCTAGGATTTATGAACCACCTGCCTATGCTAGGCATGGGGGCTCACAGAGGCACATATGGTCTATTATGATTGCTGCTTCTCAAGACCCAGTCCTTGAGGTGCAGACATCCTTAGAAGGGGCCACTCAACTTCACTGACCTGAGCAGAGATGTGGTTGGGAGAGCACTGAGCTTCCTCCTTCCATTCAGGAATGTTCTAGAAAGTTGAGTCCATTCTTTGGGCTTCCATAGAGCAGAGATTGGGAGTCATTCATTGCCGATAGGTGGTTCATTTTATGTTGATTCTTACTCTATAGCATTTCCTATATTCTCCTTTGATCAACCAAGGCCGACAGGCACTGGGCATTTATATAACACCATGTTCCCCTTTGTCAGTATTTATTTGTTCTATGTAACTTCTTGGGTCGGCGGGGGGTGGGGAATCTGTCTTGGCTCAACTAGATTGTTAGCAGCTTGAGGGCAGGTGCCTTGACATATATTACTCCACGTCCCTGTACGTGTATTCAGCCCTATTGTTCAGTAAATATTTGCTCATAGAGTGAATATAAGAAGGATACTACCTCAGTCTCCTTATCTCTAAAATGGGTACAACAGCAATAGCACCTACCTCACAGGGTGGTTGGGAGAATTAACTAAGAGTACACATTACATGTTTTTAAGGACGGCACCTGGCAAACAGGAAGCCCTGAGTGAAATGCTATTTTATAGAGATTACAGTGCCGTTTGCAATAGAATACGGGGCTCCACAGACTGGCGAACCATGGAACACTTACGAAGTGTTCCTTAGGTGCCAGGCACATGCCGTCTACACACATCGCCTCGTTTAATCCTCAGCCTTGGAGACAGGTGCTATTTCTAGCCCCATTGTAGAGATGAGGAAGTGGAGGCTTGGGGCACCCGGAGTGACTCATGCAAGCACACAGCTTAGCGAGCGCCGCCGGCGCGGCGTCTGGCTGCCTCCTGCACCTGCCGAGCCCCTCGCTTTCCCCTTCCCTTTCCTACTACTTCCTGTCCCCCTCCACTGTGCATCCCATTTGCTCCCCCAACACGCTCCCTTTGCAGCCGCCTGAGCGGTAGGTGGGCCTTGTGGAGGTAGTTCCTGCCGCCCGCGGTCTGGATCCAGTGGTTGCCTGCAGGGCTTTCTGATGGGGCTGGTCTCCATTGGCAAAGCCAATCCCAAGGAGCCCCTGAGTGCAGCCCAGGAAATAGTACCTGATGTCTCTGCTCCCGGAATTACTCAGGACCCTCGCGCTTGTGGCTCTCTCCCCCGGGGAAAGGGCCCTTTGAGTGGCAGGGGCACCATTGAGCCCTCTGGGCCCGGGGGCTTGATCAGAATCACCTCGTACGACCGCTGTCCCCTTTCTCCACATCCTCACAATCGCTTATTCCTTCCCATTTTTAAAAAGACCGGAGCCACCCTCGTGGGTGTGAAGGGATATCCCATTGTGGTTTTCGCTTGCATTTTACTGATGATGTTGAATGTTTTTTCGTGTGCTTGTCGGCCACTGTCTGTCTGTCTTCTTTGGAGAAATGTCTATTCAAGTCTTTCGTACGGGTTTTTTTTTTTTTTCCATTGTGTGTTCCATACTCTCCTTTGATTCACATTTGTCATCTCTCCTTCCCCCGAGCCCCGCCAGCCTGGTTGTCCCAGGGGCACCTGCAGAGGGGGGTGAGCACAGACTCTGGGTGGAATGCCACCTCTGTGGGCCCTTGGGCAAGCGGCTTCCCCAAACTGTACAATAGGGACCTGGCCCTCTACCTCCCACACTGGGCTCTGAAGATTGGAGGTCATGCAGGGGACAGGCTCATCCTGGTGTCCAGTGTGGGGAGGCCCCCAAGAGGTGGTAAATCTTCTTAGTAGCCTGATTCTGACTCCTGCTTCTCAATTTCATTTGTGGCTCATGGCTTGGCCTGTGGCCCATACTACCTTCCGAGATGCTTGGGAGCCTGCAAGAGATCTAACTCACTGGAGAGTGAGGGAGACAGCCACCCAGCATAGGAAGATTCTGCAGCCTAGCAAACGGGGCAGGAAGGGGCCTCTTGAAATACCTTGATGGGATGGCTCTGTTTGCACCCAGCATGGCCTTGGGTGGGCAGCCGTCTGTCTCTGTCAGCCTGTGAAGCCGCTCTGATGCATAATTCATCTTGATTCTGAAGTCACACTGTAGGCAGCAGCCCCGGAAGGGCAGGCCACTTTGCATATGCAGGAGGAAGAGGGGAGCCTCTTCTCCGCCTCCCTGGGCCCCTGGCTCCAGGTGAGGACTGGTGAGGACTATTGACTCGGTGGCCACGGCTGGAGTCTTTTTTTGCTGCAGTAAGACTCTGGGCGGTGCCCCTTCCCAACGACTTAATGATTGCATTTGACATTGCTGCTCTAGTCAGCCAGTGGAGACACCAATTGCCCTTGATCCCAGGGCCCTCCATTGAACAAAGTGTCCAAAAGTGCAGCAGTTTTCTTTCGACTTTAAAAAGCCACTCACACAGCTTCCCGTTTTTCCTTCCATCCTCTCAAAACTACTGCCCTGATTCTTTTGAAAGTCACCTTTGCAGCATCGCCAGGCCCTGTTGCATTCCTCCCGGAAGCCCTGTTCCTCTTTCCGAGAGAGAGGGTTTGCAGATTTTCCTCCGCATCCGAATCGGTTTGCTGGTGGTTGGAAAACACTGAGTGGCATTTCGAGATGCGGTTTCCTTGGAGATGGAAACATCTGCCTGCAGATCTGGGAACCTGCGTGACCACAGACCAGCTTTTGTGCCTGGTGGGATCTGGAAAACAGATCTCTAGATGTGGAGCAGAAGCCATCAGCCCTGTTTTTCTTTTTCTAAGACAGCAAAGTGCCACAGAATGAGACCCCTTTGATGTGATAATGTGAGAATGAGAATGGAATTTTTTTTTTTGAGATCACTGCCATTTAATTAACCTGTGTGCTGGCAGCAATTAGTTCAAGATGTTTAAATAAGTAACATGCAGCCAAATTCCCTTTATACATGCTTGTGTCAGAGGCTTAAGATAATAGTTGAATTGTTCATTTTCCAGGTCAATAGAGACAGATAAACAAACTGACCCTGCCCTCTTGGAATGATAGTCTAGACCAGGGGTCAGAAACTATGGCCCATGGGCCAAATGTGGCCCTTTCTCTGTTTTTGTAAATAAAGTTTTATTGGAACACAGCCTTCCTTTTTACTTTCCCTGCCTCCTTCCCTCCTTCCCTCCTTCCTTCCTTCCTTCTCTCCATTCATTTTCTCTCCCATCTTACTTCTCTTCCTCCTTCTTTTTTCCTTCCTTCCAGGTTACACACAATTACACTCATGGTAGGCATTTTTTTTTTTTTGGTAAAAAATTCACACACACAGTCAAACGTGAAAGTTTCCCTAGCCCCCTTCCTCCCACTGTTTTTCCCAGTGGAACCCTTCCAGTTCTTTTTTTCTGTGGCCTTTATCAAACAAAAAAAAGAGGTAGAACGGAAATAAAACAAAAGCACTTATTTGAGGTCTAGGATTGCGATTTGGGGAGCAAAAGTTCAGGTAGCAACCCAGTTTGTTTCCCAGTTGGGAGCACAAGTCAAGGGTTTTTAAAGGCAGAAAAGAACGTTTGTATTCGTTGTTGACAAATAATTTTGATTGGTGTTGGTGGCAGAAAACTAATTTTGGCTGAACATAATTGGTTGCTAAGGCTTTCACTAAGCAAAGTCTCTTAGTGTTGCAAGTTGCAAGTGTTCCAGCTGAGTCCTTGAACTACTTGCTGTTTTGCCCAGTTGGGAAGTTCATGGTGCTACGTGGGAAGGATGTACATAAGGCCCACCTCATTAATGGCCTCCTGGCTTTGTTTTAAAACCCCTTGATGTGAATGACTTCGTTTTATTTCACTTTCAACACTTTAAATACATTATATGAATATATAGGAAATACATTCAAATGTTTCATAAGTGCATTTATACATATTTATATTTGTATAAATGAGCTCATACTCTATGTGTTGCTTGGCAGTTAGTTTTCTTCACAAGTCAATGTGTCTTAAGGTTTAACAGATCTGCTTGTGGAGAGCAGGAGTTGGCGAACCATGGCCCTAGAGCCAAATCTGGCCCACCCCTTGTTTTTGTAAATAAAGTTTTATTGGGACATAGCCACGCCCATGTGTTTATGGATTGCCTAGAATGGCTTTGTGCTTTGATGGCAGAACTGGGTAGTTGTGATCGAGACTGTATGGACTACAGAGCCCACAATATTGACTATCTGGCTCTTTACAGGAGAGGTTTACTGACCCCAGCCATAGAGCCCCCTCATTCCTTTAATGACTGCATAGCATTCTGAAGTATGGATCCATCATGTTCTATTAAATCCCTCCCTTATGAAGATGTCTCTGGCCTTGCTCTGACTACCTACTCCAGTGGGGGACCTGCTAGGTGGGACTGTCTCTGGGGAGCCTGGGGTTATCAGAAATACTCTGGACTTTTCTGATTCAGAGCAGAGTGGAGCTTGGGTTTCCAATGCTTGGGGCAGTAATGGACTTCGTGGCTTATGTGGTTGTGTCCCTGTGGTTGTCCCAGAGAATGATCTTTGCTGCTTCATTACCTCTTTTCTTCGGGCGTGCTCTCACCCTGGTCTGGCCTCAACTCTCAGCCTTGTCATCATCAAGTCTGTGGAAAGCCTGAGCAGATGCTAGCAGTGGGAGTGGTATTTTGTTCTAGAACATCAGCCTGTGCCAGACCCACTGGTAACAATGCAAGCAAGTGTCATCGATGTAGACTTACAGAACTGGGGAGGTGTTTCAGAGAGCTTGTTAAAACGCAGAGGTCAGGACCCTACCTGACTTCAAAGGATTTGAGAAACCCTAGAGCTGAGGGTACTTAGCCTGACTTAGAGAAAAATTAAGCTGTAAACTTTTTTTTATGAGAGAAATTCAGCTTTCGTGGTCTCAAGGATGCATGAAGGGTCTTTGGTTGCAAACAATTAGAAGCCATCTATGGTTGGCTTAAGCAGAGAATGAACTTCTATGGAAGATTCTAGGGTAACCCTTAGGATAGACAGGAAAGCTCAGACAGGAGCAGGATCCAGAGCATCCTGGGAGCTCTAAGTAGCAGGAATGGCTTGATGGGTTTTTGGGGGAGCCACCAGTAGATTAACTGAGCTTCAAAGATTTTTCCCATCGTTGTCATGCCAATCATGATTCATGTCCCCAGGGAGAGTTCTGCTGGTCTGACTTGGCACCTGGTGACTTGTGGAGGGTAGCGGTCTGTCCCCTGGTCCACACCTCTAACAAGACTGCTCAGAGGAAAGAGAATTCTCTCAGGGTGGGGGGCGGGGTAAATTCTGGATGGTCACAAACAACCCACTGCAAAGAAGCATTACAGGTCGTTGGCTGAGATCTTTAAATACGTGAGACTTTGGGGTAGGAGTAAGTACTCTCGATGGGAACATCAAGTTGCAATTCCCAAAAGGCCCATCCTCTAAGTTACTTCCTCCCCCAATGAACAAATTTTGTATCATAACAAGTCACCGTTGGATGCAAAAGGTGAAAGCAGGTCGAAGGCCTTAGTTTGAAGAAGAAAAAAAAAAACCTATTGATTTCAGGCAACAATTCTTCACACTCATGGAAAACGAGTTTCAGACTTGCTTCTCGGAGTCTCTGCAGGACAGTCACGGATGACTTATTGGAAACCCCATACTGCTGGGATTGCACTGGCTGAGGTTTTGCCGCACTCTCTGCTCAGTTCCTGCTGACTCATTTGCCCCCCGCCGAAGCAAGGGGCAGACGGAGGGTCTGGAGGGTGATCCCACCGTATAAATAAGGAGACTGGAAGCCTCATAGACTCTGACCTGCCCAAGGTCACTCTGTAAGTCTGGAGGAAAGGGAGCCGTGTGGCAGAATCCTCGTGGTGTGGATGAATGAGCTTTTAAGGATGGTCCGCTCTCAGCCCTCATTTTACAAGTAAGGACCCCGAGATCATGCCAGGTTCAGCGGCCGGCCTGGGGCGCCCAGCTAGCCCCCAGGATTGCGAATCCTTCCCGAGCCATCAACAACTGGGGGATGCGGTTGTCCATCTCCCAGGCTGTGATGGCAAATCTTTCAGTGGGGCTCTCCTAGAACTACCAGGCTGACAGATAGGCCTCTTCACGCGTGTCCACAAAGATTCACTCTCAGTGACTTCCCATCAAGGTAAAGGAAGCTTCTTCAAAGTACTCAGTTTCCCTGAATAAATATTTCTAGCCAACTTCAGCTCACCGAGAGAAGGCCCTTCACTGGCTTAACCCTTGAGCGGACGATTGCCAATTCTGCCTTTGCTTAGGATGCAGACCCAGGATGATTTTATATGGAGACGTCTTGGGTATCGAGAATCCAGATGACAGCATGCTTCCTTGCCACAGTGTCCTGAGCAAATCCAGGTCTTAGGGAAGCTGCACGGTGTTTTAAGACTGAAATATCGGGGTCAGACAGAACCAAGTCAAATCTTCGTTCTCTGCCTTTTATAGGCTGTGTGACCTTGGATAAGTTGCTTAGCCTTTCTGACTCTTTCACCTGGACATGATTTTCCCCATCTTAAGAAATAGAATGAGCTAATGCTCATAAAATGTTTAACACATGGCTAGGCACATAGTAAGGGCTCAATGAATGGCACCTGTCACAATTAGAGCCAAGATACCTGGAGCAGAAGGGGACAGAGACTGCTTAGCAAATCCCTGCTTCAGATGGGAAGGGAAACCAGCCTCAAAGCCCACAGTGACTTGCTCATAATGACAGAGCCCGGTCAGGAACTCAGCCTCCTGCTTTCCCCACCCAGTCATCTTATCAACCTAGCACATGGCCTCCCTCGGGGCCACCCAGTAGGATGGATGTCCTGGGCAGAGGGGAGCAGTGTGGCTGATTCACGCTTCCCAGCCCCTCCCCTCTCAGTCTCCTTTAGGGGTTCTGATTTTAGGGAATGTTTATGAGTCAAATGACTCCCTGCCCACGGGGAGGCCAAGCAAAGCAGGAAGAAGCCAGCACTGCTCATCACTTATTGGGCTGATGGAGGCTGCCCATGTCCCACTGGCCCCAGGGAGACAGCAAGAGCAGACCTCTGTGCCAATTTATCTTGGAAATTGTCTTTTCTTCAGGCAAGGGGAGGGGGAAGAAAGCCTAAAAGAAAACATCCAGCCACAGGCCTGTGAAATCTCTGCCCAAAATCAGTCATCCTTTTTAATAATGAGGGCTGTCAGAGCCTTGGTTCGGCCGGAAATGATGGCCTGTGTAAATATTTGGTCTGTAACTGATTTATGGGTTGGGGAGCAAAAAAATAAGATTAGTCGCTAATCACAGGGATGCAGGAAAATCAACGGGCCTGGAAGGCAGAAGTGAGGTTGGCTGTCTGGGTGAGCTCAGAGGGGGTGGGGGGAGGCCGGGCCGGGCTGTGCAGTGGTATTCATATGGAGAGGGGGCTGTGCACTTCCAGATTATTCTACAATAATGGGCCGAGGCAGCCTGGTTCATGTGCAGGTCAAGAACCAGGTGAGAGCAGCTTTGTGGCAAGATGCCCAATTTGCAGACACAAGATTGGCTCTTCCCAGTGAACCCTGAAATCACCAACCTCCACAACCCCAAGCATGCACCTCTATAAAACTTGAATGCATGCAATCAGCTCTTACAGTGGAATTAATGGCGCCATTAAGAACGGGCTTTGAAGTCCATTCAGTCTGTGTTCACACCCCAGGCCTTTATTGAGTTGTGACCTGGCTCCATTAACTGTTGAGAACCCCGGTTACCTTAACTGCAAAATAGGGCTTATAATTGTCGTTAGCTCAAATGAGACGGCATGTCGCGAGCACAGCACCTGCTCCCGGCGTCTGGGCCAGGCAGATCTCAGCGCCGACGCCAGCAGTCCTGGGAGTCCTGAATTTACAGTCCCGGGTGGGCTAATACTGAATACTGAATACACGGTGCTTACTTCTCCTGCAGATCAACCTCCGCCTCGGCCACCGGAGGCAGCACATGCCTCCTGGGCCCCTCCCCGTACAGCATGGAGGCCAAGTGGATGCCCTGGAGGGCTGCCCCCGCAAACACTCCCCGGAATGAGGAGCCCGCCAGCATTCACGTGCTGGTGCGATGGAAATGCACGGACTTCCATTGTGCTCCCTACACACCAGGCCCCGTGCTGGGCGCTGTGGATCCACCAAGAACAGGTCACACAGGATCCCTCTGTGGGTGGGAGGGGCCCCCACTCAGCAGATCACCAGAACCATAAGTGTGTACTCCAGAATGGGACCCAGAGCTTCGGAGAAACATGTAGGTGCTATGACAGGACCCAGCCTAACCCCAGGAGTGGGCAGGAGGGGGAAGGAAGGACCCCAGGTGGCAGAGGTAGCAGGTCTTGGGATGAGCCAATGATGGGGAAGGGGATGCAGCGTGGTTTGGGGGGTCGGCTTCACGTTTCCTCCTTTTAGGTAAGTCCAGACCGTGCTAGAACAGGGGCTGGCCGGCCATGGCCGCAGGAATGAATTCAGCCCACTGCTTATTTCTGTCGATGGTTTTACTGGAACTTGCCACATCCATTGACGCACATGTTGTCTCGCGCGGATCCTGGCCGCACACGGGGCTGAGTAGTTGCGGCAGAGAACATAGGACTCGCAGAGGCCTTTCACCGAAAGTCTCATTCCTTCTTCTCTCATACTCACTCTGGATCTGAAGTGGTGTCTTAGTGGACAAGAGAGGAATAGATAGATAGATACACAGTATATAGTGGAATATATAATACAGTGTATAGTGGAATACAATATATAATGTATATAGAGGAATACTATATATATAGTGTATATAGAAGAACACAATATATAGCGTATATATTTTATATATATACATATTGTTGTGTGTGTATGTATATATATGGAACAATTTGCTCTTTTCCCAATCAAGTCTTAGTAGAAGGTCTGTTTGTTATTGAGAGCTTATCTGTTACTGAGTAAAGTTTAATCTTATAAAAAATACCGTGTATCTATTTTTAAGATATTTTGCACAATTTTCAAGTACATACATTTCTATAAAATATATATATTTAACCATGCACTATAATACATATATAAGTTTATGTACATAAATATATAATATGCATACATATATAATACATAAATATGTGCATACATAATATACATAAATACATAATATATACATAAATAGGTAATATAATATCAATAAATATAAAATAGTATATAAATATATATTTGTACACATAAATATAATAAATACTATATTATATATTGTACTTAAATATATATTTATATATACATTTGTATATATAATACTATACTGTAATACAGTGTATTATATAGACTATATGTTATGTACTATAAATATGTAGGGTTATATATAATACATGTAATATATACATATATGTTGAAACATACATATATGTTTAATTTCTGGGAATCTATAAATTTTTGTATCTGTCAACTAAATCTGAGATACTAGTTACCAAGTGACTGATTGAAGCCATATGGGAAACAAAATCCATCTCAAATTTGATCTTCAATTTAATACTTACTGAAAAATAATGAAACATCATTGAAATATTAAATAACAATTGACCACGTTATTCCATGTCTGTACTTCTGTTTTCTAGAGGTTTTTTGTGTTTTTTTTGGTTTTGTTTTAATAAAATAAAGAGAAAAAACTCAAGCCCAAAATACTGCATGTCATTTTACAATGATGTTTTATTATTATCAAAGAATACTCCTGGTACGCAGTTCCAATGGTTACTAAGTTCAAAGCCTAAAAGTAATAAAATGCTTACTCCCCAAATCCACAGCCTCCTCTCCAGACTGCCGACTGCCCCTTGTGTATCCTTCCAGAAAATGTTTCTATACAAGGGAGAGTATCCAGCTAAGACTGGGCACCTATGTGGCACACAGATTTAGGAGACCTCGATGTCTCTTCATTTCACCCCACCACACTGTTGGCCGGCAAGTCTTGGGAGAGCTGGGTTCCAGATGCTACCTTTTCCTCCCCCTCCGATGTCCAGAACTTGGTCCACTCCACCACCATCATTTTTGTCTGGGTGATGGCCACAGCCTCCTCTCCAGAATCCCAGAATCCCATTCTTGCCCGCACCATAGTCAACACTCTACACATTGGCAGAGTGGTCTTTCAAGAGTAGAATTGGGTTTTGTCATCTTCCTTCTTAAAACCTGTTGGTAGGTGCCCATTGCTCTCCAAGAAAACCCCACCTCCCTACAGGGGCAAGGACTTGGTTGATCACAGTGATCTAGTCCCGCCCCTGATCCCACATTTCCTCTCTTCTTCTCAGTCACTATGAGTTTGACCTGCATTGGCCTTGGACTCCCCAGCATTGCCTTTGCCTCACTGCCTGGTCCCCTCTCCCTCCAGATCTTTGCAAATCTGGCTTCTTTTGACATTCAGTTCTCAGCCTAAATGCCATGTCCCCAGGAAGGCATTACCACCCACTCACGACCACATCAGCTGACTTTAATTCTCCATGAAGCTCCTCCTATTCCCCAGTATTTCCTTACCGCTTTATGAGTTTTTCTGTTTCTCCCACTGGGATACCAACCCAGGCAGAGCATGGTTCTTGTCTACTTTCTTCACTGCTCAAGTCCAAGCATCTTATTGTCCTAGTGATCATTATTGGATTAATTTTTGGAATTAAGCCAATTTTTGTTTTGTTGTATTTTTTTTTTGTCTTAGGGAGACACAGGGAGGGGAAAGAGGTGCTTTGAGCAAGCATTCTTTGCCAAACCTTTTCTCTGGATGACTTTGAAAATCCTGTTGTAACATTTTTTTTCTTCCAGAAAGCCTTCATGCCTGCCCGGCCTGGTCATCACTGCCTCCCAGTGATGGGCAGCTTCCTTCCCCGGTCAGCGTGGTCCACAGACCTTTGTGTGTTTCCCCTGAGGCAAGAGGTCCAGGGTGAAGAGGAATTCTTTGGTCCTCTTCATGGATACTTGTCCCTTTTCCCTTGATTTTGAGCCCGACTTTCACATCATCTTTGTCCATAAAGAGCCTCAGTCTGTCTAGAGGAATAAACTATCTTGACAAGGGACCAGTGCAGGAAAGACTATGACCTAGCAGGTGCCAGATGCTCTCTCAGGCACTCAAAGTACATCATTTCAGGATCTTCATTCAATCTTGGGAAATAGAGAAATTATTATGCATTTTTACAGGTGAGGACATGGAGGTTCAGAGAGGTTAAGTGACTACACCAAGGTCACACAGCTACTAAGGAGGAGAGATCTAGTTCCTGCGTTACTATTATATATTTTTCTGATTGTAGAAAAATACCTATAGCACAGAATTTACCATTTTAGCCATTTTAAAGTGTACGATTTAGTGGCATTACGTATATTTATAGCCTTGTGCAACTATCACCGCTGTTCAGTTCTAGAACTTTTTCATCACTCCAGACGGGAACCCCAGATCCATTAAACAGTCACTTCTTAGTCCCTTTCTTGCCCCCAGATCTGGCCAACCACTAATCTGCTTTCTGTCTCTGTGGATTTGCCTATTCTGGATATTTCCTTTAAATGGAATCATAGTGTGGTGTTTGTGGGTGGGTGTGTGTGTGTGTGTGTGTGTGTGTGTGCGTGCGTGTGTGTATTTTCCACTTAGCTAACATTTTTGAGGTCTGTCCACATTGTAGCATGAATCAGTGCTTCAGAATCCTGAATCATACTCCATTGTGTGGACAGACCACAATTTGTTTGTCCATTCATTTGGGTTGTTTTTACCCTTCGACTCTCGTCAATATCACTGCCATAAACATGGCATAAATTTTTTCTTGGAACACCTGGTTTCAGATCTTCTGGGTGTATATATCTAGGAGTGGACTTGCTGGGTCACTCGCTGATGTTTCCACAGTGGCTGCACCACTTTATAATCCCACCAGGAATGTGCAGGGTCCTGATTACTTCACATCCTCATGACCCTTGTTCTGTTTTTGGCTTCTTGATCACGGCTGTCCTAGCGGGTATGAAGTGGTAGCTCATTGTGGTTTTGATTTGCATTTCCCTAATGACCAGTGATATGGAGCAAATTTCATGTGCTTCTTGGCCAGCTGTTTATCTTCTTTGGAGAAATGTCTATTCTAGTCCTTTGCTCACTTTTATATATATATATATATATATATATATATATATATATATATATATTTTAGTATTTTTTAAAAAAGATTTTATTTATTTATTTGAGAGAGAGAGTGAGAGAGAGAAAGAGAGAGAGCCTGAGCAGGTAGAGTGGAAGTTAGAGAGGGAAGCAGACTCCCCACTGAGCAGGGAGCCCAACGCGAGCTCCATCCCAGGACCTGGGATCATGACCTGACCTGAAGGCAGGTGCTCAACCAACTGAGCCACCCAGGCGTCCCTATTTTAGTATTGTTTTAAGAAACTTTTTGTAAGGCGTAACTTTCATTCAGGAGTGAAGTGCACGATCTGTGGGTATGGTTTGCTGAATCTGTATATATCGCGATACCCACGTAATCACTACCCCATCAAGACTGAAGACGTGTCCAGCCCCCAGAAAGCTTCTTGGGTCTCATTCCAGTCAATAACCTCCCCAAAGAAAATCACTCTTCTGGCCTCTCTAGCATAGATTAATTTTGCCTGTTCTTGAACTTCATGCAAATAGGATCATAATGGAGTCCTACAGTACAAGCTCTTTTGTGGCTGGTTTCCTTTGCCTGACACTGTATCATTGAGAGTCGGCCGTGTTCTAGTCTAGCCAGAGTTCTCTCTTCTTTGTTGCCATGCAGTAATCCATCGTATGAGCATACTCTGCTTTATTTATCCTTTCTGTTATTGACGGACATTGAGACTAATCCCAGCGTTGGGCCATATGAATAACGTTGCCATGAACATCCTCACGTGGGTTTTTTTGTGGACACGGGTGCACTCATTTTGGTTGGGTACATACCCAGGGGTGAAATTTTTGGGTCAGAGGCTATGTTCCCTTTAGTAGATAGTGCCAGATAACTTTCCAAAATGGTTGTATGGGCTTGCAATCTCACCAGAATTTTGAGGGGGGGAATTCTGGCTGCTCTCTCTTCTTGCCAACATTTGGTACTCTTAACTCTATTTTCAGCCATTCTGGTGGGACCGGTACTGGAATTTACTTAATGTGTTTTTTGATCAGCGTCTCTTTCTCTTCCCCCACTTTTCCTCTTTCTTCTCTTTCTCCTTCTGTGTCATCTTCCTTTCCTTCTTAGTCTATCTCACGTAAAGCTGTATACGAGGAAATCATTGCTGTGAGATCGCGGAGTTGATATACAAGTTTATTTTTCAAATTTTAACTATTAAAATACAAAAATTTCACCCATGTCTCCTCTGAAAGCATTGCTTATTCATCCATACTGGGGGAAGTGCAACTTAGTCACTCATGCTTCCTTTTTGCCAGTGCACTGGTGGATTAAATGCCATGCTCTGGGTGTGTTCGAGCCAGAAATGAGGGTTGTAGCCTGTGGCCAAGGAGCAAAGCAGATTAAACATTCTCCTGGTGTTAGACTTACCACTTAAAGAAGGTTGCTTTTCCAAACCTTCTCCTTCCCTGGGCTCTGTGCGTAACCCCTGCCGCCCCACCCCCACCCCAAGAACATGGTGCTATTCTTTGGTTTTGAAAAGGGAGGCCTCATTTTGATCATGTCAACTGGGAAGGATTTCCATGGCCCGGTTTGGGAGGGAGAACAGCTCACACAGCCCCGTGCACGGCCAGTGGGCATATTTTCCTATTTGGGGAAGTGGTTGCTGGATGAGTGCTTTGCTGCAGAGTGGTGTGCGAGAATGTGTGCTGTGCCTGTCCTCCAGCCATGCTTGCGAGGAGCCTGTCTGCCTCCAGCTCTGTCATTTCCTCCCAATTGGCTGGGCCAGATGCTCCAGACACCGTTAATGAGATGCTGAAGTTTATGGCTGGGTGAAGGCATTTGAGTTCAAGGGGACACAACCCCACACGTAAGGAAGCTGAGGGTAAAGAGGCCATGGGAGCCAGCGGCTCTGCTTGACTCAACACCCAGCAAGCTTTTGGAATAGAAAGTGGTGCAAAGACTAATCATCAGTTTGGGACCCCTGCAGCAATCTTTGCAACCAAGGCTCTGAGGGACAGGTGGCAAATGGGCATTGATCAAAAGCCTTCGGAGTGCAGAGCTCTTTGTCTGCCAGACCAAGGCTGGGGGTGTCCAGGGGCTGGCAAAAGAAATCAGGTGTATTTCTGCCCTCAAGGAGTCCAAGGCTGGAATTAACTGAGAAGATGCTGCCAAGCCAGCCTTCCTGACTTGCAGATGGAAACTGGGCTACATGCCTTTAGCATTCTCCCAAGACAGAAGATGCCAGGTTCTTTTTGCTTGAGTTGGAGCACGTGGGCTTGGCTGGGAGTCTATAGACCTATAGCTTCTGGTCTTGGCTCTGCAACCGTAGGTTGCCTGCTTTGTGTTAGTGGCTGGGATACAGGCCCATCCCATGTGTGGTGGGCACAAGCTGTGGGGGAGCTAGACATTCACTCAGCAACCACGTAAGTAAAAGCAGAATTCCAACTGGGATGCATTTTGTGAAGGAAAAGCAGATAGTGCAGGGAGGGCATGTAACCTGGGGATCTGACTTGGTCTGAGGGTTGAAGACTGTGCCTCTAAGGAAGCGATGCCTAAAGTAGGTCTCCACTAATAGTCAGGATGGGGAATAGTGTTCCTGGCAGAAGGAACAGCATGTGCAAAGGTCCTGAGGTAGATGAGAATTTGGTATGGTTCAAAATCAGAAAGATGACCAGAGTGGCGAGAGTCAGAGGATGACAAAGTGATGATAACACAAGAAGTTCTCCAGAGAGTGATCCTTGAGGGTCCCTTGAAGCTTTTGAAAGGAAACCTTCGGGCGTTTTTAAGCAGGGGGTGACATGATACAGTGTATGCTTTTTAAAACCACCTTGGTGCCTGGGTGGAGAATAGATTATAAAGAATCGAAAGTGGGATGGGATTATTTAACCATAAAAAGGAGTGAAGTTTTGATACATTGTTACCACGTGGATGAACCTCAGAAACTTTAGGGTCAGCGAAAGAAGCCAGACGCAGAAGTTCACATATTGTATAATTCCATTTATATGAAATATTCAGGATAGACAGATCTACAGAGACAGAAGACAGTTTGGTAGTTGCCAGGGGCTGGAGGGAAGGGCACGGAGAAGAATTGCTTAGTGGGTATAGGGTTTTATTTTGGGGTGATGAGATATTTTGGAACTACCTAGGGATGGTGTTCGCACATCGTCAATGTACTTCATGCCGCTGAATTGTTCACTTTAGCGTGGTTAATACATATGATGTGAATTTTACCTCAATATAAATAAAAAGTACAGAAAAGAAAAAATATTAAAAAGCAAAAAAAAAAAAAGTAGGATTGGGGATCTGATTCAGGCACAGTGACAGCGGTGGCAGCTGAAATGAGGGCGGAAAGTGGCTTGGACCAGAGCTGGAAGGCTGGAGATGGAGAGTAATGAACCAGTTGAAGAAGTAAGGGTTCTCAGGATCCTTTTAGTTCAGATATAGTCTCCGCAAATTAGGCTTCAGGAAGGTCGGAAGAACTTTGCTAGATTCCAGCCCTGGAATGAATAATCCTTTGCTGTACTTGGTAAAATAGTGTGCATTTTCCCTAAGCACAGATGAATGGCCCCTGAGCTGAATGTCTTCCCGCCGTGGACGTGCAGCCTCGGCTGAGCCCGGCTCTGGGGTGCTGTCAGCACAGCCCTGTCAGGGACCTCTGACTTGCCTGCCTGTGCTGACAGCAGCATGATCCACCCGGGGCTCATACAGCCCCCAAAGGAGGGAGCTGTCTTTGCCAACGCTTTGTGCCCCCTCATTTGGCTACTTTCCCCAGAATTGGCCCCAATTCCAGGGAAGACATTTATGTAATAGATTTCTAATATCCTGCGATCATGGAAAGATGTTCTTTTTAATTACACCTGCAGGATATACTGCAAAATATGCACTGAATCTTACACAGTCACAGTCATTGGACACAGTCATTTGTGTCTGTTTTCTCCTCGGAGCATGCCGGGTAATGAGGGCAGATGGCAGAGGTGAATCCCACATTCTGTCCATGAAGACTTCCTTGGTGGGCAGGAAGCAATGTATGATTTCCTGTCACCTACTCTGATCAAATAGCCATTTACCCCCCCAATTTTTCTTTCTCCTACTCTCTTTTCCTCCGCTCTTTCTATCCTCCTATCCTCTTTTCATTCATTACTTCTATCTCCCCATCCATCCATCATCCTTCTGTCCTTCAACCTTTTCATCCATCCACCTCCCATCCTTCTATCCATCCTCTGATCCGTCTCTTTATCCATTCATCCATCTATCCATCCTTTGTCTATTTCATCATCCATTCATCCATCTTTCCACCCTTCTACCTTACCTACCTTCCTTCTACCCTTCTTCCCTCCTTCCTTCTTTCCATCCATCCACCCATCCATCCACCCATCCATCTGTCCATCCTTCCATTCATCCATCTAGCTTTTTATCCATGCATCTGTCCAACTCACGTTTATTTATATATACCCCTTCTCTGCTCCATCTGTGGTCTTGAGTTAGTAAAGCAAACTGACTCTCCACAGTCACTGAGCTACTGTTAAACTTGTGCTGAGTTGGGCTTGGTTCTCCTTATACAAGGGATCTGGCCCTGTATTTGATGGCCCAGTGCCTCAAGGCTCCCATCAGTGTTTTGGAAATAATGATGGTATCTCTTGCCAGAGGGTATGACTGCATCCTTTTCATCTGCCAAGGGTAGTGGTGGGTTGAGAGCTGCTGGAGGTTTCAGGTGAAAAACACGGCTCAGCTTCAACTTTTGGCTTCTTGCAGATTAATTCCATGCTCTACAGACACCCAGTTTAACCAGCTCGTAGTGACGTTAATAACAGGTCACCCAAACCCTCACTCTGTCCCTGGCCCTGTGCCAAGCACGTTATCTCATAGATTTGCCACGGCATCCTTCTTACATGGGTGCTGTTATTTTCCCCATTGTCCAGGTGAGGAAACTGAGGCACAAAGAGATGAGCTCACTTTGTGAGGTCCCAATCAGGACCTGAGCCCTGGTCTCCATGGCTCGAAAGTTGGCGAGTCTAACTCTAAAATTATCCTGCCTCAGTATATATGCCTCTTTGAATCTCCACCATGGGAGACTTGTGGAATGAAATGCCACTCCCTTGTATCCCTCTCTTCTCCAGCCATGGGCAGGGAGAGCCAGCTACTGTGTGTGGCTCTAACGGGAAGTTCCTTCCTGGGCCTTGCTGCAGACCCCTAGGGATATAATAAGCAGGGCTGCCAGCTGAAGCCCTGGGAGGGTCGACTTTGCAGGTGCACTTGGATTCCTTAAACCTGATGAGCAGCAGGCCTCCCAGAGAGGGTGACTCTTAGGCTGCGTGTGGGGGAGGCCTCCCGTCTTTAATTAGGGCACCTTCCTGGGCTCTCCATCTAGGAGGGAGAACGTTTGCAAGGAGGGTTCACTTTGGCCGCAAGGTGGCGCCCAACTCCGGGCCAGACCTGAATGGGGCGGTTGGGGGAGGTGGGGGGAGGGCGGAGTGGTTAATTTGGGATCCTCTTCTAAATCACGCTCTCTTAAACTGATCACCCAAGCTCCTCGAGAAGGGGAAAAGTGTTTCCAGAGCAGCTCCAGCGGTTCATTCCATTCAGCTGGTGCCAAGCCAGGGGCTGAGAGAGTCAACAACGAAAACCACAGGGTTCCTGCCCTCAAGGAATTAGAGTGCAGCGTGATTAAGTGCCAGTCATGATCCAGATTGGTCATTTATTAAGCTTTTAATGAGCACCTACTGTGTGCCAGGTTCTGTGCTAATTGCCAAGGACAAGGAAATGAACAATACAGAATCCTTGCCCTCAAAGACCCACAGTTCACTTGGGAAATAAAAACTAAAAGAACAAATTTGGGAAAACAGGGAAGTACAGTCAGAGGCATACACTCAAGAATACTGTAGACGAATTGAAGAGGAACATCCAATCCAGGCCAGGAGGGAAGGGAGTATCAGGGAAGGCTTCCTGGAGGAGGAGACACCAGAGCGGAGTCAGAGAAGACAGCTCGGGATTGAGCAGGCAGGGAAGGGGAAGCTATTCCGGGCTGTGGAGACAGCACCAGCAAAGGGTTGTAGGTGAGAAACAGTACAGAACCCTGGCTGGAGCTCAGGGAAGGGGGAACGGAGCAGCCGCAATAGGCCAGGTCAGTGTGGGGAGTGGACATTGGTGCCATGTTAACGAGATTGGGTCTGCGGGCTCTCGTTCTGTGTGCACTTATGGATACACTTCCCTCTCTTCTTCGTCTCTCTTTCAGAGCCAAGAAGAAAAGCAAACCTTTGAACCTCAAGATTCACAGCAGCGTGGGCAGCTGCGAGAACATTCCTTCTCAGCAACGCTCCCCCCTCCTGTCGGAGCGCTCCCTCCGCTCCTTCTTTGTGGGACATGCGCCTTTCCTGCCCTCCACCCCTCCTGTCCACACCGAAGCTAACTTCTCTGCAAGTAAGTCACCCGCCGGGGCTGCTGCACCTTGTCCTCAGCCAGGTGCACACTCCCTGTTCTCTCTCGGGAGATGCTCATGAGATGCTTTGAACATGGCTCACCCGCCTCCCACCTGCGCCACTCCCGCCCCTTGGGACGGTTTCGAAGGGAAGGGGCATAATTAGCACCGGGAGGTTGACTGGCTGTTGTCATTGGTCCCACATTTCTACTCTTTTTTGCCTGCAGGTGTGTAGGGATGACAGTGGGAAGCAAGCAGGCAGGGCATGAAAGGAAACATCAGCTTTTTCTCTCTGCTTCTCAGCTGCCCGGTCATAGGATTTTTCTCGGGCCGCCGTAGATCAGGCATCTATGATTAAATTTTGTAATCCCCCCGCCCTGACTCAGGTCAACACGTATCACCTTTCATTTCAAAGATGTATTTGGGTTCAAACTGGGCTGAGCATGGCCTGGGGTGTTTTACATTCTGCTCCCATGAATTTCTGCTGGAGACAAAGTGGTTATTACTTGGAGCGGGAATGGAACTCTCTGGTGATCAAGGGCTGAAGTTTCAGAAGATGTTTCATTTTCTCTGCCCAGAGGCCCGTTTTGCTGAACAGGCACAGATGTGGTCAGAGGGGAGCCCCTGAAAAAAGCCCAACCAGTCCTCCAGCTCAGACACTGGCTCTTATGGACTGGGAATTCAGGAGGAGGGGGTGCTGCTGGAACGGGAAGGAAATAACCCCAGGCCCCCAACACAGGCACGGGGGTGATCATGGTGCTGCTCTAATTAATGATAAACCATGCTTACGGAACACCTGTTCCTGTTCTTCATCCACGCGCACGACCTCATTTGGTTCTTGCAACAAGCCATGGTGCAGATGAGTTATGCCCATTGTGTAGATGACCAAACAGATGCTCAGGGACATCAAAGAACTTGGCAAACTCACACAGGTGTGGAGTCCCTGAGCCAGGGTTTGAAGCTGGTTCTTCCTAACTCCAGAATGGATAAGCTTCACCATCACACATGATCTGATCCAAAATCCCTCAACTCTTCAGCAGGGGGGGGCCTTTCTCTAGAGCTAGGGTTCTGTTCTTTACCTTTACATGAGGGTTTTTGAACTTTTTTGGGGGAGGCTATAGACCGTTGGAGAATTTCATGAAATCTGTTATTTCCCTCCCTGGGAAATTGCACACATCACCTCCAATGCGGTGTCCAGTGTCCAGAATGTTGGGCTCAGAGCTGTCTTAGCCCCACTGGACAGTTGGCCTGGGTGGGACGGTAAACTCGGTCCACGCCTGTGCAGCGTGTGTCCGCTGCAGGAGTCTGCCAAGGGCCCAGAACCAGAAGAGACCCGTGTGGACGTCAGTTAGGAGAAGTTCCAGAGCCTGGCTGATCTCAGTGCCCAGGGGGCGCAGGCCCTGGATCAAGCAAACTAAAATAGCACTCCTGACACATATCAACACAGGAAGGCCAATTTATTAATTTGTCGAGAGAAATCACTGTCAGAGACACCGGAACTCCTCGGCAGGGGTGGGCCTGTGTGGCAGTGCAGGGGTGGCTTGGGAGCCCAGACAAGGACCAGGGGGGTGATGACGTAGCAAATGTGTCATAGCAGCGGGTGAGACAGGATGTCACGGCCCGGGAGGGAGATGCTGGGGGCCCGTCCCAGCTCTGTGTCTTTTGGAGCAGCGTGCCTGACCCTGAGCAAGTACAGAGCCCTTCTGAGCCTCAGTTTGTTCATCTGTAAAATGGGGCTCATAATAGACGCCCTCCATAGGTGGTAGTGAGGATTAGATTGGCTCCTGTGTGTCATGTCACCTGCACAGGGCCTGGCACACAGTAGGTGCTTTATACACGGTAGCTGTCGCTGCAATGTTAATTAGCTCCTTTTCCCTGGCAGTATTTACATCCTCTACTTTCTGATTAATTTGGGGGCTATAAGTAAATGCCTTTTAGTTTACCCCCCCCTCCCCCACACTTCCCCATGGCCCTAAGAGTGCTTGGAATTTACCTTGGCAGGAGGCTGGGTGGCTACCTCCAGCAGCCATCTGTCTCTGAGCATCATCATCTCTGGGGGCTGGCCAACAGCTCTGCCCTTTAGCTCTGTCCAGGATAGAAACGTCTTCAGCTTGCTTAAAACACCACTGACGTGCACATTTAGACCCTTCCTCTCCTGCCAGAAAGTTTTAGGATTCACCATGGCTCCCAACTTTTCCTGCCTGCCCTGGGTTCCATGGGAGAGGAGAGGCTTCTCCCCTTGCCTGTGGGCAGGAACAAAGTCCTTAATGAAAATCAGTCCTTAGCACTAAGAAGCCAGAGGAGCACAGTTGCCTCTTGGCACCGTCCTGGTCCTTGGAGGCAGAGAGGTCGCCCTCTCGTCTTCCATAAGGGGGAACAGTCACGTTTGGGTCTCAGTAGGAGAATGAGGGTGTACCCCAAATGTTAGCTGGAATCCCATGGACCAGTCCCATTTCCATTGATCCTAACAAGTGACAGAAACAGAGGGCAGCCCTGAAGAATAGGTTCCAGGTTAGGAAATGAGAAGCTCTCTGTTAGAGTCTCTGTGATGCCACCAGTCGCTTGTGTGACCTCTGTCCCTGCCTCGTCACAGTTAAAGCTCACCACAAATGGAGAGGCAGGCTTTCTAATTCCCATTCTATAGATAAGGACACGGAGACTCAATAGGGCGACTGTTCTTGCCCATGTGGTACATTTTGAATCCCGATCCAACTCTAGCCTGCATCCCCGTTCTTTGGTGAAGCAAATTCCTTTCTCTGTCTGGGTCTCAGTTTCCCCAACTGTATCATAAAAAGACTCCACAAGGGTCCAGTCCAGAACTTAGAAACTCTGTGATTCTAAGGCTAAGCCAGTGAGCTTTCCTGGGCAAATCTTTTGATCACTTAGACTGCTGAGTTGAGGACTCTGGGCTAAGATGGTTGGGAGGACACAGGGTTCAGTCTCTGGTCCCCTCTTGCTTGTAATAGTCCTGTTCTCCCCCTACTCTGAGCTTCAGAAGAGACCTTTCTGCCTTTGGGTCCCAGTGCTGGCCTTCCTCCCTCTGACCCAGCGGAGAGAGCCCTTGATGCTGCTTCCCTGCTGGGCGGAGTCTGTCCGCCCCTTTGTCAGTGTCAGTTCTGGCCATGGCTGATGTGAAGAGTGGTGATCCACCATCTCGTTACCCCTGCTGGGGATGCCTTGGGACAGCAGTAGACAGATCTGGCTGTAGAGCAGTCGAGACTGAGACCCTCAGGGTGCCCAGCCTCCTCCGTTGGGCTGTGAGAAGGACTTCACCTCCTTGGGCTTACCCTATGTCCCTGGTCTGGGAGTGATGAGCAGGGCGAGGGAGGGGAGTGTCAGGAGCTCCAGCTTACAGAAGAATCTTTCCCTAAGGCTAACTATGGACAAAACACAAGTTATTAAACCCTACTGCTCAACATGGAAGGTGGTGACTGAGGAGCGAACCTACCTCCTAAAGAAGTAGAGAACAATGGACTGATCTCCCCATCCTCGCTGCATTTATTCTGTGTTTCACTGGGGCATGCCGTGTGACCCAGATGGTGTCTGATAGGATGCCCTCTACTCATGGACCAAGTTTGGTCCGACCAGCTGTGTGCTGGTGGCTCCTTGTAGGGTATCAGGCTGCCACTGTAATTCCCAATAAAGACTCTTCTTCAGAATGAAAAAATACTGTCTAGATGGGAAGGAGTGATGACTCATCATTCATTACCGGCTGGTGGAAGTGATTTGGGGAGTAGAGCAACTAAGTGGTTGCCGACATATCGTTGGGCACTCGCCGAACCCCCTGTGTCTGTTTCAACCTGGCAAGCATGTAGTGAGGACAAAATGAGGAATGGGTGTAAGTTTCCCAGCACAGGGGCTGGTGCTTAGAGCACTAAGTCTCAATCAAGAGTAAGTTTGGCAACTATTGCTGCTTGTCCTATGGCGGGATAGCTTGTAACAATGATTGAAAATGATAATAATAATGGCAATTGGCATTTATTGTGCATTGACAATGTGGCAGGCACCCTTCATTCAGACAAAGCAATTTACTGGTGTTATATAAGCTTCCCAGTTCTCCATCAGGTAGTTTCTCTTCTTATCCCCATTTCGCCGATGAAGAAACTGAGGCTGGGAGGGTTTGGGTAGCTGGCCCGAGATCACAAGGGCGGGTAGGAAGCGGAGTTTGCGCTCAAGTCCTGAATTCCCCATCCTGTAATGCTGAGGAAATGCAGCTGCTGCGCTGTCTTCGCTGAGACCTGTGTGCTCATCAAGTAGGGACCTTAACTTGTCCTGGTTTCCTCTCTGGCACCCTGGCCTCGTTGGGGGATTGTGTTGTGGGGGTCAGCCTTGCTCCAAGGATGCCTCTTGTTTATCTGCACTGCACGCTGTGCTCACTCAGAGAGCAGCCCCCACATGGCTGACAAATTGTCACCCTGCCAGACTCCGGTGTTGATATGCAGGGGAGCCATTGTCCCAGGTGGTAGTCGTGCCTGGGGCGGGGAGTGGGGGCAGGCAGCTGCAGAGAGCAGCCAGAAGAATAAGTCGCAGACAGCTTCTGCAACTCATTTATCCTGGACATCTTTGGTAGAAGATGAGGAATGACAGGCCACTTTTTACCACCTGCAGTGTTCTGGGTGTTTCTTTATTAGCTGTCTTTGGGGGTCTGGGACTTCAGGGCAGCAGCTAGCAAAGAGAATAAGTGACTGATGATTCCCAGATGGCCCCTTCCTGATCCTAATGGCCCCAGCTGGAGTTTTATACAGGGTCCCAGTCTTAGAAAATACTGTCCTCCGCGCGGCGCCTTGAAAGACGGGATGCCCTCACCTTGCCCTGTCTCACCGTGCGCTCTCCTCATCTCCTCACCGAGCATTTCCCGTGATTTTTCTTGGACCTAAGGCGACAGAGAGTTGACCCTCCGCTGAGGGCCTGGCCCCCTGTGCCTTGAGGCTGAGTCAGAAAGCTGATTTGTTGAGGGAGACAGCAGGTAACAATAAAGACTAATGAAGCTGAACCACGTAGTCCCGAGAAACCAGCCACTGGAAGGGTTATAAAGGGACTCGGGATGGGGATGATTATATAATGGGGTTTAATGAGGCTTGAGGCCAAGGTTCATTACCCCCCTGGAAGAGGACGAGGAGGAGTGTATGTCTTGGCAGAAGTTGGCTGCTTGAACCCTGTTCTTGTCCCAGAATTTGGGGATTTTGAGAAATCTGTGTCTGACCTGACTCAATGGTGGCAGTTTCAAGGGCGAACCCATATTTTGCATTGGAGTGCCCAAAGAATGTTTCTTCCCCCAAAATGAGCAGGTAAAAGTGCTGTTCCTCCTCCTCTCCCCCCCCCCCCCCGCCTTACCCCCTGGCAGATACAGGAAGCACCCTTGTTGCCTGGCGTCTTTGCTGTATTTCAGGAACTCCGATACCAGCAGGCAGGTCCCTAACACATGCTGACCTTCTGCTACTTGGCAGGCAGGTGCTGGTCTTGGCCCTTCTAGGCATTAAAATGTGTATGCCTGGAAACAAAATCCAAAAAGGTTCATGGTGAACACCAGTCCTTTGTACCAACCCTCTGTCAATCCTGTTGTTATTTTTTTTTAAGATTTTACTTATTTGTTTATTTGAGAGTGAGAGAGAGAGAGAACAAGTAGGGGGAGCAGCAGAGGGAGAGTGAGAAGCAGGCTCTCCACTGAGCAGGGAGCCCAATGCGGGGCTCGATCCCAGGACCCCAGGATCATGACCTGAGCCAAAGGCAGATACTTAACCAATGGAGCCACCCAGGCATCCCTCAGTCCTGCTTTTTAACAACTCCTACTGTGTCTTGTTCTTTTGAGAGTCACTTCCACTGTTTGAGCTGTGTTGTACCAGGGTTTCTCAAGATGTGTCCCAGGCCAACAGCATCTGCCTCATCTGAAAGCTTGTTAGAAACGCAAACTCTTACTTACCACCTTGCAGACTTACTGAATCGGAAGCTCTGCGGAGGGTCCAGCAATCTGAATTTTCCCCAGACCTCCAGGGGATTCTCCGCACTAACATTTGAGAATCGCTTGGTTATACAACAACCTTTTTTTTTTTAATGTTTCATTTTGAAATAATTTCAAAATTATAGAAAAGTTGCAAGAATACTACAAAGGATTCCTGTCCCCCCTTTACTAGGATTCATCCGTTTTTAACATTTGCTTGCGTTTGCTTCCTCTGTAATCCCCCACCTCATTTTCTCTCTCATTTTTGTGAACCATTTGGGACTGGGTCATCTACATTCTTACACAGAGGTACTGGGATCAGTAACCTTGCCATTGACTCAAGACTTTCATCGAACCATATTCCTGTTTCATCAATTGTCTCAATAGCATCCTTCATAACAATTTATTCTGGCACAGGAACCAATCCAGGATTATGTATCGCATTAAGTTCTTGTGTCAGGCTTAAAGAGTTCCTCAGCCTTTCTTCGTTGCTTGTGACTCTGACGTCTTTGAAGAGTGGGGACCAGCTTCTTCATGGACTGTTCCTGAATTTGGGTTTTTCTGTGGTTTTCCACGTTAGATCCAGGCTGTGCGGTTTTCACACACGTCTACTTACACGGCGGTGTGTTCTTCTCAGTGTATCCCCTCTTTGTGGACCCGGTGTTTGCATTTTTCCAAAGAAGTCAGAGACCGTGACTTTTTTTTTTTTTAACATTTTATTTATTTATTTGAGAGAGAGACCACAGCTGGGAGGGGAGGGGAAGAGGGAGAAGGAAAAGTAGACTCCCTGCTGAGCAGGGAGCCTGACACGGAGCTCAATCCCAGGACCCTGAGATCATGACCTGAGCCGAAGGCAGATGCTTAACCCACTGAGCCACCCAGGTGCCCTGAGATCATGACTTTAGGAGAAATCTCCCAATTTTAAAATGCTAGCACCCAGTGAAAAATCTTCTAAGCCCATTTGAGTTGGTATTAAAAAATCCCACAGGTTGGTGGGTTGTATTTGGTCTTGGGGCTCCCAATTTTTAACCTCTGTTCTAAAATCATAGAGATCAGAACTGATAGCGGGCTCGGAAATCGCTGAGTCCGTGCCCTTATTTTACAGATGGAGAAACTGAGGCAAAGTAGAAAGAATTTGCCCAGGGTTTCAGAGCTGGGGTTTGAACCTGGATCTCCTGATGCCTAACTAGGAGCTTTCTCCCTTGTGCTGAGATAATTGCAAAATTATAGGCTCTGCTGCTACTGAACGTGCTCTAGAGGAAGGAAACCATGCCTTTCTTTAAAAGGTGACACCTTTTGTGTGTACGGAGGGCTGTTAGTGTGTGTGTGTGTGTGTGTGTGTCTGTGCGCGTGTGTGTCTCACACATGTGGTTATGAATATTCTAGGCGAGACAACTTCTGGGTTATCATCAGCCCTTTATTCTCTGCAATTTTGCAGCTCTTGGGCTAACACAAACCATTTGGGCTCAGCATGCAATAGACAACCTTAGACCTTTTGTTATGATTGTTCCCACCAGAAATTGTGGCAGCAAAAATTGGTCGGTAAGTGGTTGGTATTAGCAGCCAGGGGGTCCTTTATATCCTCTGGAATGAGTCCTGGTCCTCAGTCAGGTACGCATTGTTGGCGTGGGCAGGCCCATTGCCTGTCATCAGGACGTATGTCTGACTCTACCTTTGTCCTGGTACCATCCCCCCCACCCCTGCTGAGTACTTCAACCGATTTCATAGCAACAAGAGAAGAAGTAACAAGTGATGTTGCTATAGAACTATGCAGTGTGCAAGCGGCATTCCTATTCCTTGCCCGTGCTCCTGAATCCCCATTCTGTAGATGAAGAAGGGGATATTCCAAGAGGAGAAATCCACGCATGGCTTCAGGTTACATAACACATCAGAGCTGAGACTAGAAACCGTGGTACCCTCAGACTCAAGAGTGTATGTTCTCTCTGTATATAATTTGGCCTGACTGCATTGCAGGTCAGGGTATGGTGTGTTGTTTTAATCAAGTTTGTTTCCCTCTCCGATAAAACTAATTCATCTCTAGTGGCCCCCGTCTTGTACATCTACCCAACTGAGCAAGTCTGCATTTTATCTAAGTGTGGTTTTTGGCCCTTCCTCTCCATCGTGCCCCATTTCCAAGTCTTGTTGAGTTGACCTTCTAAATCATGGTTGGCAAACTTTTTGTAAAGGCCCAGGTAGGAAATACTTTCAGATCTGCAGGCCGTATGGTCTCCATGACAACTATTCAGTTTTGCCATGAAGCATGAAGCAGCCATAGACTGTCTTCCAATAAAGCAGGTATGGCTGTGTTCCAATAAAGCAGGTATGGCTGTGTTCCAATAAAACTTTATTTACAAAATCTGGCAAAGGGCCAGATTGCCTCATGGGTTATAGATTGTGAGTTCTATTCTTCCAGTTTTTTCCATCTCCTCCTCCATCACCACACTCTGGTCCAAACTATTCAGTAGTCTCCAAATGGATCTTTCCATATCCCGTCCACCAAAGTAATCTGGCCCCCACACCCAGGTTAAGATTCTACCATGATCTTAAGTGAACTGCATTCTCTCCTGTTTTGAACCCATGGGCTACTAGACACCCTGTCATTGCTGTCCCTTCGTCTCAATCACCACTTCCTTAGGAAAGCATTTCTTAATTTCCCAAGTTAAGTCAGTTACATCTTCTCTCACCTCTTGCACTTTCCTTCTGAAACACTTATCACAACCCACAGCCATCTGTTTATTTTTACGAGTATTTTTTTAATGTCCTGTTCCCCCAGTATCAGTTCCACAAAAGCTGTGACCGCATTGCTCTCGCTTGTTACTGTCTCCATTGTGCCTTGCATGGAGCTGGCCCACATAAATATTTTTGAATGGACAATAACACTTTTGAGCATTCACTCTGCAGCCAGCACTGTGAGCGTTCAGCTACTCAGGGTCTAGAGGACAAAGGAGAAAGGATTCTGTCACCCTCCAGAGCTATAGAGCTGGCTGAATTTGGCATCATCGAGGCAGGAACTGAAGTCATTGGACTTCAGTGCAGTCTTTGGGATGTTATGGAGGGTCTTCTGCCTTAACTGACCAAAGAAATGGGCACTCAAGCAAAACTGCCAAAAACCATTTTGTTGATTGGAGACAGGTCTTTATCACTGTATGATGGTCGTAGTACTAACATAGAACTTGACACAAGTGACAAACAATCCAAGTTGAGCTTTCTTTTTTTTTAGTATGAAGGTCATTTATTGGCACATGTAACTGAAAAGCCCAGAGGTTGTTTAGGCTCAGGTATGGCTGGATCAAGGGACTCAGTTCATGTCCAGTCTCGGTCTCTCTGTATCTTTTGATTTGACTCTTCTCCAGGGTGGTTTCACTTTAGGTGATTACCATGTGGTAGTAAGATGACCCCAGAAGTCCCTTCCCTGCTCTGGTCCAGAGTGGAAGAGTGAGATTGTTTAGGTCTGAGATTCATTGATTCAACCAGCACGACCATGTGCTCACCTCTAAATCAATCAGTGGGGTCAAACATGTGGGCAGTTAACTTATTGGCTTAATCTTGGGCTGTGATCCTTACTTTTGGGCTTAGAAATTGAAGGTTTTGTCTAAGAATGGAGAATGAATGCCAGGGAAGCTGATAACCAGTATCCACTAGAGTAACAATGAATAACAGAGGTCCCTATCCTAGGGGTTTTGAGGAACATCCCCCTGGCCAAATTAATTCATTACCCAAATTGGTGGGGACATATCTCCATATTGTACAGAAAACCCTTTCAGTTCTCCAAGCATCTCCCTTGGACTGTGTTTCTCTGGGTTCCCTGGCAAGGAGTTTCTTTACTATCCCTCTGACATTCCTTGGGAGTCTCTAGGGAGCACACAGCCTACCAAAGGTTAACCCATGGTGCCAAGGAGAGCCTCAGTGCCGTTCCCAAGACAAACAGCATCCCGTTATTGGCCAAGCACCGAGCTGAGAGTCAGACAAGCTTGGGTTTGGATCTTATCTCTGCCGTTTATTACTTAACATCTATGAGCCTCAGTTTCCCCATGTTTAAAATAGGCATACTATGCCTTTCTTGTGGAATGGTTACTTAGCTGAAATGGAAGTATGTCGAGCACTGTGTCTAGTGTATAGAAAGCACTACCTAAGTGCTGTGGTCATCAATACTGCTGTATGGTGTTTGGGTTTTGGTCAATTTTGATCCTCATTGGTTTCTGCTGGAGATCACCCCACCTGCTACCATATCTGAATGGAGTCATCAGTATTGATTGAATTCCTGATATGTTGAGTGTCTTAGTCCATTAGGGCTGCCATAACAGAATACCACAGACTGGGGGGCTGATAAACAAGACATTTATTTCTCGTAGTTCTAGAGGTTGGGGTGTCCAAGATCAAGGTGCCAGCATGGTCGTATTCTGGTGGGGGCCCTCTCCTGGCCGTTGTTTTCTTACTGTATCCTCACATGGTGGAAGGGGGCCAGCAAGCCCTCTGGGTCGTCTCTTATATGCGCCCAATTCCATTCATGAGGATCTACCGTCGTGCCCTAAGTATACCTCCCAAAGACCCCACCTCCTAAGACCATCACATTGGGGGTTAGGATTTCAAGATATGAATTTTGGAGGGCCACGAACATTCAGACCATAGCACTGAATATCACTGAGGCATCAAATAAATGTCTGCTACCGTCCCTGACCTCAGAGAACTTGCAGTCTGGTTGGTTAGAAGCCACATAAGACACAGCCAAACACTCTGGGCCAGGAGTTGGGAGATCTGGGTTCTCCTCCCAGAGCTGCTACCCCTGGCAAGGTGGACCTTGTTAGATCGCTCAAGGTTTCTGAGCCCTGGTTTCTTTATCTGGCAAATGGGCATGTCATGATTATTTGCCCATCTCACAGGAATGTTGATTATTGGGAGGTCTGTGACCACCGTCTGAAAACTAGAAATTGTTCAGATGGACAGAATGTCGTTATCCCTGCCCAGTAAGAAGCAATACAGACAGGCGGTGCAGACGTTCGGCCGTTATGCATTTGTAACGCTATGTAATCTGATTGGCTGGGCTTGTGTTCTGATTGGTTGGGCGTGTGTTCTGATTGGCTGAGCATATCTCCTGATTGGCTGGGCCTGTGTTCTGATTGGTTGGACATGTATTCTGATTGGCCAGTGCCCATCCCATAACGATTGTTAAGTATTCTCAGACACCCTTAAACATGAATGCCTACTTCACTAAACACAAGAAAATCCTCAAGCCTCAGTTTCCTGGTATGTAAAGTGAGTGTAGCCATATTGTCCTTGCAGGGTTGTTGTGAAAACTATAGGAGATAAAGTGTGATTGGATTAAGGTCAGCTTCCTCCACCCCATTGTGTGGTCCCTAAAGGCGATGTTTTGCCCGTCTTGTTCACGGCTGCATCCTCAAAGCCTGGCTCATCGTGGATGCTGAAAAGTATGTTTTGAATGAGTAAATAAAGCCCAATGCCCCCTCACTAGGGGCGTGGTCATTCCTCAGTAAATCTAGATTGAGCACATCGCGGGTAAAGGATGCACTTGGTGTGGGGCAGTAGGGAGAGGTGAGGACTGTGGAAAAACAGAGATCACCCACCTTTTCTAAAGAAGGTGGCCACCACTCACTTCCAGCCAATTGTTGCTCTATGGGAAGGGGACAAAGTGTCACCAGATGATCCAGATTTCCCAAGAGAAGCCAAACATAGATTTCTGTGGGCCGTTACACAATTTTCAATATATTGGCAACAGAGGAAATGCTTTAAAAATTCTATCATAGTTCAAGCAACATTGGTATGGGGGGGGGCACCAGCTAGGGCTCATACCTGCAGCTCCTGGCATGTCCTTGGCTAACTTTTGTCTCAGGAACTTTTCAAAGTGGCGGGGTCCACCTTTCCTCTCATCCTCAGAATAGTGCTGCTGGGCTCCCCTCCTGACCTCCACCATCACTCCCATGTCACACATCCTCCCCGCTACACATCTGCTCCAAGGGGGCAGCTGTGAAAACTCTGATGCTGGGCATTTTACTTATTTGTTTTTCCTTTTGAATGGGGAGAGTCCTTTTTCTCCAAATAACAGACTGCTTCCTAGCCCTCAGAAGGCCTCTTCCCAGCATCCCCCCCCCCACTCCCCAGTGGTGGCCGGGGCCTGGGCTGATTACCCACACACATCCTTGCTCTGATGCCCGGGCCCCACCAGCTGCTGGGCAGGATCTGAGAACCTGCTTTTCATCTCAGGCCACATTCTTCTTGGCTGGGGATGAAAGCATCAAGCGGCTCGCCAGGCCCCGTGCTGCTCTGTCCGCGCCCCTGTTAAAGCAGTTCCTCTCTCTGCTGAAAGTGGGGGCATCGCCAGGCAGACATGGGTGGGCCCTTGGCGCCTGCCTCCAGCTCCCCCTTCTGCTCCCTTCTCTGTTTACTCTCCCCGGCTCTCCTCTCCTGTCACTCTGTCTTTATGTCTGTCTGTCTCTCATCTCGGTCTTTCCCTTTGCCTCTCACCACCCCTTCCTCTCTCTCCTCTCCCTCCTGCCTCTGGTGACCCATCTTCCCCAGGCTCCTGAGCTCTGGGCCGCGTTCCTTGCTAGAGAGAATCTGAACATGGTGGGGGGTGCCAGGGGGAGGGATGACTACTCCCCACCCCCAGAAACCAGAGCGCCTGTCCCATGGGAGGAAGGCCTAACATTTGGGGCTAAGGGCTGTGGAGAGGGAGTGAGGGGCAGATGGCAGAGGTGTCCCGTCTGGGGCAGGGGCTGGCGTGCTCCCTGGATGAACACCCTTGCTGATCCCATCAGGACAGACCCTTCGCCTGGGCCCTTAGGTGTTCGTTGGCACACCCAGCCTGCTGCCAGCATTTTATTCTGTTTCCCAGAAGCCTCTGGTCTCACCGTTCTCTGGAAGCCCCAGGAGCCGCCGTGAGTGGCGCCAGCAGCACGGGGCCCTGACCTTGTTTCCCACAGCGGCTCTCTCTGGGAGGCTAACTGACTTAGTCACCCAAACAGGGACGGGGCAGGGCAGGACCTTCTGGGGTTGGAGGCAGCATGCTGCAGCTGGGAAAGCACAGGACCACTGTAGGCCGCCACCTCGACTCTCTGTTTTCCTGTCTATAAAATGGGCTAATGATGGTGTAAGTCTCCCTGACCTCACAGATCTGCAGTGAGGATTGAATAAGCCAATGATACATGTCAGCAGTTATAGGCTCTAAGACACCATGGGAATGGTTAGGCCAGTGCCAGGGATTGGCTACTTTCTCTCTAAAGGGCAGCCTTACATAATGGAGTGGGCAGGGCTGTGTTTCAATAAAGCTTTATTTATAAATACAAATGGTAGGCCAGATCTGGCTTAGACTTCGGAACTAAAGAAGACCTGGTTTCAGATCCCAGTTCTGCCCCCTACAGGCTCTGGGGCCTTGGGTAAGTGATGTCTCTGAGCCTCCGTTTCTCACCTGTAAAGTTAGGAGAATAGTCAGATCACCCTCATAGGGTGATGGCAAGAGTAAATGAGAGAATGCGTGGGAACTTCTAACACAGTGCCAGGCGTGTAGTGAGTAGGTAATAAATATCAGCAATTGTTATTTACATAATGTTACTAATATATCAGATAGATGGATTATGTGTGCATACACACACACACACACACACACACACACACACACACACACTTCCAGGAGATGCAACAGTTTTCAGTGCTAGATTTGGAATTGCAAGAAGAGCCAAGGGAGTGTGGTTTTTGGTGAGGCTTTTCATTCCACCTTATTTAATGAGGCTCCTTCTCTTTGGCCCTCACAAGAATGGATTTAGCCAAGGTCTTATTTCCTCTGTCAGGGACCACCATGCACATGGCTCAGCCTATCCACACTGAAGTGACTGCTCCATTCCCGGTAGTCTGGGATTCTGGTTTTTAGGCACAAGGCATAGGGAGGTAGACTATGAAATAGAGGTTTTCCCAAGAAATACTATGGTCTCTACACATGTGTAAACTTAATTCTGAAAGTAGATCTATGGTGTGGGGGATCCAGGGGCCTAGAGAGAGGAGGCAGTCTGTCCTTATCCAGTTTCTCTCCCTCTTGGAAATCCCATAAAACTAGAGGAGTGGGGGATTATTGGCAAAAGAGGGGGTACTTGGCTTATGGACCCTTCAAGATTGCATTTGCCGGGCTTTTTCTGGTGCAAGTCTTAGATGCTCATCACATACTGGCTTTGGCAAATAAAAAGGAAATTGCTAGTTCATGTACTGAAAAAAAGAAATGTAGATATAAACAAGGCTTTCAGGTATGGCTGGATCCAGGAGCTAGGTATCACCTGGGCATGTTCTTTATTTATCTCATGGTCCTGCTTCCTTCCTTGTGGGTTTCATTCTCAGTTAGGTTCCCCATTTGTGGTGGCCCTTAGTTATTCCAGGCTTCCAACTTTAGAGATATACATGCATCAGGAAAAAGAGTTTCAGTATTTTCTCTGATTGGTCTGATGGGGGCACACCTATATCTATCCTGAACTGATCACTGTAGTCAGTTAGATGGAATATACTTGCGTGGCCTGAATCACTGGCCCATTCTCGCATGCACGGAGTGGAATCCAGTTGGGTTGTAACTAAGGGGAATGGATCTCCAAGGAACACCAGAGGGCTGTAACTCCCAGCCTAGGGATGCTGAGCAGGCAAGATCAACAACTGCCCCTATAAAAACCCACTGGTCTGTGGGTAGGGCACATGTGATTCATGCTCCCATCTGCTTCTCTCACTGAGTAGCCAGAGGAAAGTATGAATGATTATTAATTCCGAAGAGGAGCCATGACCCTATTTGATGAATATTACCCCTTCTGCTTATTTGAGATTCCCATTTCAGAGAGTGTCAGGAATCTCTCTTTTTTCCCTTTCACCATTGCTTTTCATCTGGCCATGAGATAAGAAGGAACTGTTTCGAGCCTAGTGGTTCCAACCTCGGCTGTACATTCAGATCACCAGCGGGGGTGGGAGGTGGGGGGTGGGGGGGATGCTTTTCAAAACTGTAATTACCAAGCTGCACCCCAGTCCAATGACATCAAACCTGATGGAGCGTGAGGTCCAGGTATCAGTACTTTTCAAAGCTCCCCGGGTGATTGCAACATACAGCCAAGGTCAAGAACCAGCTGGAGTAGCCAGCATATTCGGGAGCTGTCCTATAAGGGAAAACTAAGTTCTTGCAGGATTTTCTGAACACCTACAACTTCCGTGTAGGTACTGCACACTTTTCTTTTCTCATCTCAAGCCCCAGAAATAAGTAGGAGATAGGCTCTGGACTGTGGGATGATTCCATGTGATTTACAGATGCTGGGACCCTGCTGGGGCCGTATGCCACCGGCACTGTTGTTCCTTACTAACACACTGATGACTGTCGGATTATCGGGTCCCCTTGCCGCGTCTTCACCTGCTCTGGTGCCAAGGCGTCTGCTCAGGTCCCGGAATGCACATTTGCAGAGCTGGAGGAAGTGGGCGGGCGGGCGGGCAGGTGTGAGATGCAGACAGAGCTGTGGTTCCTGGGGCAGATGACAGACAGAACAGGCTGTGGGGACAGGTGAGGAGACTTCGACAGCTGTCCAGAGGGCCTAAACTACCCACCACTCGCCACCCGAGGGTCATTCATTCTTGCAGCAAATGCTCGTGGAGGACCTACCAAGTCAGGCGCTGTGTGGCAGTGTCAGAAAAAAATTGTTGACCCCATACCTGAGGTTTAGAACAAGAGAAGACCCTGGTAGTTCTAAGTTCTGGATCTATGGGTCAGCTGCATCCGAATCTTGTTCCCACCCCATTCTCTAAGAGTGGGGATTTAGCAAAAAGCTCCCATAGATTTAGGGCACAGAGCACCCCCTGCCCCCAGACCAGGCTTGGGACCTGGTGATGTTTTCAACCAGCCACCAGCAGGGTGAGAAAATTAAAACAAGGAACAGTGTTTCCATCATGTATGTTTGTGAACTAAATAAATAGCCCTTTGGTTGGCGATAACATCCTTCATATCTTTTTGGTGTCGAGTGTCTTTTGAAAGAAAATGATGGGTAATTATATAGATGGTGATTGTTTTTTTATGTAGTTCCTTTCCTTGGAAATAAACATTGGCAACTCTAGTCGTGTATTTATTACATTTACTGGTCCATAAAATGCAAGTCAGGAACCCTGTCTCAAGATTGGAGTTCTAAAGGTTGATGATTAATCTTATTTAGAAACAAATCCGTTCTTCTAAAAGCATCTTGCATAAACCCCCAATATATGAATCAGCAGATAAAAGCAGAGTGGTTCTGGGTTGTATGCAGCAGGGGGCCTGGTGTCCTGTCCCCATCCCTTCCTCCTGTCCCCTGACAGTGGGGACCCTGGGACCCTTCTTTGAAACTCAGTTTGGAAACTGCTAACCTAGGCATTTCTGTAAGTGTAATGAATGAATGGGAAATGCAGGGCCCTTAGAATGGAGAATATTTTCCAAAAGCCTTGATTCCTGACTGGGTTCAATCATCCCAAGGCTGACGTGTCCCTGATGAATTAGAGACCCTTCCCAAGCCCAGTATACGTCTAGCACCTGCAGCTGCCGAGGGGTGCAGTCCTCATCGTAACAACCCTGGGAAGAGGCAGCATCTGATTTTCTTACTTTGAAAAAGAGGAGAACATGGTCCAGGGAAAGTTACCTGGCTGTCTCAGCATCACCAAGAGGGAGGAAGGGCCGGGGTCACATACGTTTACCTTAAGATCCAGGGCTTTTTGTCCACTTTTCCTTATGCTATAGGGTCGGGTCTAGAGTCTTGGAGGGAGCTTTGGAATTAGAGGCTCCCCTGTAGAATATTCCTGTGAAACCTTTTGTGAGCCAAAATGGTGCAAAGCAAAGAAGTAATGAGCATTTTGTAAAAGCGAAAATCCTCTTTGGATTTCTTCCGAGTAGCGAACACAGATCCTAAGGCAGATCTTTTGTAAAAGCAAAGGGGCATAAAGTGGACTTCCAGAGAGCCGGAAAACCTGTATCCAGGAAGTACGGCTTTCCCAACAACGTAACTCTTGAGTTGATGACTTCAAGACTCATCCCTCCCTCTGTCCATCCAGCCAGAAATATATTTGAGTGCCTACCCCTGTGTGGGTACCAGGCATATGGGGATGGCTAGACATTCAAAATATCCGTCTTCACGGAGCATCCAGATGGCGAGGGGGGGCAGATACAACAGAGCCACTTACGGTGGTTGTGAGTGGGTGCCCAGGATACTGTGCAATTAAGACCGGGGAGCAATAATGGTGGGGAGCAGGGATACCCAGCCTAGCCTGTCACACAGAGACTTGGAGGGTTAGCCAGATGACAGGCAGGGGGATTGTATTTAAGGCAGAAGGAACCCCTGTGCCGAATGCATTGGACGGGTCACAGGTGCACAAGTCTGTGGATGGAGCAGGGGAGAGAGGGGGGGTGAGCAGGAGCCACATCTGGGATGATAGTTTGGTATCTGGGGTTTAATCTCAGTGCTGGGGGAAACTTTCAAGGCTCAGGCTCAAGTACTGCACCTCGCCTGTTTCTGCATTTCCCTTCAATGGCAAGTTCTGTCTGCTACCTGAGAGGCGTGCCTGTCACGGGTTGACATGAGGTCCCCTCCCAGAAAAGTCAAGGTCCTCACCCCCCAGCCACCGCAGCATGTGACCTTATTTGGAACCGGGGTGTTGCAGATGTAATTAGCGAAGTTAAGATGAGGTCATGAGGGAGTAGCACAGACCCCCTAATCCGATAGGACTGGTGTCCTTATAAGGACGGGGATGGGGACATTTGGATGGAGAGACAGAAACACACAAGGAGAATGCCATGTGACCATGGCGGCAGAGATCGGAGGGACGCAGTTGCAAGCCCAGGAGCCCCGAGGACCGACTGACGGCCAGCCCCAGACGCTGGAAGGGGCAAGGGAGGGGTCCGCGGAGTCTCCGAGAGAGGCTGGACCCGCCAACACGCTGATGCCAGGCTTCCAGCCTCCGAAAGGGCGAGGGTGCCTTTCTCCTGTTTTAAGCCACCCAGACTGTGGCCCGCCGTTATGGAGGCCCAAGGAAACGAACAAGTGTCTATAAGGGGTACATCTTCAGCCCTGGAGTGTGCGGCCGCCATGCTGATGAGTCAGTCTCCCGGCGACTGCATAATCAGTCTGGGAGTAAACTGGGTGCTTTTTGTGAAAATGCCGTGAGCTCTTCTCAGCTGTGAAATTGCTCATCAGTCAGTGTGTTCAAGTGATCACCTTACAGATGGCCTCCTGGTGACCATAAAGAGTTAAGTGCTGCTTCCCAAAATGCCCTCCTGGCTCCCCGCATGGCTGTTTGCCTCGGAAGAGAATCTTGACAGGCAGCCCATGGGGGCTCTTGGTGGAGGAGGGGGTGGGGGCCCATCGGATGCAGCTGTCACCACCCACCCTCAGGCACACGGGTCTATACTGCCTGCAACATGGTGGCAACAGGCTCTTTGGATGAAACCATTTTCCCAGCCTAAGCAACTTCGCTGGAACCCCCTTTGCTTACTATTGTCACCCCACTTTCCGATTTAATTGTAAATTAGGCATGGCAATTCTTAGCCCAGAAAGGTCACCCGTCCATTGCCATATGATGCAATGAGTGTCGAATGGATTTGAGACCCCCAGTAGGAGCCAGGTTCTGCCATCCCTTATTGTGTAATGTTGGCCGGGTTAGTTAACCGCTCTGAAACTCAGTTTCCCCATCTGGAAACGGAGGATTCTTCTGCCTCCCCCAGAGCAGTGGGATAAAGATTAAATTTAAAGACAGTTGGCAAAAAGGCTTCTAAACTGAAGAGTGCTGTCCCACTGGGGGAAGCGGACTGAGAAGGTTCTGGGGGCCAGGCTGGCAGAGGTTCAAGGGAAGCCCCCCACCCCTCTGCTTGGGGTTTGCGCTGCCCTTGACCTTACGGTAATGACTGATGAATGGCTGTGGCAGTGGGGCTCTGGGTGATGCTTTGGATGTTCTTCTTACTGGTTTTTCCCTTCCTACAAAATATTTTTTAAAAAATATATCACTGGGGGGCCTGAGTGACTCAAGTCGGTTAAGCGTCTGACTCTTGATTTCGGCTCAGGTCATGATATCAGGGTGGTGGGATCAAGCCTCATGCCAAGGGTCTGTGCTCAACAGGGATTCTGTTTGAGATTCTCTCTCTCCCTCTGCCCTTCCCTACCTGTGCTCCCTCTCTCTCCCTCTCTCTAAAATAAATTAATAAAATCTTAATTTAAAAAATATCACAAATAGAAAACAGTGTATTTGCATATATTTACATATACATATATGTAATATATGTATATATGTAATATACATATTACATATATATATGTATATACATATATACATATATGTAATACAGTGTATTGCATATATTTACATATACATATGTAGGTAGATGTGTGGCTACATGTATGTTTCTAATCTTTAGACACTTAAAGAATAATAAAATTCAATGGCAATTTAAAAAAAAAAAGGCAAACTGTGGCCTGTGAGCTGGCTGCCTGTTTTTGTTAATAAAGTTTTATTTGAACCAGGGCTGGGATGAGGAAGTGGTGAGCAAAGCCAGGTTGTATAAATGGAGGGTGGAATCCTGTCCTATACATGTTTGATATTTTGTTCATGGATTTTTCTTTTGCATTCATTTAAAAACCATTGCATTAGAAAATTTTTGCTTTGATCTCTGAGTGTTTGGGCCACTCCCTTAAATTTTGTGCCCAAAGTTTGTGCCTCACTTGCCCCTCCCCTTCGTCCTGGCCCTGGTAAAAATCCTCAGAAATTAGACCCAAACTTGAGAAATAGAATATCACAAGTTCCTGGAAACCCTTTAAGCGCATCTTCTGATTGCATTTCTCTTCCTCTTCCCCCGAGAGATGGTGCTTGCTGTCTGGAGCTTGGTTTACCATGCCTTACTTTCCTTTGTGGGGCCCCTCATGTATACATGTCCGCAAACATCTATCGTTTAGTTTGGCACGATTTGGAACTTCATAAGAATGGGATCGCACTGCATGTAGTCTACCTTTTTAATCGGATATCCTGGTTCTGAGATTCATTCAAGTCTGTGGGAATAATCGTAGTTCATTCATTTTTATGCTGCCTCATACTGTTTGGCCAACTCTGTGACGCCTCCCCCCTCCCCGCCGCCCCCAGATTAACATCTCCGAAATCAGGCTATGCTTTGCAGCTCATTGCCGCCGTCTGTCTGTCTGGGTTGGGCTGCACTGGTCATTGCTTGCCAGTCCAGGGCACACGGATGTGGTTCTTCATTTTGTCGTCACTTCTAAGGCATGGTGCATTATCGATCCTACATGAGTTGAAGTTAATTGGAGTTTGAAAGGTCTTCAAAAATATCATGCTTTCCCTTGGCCTTGAAACAAAAAGCTCTCTATGCATCTTGTCTGCGCAGAAAGGCATGGGCCCAGAGCAGTGTGATATATGGTCAAATACGTCTAAATCAATCTAACAGAGATTGGAAAATAACACTCAATTTAAAAATTTAGCCATAAAAAAAGCACTGTGCAGAGATTCACTGACAGCCTCTCCCTTTCTTAGTGGCTCGTAAATTAATGACCTTACACTTGGTGGCATCTTAAAAGTCAATGAAATATGATAATAGTCCATTGTATGAATAGACCACAATGAATGTATGCTTTCCTCTGTTGATGGACATTTGGATTCTCTCCCAATTTCTGACTCCAAAGTATTCTTGGACATTCTCCTGGTGTCCTTGAGCATCTAGAACAGTTTCCCAAACTTCTCTGGTGGTCCCAGTTATTTGGGGAGCGTTTGTTAAAAAAGTACTGATTTGTGGGTCTCATCTCAAGTCTCCTGAATCTCTCCAGGGAGAAGCCTGGAGTTTAGTTCCTTGATATAAGTGCCTTCATTTTTATCAGGAAAGTGTTGGAAAGTCTGATCGCGGATATATTCCTGGGAGAACATCGGTTGGGTCTGAGTCTCTACATCGTTACTTGACCAGATCAGAGTTTCCAACTTCAGCACAGTTGATACTTGAGGATGAGTAATTCTTTGTGGTGGGTTCTGCCCTGTGCAATGGACGATGAACAGTAACATCCGTGACCTCTACCGTCCCCCCACCCCAAGATGCCAGTGGCACCGCCCCCAACCCCAAAGAAATGAGATTAGCTCCAGATAGTGCCACATGTCCCCCGGGGGACAAAAATCAGCCCTGGCTGAGAACCATGGGATCAGATGATGTATAATCAGTGGTCCAAAGGGTTGCATCAGTTTATGTGCTCACATAGGTGGTCCCATTGCTCTATATTTTCGCCAGCCTCCCTATGGCCAGACTGTTTAACTGTTTGCCTGTCTGGTGAGAAGAAAGTCATTCTCAGCTTAGGTTCAGTTACTATTTGCCTGATGGCTGATGAGGTTGTAGATCTTGTCACAACCTTGGTCTCTTGTGTTTCATCTTTGGTGAAATGTGTGTCTTTTGCCTGTTTTTTTTTTTTTTTTTTTTTTTTCCTTCCTGTCGAGTTGTCTCTCTTTTTCTTATTGATATTTGAGAACTGGAAAACTCTTCTGGATTCTAAATCTTTGTTATGCATGTGGCAAATATCTCCTTCTGATGTGTGGCATGCCTTCTCACTTTCCTTATTGTCTCTTTTGATGAATAGAAGTTTTTAGCATTAATGTAGTCAAATCGATCATTTCTTCCCTCTAAGGTTATTTTGCTTTTAAAAAATCTTATTTAATCCATTCTTTCTGCCCTGAGGTCATAAACATATTGTCCTAGATATTCCTCTAAAAGGTGTGAAGTCTTGCCTTTCAGATTTAAGTCCTTAATCCACCTGGAATTGACTTTGTATATAGAATAAGGCAGGGTCTTATTTTCTTTTCCCCCTAAATGGATAACCAATTTCCCAGCGCCATTTATCAAATAGCCTTCCATTGTCCCCACTGATCTGCTGTGCTCTGGTCACTGATCAGGTGGTCTGTGTTCGCTCAGGACCATTCCTTAGTTTTTTATCCTGTTCCACTGGTTGTTACTCATTTCTGTCCTTTGCTTTTCCTTTTTTATAGGTATCTGGATCATTTTTCAAATTTTGCATTGATTTTCTTTTAAAAATAGGCCTCTCTTTAAACCCACTGCAGTATCCCACAACAGAAGAAGGATGTTAATGAAAAGACTAGCGAAATCCAAATGAAGTCTGGTGTTGACTCAATGGTAATGTACCAATGCTGGGTTCTTGGCTTTGACAGATGGTACTGTGTTTATGGAAGATGCTAGCATGAGTGGGAGCTGGGTGCAAGGTAGATGGGAACTCTCCAGACTCTCTTTGCGGCTTTTCTGCCAGTCGAAAAGTATGCCAAAATAAAAACTCGATGTAAAAATATTTCTCTCCTTCCTTCCTTCTTTTCTTTTCTCTTTCTTTCTTTCTTTCTTTCTTTCTTTCTTTCTTTCTTTCTTTCTTTCTTTCTTTCTTTCTTTCTTCCTTCCTTCCTTCCTTCCTTCCTTCCTTCCTTTCTTTCTTTCTTTTTCTTTCTTTCTCTTTCTCTCTTTCTCTCTCTCTTCCTTCCTTCCTTCCTTCCTTCCTTCCTTCCTTCCATTAAGTAGGCTCGATGACCAGTGTGAAGCCCAGTGTGGGGCTTGAACTCACGACCCTGAGATCAAGACCTGAGCTGAGCTCAAGAGTCGGATGCTCAACTGACTGAACCACCCAGGCACCCCTGATTTCTATCATTTCTTAAAAGAATTCTTTTTTTGCTTTTTCTGTAATTAACACCTTAAATTCATCCTTACTTTTACATTGTTAATTTAGCATCTCTGGGGTTTAAAGCATTTATCTTTTATTTCTTTGGCCCACCATCTTTTATGTCTTAGCCTCATTCCCTGGCAATTTGTAAAAAACTCTCCTCTCTTTTATCTCATGGTTCAAGGTAAAAATTCTTAATGTGTCCTATGTATTGGAATGCTAACTGACTTTCAGTTTTTTTTAGGTTATTCATCTCCCCTCATTTGCTCTCAGCTTTAATCTCTTCATCATCATCTACCCTCCATTATTTATGATACGTAAAAGTTGTGGAGCTATAATGTACAGCAGAGGGGATAGAGTTGATAGTAGTGAAATAACTCTGTATGGTGACAGATGCTAACTAGACTTATCATGGGGATCATTTCCTAATACATAAACATATTGAATCACTATGATGTATACCTGAAACTCATAGGCTATTATATGTCAGTTATACTTTTTTAAAAAGGTATATAATTCTTCCCTCCTCTGCTTCTTTACAAATACATTTTAAAATTTTTGATCATGTTTATAACAACAGGAAAGCTTGGCCACGGGGAGACACTAAGGAGCAAACCCTATGAATGGGGGGACAGGAGGCTCCCTTCCTTCCACTGTTGAGTTTTAGCTACAGATTCTGCTAAAGGAGGAGCCCCCCACCCCCGAGACAGGCTGTGGGATAGCCTTCTGCAGGCTGTGGGTCTCCGTGCACAGATGAGGTCTGGTTTGTGGGAATAGCCACAGCCATAAAGCCTTGGGCAGGCCACACATCTGGTGTCACCTCCTGAAAATCCATGGCCTGGGTGTCTGGGTGTCTCCTATTGCATTTGGGCCTCCCTCACCTCTGTCGCATGGGCTTAAGCTCAGTCCCCTGCTTCAGGATGGTTGGAGGATCTGCTTCTAGATTCCACTCAAGTTTTCCGGGAAGATGGATAGGATTGATCTCCACGTTTACAAATACCTGGTGGATCACAGAGGACCCTGGTGGATCACAGATTTCTCAGGGCAGGCTGATCATTTCTGGGGCGATGGGCACGAGGCCCGGCTGGTCTAAGGGGACGCAGCCCTGACCTCCTGCCTTCCCTATGGCCGGTTCCTAGGGTGACCAACGTTTGACTTGAAATAGAAATTCCTCCTCGCTGTTGCATGGTAGCTTGCGGGAGAGGTAACTCCCGTATGACTTTATCCTGGGGGCATCTCCCTGGAGCCCCCTTTCTGCTTAGAGTGAGATTTCTCCTCTTTTTAGTCATGGCCTGGCAACTCTCTGCAGTCAAGGTTGGCCTGTGCAGGTTTGGTGGCCAAGGAGCGCCTGCTGGATACGGGGACTCTCGGGCTCTCTGGGGAACCTGAGCCGTGTGAGGGCCTTTAAAGATTCATCCTGTGAATCCTGCATTTCTCCTTCCAGCAGAATAAATTAATGTTTTATGAGGACTTTAATGATTTCCTTTTTTACTCTGGAATTTTGTTTAATGAGCGATAATAACAGCTCACATTTTGTACAGTGCTTTTTGGCTTAAAAGTACTTTTTTGTGTATTATCTCATCTGATAAATCATGATAATTATCCCCATCCTACCCCCAAGTAACTTGATTCATCTTATTTGTGAGTACATAGAAAACACTGGAGTTTCATTTGGCTTCCGGGTGTTAATGAACATTTAGTATGCTTAGAAAAGGAGCCGGCCAAAGATTATCTGGATTTATTATCACAATATTTAGCATATTGGAATATAGATGAAGAAAAATAATGAGGCATGAGAAATGTAGATAAAAGTCAGGATTTTTTTTTTCTGATGGAGAATAACAGACCTAGATTAATAATAATCACAAAGAAGAATCACCAAGTTGTTTTTTGATCATAAAATAAGAGCCTAAAATATTTTTCAAACACAGATACAGTGATAGGAGGTCAGGCCCTCGCCTAGGCTTATAGTTTTAACATGGCGTCTCCTTGGCAACTCCAGACTCGGCTTTTCTTATATTCAGTCAACAAACATGCATTGAGAGTCTTGCTCTACTATTAGTCTGTGTCAGCCTGGGAAGCGTTCTCACTTCTCATGGAGCCCATTGGCCTGGGCTGTAAATCCCCAGGTCTTTGGGGGAATTGATACCAACAGGAACCAGTACTATTGTCATTTATCATGGGATTCCTGCTGTTTACAGAAGACATAGTCTTGACCTTCACTATCTCCAGTGAAATTTTCACTTGCCTGCGGGTTCCCAAATTGCTTCTCTCCATCCACATTCCCACTGCTGGGTCAAAGCCATGAATGCCACAGCCGCAGCCTCCCTGCTTCCCTTCTTCTAGGTCATTCTGCACATTGCTGCCCAGGGGATCTGTGCAAAAGAGAAGATCTGATCAGCTCCTACCTGCTTATAAGCCTTCCGTGACCCCCCAGAGACAAAACTCCTCAGTGTGGCCACCAGGCTCTGTGTGCTCTGGGTTTCATTTTGCAACCCCAACCCACCAACTCCTTCCTCCATACACATACACACACCCTCCTTCTCTTCCTCTTCCTCTCCCTTACCTCCCCTCTCTTCCAGCTACACTGGTTTCTTTCAGCCCCTCATACCACCATATTCTCTCCTACCCCAGGACCTTTGCACATGCTCTTCTCTCAGCCTGGAATGCAAATGAGCACACCTAACACATGTCACCCTTCAGTCTGAAGTATGGTAGATTCGTTTTCCATAGAGGAGACTGAGAGACATTACTCACGGGGGTACATCAGGCAGGTGTAGCATCACTGTGTTAGAACTTTGGGGTTTTCCTTGCTTCTTCCACTGTGCACTTGGAGGAACCCAAAACTACTTGATCTCCACGGGATCTCCTTGGCCTGCCCATGAGCACTCCTGTGACCCACTTCTGTGTGGGCCCGGGGAGCTGAAGGTAAAGCAAATGGCTGCTGAGGACAGTCCGTTTGGTAGGAGATTCACTCACATTTCTTACTTTGGAAAAGATTGACCAAAAAGGTAGAGTTTATGGAGGATATGTGTAGTTCTTGATATGCCAAAATGCACCTCTCTGAGGATGTCTGGCTGCATCATTCTGACTCCCCATAGAATTACCTTCACTGACTTACATTTTGGTTTCTATATGTCTTCATCTTTAACTGAAGGACAATGCAGGAGAGATCCAAGGGGGTAATGTTGAGGACGTTGATTGCTGTAGTAACTGTCAAGGACCTGGAGGGGTAATTTAGTTCCCATGTCAGGAACAGGAAGAGTCATGATTCTCACCTGTTTTTGTTTTGTTTTTTTATATTAGGGAGCCAGGGACTGGGTCAGGTGATGGATTATGTCTTCCTCTTTGCTCTGGCCACCAGGAAGTTCAAGACCAAATCTTTGGCCAGCTTTTTACAGTTGCCAGCATAAGGGGTTATGCCTGTTCTCCTTCTTAGTTTCACATTGGTTTCCTATTTCTATTTCCTTCTGGCTCAGCTTTTTTTATTAGCTTGTTCAGAAGACTTTCTTTCCTCTCTAATGAGCGTAATCCTTTTAATCCTTTTCAGAATAAAGGAAGACATAAATACACGTGCAGATGTTAGGTTTCATCACACGATTCAACTACTGTTCACCCCTGAGGGTGCAGGGGGCGTCTGCCATGTGCCAGGCACTGGGCTACATGACCAAATTTACAGGATGGAATTCAAAGAAAGGGAAAAGGAGGCACAACGAGGTAGCTTGCCCAGCGTCACAGGCTGTTAATTGGCAGAGTCTAGTTTGAAGGTCAGCTCTGTTCTTTAAAACCGGTGCTTTGAATCACTACCTTGAACTTCCTGCGCTGTAATTATTTGGCTACTTGTCTTTCTCTGAGACCTGACTGGGAATTCCAGGAGGGCAGTATATCTGGCTTGCCTTTGTATTTCTGGCAGTTGCCACCATGTTGGAGATACAATAGATCCATAAATATTTGTGGAAGGGGTATCAGCTTTGGGGGAACAATTTTCTCTTATTCCAAAAAGCGGAGTAAAGAGCATTTCCAAACAATTCAAGATTCTGAATATTCTATTTAATCGAAGCTTTTCAGTAGATAACGTCTTGGACATTCTCTGTGATGGTAAGAAAGCCTCTCTAGTCAGTGCAAGTTAGATATGGGGTTACCTTTGTCTAAGGCAGGGGAAGGTAGTAACATGAGTTTAATCCCATTTGACCTTTTCTGTTGGGGACAGGGAGAAAAGAATCTTGATAACTAAATTGTACAACCCTCAAATTGCACAAATAGACTCATTCCGAAGGAGATGCTAGTTGAATAAAGTAACTTTTGTTGTCTTATCAAAGAGGCTCTCTGCAAGAGAATCTTTCTTTTGCTTTGCAGATGTTTTGGGAGCAGAGGCTGTGAAGGCTGATTGTAAATCTCAACAGTGTTGGCTCTCGGAGCTCTTGAATTACACGTGTAAAATTAGATGCAGGAAATGATGATTTAATCTTGAGCAAATCACATCCCAAATCCTGGATTCCCAGAGGATTGGGTTCTTTGTCCCTCCCCCACTCCATTTTTTAAATCAGAAGCACAGAGAGGTATGGGGGCACGCCTCAGGTTGTATTGGGAGCATGGGTGCGAATGATCTTAGACTCTCCCATCAGTATAGGCTTGAGTTTAGCAACTGGCACCATCTTGCTTGTGAGGCCAAGGCTGTTATATAACTTTCATGTGCTGAATGAGATCATCATCCCTCAGTTCCCTAAATTGATAGAATGGGATGCAGATACGTCCCCAAGTTGCACGTGGAATATCTGTGGTCCCTTTATCCATCTCCCTTTGCACACTTGCGTTGCAGAGGCTAAAGCACAGAGGTGTAGGTGATGGGGGGTAGGAGGTAGAGGCTGACGAGCGGGGAGAAGGTCTGCATTATGATTCTTCATATTTGGCTTTGGAATTTTAGAAGAAAGCTTTTTCTGTATTTTGACATACCTTTAGACTCACAAGAAGAGGCAAAAATGGTGCAGAGTTCCATGGACCCTTCACCCAGCTTCTCCCAGTGATATCATCTTATACAACCACAGTACATCACCGAAACCAGGGAAATGACACTGGCAGGTTATAATGAACCAAGTGACAAGAGAAGGTCTGCATTGTTTATGTGCTCATATATGTGGAGGCAGTAACTGGATTCTTGCTCCATGCCAAAATCTTTACCAACTGATATCATTTAAATCCTTTTAAGAACACTTTCTGGTGGATACTGCCTTTATCCCCATTTTAGAGATGGGGAGACTGAGGCAGAGAGAGGATCAATAATCTGCCTAGGGGCATGCAGCTAGGAGGTGATGCAGCCATGAGACAAACCTGGAATCTGACTCCGGAGCCCATGCTCTGAACTTCCTTGCTGCCTCCCGATTCAGTAATACAATTCCTTGGAAGTAAGGACTTAGATCATGCGCCCTTCTAATCTTGCTACAGTGATTTGCAGATGGTAGGGGCTCACGATGCATTTAGGTTTGGTTTTGAGGATACATAGGTAGGGGCAATGCAGTATGACAAGATTGGCTCCTCTTGCTCTCCCAGAACTTGCTGGTGAGTCTAAGTCACAAGAACTAGGCAGGAAAAAGTCTGGGGGGGGAAAAAAAAAGGGAAATTCCTACACATTGTCATGGCCCACAGAGACGTGCCTTGACCTGATACCAGCATCCTAAGTCATGGAGGCAGAGAATGGGTCCACCTTTCTGGCCTTTGCTGCCCATAAGGGAGGTGGGTCCCCCGTAATGGACCCAATGTATCTCGATCAGGATGGAGATATCTGCTCCCCGGGAGCTCTGGAGTGTGTAAGCTTCAGCAGTAGTTAATCCACAGACTCTTTGTGCTGGGTCTACTTCCCTCATTTCTTCACTTTCCTTTCTTTGTTTCCCTTTGGTCAGCCATAACACAAATACGTGGCCCTCAGCTAAATATCACCGAGTGGCAGGTGAAACGAAGTTACACAAAAATGTACCTGAGGATAGTGAATGAGGGTGGGGGCAGGAAGCAAATAGGATAAATTGATTTCAGTTCAAAAAAATAATTACCCTGCACCCATAGTAGACCAGATGTTGTGCTCACTGCTCAGGATCTAGGGGACCCTAGTTCTGACTCTGAGGCAGCTTGCATGTGATGGCTGCAGTTTTCTAGAGGGACAGAGCTCTCAGACACATGTTCAAGTCCTGGTGCCCATGTCATTGACAAGCTGATCAACTTTGGGCAAGTCTCCTCACCTCTGACCCTCAGTTTTCTTACCTGTAAAGTGAGAAGGATATCTTCATTGCAAGTCAACTGTGATAAATGAAAGAAGACATATAAAAGACCACGTACTGTACAATTTCATCTGTACAAAATGTCCAGAAAAGGTAAATGTATAAAGACAGAAAATAGTAGATTAGGACTTGCCTGGGGCTGGGAATGGGAACCGGGAGTGACAGCAAATAGGCATAAGGGGTCTTCTGGTGTGCTGGAAATGTTCTAAAATTGGCTTGTGACGATGATCCCAACTCTAAATTTGCTAAAAGTCACTGAACTATACATTTAAAATGAGTGAATTTTACAATATGTAAATTCTACCTCAATAAAGCTGTTTAAAAAAAGTATCAATTGTGAGGCAAGCGAGATGATGAATTGGCATCACTTAAGACATTATGACATTCTGTCCACGTGTACATTATCATTAGCATCTTCAAAATTGGAAGTAGACTGTTCTCTGCAGCTGACTGCACACAGGAAATGTTGCTGGGGGAGAGCAGTTGCACCAGCTTGGTAGCCTGGCAGCCTCGCATACATCATTGTAGTAATTCAATGAAAATTGAAAGTTGTAAGGTTCTTGAAGGTAGGAGCTGGCTCTGGATCTGTGTCTCCCCAGGGTCCAGCAGAAATTTCTGCTTTCAACAGTGGCGAACTATTCTTTTGTGGACCAACCCTCCTGACAAGAATAACTAGAGAATTTGGACAAAATATTTTTTTTTAAGATTTGTTTGAAGGCATCAGCAAGCTACTTAAGTAGTGAGGGTTCCAGAGAGAAAAGAGGCACAGAGAAGTGAGCCCAACATTCAATATTGCTTTTCCCCTTGAAGGATGGCTAATTCCAAAATGGTGGCTGAGAGACTGAGAAGCTGGGAACTTCCTGGATCTCACAAAGCTGAGGAACAAACACTGGAGCTCGAGATAAATAGAAAGGGATGTTGGTAAATACCAGTGTGTCCAGTAGGAACCCCGAGGGGCTGTGCTCTAGGAGGAAGGGTAAACCAGAAATAGAAATAGACCAGTGCTTATAAAAATGAAGCCAAGCTTCAACTCTGCTCGATCCCTGATTGGATTAATGTGATTTGCCCTCCCTTAACTGCCTGCCGAAAGCAAAATTTCAGTTCTCTCTGGAGAAAAATAACATCATCCAGAAACTCAAATTATCTCAATTTTCATACACAATTTTAGGAATTCAATAAAAAAATAAATTACCAGGCATATTAGGAGGCAAAACCACATGACTTAAAACCAGAAGCAAAAGGCAGACCCAGAGGAGATCCAGATATATGAGTTATCAAACATGGACTTTATCTTGTATTTTGCATGATTTAATTTCTTAATTCATGTGTTTTGGGATTTGCCAGAATTAGAAGCTGTCTCCCCACTTGGTCTAGGTCTAATTTAGGTTTTCTAAAAGCAATGCTATTGCGTTATAATAATTTGCTCCCATTTAAATTTACTATTGGTTGAGTTTTGACAAGCATATGTACATCTGTAAGCACTACCACAATGAAGATACAGAACATTTTCATCACCCCAAAAAGTCCTCTCATATTCGTTTGCAGTTAGTCCCTCCATCCCTCATGTCCCATCAACCACTTATCTTCCCTCTGTCACTACACATTAGTTTACATTTTCAAGTTTCACATACATTGACTTGTACAGTATGTGTTCTTTTGTATTGGCTTCTTTAACTCAGCATAATGTTTCTGAAATTCATCTGTGTAGTTGCAGTTGTCAGTGGTTTTTTATTTGCTATTGCTTGTATTTCATGGTAAGACATGGACTTTGAACAACTATGATTAAGATATGTAAGAAATTCAATGATGAGATGGAGAACTTCAGCAGAGATCTGGAAACTATAAAGAAAGCATATGGACATCTAGAACCCAAAAGTATTGTAGCTGAAGTTAATAATCAATATGTGGATTTAATAGCAAGTCAGACACATTTGAAGAGCGAATTAATGAACCGTAAGATAAGTCAGAAGAAAATATCCAGATTGAAGCACAAAGGGAAACTTAAGATAGAAAATACTGAAGAGAATGCATGTGAGATTTATGGACATCCCAAAATGGCCTAATATATTTGTAATTGGGATTCCAGAGGGAGAGGAAATAAAGAAAGGGACAAAAAGTTTGAAGAGATAATGACAGAAAAATTTCCTGAAATGACAAAAGACATCCAGGTATAGCTTCAAGAAGTTCCTAGAACCCCCAATAGAACAAATACTAAGAAAACTACACCCAAAAACATTTTTTAAAACTGCTAGGCCCAGTGGGGTACATAATCAGATCTTGGTTCATGGAGGGCTCTTAGCCATTGCTCTTTACAAGCTTCCATGTGGGAGAGAAGGAAGGAAGGGAAGGGAAGGGAAGGGAAGGGAATGGAAGAGAGGGGAAGGGAAGGGAAGGGAAGGGAGGAAGGAAGGGAAAGAGCGAGACGAGTAACAGAGTCCAGCTTTCTTTCCTTGAGTTGCCATGTGTTGCAGGTTCCTTCCTGGGAAGCAGAATCTGAGATGGGAATTAGCATGTAGAAGTTTATTAAGGAGCCCTCTTGGAATCAACAGCAGTGGAGGAAAAGGATGCAAAATTAGACAGAAGAAGTTGGGCTGTTTTATGGTCTCAATAATAACTTCTTTGAACCTCAGAGTAGTCAGGAGTTGGGCTGGCAATGCAAACTTGTTCTGAATTGGGCTGAAGGACCCCAAGTCTCTATATGACAGCACTGACCAACCCTTAGTGGGCTGTCCCCAGGGATGTGGTATAACTTTGGGCAAGGCTGCTTTCTTTAGCCAAGGGCAGTTGCTGGGAGTGGGTATCTGGGTGGTACACCACAGTATCCATTAGGTCTCTGGTATCTCTTCCATTCCTTTTTGCCATACAACCCTGGCATGGGAACCCAGAACCCCAAGTTGTATAGCCTTCTGGAGCTACCCAGTTTCTTACGCCCATATACAATAACTAAGTCCTCATATTATGTGAATGAAGAAAATGCATTTCTCTTATCAGGCATGGGGGACAGAGGGCCACTTACCTATTTTGCTTTTTGCTGACTCTTCCCTTTTCTTGAAATTCACTCATTTAATGATTTATTAGTATTAAAATATTTATAAAAATATTTTTGAGGCACTGTACTAGTCCCTGAAGTTCTTTCTCCTTAAAATCTATATGTGTTACTTGTTGCTGCATGGCAAGTTATCTCAGAACTTAGTAGCTTGAAAGAGAATATATTTATTCTCACGTAAGGAATTCTGTAAAGAATCTTGGAGCCGCTGAGCTGTGCAGTTTGGGATAAGGATCTTTCATGAAAGGCCATGCAAGATTTGGTTGGGGTTGTGGTCTCATCTGACGTCTTGACCAAAACAGTCTTCATCCATTGGGGCTGCTATTACAAAATGCCTCAGACTAGGTAGTTTATAAACAGTAGATATTTATTTCTCACAGTTCTGGAGGCTGGAAGTCCTAGCTCATGATGCTATCATGGACAGATGAGGACCTTCTTCTTCGTTCATAGCTAGTACCTTCTTGCTATGTCTTTACATGGCGGAAGGAGCTAGGGAGCTTTCCAGAACCTCTTTTTATAAGGCGTTAATCCTGTTTACGAGGGCTCCATCCTTGTGCTTAAGTACCTCCCAAAGGCCCCACTGACTAATACTATCACCTTTGGAGGTTAGGATCTCAACATATGACCATGGCAGAGGCTGGAGGGCCCACTTCCAAGATGGTGAATGTATATGGCTGGCAAATTGGTGCTGACTTTCAGCAGGAGGACTTTGTTCCTCCCACATGAATCTTCCTTTAGGGCTGCATGAGTGTCCTCGTGACATGGCAGCCCTAGTTTCACACAAGCCAGCCTCCACCTCTCTTCATTGCATCGGTCTCTCTAGTCTGTTTTGTCACAAGGCGGACATAGTCATAAGTTGATGTTTTCCTGAGGACTCAAGGCTTGGTGGTGGGCAGGTAATGAGGGCAGGAGAGTAGCAAAGAAGAGCAATGCATTTAACATTGGTTAGCAGAGATCCCTGGGTCACTGGGCAGGATGTAACCCCCCTTGCCTGAGCTGCTCCAAAGCCTTTAAAGCATTAGTTCTTCTAGACCAAAATGGAATATGATGCCCATGTGAGTGTGTGTAACTGGAGAGAAGGGGAACATGCTTCTCTCATGTTCTCATGCACTCTGGGTATGTCTCACCAGGAGAAGACAGTGTGGGGGTGGTCCCCTCTGCTGTCACCCCAAGATTCATCCTCCCATTGCAAGTAGACTGGAGTGGGGAACAGCCCAGGAGGCAAAGGTACTCTGAGTATCCCCAGTGTGTATTTTGGGTCAGAGGAGAAGAGAACTAAATAGATTTTCTCTTAAGGTAAATTTTTATCTTAACTGCCACCACTACTATCAAATTCAGGCCAAGTCTTAGCACATCAAAAAAGATGTCAGGACAGGAAACAGAGAGCAAGTCTATCCATGCTCACATATTAATAGAGAGATAACACTCAGAGAATATCAAAGTAAATTTCAGAGGCAGTGGTGACATTTCCAGAATAAACATTAGTTAAACACTTATGAACGACCGTCAAAATTATTTCATGGGTGTAAATTAAAAGTCAGCCCTGTAATGTTGATTCATTTTCCTCTCCCCAAGTTCCCACAGTTGAATGCACAAAAGGACGACAGAAAGATATTAAGAGGCCTTTCTCCACATGGAGATGTCAACAGCCTCCCCTTTTATCTTCTGTTAACTTCCCTTTGAACAGGATCAATCATTTGTTCCTAATAGCATGATTAAATTCACATTTTATCAGATAAGGAACCAGAATTCGGAGCAGCCCACCCAGGGAGCTGTGTTCAGAGCATTTTTCATTGAACCTGAACACGTGCAGTCAATCTCAGCTACCCATTTGTGTACTTCCTTCTGTGTGTCTTTTCCTTGGAACAAGTTTTCTTCACATTTTTACAACTTACTCATTTCAATTGCAAAAGATCATTTATGCTTCTTGCAAGAAATTTAAACAATAAACAAGCATAGCAAGTAAAAAGATCAGATTCCATTACCAGAATGTATCCACTTAAGCCAGTTTGAGTGTATCCTCCTTGAATTTTTTCTATACATAGTAGTGTTCTACTTTTAAGATTGAATGACATATGTGTTATTCTACACCTTGCATATTTTAACTTAACAGTCTATGAAGGACATCTTTTCATATCAGTACATAGATGTTCGTGGCATTAATAACATACAACATTTCACCCTTGGGATGCGCCATAATTTATCTATTTGCTCACCTATTTTACTAACCTTTTCACTGTATTGGGGCCACAGTGTCTTGTTTCTAGGTCTCTGAGCACAATGCTAGTTGTTTTAGGCAGCCTCCAAACACAGAGCCTGAGGCAGGGATTAAATACTAATACTTTATTTGGGAGGTGCAGTCCCAGGGCATTGAGAATGAGGGATACAGGAAGTGAGGCAGGGCAGAAGGAGAAACAGTGTAAGGTGATGCATTATCCCCCAGCCACTGAATCCTTGTGAGTCACAAAGGGACACAGCCATCATTCAGCAGGTGCATCTGCTCTTCCACATGGGATGTCCTAGGACAGGCTTCACAGAGAAACCCTGCCTCAAGAACAGCCCACTGAAGAGGAGGGAGAGAAAATGGATCTGCCTGGCTGCTTGTCACGGTCTGTCTCCGGGGGTCGTGGTTCAACCACAGTGCATTAACCCTCCCATACCTTTAGGTTGTGTCATCCAATCCATTTAACAGCTGCTCAAAGAGGTCAGGTCCCGTGGTTCTTGGCTTGACATCTCATGTGAGTCCAGAGTGGGAGATTCCAGAGGCTCTGGATGTGCAGTTAAGCAGCCTTATGTGGTTAAACCACACCTGAGAAGTGAAATAGCTTGTAGGGTGGCAGGCAGAGCAGAGTGAACAGACGAGGGTCTGAGAGGCACCGAGGTTGGAGAGTCTGGCCAATGACGTGTCTGTCAAACAACAGTCTCTACTGAAGTAGGATTGTTAGGTGAAAGTGTGTGCATATGGAATTTGGACAGATTCCAACAAGTTGCTTTCCAATAAGGTCGTACTGATTTACAGTCCCACCAAGAGAGCATGAGAGAGTCATTTCCTGTCCTTCCACCAACCCGGGGTACTATCAATCTTCATCAACATTTTCCAACTTGGTAGGTGGAAAGAGTTTTGTTTCAATGGGCAATTATTTAACGATTAGTGAGGTTAAGCATTTGTCATAAATAGATTCACTGTTGGATTTTCTTCTGTGAATTTCCCTTTCATAGATCTTGAAACAAGTTAAAATTTTTGTTTCCTAGAGAGCTTTAGGATGCTTTTCCAATGATGTACAAAGACATTGAAGTAGTTTCCTGATTGAACCTAAAGAAAGGACACTTTCTACCAAAAGGAATTGTATTATTCCTTCCGAAGTCAAACACATATATGATTTTTTTTCAAAAAAATTTTTATTGTGGCAAATTATACATAAAATGAAATGTACCATTTTAACCATTTTTAAGTGTGCAGTTCTGTGGTATTGAATACATTCACATTTTGTGCAGCCATCACTGTTTATCTCTGGAACTTTCTCATCTTCCCCAACTGAAACTCTCTTCCCTGTTAAATATTAACTCCCATTTCCTTATCCCACTAGCCCCCCTGACAACCATCATGATACCTTCTCTTTCTAAGAATTTGACTACTCTAAATACTTCGTATCAGTGGAATCACATAAGACTTGTCCTTTTTTGAGAGAGAGAGAAAGAATGGGGACGGGGAGCAGAGGAAGGGGGAAAGAGAGAATCTTAAGCAGGCTCCATGCCCAGTGCAGAGCGTCATGCAGGGCTCGATCTCATGACCTTGAGATCATGGCCTAAGCCAAAACCAAATCCACCCAGGCGCCCCCAAGACTTGTCTTTTTGTGACTGGCTTCTTTCACTCAGCATAACGTCCTCAAGGTTTGTCCCTGTTGTAGCACGTGTTAGAATTTCTTTTCTTTTTAAAACTGAACACGCATGTGATTTTGAGTTACTAGTGATTAGAATTATGTATGGTTCTCCAGCAGACCGTAGGTTTTGGCAGCGATGATTAGAAGAGGCTCCAGTTTGCCCTTTGAGCACTGGTTCAGCTGTTGCTCTTGCTCCGGACCTGCTCCTGGCTAGATCGGGTGCCCCCTCCCCTTCCCGTCTTCTTTCCCCTGAACATGAGCTTAGTCAGTGCTTCCTATGTCATGACCCGGCCACTCGCCAACCTGCTTGCTGATAGCAGGGAGTCTGCAGTGAATACATACTTGTACGTGTGTGTGTGTTTTCAGCTATTGACAGATTTCTTTTTTTTAAGATTTATGTACTTATTTTAGAGGGGGGAGGGGCAGAGAGAGAGGGAGAGAGGGTCTCAAGCAGACTCCACATTGAGTGCAGACCCCAACGTGGGGCTCGATCTCACAACCCTGAGATCATGACCCTGAGATCCCAACCCGAGCTGAAACCAAGAGTCGGTTGCCCAACCAACTGTGCCACCCAGGTGCCCCACGCAGTGACAGATTTCTGTGAAGTTCACAGACATACCTTGATTTGACCGGTTTAGTTCATATGTGAACTGCGGCCTTACCACACCCTGTGTGACTTTTCTAAACTTTCTTTTGTAAGTCCGAACCAAGTCATAGTGGCCCAAGGTTCCTTTCGAGACCTCTCAAAAGACCTCCTGCCCCTTGAAGGGTTTGTACTTCCCCAGGCTTCATTTCAAGCCTATACACGGTGCTGAGAGTACAAGAAAGGGAGAGGAGAGAGAGAGATGATTTTCAGGTTCTTTGAAAAATTACAGTAAACAGCACTCACTCATTTTTTACCTAATATTGTGGAGATTACCTCACTACTTGGAGTTCTTAGTAATATTTTGAAAGTGTATGTCTCTAGTATTTCTCTCTCTCCCACAAATCTATCAATATATTTGTGTGCATTTTTTCTAATTGGGAAAAGTTTTCATGACTAATGTCATAGCAAAATATGTCCTGTGTTTTATTTACCCCTTTCCTTATTGTTTCATGTTTGGGTTGTTTTCTAATTTGGGGGCATTCTAAATAATTCTACAATTTTGAAACAACCTACATAGCTGCAGAGCTTTGTGTGCATCTGTGATTATTTCCTCAGGTGGCATTCGTAGAAGAATAATTTCTGTGTCACAGAGTGTGCATATTTATAAAGCTATTGAATTATATTACCAAATTACCCTATGAAAATTGTATTGATGTATACTCTCTGAGAGCTAAAAATCTTTCTATCCAGGAAGCTGGGCGATACAATCAAAAGAACACTCAGAAAAAAATAGAAAAATAACAAAACCCCCCACCCCCCACCATGACCGTTTTCTCTTCTGTGCAACGAGAAAGTTGGCTTAGCTCAGAAGTTGGCAAACGTTTTCCCTAAAAGGCCTTCTATCTTTACTAAAAGATAGTAAATAGTTTAGGTTTTGTGGGTCATATGGCAGTAGTTTTCAACTGGGGGTAATTTTTCTGCTCCCAGTGTCTGGGGACATCTTTGGTGGTCACAACTGGGGAGGGACGGCCATGAGCATCTCCTGGGTACGGGCCAAGGATGCTTCTCAGCATCCTACAAGGCACAGAGTGGCCATCACCACAAAGATTTATCCAGCCCCAAATGTCAGTGGCGCCACAGCTGAGAAAGGCTGCCATTATGGTCTCTGTCACAACGAACTCTGTCACTCTAGTGCAAAGCTGTGTTCCAATAAAACTTTATTTGTGGGCGCTGACATCTGAATTTCATATAATTCGTCACGTGTCACAAAGTCTTCTTTTAAAAAAAATTGTTTGCGGTCATCGAAACGTGCGAAGACCATTCTTAGATGGAGGCCAGACAGAAACAGGGCAGGCGTTCAAGCCGGTTTGCCAACTGCCGGGTTTCAAGAGTTTCGGCAGATGGAGGCGACAGACATTGCTTATTGAGCCTTTATTATATATGCCTGCCGCTGTGCCTGGGTTATCGTCTTGTTCACTCTCACGTCACCCATTTTAGAGATGAGGAACTTGAGGCAGGGCAAGCTGAAGTCACCTGTCCGGGATGTCTCAGTTACAAGTGGCAGAGCTGGGATTCGAACCCAGGTGTGGTCTCTTCTGGAGCCAGTGCATGAAATCAGTGGGCTCCCAAATCACACGCCCCTTCCCCAGGCCTAGACGTGTCTGGCCGAGGTTGGGACCAACGTGAGAAGTGGGGATAAGAGGGGGACAGATGGGGGTGTGGGAGTCCTGGGGAAATGCAGCATGTCAGGGAAAAGGTAGGGGATGGTCCTGCTTCCTGTTGTCAGAAGGTAGGGAGGAGGCTTCCAGAATGCCCTGTGCACCCCAGTCTAAGCTGTTGCTCCCCAGCTGTGTCCATCGCAGACACACAGGTTGTGTCCCCCTCCCCCCCCACCCCGAGATCCGTACTGTCCAGGGAGGGCCCGAGGCACTATTGCACCTGCCTCCATTAAAAAGCCTTTTTAAAATGATATTTTGTGACTGTGTTGGCATCAAGACAATTCTGATCCATGCTGGATTCATTATTATGTACTCCTTATTGCTACATTCATCTTTGTCTTCTAACTGAAGAAATGAAAACGAAAGCATTTTCATGGGTCTCCGGCTCTGTCCTTCCTGAGCCGGATGCAGTGGCTGCTCTGATGCTATTTCCTCAGAATTCCGGGATCAACTCATACCTGCAAGACTCTACACTCTTAAGCGAGCTTCTTTATTCTCTGAGCTGAGATGTCCTTGTTACTAAAATTATAACAGTGACACTTTATATGTCCAAATCAGGAGGTGACGATAAAATGATCCGGGGTTTCGCTCATTTGTTTGCACAGTCCTTTATTCAGCGGATGGTTTTCCCCTTAACTGAGCAGCTACTATGTGCCCTGTACCTTCCAGGCACTGATTAAGACACAGCTGCGTCCTTGAGGAGCTTGTGGTCCTGGCGAGCTCGTCCTACAGCCCTGGCAGGTGTGAGCCATCCTTAGGCACTTGGTAGGCAATCTGTCATTTAACAAGGCCGGGATGTAGGTACTACTTTCAGCTCCATTGTCCAGATGAAGACACTGAGGCTCAGGGAGGTTAGATGATATTCCCTGGGGGATGCTCCCCTTGCAGAGTCGAGCTGGCCCTGCGTAGTAGCAGTCCCCGTGGGCCGGGCGTCTGTTCAGTGGCCTCGGGGACAACCCAGTGTCACATGTGGCAGCCACTGTGCCCAGACTCTGCCCTGCTCTCTCCAGAGGGGCACCTGTGGTGTCAGAAACCCTGTGCCCGGCTGTCATACCCGTCTGTTGGCCTCAGATCCACAGAACCCGCGGGTTAATCTCCTGTCAGCCGAACCGCCTGACACTGTGACCCTCTGCCCATCAAGCTTGCCCATTGCTTCTTCGAAGTTTCCAGGGACATCTGCTGATGCAAGGTGGGTGGTGGAGCGTGAGGCCAGGCAGCTCTGAGCTTTGCCCGATTCCCCCTTGGAGCTCTTCCCACTGGGGGAGAGAAGAGGGAGGCTTTGAGAGGCGAGCAGACCCGGGGGCTGCCAGCCCCTCATGCCGGGAGGGGGCACAAGCCCCTGGAGGCTGGCGTAGACCCCACAGCGTGGAGCATTCCTAGGCCGCCCATCCAAAATCTGCTGCTGGCTTGGCCACCCACTGGCTGTGCCTGTCTCTGAGCTCAGTTTCATTATCTGCAAAAGGGGGATATGCATGCCTCTTTCCCCAAGGTCATGGCTGAAGACGGGAGCCAGGAGCTGGAGATGGAAGACTGAAGTCAGCACAGGGCTAATGGAAGCCATCTAGAAGGTTCCAGGAGTTGTAGGCTAGGTGGACCAGCCACACACAAAGAGTGGTAAGCCTGAGCATCCATTGTGCTTGTAGAAAAGTAGTTATGTGGGATGTTCCTAGGCGCCATGGGGAGAAGAAAGAATTCCAGGCTCAAACAAGTTTGAAAATTCTGGGTTCTAGTAAGTTAAATGAGGTCTCTTTTACTACAGGACTTTTCAAAGCTTATCATGATGTCCATGATGACTTTTCAAAACTTAATAATCACAGAATCAGAGTTTTCTTCACGAAGCATCTCTCAGGGTTAGTGTGGTAAATGTGAGAAGTACTGGAAGAAGCGGAATTGTATCTTCCAACCCCAAATGCTTTCAACGTGCAGGTCAGAGAAGCCGGAAGAATGCTTATCATGGCCTCCTTCCTTGGCTTAGGAAACCAAGGCACAGAGACGTGATGTGACTGGCTCTAGTTCATAGCAGAGCACCCCTAAAACCTAGCCTGAGCCCCAACCCTGCGCTCTCACCAACAGGCAAATCTTCTTTACAAATCTCCCAATTCCCTGCCCTAACGTTGAAGAGCCCTTCTTCCTTTTATGGACGAACCTTAATCACTTTGGGCCTCATTGCTCACTCTTTGGTTTCTTTTGCTTCTTTCTGGAATCTACATGCAGCATAAAATAAAACCAATGTGATTTAGTCCAGTCGACCCCCCTCCCCCTGAGTGATGGGGTAAGAACTTTGGGATCCTTGTCAGGAGCACTGGAAGAACTTTATGGACATCGGAACCTTGTTGGCTTGTAGAGAGAGTGTCCTCAAAACCCAAATCAACCAGGTTGCCATAGTAACACTCACTCCCAAGTTAGGGTGCATGTGTCCATCTGTTGACAGATTCTTGGGAGAACGTGGGAACATGTAAAGCCCCTGAGACGCCAGTCAATCTGTTTGACTTCTTCTCTAGAAGAAGCCACCCATATTAGAAGAAAACACGAGTAATCACAGGTCTTGAATATGGCCTGCAAATACGTTTTGCTTGGTCTATGCAAATGAATTTATTTTTCCCCTGAATTAATTAAAAATTAGGAAATTTCGTATAAAAGTCTGAATTTCTGGTTTCTCTTAGAAGAATCAGAAAATCCAGCAACACTGGACCCACATTCCTGCTTGGCCACAAAGGACCAGAGCTGAGCTGTGGTCACCCCCTTTATGTATGTATATATGTATGTATGTATATATTTGGTCACCCCCTTTAGATTGGCACACACTCTCCAACCTACTACAGTTCCCCCCATTCCTGGTGTCTCCCCATCAACAAGGCAGATGGCAGCTGCCACCTAGCGTTACATGGACACCATTGTAATAGACACATAATATATAGATAGTATGTATATTAGTTGTATTAACATTCATGAGCAATTTCCTGCATCCATATCTCTATGAAAATTAGGAAAGCGATGGAAAAATCAAGAGGGCCCATGTTTTATTTTTCTAACTTATCTCCTGTTTGTCTAACTTGTAGGCATTGAGATTTCATATCCTCGCTCTAGATCAAGGGCTGGCAAAGCATGTGGTTTGCCGGTCAGATCTGGCCCAGTGAAAGCCACATGGGGCAGGCAGCCACTGTGGAAAACAGTTTGGCAGTGCCTCCAAAAGTTAGGCATTAGAACTATCATACAACCCAGGCATTCCACTCCTAGATACACACCCAGAAGAACTGAAAGCAGGTTTTAAACAAATACTTGTATACAAATGTTCATAGAAACACTGTTCAGAGTAGTCAAAAGGTGGAAACCACCCAAATGTCCACAGTGGATGAATAAGCAAAATGTGGTCTCTCCCTACAATGGACTATTATTCAGCCATCAAAAGGAACAAAGCCCTGACACCTGCTGCAAATTCAGCATGGATGGGCTTCAGAAACATCGTGCTAACTTAGAGAAGCCAGACGCGGAAGTCTATACCGTGAATGATTCCATTTCAATGAAACGTCCTGAAAATGTAAATCCGTGGAGACAGAAAGCAGACTGGTGGCTGCCTGGGGTTGGGGGAAGCAAATGAGGAGGGGCTGCCCGATCAGCCTCCTTGGTGGTTATGGTCATGGTTCGGAAGTAGACAGAGGTGGAGGTTGCACCACACAGACGGTATAGTAAATGCCACCGAATTGTACATATTAAAATCATTTTATGTTATGTGAATTTCACCTCAATTAAAAAAGAAAAATCTGGCCCATTGCCTGTTCTTTGCATGGCTGAAAAGCTAAGAAGGTAGTTTCATATTTTTAAATATCAAAAAATCAAAAGAAAGATAATACTTAATGATGTGTGAACATTATATGAAATTAATTATGAAATTATGAAATTATTATTAATTATGAAATTAATTTTAGGGTCCATAAACAGTTTTGTTGGACAACAATGGCAGAGACTATAACAACGGCCCGTGACGTCTAAGATATTTCCTCCTGCTACTTCACTCACCGAGTTTGCTGACCTCGGCTCTGGGTCCTTCTCAGCAGGTGATGGAAGCCAGGGAGAAGTCAGATGCAAGAATTGAGAGATGGGAGTGGTCAGTGGGCTTGTGCCCAGAGACAGAGGGATGAGCAAACCAGCTTCCCTTGATCTTAGGAGTTGTAGTTCCCTGAGGCTGCTCTAACAAACTACCACACACTGGGTGGACCGAAAACAAAAGACGTTTATTTTCTCCTAGTTTTGGGGCTGGAGGTCTGAAGTCAAGTCATTGGCAAGGCCGTGCTGTCTCTGAAGGGTCTCGGGCAGGATCCTTCCTCACCTCTTCCCGGCTTTGGTGCCTGCCAGCCATCCTTGGCCTTTCCTTGGTTTGCAGATGCTGCGTTCCAGTCTCTGCCTATGCCTACACGGTATTCCCTGTGTGTGTGATGCCATGTCCTCCTCCCTCTGTGTGTCTCTGTGTTCTGGGTGGAACCTATATTTGGGGGGCAGGGAGCACTTCCACCCTGTACATCAGACACCCCCCTCCCCAGACCTTTGATTCTAAATAACGAGCTCAGACTCTTTATGCCTTATCTACTGCACTCTGAGATGGAGTGAAATAAGCGGAGAGGGATATTAATTAAGTGATAAATTAAATATTAATTAAGCACCTTCTAAGTGCTAAGCATCATTCTAAGTGCTTGGCTAATCCTCCGAGGAACTAGTGAGGCACAAAGAGATGAAGCAGGAATCTGGCCAAAGTTTTACAGCTGCCGTGTCTCGGAGCCAGGATGCCAACCCGGGGGGAGGAGCATTGACTCCCAGAGCCTTTGTTAACTCCGACAGCTACCTTGCAGGGCTGCTGTTTAAATCCTCATCTTGTAAGTAAGTAAGGGAACCATCTCAGCGATGGTTAAGAGACTCGGCCAGGGCAAAGCCGAGATGAGAACTCAGGAAGCAGGACCTTATTCTTCCCTCCCTGCAACCCCCGTGCCTCTGATATTCCCATTTCTTCCTTACGTGGGTGTAGAAAGTCTTTTTCTCCCCTGTCCTCATGCGAGGGTGATATCCAGGGATGAAAGGAGCCAACAGATGCAAAACGAGTCACCTGGAGGCTTTGAGTGGGGCTCCGAAAACCCTGAGCTGGCTCCAAGCGTTCACCCTTGAAAACCCCTTTCAGCCTTTAGAGAATCAAGGTCCTATTGACAAATGCAAAGACATTGACATGTGCTTGGAGACGGTGCTGCCTGCTCCAAGGTAAAAGGCATAGATCAGGCCGGTGAATGTACTTCCTCAGAGTTCATCAATCTTGCCTTTGTTTGGTACATAAGCGAGAATGATCACCCCGAAGGCATCCATCATTAGGCTGTGTTCCTTCCCACAAGAATAGGAGCAGCAGGTAGAGGAGACGAGGGTGTGGCCCAGGGGTGCATTCAGAGCCCAGCTCCGTGGAGAATGGGGGCAGGTGTCAGAGCAAAGACACTCTGAAAATGTGTCTGATTGCCTCCACACCCATCCATCAGTCCTGGATTCGGCACCTTTTCCTTTCCGCGCGGACTATCAATCACGTGGCTTCTGAAAAGCCTGAGAAGATTGCACCTTTGGATTTGGTTTGCTGAGTTTGAGAATTGGGAACTGGGGCCGCTTTGTGAATTTATGTTTTTCTCTTTGCAATTTGCAATCAGACCATCTTTGAGCCTTGGCCCTGAGCGCCTTCTCTGGCTCAGACTCCTTCCTTAGTGATTGGCCGAGATTGCCCATTCTGTCCCTAGGGACTGGGCTGAGCCAGTCACCTGGAGAGGTGGCTTCTCTGAGAACTTGGGGAAACTTTGAGAAGACAGTGAGCTCTTTGGCTGGTAGAACCTACGGCTGCTTGATTGACCTCACGATGCCTGTAGGAGTGACAGGCTTAGGCAACCCATCCCAACCCCATGCTCACCATTCCGCCCACACCCTTGATAAATAGTTCAGACTGTGGTCAAGAGCCCCAATTTTGGGGGGGGGGTCACATTCAGTGACTCCCTTCCTCTTGAGCATTCTTGGTATCTCTGATCCAGAGTGGTGGTTCTCAACTGGGGGCAGTTTGGCCCTTCTAGCTCTTGAGGACACTTGGCAATGTTGGGAGACAGTTTTGTTTGTCCCAGCGGTGGAGCAGGGAGCTGCTGGCATCTGGTGGGTCGAGGCCAACGAGGCTGCTCATCCTGTGATACGCAGAACAACCCCTACAACAAAGAATTATCCGGCCCTGAATGTTAATTGTGTTGAGGTCAAGAAACCCTGATCTAGAACATTCATTCTCAACGTGCAGTCCCCAAACTTCCAGCAGCCTCAGCATCCCCCTGGAACTTGTTAGAAATGCAAATTCTGGTCCCCACTCCAGTCTCAGGGAATCAGCAATTCTGGGGTCAGAAACTAGTGTTTACCTAGCTCTGACTGATGCAAGAAGTTTGAGAAGCACTGCCCTAGAGCCACGAGTGATCTACTGGACCGGGAGATGCCACAGGTCTGGTTATATGGCAGGGATGGGACTCTGACTTCAGGGCGTCTCGGACCCATTTCAAGCTTTGTCATTTTACAAATAGCCAACGCTCTGCATCAGGGCCTAGGGTCAGTCTGAGAGGCCAGAACACTTTCTAGATAAGTTAAGACCTGCTAAACAACTATTTGAAGTGAGAGCAGACCCCAGGCTTTTCTGCATGTGCCTTGTCTTATGGGCTTGGGGGATTAAACAGTTTCCAGGAAGGGCCCAGCTTTGACTTTTATGGGATGTTGAATCTTGTTCACCGATATGACCGCCACACCAGCCCCAGTGCTTCAGGCCACCAGGCAGATAAACAGACTTTGGGTTTTTTTTTCCTATGGGAAATTCCTGATAAAGGAATAAGCAAGAAGGCCCCCACTCCTCAATTCACTGACTATGTTGGGCCAACTGAACTTTTCTGATCTGCAGTCTTCTCTTCTGTGAAATGGGATGTGGTCCTGGTCTTTCGGGTTGCTGGGAGGATCCAGTCCCTGAGATGCCAGCCATGGAGAAGGTTCACAAATGCCCATTTGCACTTTTTCTATGAAGTACGAGCTGGGAGACAAAAGTGGCGGTATTAGTTTCCTATGGTTACAGTTTCCTATAACAAATTACCGTAAACGTAGTGGCTCGAAACCACACAGACTCATTCTCTTGCAGTCCTGGAGGGCAAAAGCCCAAAATGCTTCCACTGGGGCCAAAATCAAGGTGTCCACATGGCTGGTTCCTAACCAAGGCTCCAGGGGAGATTTATTTGCTTGCCTTTTCTGGCTTCTAGAAGCAAACAGTCCTCATTCCTTGGCTCACCACCAGCATCACATCATCTTTTATCCCCCAGGGGTCCGTGAGGTCACAGACCCTTCTTCCTGGGACTCTGTTGGCTCCCTTTTATAAGGGTCCCTGTGATTACATGGAGGGCCCACTCGGATAATCTATCATAGTCTCCCCATCTCCAGCTCCTTCATTTAATCCCATCCTCAAAGTCCCTTTTGCCATATAAAGTCACATGCACTGGTTCTGGGCATTAGGACATGGATGACTTTGGAGGGGCCCAGCGTAGTCTCAGTTCTTTCAGGCTGCTGTAACAAAAATACCACGGATAGAGTGGCTTACCCAACAAATACTTTATTTCTCCCAGTTCTGAAGACTGGGAAGTCTTAAGATCGAAGTGCTGGCAGATTTGATGGCTGGTGACATCGTAGATGGCCTGATTCATAGATGGCTATCTTCTCGCTGTGTCCTCCTACAGCAGAAGGGGCAAGGAAACTCTCTGGGGCTTCACCCTCATGACCTCCAGCCCCTGGCAACCATTAATCTACTTTCTGTCTTTATGGATTTACCTATCCTAGACATCCATATACACAGAGTCTTACAATGCGTGGCCTTTTGCGTCTGGCTTCTTTCACTTAGCATGATGTTTTCAAGGCGCATCTATGTTGTAGCATGGATCAGTACTTCGTTCTTTTTTATGGCCAAACAATATTCCGTTGTAGGGACACACCACATTTTGCTTCTCCATTCATCTATTGATGGCCAGCTGTTTCTACTTTTTGGCTCTTAAAAATAATGCTGCTATGAATGCTCAAGTTTGAGAACCACTGCAGTAGAGAATTCATCAGAATCCAGAAATCTGGACCTTGCTTTGTCTGTTCAGAAGACAGTCTCTTAGAGCCCGATTCACATTAACCATACTTTGGAGACTGATGTATAAAGCCAGATTATCTGTTTATTCATGGACAAAGAGAATTTGCTGTTACAAGCACTGCGTTTCTCAAGGATTGGGTGATTATCCCACTTTCTCTCTGCAGTCCGCCCTTCCTTAATGCCAGACTTTCTTCAGGGGGTTTCCTGGTGAACGTGGAATAGGGAGAAGGGAAGTTCGTTGTAAGGAATATTTGAAGGCCTCAGGCTGTTGTAAGGAATATTTGAAGGCCTCAGACTTCTGTACCCTGCTGCCTCTGGGCAGGGTAACTGAGAGTTCAGGCAGATGGCCTGGGTTTAGATCTGAGCTCCACCACTTGCTAGCTGTGTGGCCTAGAGCGAGTTGTTCAACCTCTCTGAACTACTTCCCTTCTTGAGATAATAATAATGAAGGTGTCATAGGATTGTTGTATAGAATAAGTGAGATAATACCCATAAAGTGTTTGGTATTATGTCTAGTACCTGGGCCATAAATGGTGGGTACCGCCATCTTATGACATGAGCATTCTCGTGGTTGCAGTGGGGTTGCCCTAGGGACTGTAGCTATCAGAAATCGGCTAGTTCCATCCTATCCATGACCTTGCATAAGGTCTGTATTCTTCTGCTTGTGAGTGAAACAACTCAAACTACTTAAACTGTTTGAAAATGAGGATTTGACAGTCACTGGAGAAGCTGCAGGAGCTCAAACAACATACTGGCCTTTGGTTTCTCTCCATCTTTCTACTCCGCTTTTTAAGGGTGTTGGCTTCCTTCTCAGGCAGGCCCTTCCTGCAGGTAGCCCCTGGACCTCCAGCGTGCAGCCCGCCAGTTTAAGCTTTAACTCCATGGGTAGAGGAGATCTTAACAAAAAAAAGGTGGGGGGGGGAGTTGGGGGGGGGTGAGCACAATGTCCCAGGGCATTTTCTGGACTCTGATTGGCCCATCTTGGGTCACATGCCTACCCTTGAACCAATCACAGTTCTTTGGGCTTCTCATGCCTGGATTAAGCGCCTTCCCCCCCCCGGGACCGGAAGAAAGGCTTGATCAACCTGCCCTGGGCTCTAGGACTGAGATGCCAGAAGGTTAGTTTTCCACTGGAAAACCAGGCTGCTGTTACTAGAAGAAGGAGTGCCTCCAGTGCCAAAGACACCAGTCCACGAGGTGGGCTGGGAGGGTCAACCCAACACCCACCCCTGGGACTCTCTTTGTCCATCCTTTCATAGTTGACTGAGCCCCTCTTGCAGCCTGTCTGTATATTTAATCCACTTGTATCAGGCTCTGGATCTAGGTTCCTTCCAACCCTTTGGACAGGGATTCTCAAAACAATTGCCATTTGAAGCTGGGTAATTCTTGTGCCAGGGGCTATCCTTCGTATTGCAGGATGTTCTAGAACATCTCTGGCATCCACCCATTAGATGCCAGTAGCACCCCTCCAGCAGGTACCCCCCAAAATGTCTCCAGATATTGCCAAATGTCCCCTGGGGCCTACATCCCCCTGCTGATGTTTTTCTGTCTAATGATCCATTAGGAGTTGGGCTAGTTTCATTCTTGGAGGGTCAACTTCTTGGCTAATTTTCAAGTTCTTGGGGGTGAAATTTCTCTATACACCCCTCACCCTCCTCACCCCCCAGCAACACTTCTCACTGAGAAACCATGGCCCCATTGCAACTGAGGTCCCCTCTCTCTGTGGCCTCCCTGTCCACAGCTGTCCTGTCAGGACCAGACCCATCCCATCTCCAGCACTTCAGTCCCACTTAAGGATGCTTTGGAGTGTGGACACCCCGTCTTGACCTTGGAATGTGATCCATTACAAGGCCGTCTGCAAACCACAGACAGTGCGACACGTCTCTCGAGGGCGCTTTGAGCATCAGGGAACTGAGAGAGGGAGACAATCTATTGTGTGAAGTTTAGACTGAGGGTGCCTGGTGTCTTGGGTTTCTTGAAGTCGGGCCGGGGTCTCTCACAGCCAGCTCCCCTAGTCTGTCCCTGCTGAGCCCACTCAGGCAGTAAATTCCAAGGAATGACTCTGTGGGAAATTTCTCAGCAGTCCTTTGTTCTATGGACAATTAACTTCCACTGAACATTAACTACCGGGCGGCTGCATAATTAAAAAACATCACATTTCCACTGGGGAAGAATTTCAGCTCAAGCAACTCAGAATGGCTCTGATTTAAGATCCATAAACTCAGTTCAAGGCAATAAATATGTAAGTAATTGATGATGTAGTGTGCGAGGAACTTAAGACCCATCCATCACACTCAGGCAAGCAAGGGCTATGGACACGCTCTGAGAACAGGACAAGAGGAGGGGAATAAATGGCCAGAGGGACCTAGACAGCTCTGCCCTCCCCATAACTCACCGCTGTTCTCCATGGAATCATGGCCTCGTTCCCTAAAGAGCCTTGTTCCCAGGTTTTGTCTTCTCCAGCCAGGGAGAAGGGCCACTAAGCAAAGCTGCAAACGAGCACCTGAGTTGCTCACAGGAGAAGCCCCCTTTTATTGCACACCTACTGTGTGCCTGGCCCTTGCTTCATATCCATGGATGGTCCTTAGGGACCTAAGTTTCCTTAGGGAAACTCTGCAAGATGGTTTTGATCGTGCCCATCGTACAGAGGAGGAGGCCCGCAGAGGGGGAAGACTTTAAAGCATCAATCACAAGGGCAGAATCAGGATTTCAATTCAGGTCTGCCCCTGTAAATTAATTCCATTTTGTCCTTCTGCTTCTTAGGCAAAAGAGGGAGTTTGGGCCCCTGTGTTGCCTGCATTGCGGTCCACAAACGTGTCCTGTCATCCGTTTCTGGGTCCAGATGTCAAGCCCAACTTGTAGATTCCACCCTGCGGTCTGCGTGTCCCCCACCCCTCCCCGCCCCACGCCTGTCACTGATATGCTGTTTCTGTTGGTTTCTTTCAACGTGAGACCATTTACAATTGAAATTGATGGAGCACAGGGCTGGCTGTTTTTCTCCCTTCACGGGGACATTTGTGGTGATGGCAGCGTGGGGCCTCTGTCTGTCAACTCTGGTTTTGTCCTCATTTAAGCCTGAGCCTGGCACAGTAAGCCAGCCTCTTCCAATTAGCATTTTCCTTCAGGTCAAGGAGACAGATCCTGAATCTCTGTGGTCTGAGATGGCTCTGCATTGCTCTCTGCGTCTCCAGGCTGCCTCTCCTCAGGGCTCCTCTGCCAGGAAGGGTGCACAAGAGGACCCACTTACCGACTTTGCTAACGGGCTGTCTTCCTCATTATCCGAAGAGAGACCATAATGCTCACAAAGGGGGCTCCCCAGTTAAGGAGATTGAGGTTCAAATCCCAGAAGAACATTTTCCTTAGCTGACCCCCAGCCTTAGTTTCCCCATTTGCAAAATGAGATCATTAGTACTTAAGTCACAGGGCAGGCTGGTCATTCACTCATTCATTTATTCATTCATTCAGTAAATATCTGTGGAAGTGCCACTCTGCCCATCATTGTGCTGGCTGCTGAGGATGCAGAGGGAATGAAAGAGACATGGTTATTCCAGTCAGTAGGCGAACACATGTCAAACACTTAGGTCAGGGGATCCCCAAACTTGACTGCACATTGGTATTACCTGGAGATCTTTTAAAATTTTCAAAGCCAGACCATACCCCAGCACAGTTAAATCAAAGGTCAGCAAATGTCGCAGCAGAGCCAGATAGTAAATATTTTAGGCTTTGCAGGCCCTGGGTCTCGTCATGGCTGCTCAACTCTGCCCTTATAGTACAAAGGCAGCAATAGACACTGGGTGTGGCTGTGTGCCAGTAAAATTTTATTTACAAAACAGGCCAGGGGGCCAGATGCATGGCCCAGGGGTCAGGCTTTGCTGAATCCTGCATTAAACCACAATGTGGGGGAGGAGCACAGGCATCAGATGATTCCAGCGTGCTGACAGTTTTGGGATGTGACTTGGGCGATGCTGGGTCCTCATTAGCCCTTGTCGGTTTTATTAATGCTGCAGGTCAGAGAAACAGGGGCAGAAACAGGACAATAACCCTGGTCTTTAACTCCAAACGACATTCTTCTGATCATTCTCCTTCTCTGAGGCTCTGAGAGCCTCGGTTTCTTCCTCTGTAAAGTGGGATCAATCCTAGACCTCCCTGACAGGGTGCTTAAGAGGACTGGATGCACAAAGTGACTACATGGCAAGTCTGCCCTCAGGAGGGACTGTGTCAGTGGTTCCCATTAGAGGCAGGAGTCAGGAGGAGCTGAAAAGGGTCCAGGGGTCCCAACCCTGGGGGAGCTGAGGAAATCCTGGGGCCCTGGACAGACAGGCAAGGACAGGTTTGGGAGAGGAAGGGCGGGGCTCCATTTTTGGGCAGATGGGCTCTGTTCAGTCCGCTGCCCCAGTTGAGGTCCCAGCCCCGGGTCAGAGCTTGAGGGCTGGGGCAGAATAGGGTTCCTCGCTTCCCAAGACCCCTGGCCGGCCCAGGCCCTGCAGGGTGTGAAGAAGTGAAGCCTTCATTTAGAGGATCGAGTTGCTGGCTTATTTTTGCTGGAGTTAGCAAGGAAAACGTTCACCTCTCAGCTCTAAGCCAAACTTGGCATGGGACACTGGACACATAAGGACAAATCATTAGCTGTTCTTACTCTCCAGGAACTTGTGGTCAGGGGGGTTAGGGAGATCAGATTCCTAAGCAGAGGCTCTCCATGTGATGAGGCAGCTGGCCTGGAGGGATAAGCACAGGATGCTAAGAGAGGGTCATGGCAGGGGCGTTGCCCCCCTGTGCATTCAGGGAGGGCTTCCTGGTGGAGCCACCCCTGAGCTGGATCTTGGAAGAGGAGTTGCATGAGTCAGGCTAAGGGCATTGGGAAGGGGATACGGAAGCATATTCTAGAAAGAGAGAACAGCATCTTTGAAGATGGGACGTGGGAAATAGCAGATCCATGGTGTGAATGGGACTTGGGGTGGGCTGGGTGGGGGCTGGAGACAGTAATGAGGCCATGAGCAGTTTGGAGGCCACGTTTGGCCCTTACCTCTCTCCTGCTGCCTTCCAGATGCATGGGGCATTTTTGTCCTTTTTGGCCAAGATCAGCATATTCTTCCTCCCCATCTGACCTTTCTCTGTCACTTGAGTGGTAGATATGACCTATAACAAAGGTCCTCGAGACAACGATTATGGATACACCAAGCCCACTCCAGGATCATATTTAAGGAACCCGCATCCCTTCCCCCCCAACACACATATACCAAACTCCTTACTGGTAATTTATTTCCCAAATAAACCAAGGTGGATCTATTATCCTAATGAGATTCTTCTGGATTTCTAGATAAGATTTTATTTTCTTTTTGTACTTTAATTTTATTATCTTCTTATATAAGCCACTTTTGACATTTTAAGATGACCCCCCCCCCTTCTCCTCTTTCCACATTACAGCAGAAAAATTGTATCAAGAGGAAATTCGAGGAGAGGGTTTGGGGTAGGGATATGAGAAGGAGAAAACAGATTTCCTGATACATCTTATTTTTTGAGGGAAGATTGATCATTAATGCCATCCGCCTGCCCCACTCCAATCTGTGGGATGGCGGCTTATGGAATTAGAGGCCCATTGCCCCACCTTCCCTGTCATGCCCCCGATGAGCCCCCACTTGTCCTCTCACGCATCCCCCCCATTGTTAACATCTTGGATTCTCCATCCATCCTCCCCACTAGGAAGATAATTACTCGCGAGGCACCCGGGTCTCCCATTGTTTGGTTATGAGGTTAAAAATCCCTGATACACTTTAATAAATTCAGCAATGAGCACATTATAAAGTGTAATTAAATGCCTCAGCCATCCTCTCTTTCTTTACCGGCAAGTGAAATTTAATTGAGGCCACCTGAGGGGGCTGAAATAAATCACAGGTGATGACTCCAGGATTCACATCCCTCTCCGAGAGACGGAGTGATGACATCACTGTCCACGCACTGATTAGTGGGCAATTCAGGGGATCCTAGCTCGGCAGGGATCTGCCAGGACTCAGACCCAAGATAGAGATGGCCTTTTTAAAGGGGGAGAATGATTTTAATTTGTCCACTAGATCTTGAAGCTGCTTCCTGTTTGGCTCCAATGATTTTTTAAAAAATTATAACCTGGGGCCAGGAAGAATGGGTGTAGAGAACTTTGATTGGGTACCCTTGTCATGTCTTCCCCGCCTACCCTGTGTCTGCACTTTCCTGCCTCTTGGCTACCATTTGCTCAGTGCCCTGACTGCTCATCTGTCCTACTGACGTAGGCTTCTACCTGGAGACACTCTCCAGAAACCACTTTCTTGGTCTCTCCCCCTTGGCCATGACCAGCACCACCACCCCTCCAACTGTAACTTACACATCCTCAAGATCTTCTCTCTGCCTTGGTAAAGTGACAACTGGATAATCATATTAATGAGCCCCGTCAGAAGCGGCGAGAGAGGAGAGTTAATTTTCCTTCCCCTCTGCTTTCACAAGCTGACATAGATTTCAGCAGTGGCAGGTAATCAGAGACATTGCCCCCTCAAGGATTCTTCTACCAGAAGATGGGGAGGGCTAGGAAGAACACAGGCTCGGGGCGAGACTGGTGTGGGTTAGAATCTTAGCTGGACTGCTTACCGGTCCTATAGTGCCTTGCTCCTCTCTTCTGTAAAATGGGCATTTTACATGTGCCACAGCCCACAGGGTGCTGGGACGAGGGGAGCAGAGGGATGCCACCAAGCGATCATGCCCATTTTGGCTTGGAGAGGGCAGGGCATCTGTCCAAGGATTCATGCCATGTAAGTGGCAGAAATGGGTCTACAATCCAGGTCTTCTGACTTCAGAGAAAAAAAATCGTTCCCAACAGATACATATATCGAATAACCACACCGTATACATTAAATATCTTACAATTTTATTTGTCACATACACCTCAATAAAACTGGTGGAAAAAAAGAGGGGAAAATGTCTCTGCTCGTCGGCCAAGGAAATGAGTTACACAGCCCTAAATCAGGGGTTGACATGCTTTTCCTATAAAGGGCCGGGTAATAATTCCTTTTGGCTTTGTGGGCCATACCCTCTGTCTCGGTGACTTCACTCTGCTGTCCTACGTAGAAACGGTCTCAGACAATATGCAAATGAGTGGGTGTGACCAGAGCGCTGATCAAGCTTTACCTACAAAAGCAGGTGGTGGGCTGGATTGGGCCTGGGGGTCGTCCTGTGCCAAGCCAGGCATTCAGCCTTCATCCTTGGAGAGCTTTGTCCTGTTCTAACTGGTGTGTGAATCCTAGAGGCAATAGTAACAGTAAATGCCTCCGGCACTTGTCTGAGCCCTTGCCCAACTGCATTAGTCCTACTCATCGTCCTCACAAGCCTGTGAGGGAGATCTGACTCCCTTTTCCCAGGAGACAAAAAGGAGACTCAGAGGTAAAATGGCCCCAAGCCTCCTAGCAAGGAAGTGGCAGAGCTGACGTCTGAACACAGGATCTGCTCACCGCGAAGTCTCGCACTCTCTCCCACACTCCAGTGGGCACGTTAATGACCAGGAAGCCCTTCCCATTCAGAAGTAAAGTGGACTGTGGTCTCTCCAAAGGAGGTCCCCATTCAGGGGCCTTGTCACTAATTTAAACGCCGTACACGTAGTGTGGATTGGTGTGACCCTGATACATCCGTTCCTGCAGCCCTCCTATTTCTAGATAGACAGCTTCGCCATGCTCTTTGTTTTGACTCAATGCCATGGGAATCCCTGACTCTCCTCTGAATGGTCTTTTCCATCGGGAGCAAAGAGCACTGTCCTTGCTCACCCCTCGCATCTCTAACCAACATCAGTCTCCCCTCCCCCACCTGTTTCTTCCCCGGGGACATGGTACCCAAGAGGTCTTATGTAGACACTGACCAGCGCCAGGTGGCTCCCGGGATGCATCCATAGCCATTGAGGGCCCTAGATGATGAAATTTGAATCTGTGGAAACAGCTTGTAGCTGTCTCAGCAAGAGAATGATGTCCAAATATGCAAAGAAACCCAATTTGGCTTCGAAGCACCACGGAACTGTAACCTTTAGAGACAGCACATAATTAAAAAAACTTTTAGATCTGATCTATTTGAATTGGATATTAAAGCAAATAGAGTTATTCCCTGCTATGCAAAGAAAATCGTGAGCAGCGTTAGCCAAGGATTGGTTGGCCCCTTGGATAAATCCGGGGGAATTTTAGCTGGTGACTGGCCTGTAACCCCAAAAGAAAAATTTTATGGTCTAAGTTTTATTAGTTTCTGGTATCTTTGAGCCCAAAGAATTTGCTATTTGATCTGAACGCAGAACCGTTGTTAAGAACTCACTCCGGCTGTCATGCCCCTGGGCTGGGAGCCTAAGGGCAGCTTGGAACTTCCATTTTATTTGTGGTGTTTCTGAAGATGAGCTCTTGGGGTCTGACTGCCCTCGCTCAAGCCTCAGCTCTCCCAGCGAAGATGGAGTTATGGAGATTAAATGAAATAATACATTTAAAGCATTTAATCCAGTCCTGCCATGCAGTAGGTGCTCAATTAATGTTAACTGTGATTATTAATAGTTTTCTGAGCTCAGAGGTCTTTATCTCCATGGAAACCTTTAAGGCTAGAGTAGCTTCTATCTGAGAGAGTTGAGAGGCTCCAAGGCGGCAACAGAGAGCTGCTTGTGGTCTTTTCTAGCTCCAGGACTGAATCACTTAAACAATAATTCTCACACTCGCCTCAGAAGGAGACATGCTATCGGAAGATAGCATGGTGTAGGGATGCAGGGAAACTGAGGTCAATCCCAAAGTACGCCCAATACTCGCGGTGGAACTTTGAACAATGAACGCTTTCATTCATTTTCCTTCTAAACTAGGAATACAATCTCATAGGATTGTTTGGATTAGGTGAAGATGTGGCTCCAACAGGCCTATCCCCACTTGGGATTCATACGGATAAATAAGACCAAGCATTGCTCCCGTGCCAGGCAGCAAACTGATTACTCTGGAGTGGGGATTTTTTTATGGGGTATGGATTTTTCATTGGGGCGCTGCAGCTGGGATCATGACAGCTCAAGTGGGAAAGCCCTGGGCTGGGAAAAGAATGGCTTTGTAAGGGTTAGGGCTGATGCTTTGGACCCCACTGTGGGAGGGGAGTTGGAGGATAAGGGAGGAGGGATTGGGTGGGAGTGGGGGTGGGGGCTCCTATTTTTGTCCCAGTCTGACGGGCTGTTCTCCGCTTGGCCACCAGAGAGGGCTCTTCAATGAGTGAGCCCACTCCCAGCATCCAGCCCCTGTTCTAATATACTTGGGGGTTCCCATTGCCTTAAATCCCGAAGTCCATGTTTTATTTCCCTTATGAAATGTATCACTGTCTGAAATTACCTTGGGTTTTTATTTGTTTACTCACTCTCTGACTCCAGGTTCAGAAAATTTAATTATCCTGTTCACCATACACCTAGCTCCTAAAACCATACCCGGCACAACAAAGGTGCCCTATTGGTCTCCTACGGCTGCCCTAATAAATTACCACGAGCCCTGGTGGCTTCGAACAACACCAATTTATTACCTTACAGTTTTAGGGGAATTAGACGTGCAAAGTTAGTCTCACAGGGCTGAAGTCAGGGTATGTCGGCAGAGCTGGTCCCTTCTAGAAGCTCCAGGGGAGAATCCGTTCTCTTGCCTATTCTGGCCTCCTTGGCTGTTGGCCCTCTCCATCCTCAAAGCCAGCAACTGTCACATCTCCTCCACTAACTCACACCCTCCTGCCTCCCTCTGGCCTACATAAGGACTCATGATTACCTCGGGCCCGCCTGCGTAATCCTTAATTTAATGACACCTGCAAAATCTCTTCTGCCTGTTAGGTGATTTACCTACAGGTTCCAGGGATTAGGACTTCTTGGGGGGGGGGGTGTGGGCATGATTCTACTCATGAAAATATTGCTGGCTAACCGCAGGGGTGACGGCTGAAATGAACATCATACTATTATTACACTACCTGCCAGGCCTCTGGCAGCTCCTCCCTGAGCGTATAAGGGTCAATGTTCAGCGTTTCCTTTGTTCCTTCCAGACAGAGGTCGGAGGCAGGGACATTCAAGGATGGGTTAAACTCTGTATCTGGAGAGCCGTCTGGACTAGAAGCGTCTGGTTTGTTCCTGTCTGTGGTTCCAATCCCAACTCACTCACTAGCTATGGACGATGGCATAGTGCTTCTAAGCCCCAGTGTTCCCGTCTGTGAAATGGGGATGAAAGTGGCCATCATGTATCGAACCCAAGCTCTGGTGACCTGAATTAAAAACCCCAGTCCTGGCCTTTATTTGCTGTGCGACCTTGGGCCAATGGCGTAACTTCCTGACTTACCTGTTGGTGAGATGAGGCTAATCCTAACAGCTGCTATGTCCATGCATCATAAGCTGCAGGGGATGGATTACATGAGGTCACGTCCAGAAAGGGCTTATTTGCCAATAGTGCTTGGCACACCACAGTGCTCAACAAAAAGCAGATCTATCATTATTTTTCTCATTTCTTTTCTTCTTTTTCTTTGTTTTTGTCTTCAGCATCTTTTTTTCTCTTACCTTTTCTTCTCTTCTTCCTTTGCTTTACCATCCCCTATTTTTACCTGGTGTCTCTGTGTTAAATGTTTTTAAATATTTTCCGCACACCGGGGGCGCCTGGGTGGCTGAGTCATTAAGCGTCTGCCTTCGGCTCAGGTCATGATCCCAGGGTCCTGGGATGGAGCCCCACATCGGGCTCCCTGCTCAGCAGGAAGCCTGCTTCTCCCTCTCCCACTCCCCCTGCTTGTGTTCCCTCCCGCTGTGTCTCCCTCTGTCAAATAAAAAAATAAAATCTTAAAAAAAAATATTTTCCGCACACCTGACTTCTTTTGGCCTGAGTTCCTTCCTGCCCGGTCAGAGCCCAAGCTTCTCATTTCAAAGCTCTACATAATGTGAATGCTTTATTAATGCCAGTTCCCGTGTCGGGGCTTCTGTCTGTCTGTCTGGCTCCTGATGGGGTTTCGAAGACTGAGGCTCCTGGTTTACCCCCTTTCTGTACAGAGGAGCGGCTGAGAGGGCATAGAGAGGGACCTGCGGCAGGGGAGAAGAACCCTCCTTCCCTCCACCACTCCCTTTCTGTGCACTGGAAATGAAAACATCTGAGAAGAGATTTCTATTATTCTACCCCTGAGACTGAAGGCACCAGGGACGCGCACAATTCTGTCTCCGTGTCTGCATGACTTGTTATCAGAAAATTAGAGTAGAAAAGAAGCTTTTGTTCAGCTACGGAGACATCTTAATAGGCGCTTTGATTGTTAAACAGAAGTTTCTGTATCAGTTTAATTGCTGTAAATGCTGTTTGCCTTCTCTGTTATGATAAGGCCTGGATTTTCATAGATTTCCACCCCCCCTTCCCTTTAAACAGTTTTCCTTTGCTTTTAGACTCGAGTTGGCAAGTTTAATGAAATCCACACGAAGAAAGTAAAGAGAGGATCTCAAAGTTCAGGTCTGCACACCCACGTTTGAAGCCGCGTGCTGGGTATTATTGCTTGAGACTAATGACGCTGTAACTGTGCGATGTAATTGACAGAATTCACCCCTTCGACCAGAAGGAAATGAAACCAAATGACTAAACTTAATTACTTCTACTTCTTGAGAAGGTGCTGTAATTGAGAATAACAGCATAACTGGGATATGAATCTAAAAGTGAGATGTGCTTATAATAAAAGAGGATTTGTTCTCTGCTGACTTGAGCCTAAGAAGTACCATGTTGGTTTCTTGGGGTTGGTGGGCGGGGTGGGGGGAAGCAAGGTGGTTAGGGAAATAGAGAATATCTAGATCAGGGCTTCTCAGCCTTGGTGCTTTCGACATTTGGGGCTGGTTTATTCTTTGGTGTAGGGGCTGGCCTGTGCATTGTACGATGTTGAGCCGGATCCTCGGCCTCTACCCACTGGGTGCCAATAATACCTCCCAACCCACTGTGACAGCCATTGCCCGATGTCCCCCGGGAGGCACAAGTCACCTTGGCTGAGAATACCGGTGAAGGGGCTTTTGCAGGACGTGTGAGTAATGGCGGAATTACTCCATGAGGTTCTACTGGTGCCTAGCTGTGTGACCTCTAGCACGTTACTGCATGTTTCTGAGCCCCTATGTCTTGTAGGGAATAATGAGCCCATTGACTGCACAGAGACATAGTTTCCAGGTCTACACTGCACAGCCTAATGCCTAACACATACTGAGCAATCAGTTAACTCAGTGCTTCCATCATAATGTGCTTGGACTCAGCAAACATACAAGAAGGACTTGCTTTGCTCCTGGTGATGCAAAGATGAGGCTGGGGTCCCAGTCCTTGCAGGAAGGGCACATATACACAGACTTGTTGGTTCTACCTTATTCTTCACCCATGGTGGACATGGCTGATCAATCTTGGTGTTCCTTCCTATGGGCCTCAGTATCTTTCTCAACACACTTTTCTAGACAGCCACTACAAATGTCCCATGAGATGAAACCCAGTCGGCACTCCTAGTTTTGCAGATTCCCCTTGAGGAGGCGGTGTGTCTGAGCTAACTAGCGCTTTCTCTCCAGCCCAGCTGTCCCGTCTGCACCTGTCCCAGCGCTGGGGAAAGCATTTTAAGGAGTTAGCAAGTAGCATCCGTCTTCCCGAAACAGACTTAAGTCCCCAAAGGAGCTAGGAATGGAAAGGATGTTCTCTTTCGCTCTTTTTTAAAAAATCGTTTTTTCTTTCTCGTCTTTTTTTGTTTGCCTCAGAAACTGAAACAAGTGGTAAGATGGCTTGGATTGGGTGACATTTAGCTTTTAGTGAAACTGGAGGAAATTCCACCGGCTGTGATTCTGATTGATATACCATATTGCTTCTTGAGTGGCTTTTCTCTCCCCTTTGGACTTGGAAAATCACTAGCTCTCCCAGAAGGGGTCCCAGCTTTACGAGGGCAGAATTGGGGTTTCTGGAAACAGCTTTCAGATGGCTGTCAATGGTGTCATTAGACAGAAGAGAGGAGGGAATGGGTTGGGGGTTAAACGCTCTCTGGTCGGTTCAGACATGCTCAGCTCCCAGGAACACACCACCCCGAAACAATGGCTGTGAAAAATGGGGTAGGTGTGTGTTAGTTCTGAAAACAGGGACCTGGTTCCATCTCTCTGGCCTCAGAAAGGAGAGCCGATGTGTGGGTCAGCCACTTGCTTCTTCTCTCCCTAGCTGGTGGAGATTTCACATGCAGTACGGCTTCATTTCTGCTGCTGTTTCACACCCCCTCGGGGCCTTTGAGGTCTAGGAGGAGGGATGTGAGGGCAGCGAGTGGTGGAGGGAGGGTGGGGCCCAGTGCTCAACATCTGTGGGAGAAGTCACAGAACTCAGTCAGAGGCAAAGTGTTAGCGGAGGTCCCCGGGATTTAGCTTACGGCATGAAAGGAAAGACCAGATGGGGACAGGCACCTGGTCTTAAGTCTGTGTGATTTATTGTTTCTTGTTCATTCCCATCCATCCATCAGTCTATCTATTCATCTATTTATCCATCCATACATGTATCTACCCACCTACCAATTCATCCACCCACCTAACCATCCATCCATCCATCCATCCATCTGCCCATCTACCATTCCAACCACCTACCTACCCACCTATCCATCTACCTACTCACCTATCTCTCCACCTACCTATCCAACCACTTGTCCACCCAGCTGTCCAAATATTCATCCACCCATCCATCCACCCATCCACCTACCAATCCATGTATCCATCCATCCATCCATTCATCCAACCACCCACCTACCCATCTGTCCGTCTACCCACTCATCTGACCATCCACCCACCTATCCAAACATTCATCCACCATCCCTCCATCCACTCACTTACCAATCCATTTACACATCCATCTATCCATCCATCCACTCACTCTTGCATTCACTCCTCAACCCATCCACTTATTTACTTTTTTGAAGAGAGAAGTGGGGAGGGGGAAGAGGGAGGGGGAGGGAGATCTTAAACAGGCTTCATACTGGCACAGAGCCTGACTCGGGGCTCACTCTACTACCCTGAGATCATGACCTGAGCTGAAATCAAGAAATCAGATGCTCAGATGCTTAGCCAACTGAGCCACCCAGGCGGCCCTCCATCCACTTATTTTAACATGAGTTTAGATGGTATGTGATTGGACATATTTTAAAGAATTACTGACAATATACAGAAAGTGATATTAGTTTTCAATATAGAGTGTGCTTTTAAAATAAGTGTATTTAAACAAACAAAAACGATTACCTTAAGATAGTAAGTAAATAATTTTATGGGCTGTACAGGACACGACAAAATGGGGAAAGTGGTACATCCATGCCTGGCAATTGGAATCTACTGTGTTAGAACTTTGCACACATTTCTGTGTGTGCCCTAGAGTCTCTCAAATCTGGATTCACAGCTGCTGTGCGTTCTCCAAGGTGTATGACCTTGCACCAATGACTTCCTCACTCCAAGCCTCACTGGTGTTGTCCGTAGGGTGGGGATGCTAACCACCCCTTTCTTTGGGGTCGTTTTGAGCAGGTAACGAGCAAAAGCATGTGAGACACTTGCCACATGCCTGGCACACACTAAGCACTCCATAAATGGAAGCGATGCTCATTTTTATTCTTGCCACAGCTGGCTTCCTTCAAGGCACTCCCTGGCTGCTCTGCCCAGGGGACCTTGCTTCAGTTAAAGTAACACATGTTAACCCAGCGTTCCGTTTGGCTTTGGTTTAGCGAGTGATGGTGATGGTCACTGAAGCCGGTGAGCCTCCCTCTTCCTTCCAGGGCTCAGCTGGAGCCCGCCCCAACCTCTGACCCCCTGTGTAACGAGCTCTTCTCCTCCTCCCTTCTCTCCCTGCAGACACACTGTCTGTGCCGCGCTGGTCCCCGCAGATCCCTCGCAGAGACCTCGGCAACTCCATCAAGCACAGGTAGGCTGGATTCCTGTGGGCACCAGGGCCCGCCTCCCAGCACAGTGAAGGCTGGGATCTCCGGCCGCCAGAGAGGGGAAAGGCTGGGCACACATTTTGCTCTGGCTCCTGTGTCGTCATGCCGCTCTCTCCCCTGCCAAGTGAAACCTCATTGTGGCATCTTATCAACCCGACCCTGGTAAAATCAGCAAGTAATGGTTAGAAATCTAGGTCTTTGGAGTCCGACTTTCCTGTGTTCCAATCCCAGCTAGTAAAGCTCTGCAACCTTGAGGAAGTCACTTAACCTCTCTGAGGCTCAGTTTTCTCATTGGATAATTCTGCCTACCCATAGATATGTTGTGAGGATCAAATGAGATAATGTATGTCAAGTGCCAAGCAAAGGGCGCATAATATTCACTCAGTAAACGGTATCATTGTCAAGACAAATGCCTTACATTCCTAATTTTGGGTCTCCCCACCCAGAAGACAAGATTGCGTACTGAACTCAGAGATGCTCACTCTCTGTTGAGGCGTAGGTCAGTCCAGGGCTCCAGCCTGTTGGGTCCATGGAAATAATCTCCCCAGGGATGCACCTGTCCTTTCGGGAAGGAGACTTGTATCTACTAAACATCCCTTATAAGAAGTTCTTTAACTTTTCAGATTTAATTTTCTACATTTTATGTCATTATCCTCACAGTCTTCTCACTAGCTCAGTGGGTAAGTAGTGCAAGTGTGGTCATGTCCATTTGACAGATAGGGAAATTGAGGCACTATACAATTAAATGATGGGTCTACCCCTACAGGGGGCCCATGGTGACCCCTGGCCTTTCTGACTCTGTGTTCTTTGGACACTGCTGCTCAGAGTTTTCTTTGTACCAAGGCCCCTGGGAACTAGCCGAGGGACTTGTGCAGTCATTCATGGATTCTTTGCACTAGTATTTGTAGAGCATTTCTGTGCCTGCGTAGCAGCACCGTGCAAGACCTAGGAGTTGCGCCCTTGGGGAGCTTGTGGTCCCGTGGAGGGTTAGACGGCTAACAGACTGCGACTGTACCTGGGAACAGGGCTACAAGGGGGCGGAGGAGCAGTATCAGGGGCAGACACATCGCCATTGGGGGTGGGAGCCAGGCGGGAACGAGCACAGTCTCCCAGAATGGCACCTCCTCAAAAGTTTTTGAAAGAAACATGTTGACAGGATAATTGTTAAGACTGAAATGAGGAAATGGTGGAAAGCCGTGAGAAATACGTGATAGACTCGTCAATGGTCAGGCAGGGAGATGCAAGAAGAAAGGCATCAAAGAGAAAGGTCTTACCAGTTTGCTTCCCCATTACCCTGGGCTCACCTCCACCCCTGGATTGGTCCCACCTCCACCCCTGGATTGGTCCCACCTCCACCCCTGGATTGGTCCCACCTCCATCCCTGGATTGGTCCCACCTCCACCCCTGGATTGGTCCCACCTCCACCCCTGGATTGGTCCCACCTCTGGATTGGCTGCTCTCAGACTCAGCTCCACCTCTGGATTGGCCACACCCCTGGCTCAGCTCCACCCCTGAATTAGTCCTGCCCCTGGCCAGCTCCGCCCCTGGATTGGCCCTACCTCTGGCTCAGTTCCACCCCCTAGGTTGGCCACACCCCTGGCTCAGCTCCACATCTGGATTGACCCCATCTCTGGCTCGCATCCACCATGGGTTGGCTACACCCCTGCTTAGCTCCATCCCGTTTTGGCCACACCCCTGGCCCGGCTTCACCCCTGGATTGACCTTCCTCCTAGCTCAGCCTCGCCCTCTGGCTCAGCCCCATCCCGGGGCTCTAGTAACCTAGAGTGTGTTAGATCTGGTTGTACCTCATTTTCAGATACTCCCAGAGGAAGGGTGATGATCTTGGGCATCAGGAAGGTCTTCCTAGAGGAGCCAGGACTTGGGATGCCCTGTTACTCTTCTGTCTCACCCTGTGTTTCTCCCAGGGCTCCATGCCAGGACAAGGAGACCAAGACTCACCCCAGCCTTGGTGAAGAAATGAAATTAAAATCCCATTCCATCCACCGTCCTCAGAGTCACCTCAGCCAGAGTTCAGGAGGAGAGATAGCTGATCCCAGAGATGGGAGAGGACTGGAAAGGAAAGAGAACTCTAGGCTACAAGACTCATGCTGCCTCCCCGCTGTCCCCACACAGCCGGCTGGTGGGGGGGAACCACAAGCCTATTCTCTTCATTCCCAAGAGCTGCCAAATGGCACAAAGTAGGCCCTGCCAGACTTGCTGGCCCCGTGGAAAGGGCAGAAAAAGACTGAACCACCCCCCAGTCCAGAATTGGAGAGGTAGTTTCCTTAGTCTCAAGGATCTCCGTTCCAAATATTGCTATTTGCTTCGATACGCAGGCTTTGGGCTGTGGCTGGTCCCGCTTGGAGGGTGACTGACCCAAATCAAGCACGTTGGTCCAGCAGAGGGATGCAACCTTGCCCTTAAAATTCTCAAGCACCAAGTTACATAATCACTTCTGATTTTCATTTTGACACTCGGAGGCAGTGGAGATTAGATACAACTCCTGCGGAAGGTGGCAAAAATTGAAAATGAAAATTAACTCTGACCCAGCAACCTTCAGTACTTTTCTGGGGCCAACCCCGCTGCTGCCTGCTATCTCTTGAGGGGAGTAAGCACCCCAGCAGCAGCGAGAGCCCCGGGAAGTTAATGTGATGCGCCTCTGTTCCTGCTGGTTCCTCCTTCCTAGCTGTCCTAGCTATCGGAGCCCTCCCAACTGCCTCTCATGTGTGACAAGCGGTGGTGATTGTCGAGGAAGATGAGCTCGCCGCCTGCAAGGCCTTTCACTTTGGGAACTCTGCTTCTCAAGTTTGAGGCCTGAGCTCTTCCAGTGGGGGGAGGCCCCCATCAGATCGCCCCAGGTGATGTGACCAGCAGTGAGGGGGTGATGGGTGGGCTCGTGGGAGGCTCCACCTTGCTTTGTGGTTCTCTGAGGACAGCCCTAGCCCCATCCATCGCTCCGTCCCAGAACCAAACTGGGCATATAGCCGGCCACCAGGCAAGACTTGTTACGAATGTCCAGGTAATAATAAAGTCACAACCCAACTGAGTGAGCCCTTACTGCGCGCCAGGCAGTGGGGGGCCCTTGACATGCATAGCCTGTTGGGTCCCCCCAGTAACCTGTGGCATTGGTTATCATCCCCACTCTACAGATAGGGAGACCAAGGCTCCGGTGGCCTGAACAACTTGATGAAGTCACACGTCCTGGAAGAAGCAAGACTAGAATCTGGGATCTGTGTGCTTCCCCTTGAAGCAGCTCATCCTTCTAGAGATAGCCTGGTCACCACCACCTCACCCTTGAACGTTCTCTGTCTCTCTTCCACAGGTTTTCCACCAAGTACTGGATGTCTCAGACGTGCACAGTCTGTGGGAAAGGAATGCTTTTTGGCCTCAAGTGTAAAAATTGCAAGTAAGTGGCTGCATTGCTGCATCCAGAAATGTTTTTGTGGTGTCTGATGTCCGCGAGAGTCGTGCTGGGCTTTGAAATAGCTTACAGAGGGTTGATTTCTTGGTTCCCCAGAGGATCGCTTGCTCCATGTTTCAGAACCGTGTCTTAAGTGAACCTGTACCTTTGGGCAAGGGGTCAAGGAGGGCAATTCGGAGGAAGAAGCAGAGCCAATGGGTGGTGTGGGAAGTGTGTAATACTCTCTACTGAGGCACCGCCGTTTTTGCACATTCATAGCCTCTAAGATCAAGGGTTGGTCCATGTTTGGTCTAGTTGACCAAATAGTAAATACTTTAGGCTCTGCAGACCCAATGACTCAACTCTGCCCCGTGGCGGAAGAGCCACCGTAAACAGTATGTCAACCAACGGGCGTGACATTTATTTATTCCAGTAACACCTTCTTTACAAAAATATGCTTCCGGTAGGCTTTGGCTCCTCAGACGTAGTTTGCCAATTCCTGAGTTAGAGTTTGTGAAGTCCTTTCCTACTTTATTTTTTCTCCTCCAGGGGGAGGGATATTCTGATTCTCCCCATTTTACAGACGTGAAAGCTGAGTCTTGGCCAGGAGAAGCCCCCTGCCTGAGGTCACACAGCCCGACCCCTAACTCCTCTCCCCTCTGTGGCATTATGTTGGTCTCTAGTTCTGGTTAGGAAGGCTCGACCTTGCAAACCTCCCCCACTTGCACACAACCGTGCCAGCTCATGGCCGGCCAAAGGCAGGGAAGTGGCAGAAAAAAATGTGATGTCTGACGTGGACTCTGGAATCAGACCAAGATGGGTTCAAATCCTGGCTCTGTTTCGCTCTAGCTGTGACCTCGGGCAAGTCACCCCACACTTCTCTTCCTCATTTTTTTTATTTAATCTGCGTGAAAGAAATAATCCCCCTACCCGTCTGATGTGGTGGTTAGCATCCAACAAATCAGGACTCAAGGACACAGCCTGGTGCCAGGCTCAGAGCTCTGTCCTCTGTCAGAGGTCGCAAATGCCTTTCTGCCTGGCCTCCCTCGCTCCTTCTATAAGCCTGTGCGAAATACTTCTCTGGTCCGATTCCTGTAAGATTGTCAATGGCATTTAACCGTATCTAAGAACGACACACAGCAGTGCCTCTGTCTGCTTGATAGGAACCATGCAATGGAAAAGAATGTAGGAATCCCTCTTTCCTTGTCCAGCCCAGGCTGGCCACTCCCCTTTGGGCTGCTTCCGGCCTCCCCACATCCCTGCCCCTTGGTGGAGGGGACAGGGTTTGCGAGCGCTCACTCTCCCCCTACCTGGGTGTCTCACTTGAGTAAGGAGGTAAGGCTGAGCTCCCTTCCCTACTGGAGTTGGGGAGGATTAATTAGTTCCAAGCCCTAAGGGGCCATAAGCTCCCCCGCATAAGGGGCGGTGGAGAGCAATGGCCCAGCATCCCCACCTTGGTCCTCCCTAGATCCTGGCTCCGGGGCAAGCGAGCCCTCAGGATGGGGACCCCGGCCTTTCTGACTCCGAGAGGCTCGAGGCCAGGCCCTCGGGTGCACTGTGCAGCCTGCCTGATATTCCCCACACACCAGCTGCTCCGGGGGCCTGTCTCATTCGTGCGTAGTCCCACCACGTTCTGAGGGGAAGCGGCAGCTCTCACATCCTCACACCTGCCGAGTGGAGTCTTTGAAGTCAGGTAATTAGGTGACAGGGACGCAGCCAGGAGTCAGTGAGGCTGAACACTTCCTGAGCCATTTTAATTTTCAGCCCTAGAGGCGGGACTCTGAGGTGGCCGTTGCTCCTGCTCCCTGTTCGAGCAGTAATGAACAAAGACTCAGACCCTGCCAGGGGCTGGGGGAGGAGGCTGGGGGAGGGATGGGGACCCGGGGGAGAAGCACAGGCTTTGGAAGCAGCTAGAACTGAACGTGAGTCCCAGTCCCACTGCTGCATTCTCTGTATGAGCTTGAGCCGACAACTCATCAGTCATCTTGGGGTTCAGTTTTCCACTCTGCAAAGTGGGCGTGAGGCTGGCCCCCTCCGTGGGGCTGCGGAAGGAGCCAATGAAGTGTTCCCGCCCCAGATGACCATGTTCTGTCAAAGAACATTCTTCCCCACTCCACCTGGTGCAGAGATAGCTCCTGGGGTGTAAGAAGCAGAATTCAGGCCATGGTTGGATTGCACTGTTGATCTCACCAATTTGCTCAGCTCTTAGAGAAGCTTCCAGAATGGCGAAAGCAGAGTCTGTAGTTGCTCTGAAGGTCTGGCATGCTTCCGGTTTTTTGACGCTTGTGTAACTACAACAACTTTGTGCTTGTGTAGCTGCAACAGAATTTGGGGAAGATGTACCTATAGAGAAGTGAATTTCGGTGGAACTGAAGTGCATGCGTAAGGAGCCATGACAGATGACAGATGCAGAGCGGCGGCACCAAGAACCGGGGCAGCCTTTTAGGAAAAAAAAAAAAATGTTTTTAAGTTGCTCAGCTGTTTATTGAGCACCTACTATATTCCAGGCACGGTTCTAGGCTGAAGGGAAATCACAGTAACTAAAACACACAAGAGCCCTGCCATCATGGAACATGCATGCCAGGGGAGGGGAGGGACAGTCAACAAACCAGTGAAATAGGTCATCTTTCCGTTCAGAGGATGCTAAGTGCGAAGGAGAACAAAGCAGCGAAGGGAGAGAGGAAGGGCCTGGGGAAGGGCTAGGATTTGAATTAAAGTGCTCAGGGAAGATCTCACACTTGAATGGGAACTTGGGAAAAGTAGTAGTCTGTGGCACAAGTCATTCCCGGTTGTCCTAGAGCATCCTAGAGGCGTGAGTTTGAATCTGCCCTGAAGACGATGACTTTTTTTTTTTTCCGAAGCTTAGAGCATTGCTGGTTCTGTTACTGTCAGAAACCCGCTGGGTGAAGGATTGGATTGGACCCAGGCTGCTCCACGTGTGGTCCCTGGACCAGCAGCATGAGCATCACCTGGGAGCTGGTTAGAAATGCAGACTCTCAGACCCTGCCCAGACTTGTTGTATCATTTTAAGATTGTCCTAGTGATTCTTGTACACATTAAGGTTGGAGAAGCACTGCTCTGAGTGATCTCCAGATTCCTTCTAGAGCTGATTTTCTTTGTCTAGATCAGGGGTCTGAAACTCGAGTGTGCATCAGAATCCCCTGGAGGGTTTATTAAAACACCGATTCCTGGGCCTGCCCCAGAGTCTCTGATGTAGCAGTTCTGGGGCAGAGCCCCAGAATTTGCGTTTCTGGTAAGTTCCCAGGTGACACTGATGCTGCTGGTCCTGGGACCGCATTTTGAGAACCACTGCTCTACATAAAAGTAGCAATTTGACAAAATCAAACTTTATTTTCCAGCCTGACATTTCAGTATATGATGTTTGCTTTTTGGGTTTTTGTTGTTTTTTTGTTTGGTGGTGGTGGTGGTGGTTTTTTGGTTTTTTGGTTTTTTTGTTGTTTTTTGTTTGTTTTTTTGGTTTTTATAGACTGGTCAATCTTTGCTAACTATTTTTTAGGCTTTTGTGTTATTTCATCTCTTGGCCTCGTTCTGTAAATTTGAGTCTTGTTCATCATGATCTCTCCAGTAAGTTCATCCAGTAAATATTTGTGTGATAAGCCAAAAGATAAGGCATGATTGGAATCCGGGGTTGTAGGTCAGATGCATATGTCTGTATTTAAATCCTGACTCCACTACTAATAGCCGTGTGACCACTTTGAGCCCCATTTCTTCTTCTGTCGAAAGAGGAAAATAATATCTACCTCAATAGGTTGTTAAAAAAAAAAAAACCAAAATAACCACCAACACAAACAAAAAAAACCCCAAAACCCTAAGTGAGGTAAGTAAGGTGAAATGCTCAGCCCAGTACCTGGTGTATTATAAGAACATCATACCCAAAAGCAAATACTGTTACTAACTTTATGGATTAATTTTGGGGTAGTCCCCCCCACCCAGGAAACCGGGATACTTGCGAATGTCTAACCCCCTCTCCTCCTCTTTCGGCTTAATGGCCACTTCCTCCGGAATTATCATCAGCTGTCTTGTTGGCATTCTGAATAGAGAGATTAGCGAACTAATAGGAAATTATGCTCAGAAAGCAATTTGCAGTTATCTAAATTGAGGACTTTTCATCTAATAGGTTCATGAGCGCGGAATGGAGTTTCGGTTCTAAGTGGTCGGATGTCAGCACAATCCCTGTATTGTCTGATGACTGTGGATTCAGCTGCAGGAAGATGCTGATGGGTTTCCCAGCTCTCGTTCGTGCGTTATCTGCAGCTTTCCTCCTTCTCGGGGTCTTTCCACAGGTTTCTGCAGAGCTGGGGTCTAGTCCTTGGAAACCTGGCCACCCCTATCTGCATTTCTTTCTTTTTTTTTTTTTTTCCTATCTGCATTTCTTGTAGGAAAGTGCACAGTGGTAAATTCGGGAGGTTTGTGCTCTAGGAAGCAAGAGTTTGAATCCAGGGTTTTTTATTTGTTTGTTTTTTAACTGCAGGGACTAGGTGTGGGAAGGAGGGGGCGTCTTCCAAAACTGTCAGTGGAGAAGCATTTGAATTGTCTGTCTCTTGTGTGTGTTTTAGCCCCCCTCCCCCTACTCTCTTTTTAGAGTGTGCTGTGGTACTGGTTAGGTCAGCATCCCCAGAGACACGGCTGCTTAAAATTGTCCCGTCTGAGCCCCTCCGGAGACTTCTTGGCCCAGACGCTAGGGATAGGGCCTAGAAAACTGCATTTTTAATAAGCCTCCCAGGGGATTCAGATTTGCACTGAAGCATAAGTGAGGAACATGGATCTAGAAGAGGGGGGTGCAGAACCAGGTAGGTTAATTATTACTGCGAGGGGAGATGCTCGGGCTACACCCGGCTGGGAGTGCAGGGGTATGTGACGCGCATCAGGGGAGGCCGTCCCCGAGGCCTTTGAAGTCTTGAGGGAGGAGTGGGACTTAGCCAAGTGGAGTAGGGAGAAGGGTGTTCTGGGCAAGGACATGGCATGGCTAAAGCTTGGATCGGGACTTAGAAGGATTTGAGCATATTTTGCAGTTTCTTGTACCAGGCAGGGCGTGGGGTCGGGAGAACGCCAGTTCTGCCCAGCAGCTGCAGTACCGGGCCCTGCCACTCTGACTCTTGGGCGCTGTTACCTGCGGCCCCAGGCCTGGGTAGTAGGGACCGCTCACTCCCCCTCCAGCCCCATTCCTAGGAAGCTGGAGCTATTATCTTGCTGGAGGGAGTCGCTTGCCAAGGACAAGGCCTTGGGGAGAACAATGCTGGGGTCAGGGTGGCTGTTCCTTCTGGCAGTAGAGTGTGAGGTAGAAGCTGGGGGTTCTGATGGTCTCCGAGTTGCTTGCTCTTACAGCCTGAGATGGGAGGAGCTTGGGTGTCAGAATGCCTTGTAGATACAAAGACTCATTTTTCTCGAAGACCATGGAGGAGTACTCACTCCTCTACTTTGAAGACAGGATGATGAAGTAAGTGGCCACAGAGCACCGCCTTCCCTCACTCATATATGTCTGGATGTCCTGATCATATTCCCAGTAACCTCATTTACCAGTGGCTGTGGGCACCGCTGCTAACAGCTCAAACCTGAGTCCTTCGCTGGAGGTTTGCACTTGGGTGATTGCAGGCGCCTCGCCCCGAGGTGCTGGGGGGAAGCCTCCCCCTCCCCCGCTGGCTCAGAGCCAGGCACTCACTGGGGCAGGTGTACAGAAGGCCAGCTAGCTTGCCTCAGGGCAGACACCCTCTGTGGTCCCATTCATAGTCCAGAGCCCCAGAGGGATCAGGCTGAGACTAGAGTCACTTGAAACCACATCTTAGCTTAGCTTCTCCCCTATTTCCTATTCTGCTCCCCCTACAATGGAATCGGTCTCTCTTGGAGGACTCCCTCCATATATTGCTCACCAGAACACCCATCTTAGGATCCGCATCTAGGGAGCCCAACGTTGTTGTTTTACCATAAAATGACAGCAGGATCCACACCCTGGAGCCAGAGAGAGCTGAGTTCGGGTCCTGGCTCTGCCACTTCCCAGCTGTGTGATTCTGGGGAAGTTTCTAAACCTCTCTGAATTAAACGAGGCTGGTTCATGAATGGTTCAATTTGTGTGATATAAGTGCACCGATCACATTAATGGCTTGGGGATTCTCTCGAATCGGAATCTTTCAATAAATCGTTCGGCATTTATTTAGTTGTAGAAACTGATTTTCTGTTAATGCAAAGTAGGAAGAGAAACCTACTCGCTAAATCACCTCCATGGGTTGACGCAAGGTCGAAGTTCTGGAAAATTTAGCACCTTCTCTCCTTTTCTGTAGTGCTTGTTCCCCCTTTGTCTTGGGATTTTCTGAACCATCCCACTTCTTGAGGGGCGTGTTCAAGCATTTATGTCAGGGTTTTTCAACCTCAGCACTGTTGAAATTTGGGCCAAGATAATTCTTGGCCTGGGCTGCTGTCCTGGGAGTTGCAGGATCCTGAGGAGCGTGGCTGGCCTCCACCCACCAGATGCTAGGAGCACCCCCCTCCAAAACACAGATACACACCCTATCCCCAGTTGTGACAACCAAAAATGTCCCCAGACATTGCCAGATCTTCCCAGGGGGAGCAAAGTTGCCCTTGGTGGAGAACAGTTGGTTTATGTAACGAATCAGTCACTGCCAACCAGTGGGACCGAGGCACACATTATTCAGTTCAGAGTGTTAGTGTTAGAATGCCATTACTGAAATATTCAAGAGTGATCAAACATCTCGGTTTGCCTGGGACTTTCTGGGGCTTAGCTCTGAAAGTCCCATGTCCCAGGCGACCCAGGTGGGTCGGGGCAGAGCTCTGCAAATAAAAACACTTCAGGTGTTCCAATCTAGGTCACTGCCCGCTTCTGGAGGGGTGAGACCCATAAGTATTTCCTTGGGAAGGTCAAGAGTGAGTTTGGAAAACTGAGTTAAGCAGCAGAGGATTTCCAATTTATTCCATTGTTTGCATGCCCTTTATGTACCTCCCTTCTCCTCCTACCTTCAGTAGCCTGGCTGGGTATGCTTTGCACTTACTTCTTTTTCTGTAAGCTGTCACTTTACTAATTTTCATTTAAATGAGCCGTGTACTCCCTTACCCAGTTTTGCTCCGTTACTGGACCTTTTCACTTGGATTTCTGCACTTCTCGGTTCCTTTCTTGCCCTATAAGTTCTCCTAACCTGTGTTTTTGCCTCAAAACACAATGTTTGATCTGAAAACGTCCTGGCTTTGTACAGTGACTCCAGCCACAGGTGATGAGCTAGCTAGAAGTACGAAGTGAGCCACGGTTGGTTTGAGCCACTGGCTGCACTAATTTTCCCCACCCTGGAAAAACTGGGGAGATGATCAGCGCTGATGTCACAGCTGCTGCAAGGCTCCTGAAAGCTTCAGGAATTTGTACGACACACAGGATATTGGCAGGATATAATTATGAGCATGCATTTCAGCGATCACCAGCTTAAAGCCCGGACTTACTTTTCCATTAATAGAAACATTTCTGTTTTTTGCAACAATCATAATGGGAATTCGTGCTCCCTTATGTGAGTTTTTACCTATTATGTACAAAACTTTGGGTCCAGTTATAGTCGTATGGGAAGGGGGATTATAATTCTACTGGATGCCGAGGTGGGCATTGAATGTGATGATGACGGTGCCAATGATAACATGTATCGAGGGCTTACGAAGTGCTGGACATTTTGCTAAACACTTTTATGCATGATCTCATGTAATCCTTGCAACAACCATGGAAGGTAGGGTCTGTTCAGCCCCATTTTACAGATGAGGAAACGGAGGCCTTCAGGAGTAAATCTAGAGTCTCCCAGTAGGTAGATCTGCTCATCAAACCACCAGTATCTGTGATTCGAGATCCCAGACTCTTAACCACTTTGCAAAGAGCCAGTCACGCAGTAGGCCAGCCACAAAGGCTAGCCCCCACTCTGCTTCTCCTTGAATTAAAGAGGCAGAATGGAAGATGGGAATCTGTTCTCAACCTGACCCTGGACCAGAGCTCGTCATCTTTTCCTCCTCCTTTCCCCAGTGGCTATCCTGTGCCCTATTTCTTGAATTGAGAGATGGCCAACTGGTCTTTGTGTTTTGATGAGGACCTCCAGGTCCTGGGAGCCAAGAAGACTCTGGGGTCACTCTCTCCTCGCTTGGCGGAAGTTGCAGGATGCGAAGGGGGACATCTCCAACAGCTAATAAATGCACGGCTTTCCTGCACTATATCCTCTTACAGAGAGAAGTGCCGGGTTTTCCTAATCATTGTTCATTATTTGGCTGGAGCTTCCAGTATGATTTATATGTTAATGCTCCCCACCAACCTTGTTCATTTCTATTGTGGTTGTTTTTGTTTCCCCAACCCAGTCGTAGGCCAAAGAGCTCAGCCTCACTGAGTTGTCAGCAGGGAGGGGAAGAAGTGTTTTTGATATCCTCCACTGAGAGCATATGGGGCATTTTTAGAAGCATCGGCCCAAATGAGAGACCGCAAGGGAACCAAGATGAGACAAAACTGCTCGGTCAGGGTATTCAACGAAACAAGCCCCATGGTAAAGGCGGCAATGATTTGGTTAGTGATTTTGCGAGAAGCTTGAGGAGCTCTTAATGCCGTGAGCTGGGAAAAAGAAAGCAGAGGGAAGTCAGAGAGATAATGAGTGAGGGATGCCCTTTAATTGTAGCTATCTGCTGCCAAAGGGGGGGCTTTCCAAAATGCTGATCTAGCCTTCACCTCCCTGTTTAAAATCCTTCCTTGGTTCTCTCTTGCTCTCAAGGCAAATCCAGGCTCACGATGCTAAATGGCATCATCCCTTGCTCATCTGTCCTTTCAGCCTCCTCACTCTCTCCCTCGTCACACCCAGAGCTCCAGTTTCATTGAGCTGTCCACCCCTGTGGCAGGCCACGTGCCCATCAGTCAACACATTTTTGAATTGCCTTTTTTTGCTCCTGCCTGGATCTCTCTTGCGCACTTCGGCTAGCTCCCATTTATCCTTCAGGCTCGGCTCAGTTGCTACTTTCTACAAGAAGCCCTCCTGGACTTCCATCAGGTCCAAAGTGCTATATACCCTGTCCTCTACCGTCATTCCATAGAACATAACTATGATGTGTTGGGCTACATACCTGCCTGTCTCTCTGACCGGACTTAAACTGGTTGAGGGCAGGGTTGTGTCTGTGTTGTTCACTCTTTGTACATCCAGATCTAGCACATACGTACTTGGCACATAGAAGCACTCAGTAAATATTTGTTTGTGCCATAGACTTCCAAAGTTACTTCTGGAAGGAAAGTGGTTCTTGCCAACCAAGGCCCCAAGAACCAGTTCTGATCCACCCAGAGGCAGCTCTAAGGCAGTGAGATGAGTGGAGAGATGTTCATGCTTGAAATAGTAAGAGATGGGTTCACATACCTGGATGGTGAGCTCCAGGCTCAATATTTGCAAGAGAGATGATTGAAAAAAGAATTCTGGCCCTGTCTTATGACACATGGCCGGGACCTCACACAGCACCTGGTACAGAGAGGAAAGGCAATCATGTTTTGGGCGAATGAATGAATGATTCTCACTCTGCCCTTTACTGTCTGTATGATCGGGCTGCTTACGGAGCCTCAGTCTTCCTAACTTTGAAATGGGCGTGATGGTATCCACCCTTCATGGCACTGATGTTCACAGCAAACAGGTTATGTAAGAGCACCCGGCCTGAAGTTGGTGTTTCTTTAACGTTCCCTCCATCAGATGTTGGGGGCCGGGTTTTTAAAACACACCACTGGCTCTCAGGAAGGAAAGGCTGTGCCCTGCTCAGATGGATTGCAAAGCAAGCTGGTATGCACTAGAGAAGGGCAGGCTTGGGGAGTTGGGCTGCTTGGAGCCAACTTCTCGTAAATTGATTACAGTAGTTTGCTGAATATTTGAAACGGATGGGGGACTGTGTTCACCAGCAGGAGTCTTACCTGCCTCTTCAGGGAAGACTAGCATTCTGATCCCAGGGCCACACCAGGCTCTGGGCTCACATCTGCCCCACAGAGTTGTGGGGGTCATGACAAGTCCGTTAAGGAACAGCAAAGCTGCTCATAGAGGGGCCATTTGTCCTCCACAGTTCCCCAGGCGAGGTCCACGCAAGTCCGGCGTGCTTCTGGCCCAGACCCTGTCCTGCCCTCACGCTGGGGGATGGAGAGTGGGCAGCAAGAAGGGGATGCAGGCAGGGACACACCTGCATTTGACAAGCGGCGGGGGACACCATTTAAAAAGCAGGAATCCTTTCAAGAAGCCCTTTGACGGAGACGATTCACTCCCACACACCAGCGGCGTGTGATGGCTTTCCCTTCTGCCCTTCCTTCCTTTTCAGTCCCTCCGTGTCTGTAGTATTTATTCAGCATTTTTATGCACCAGCCACCAGACCAGGCACTGAAAGGGGAACAGGAATGGAATCTACAAAATGAGGAAGACCCAGATCTTCCCCTCAAGATAAATTCACATATTTAATTTTCAGAAGGAGAGGATGTCTCATTTAGCCAGCAGCTCCTTTGGGGAATAAGATATTCCACGTAAGCAACTTTTCTCGATAGCCGAAGCTTATCCTATTAGCTTTGAAAGTTAAAAAAAAAAAAAAAGTTTAAGCCCCTTCGAGGAAAAGTTTTTAAATAAGTCCTTTCCAAGTTTCCAGGCTGTAGGAGGTTCTCGTGGCATTCTCCGTGTCCACTCAAGTGTATTTTAGCCCTGCCTAGAGAAACGTTGACCTATGTGCTGCCTCAGTGGACCCCACTTGGGCATTTTCTTGTAAGATCCTCATCACAGTTTTGCTGATGAGGAACCTGGAGCTCCACAAGGCACATGGAGGTCCCCTGGGCGTGGGAAGGGCACAACTGCGATTCGGGCTCAGGTCGGCTTGACTCAGAAGCCCAGGCTTCTCCCCACTTCTGGAACCCATTTGAACTTTGTCTGCTGCCTAGCGTTGTCCAGAGCTACCATGCTAATTCACGGACCTCCTCCCAGCCACCTTTGATGGGAGCTTTGTCCTGGGAAGTCAGCTGCACCCGCCCCACCCCTGCCTTTCCTCTGGGTGAAATGGAGCATCTGGAGAAACACATTCATTAAGGGCTGTGTGCTGAGGACACACAAGGGACAAAGAGCAGAGAGGGCTTGGTGTTGGTGTGAGAGCTCTGGGACAGGCCACATTGGGTTTTGAACGTCCTTTAACCATCGTAGTATCCTGGCTGGGTTCCTCTCTTTCTAAAGACCTCAAAACAAGGATTCAAGGGCAAGTGGTTTATTTGAGAGGTGATCCAGGCCAGACCAGCAGGGGAGGAGGGGAGTGAGACAGGGAAGGGAAGGCAGCCAGTACTGGGTGCCTCGTAGGGCAGGTGAGGGCTCCGGGCAGCTGAGGGCTCCGGGCAGCTGAGGTCCAATCCCACGTCTGCGCACTTCTGACTTGTCCCACCCAAGGGAGAGGAGACTGGGATAGTCCCCAACCGGCTCCCACCCACGGGTGTTTCAAATCAGGCATTGCAGCGAGCCCACAGTTCAGCAAGAGGAAGGGTCTTAGGGGCTTGAGTGGAAAGCTACTGCACAAACTTGCAACAATAACAACCTACCCTAATAAAAATGACAGTTACCTGTTACTTCAAGTAATTGCCCTAGGTGCCCTGCTCGCCTCATGTGATCAGTCTTCTCAGCAACTACAGATACTATGTTTCTCTGTAAATACAGGTACTGTGATTGTCCCCATTTTACAGATGATGAAACTACAGCTCAGAGTATGTGAGCGACTTCCCCAAGCTGTCACGGCCAGGAAGCGGTAGTGTCAGGCTTTAAACCCAGATTCCTTCTCCATACTCTTCTGACCCCATTTCTCTTTGTGTGTGTGTGGGGGGGGGGGGATGCTGGATTCTGGAAAATCTAGGCTTCTAGACATCTCTCATTTTGGGAAGTAGAATGTGTCCTCCTCCTAGTGTGGTTCTGGAGTGCCGGCATGCCCTTGCCGAAAACCCACATTCCCAGCACAGACTGAATCAGAGCCTCGGAGGGTAAGCCTGTTGGGGGGTGTGGGGTGGGGGGTGGGCATCAAATTTGGAAGCAGGTGGTCAGTCGATCTTTACAGTGTGTGATCCTATCTTGCTCTTCTATGGGTGGTGAAAGTAAAAGTCTCATTTGAGTGGAATCCTGTGTTTCCTGCTGGAAAAACGATTCTTTGTAAATGGGGCATGGTGTATCTGCATCGTGTGAGAGCCTCATCTCGGACCCTCCAGGGTCTGTGTGATTTCAGCGCTAGGCTAATCCTGCCAACTCAGTTAGCAGGTGCTGGCCATGAGGCTGCTAGTTCTTGACGTAGGAGCCTCCATGCAGACGGTTAAGTGTCTTCATGTGAAAGAGAGTTCTCTGGGCTTTTCTGCCCGAGCAGTGGCTGTGGCCCCATCCCCGGGGCTGCCCTTTGAAATGCTGCCTGGAAGGACAGGCATTCTATATCCCACCCTTTGGCCAGAGATGAAGGAAGGCTTTTCCATAACTGCAAAAGACAGGCAACAAGGGATCCTGGAGAGGAGAACGCCAGGGGGAGGCAGCAGATGACCGAGGTCCCGGGAGGCTTTGCCTGCCCCATCCTGATTCTGGCGGGGTCCAAAGGGTGCATGAAGCAGCTTGCCTCCGCTCAGAGCGCTGCCCATGAGAGTGAACGAGCTTCTTCACATCTGCACGTCACCCTTCCAGCTGGGCTTGTTAGAGAAGACTCGTAGGCGGGAGAGGCAGAAAGGAAAAAATTTCTTTCTGGAAGCTTCCAGGGTGGAATGAAGCTATTTCGAACAGGAATGAGTACAGACACTTCTTGGTTCCATTCTCATTTGGCATCAGCAGGTTCCCCAGCTCGGGGCTTCCCAAGTGTCAGTCTGACCTGTCACAGCTGTCACAAGCCTCCCGTAGCCCCCCGTGCCTGCAGAATCAAATGCAGACTCCTTGCTCTGGTTGCCGGGCGCCCTGTCCGTGCCCTCCTCCCCTTCCTCGTGCCATAAGGCTTTGCTGTCCTCTGTACTTCAGCCTCATCAGCCTCTAACCTCTGACCCCTGAACCTGCCAAGCTTGTTCCTGCCCCCACACTTTTGCTCTGGCTGGAAGCTCTTCCCCTCCCACTCCCATTCTCTCCATCCCGTTTCCCTGTATGATTTTTTTCTCCGTCTCACCACACCTGCGATGATCTGATCTTTGTTTACGTGTGTTTTGTCCCTCCCCATAAACATAGCGGCTTCCCCTGCCCTGTCCCTGAGCCCAGTTAAGTGTTTTGCAGAACGATTGAGAGGCTAGCTGTACGTTCAGCAGAGTTTCCTGCTCGGGCGTGGATGCAATATCCATGCCCTCCATGGGGGCTGGGACCTTCCCTGTGGGTCAGACAGTCTGTGGGCTTTAGAAAAGAAAAAGACAGGGGTGCCTGGGTGGCTCAGTTGGTTGAGCATCTGCCTCTAGCTCAGATCATGATCCCAGGGTCCTGGGATCGAGCCCCTGCACTGGGTTCCTTGCTCAGTGGGGAGTCTGCTTCTCCCTCTCCCCTCCCCCTGTTCATGGTCTCCCCTCTCTCTCTCTCTCTCAAATAAATAAATAAAATCTTAAAAAAAAAAGAAAAAGAAATTTGCAGTGAGCTGGGATTTTTATTGTCCTTCTGAAGTCAGGTAGCCATAGGGGGAAAAACAAGGTGACATCTTAGGCTTATCTCAAAGGAGGGCCTTTTGATTTTGCTGGTTACAGATCCCCAAGCTCCACGTTCCTTCACTGCCACCCCCAAGATGTAAAGGAAGAAGAGTGGAGGTTTTGGAGGCATCTGCATGCTGGTTAGCCCTGGGCTTGGGCAAGCCTCTGTCTCTCACTGGCTATTTGACCTTCAGCAAGTTATCCAAATTTGCCAAGCCTCAGTTTTTCACTCTGTAAAATGGGGATAACAATAGTTGCCACCGTTTAGGATTGCTACAAGGATTATATAAATTGCGTAAAGCCCCGGGGGGCATTGCCTGGTACTTCAGAAGCACCGCGTAAGTGGAAGCTCTTGTTCTTCTCTGAGTCACAGCGTCTTTGTGACATTCGTGACCCAGAGTACCTCTTAATGTTTTTCAACCAATAAGACTTAGACTATCAGATGCCAAGAGCTGCCATCTCTTTCTGACAATTCCAAATTATGTAAGCCAGCTTGTCCCAGTCTAATTCAGTCATTCGCTCACCACCCTGTCACGATTTTGTCATATTTGCGTAGCAGCCTTACTTTTATTTATTTACTCCTTATGGCCTTTTTAACTTCAATAAATGTATTTAAAGATGAAAGTGTATCCTAGCACCATGAGTGGGAAATCAGCATCACTCCCATTAATATGCGGCAACCAGAAAAAAAAATGTTCAGATGGAAAAATAAATTTATTAAATTTCCTGTTGATAGTGTCACCTTTCCAAATCTGGGACTGTGGTTAGCACGTGGTAGAGGAATGTAAAGACGTGTTAGCACCAGAGACCTTCTCCTAGACGCAAAGTGAAGGTGACTTGGAGACAGGCTACTAGTGTTCTTGCTGCCCACATTCCTCCTTGCTACCCCTCTGCACCCTCAGGGGCCCCAGGTCTAACTCGTCCATCTCAGAGTAGAATCCAGTGCCCTACCAGGTCCACCAAAGACCGAAGACAAGAAAAATTGGGGAAAAGTGCATAGACATTCCAAACAATCAACGAGCCTGAGCACACATCAGACTCAGGGAGAGGGCTCGTTGAAACAGGTGATTGCATTTCAGCTTTGAGTCTCAGCTTCACCAGGCGGGGGCCCAGAACTTGCGTTCGTGGAAAGTTCGGAGACCGCTGCTGCTGATGCTGCCGATCTTGGGACTCTGCTTTAAGAACCACTGAGCGAGACTAGGCGGGGGGAGGGGGGGCGGGGGGCGCGTTGGGGGGCTCAAAGTTGAGTCTATGGCCGGACATTCAAATCATTCTGTTAGAGAGAACTATCAGGTCCCCGGAGGGCAAGAAGGTTGAAGGCAAATCTAAAGCTCCCACCTCTCTGTATAGAATTTTTTAATAGGAAACCTCTAAGCAGGCTGTGTGCCAGAATGTGACATTCTGGCAAGAATGTCAGCTGTCGGAAGTCAGGCTGGCGTGCACAAAAATGGTAAGGGAGTCCAAAGGGACGCAGAAAGGGCACCCATAGCGTCTGCCCCGGTTGTATTCCTCCGACCGACATAAGCTCTAAAAGGAAAAGACAAAGGCAGGTCACAATTAGTTGAGTTTTGTTTTGTTTTGTTTTGTTTTTTATCCTTTGGAAGCCTGGCCACACCCTGGGGAAGAGCAAGATGACATTCTCTCAGAGGAGGACATTTTGACTCTAAACTCTTCATACCTCTAAAACTGAATACCTGTCACCAAATGTCATCCTAAATGGAAGCCTGGGTTAGCTGTCCCCTGTTGCTTGAGGCTCGAAGAAAAATGAGAGGCCGCCTTTGGCACCACCGACCCAAATTTTTTGCCAGGAAAGCGCAGTTAATCTGATTTTCCATCTGTAAAATGGGAACGATAATAATATCCATTGTGTAAGGTTGTTATAAAGATCCAATAACATAACATTTGTATCACGCTTAGTACAACAGCTGGCAGATGAGTCTACAAGTAAACAGTGGATGGTTATTAGGATTGGGTGATGATGATGATAAAGATAAAAAGTACAGACTGTGGATCACCTGGGTGGCTCAGTTCGTTAAGTGTCCAACTCTTGATTTTGGCCCAGATATGATCTCAGGGTCGTGAGATCAAGCCCTGTGTCCGGCTCGGAGCTGGGCTTGGAGTCTGCTTAAGATTCTCTCTCTCCCTCTCCCTCTGCCCCTCAGTCTTGTGCACTCTCACTCTCTCTAAAACAAAAAAGAAAAAAATACAAACTGAAAGGTGCAAATATTTTTCAAAGCATAAAGTCTAAGTGGACACCGTTGGTGAAGGAGTTGCTACCCAACCTGGACTACCCCGGTCTGACCTGGGAGAGTGGAATGACTCCCAGAGCTAATTTCCTAGGGCCAAGGAGATACTTTAGCTGCCCCATCTCATCTCATATTTTGGTATTCACAGCTTCCAGAGCTTCTGAACCACCAGGGCATCCTGTCCATCTTTCCATCCCTCCATCCACCCATCCCTCCACTCACCCATCCCTCTACTCATCCATTCCTCCATCCACCCATCTCTCTATCCACCCATCCATCTATCCATGCCTCCATCCCTCTACCCACCTACCCACCTGCCCACCTGCCCACCCATCCATCCATCCATCCATCCATCTCTCCACCCACCCATCCCTCCCTCCCTCTCTCCACCCACTCATTCATCCACCCATCCCTCCCCATCCATCCATCCATCCATTGCCCATCTCTCCATCCTTCTCTCTCTCTCTCTCTCAGGTTAAAGTGCCACAACAAATGCACCAAAGAAGCCCCTCCTTGTCATCTCCTGATCATCCACCGAGGAGGTAAGTATTTAACACTCGCTACCCTAGGGGTAGGCTGGGGCGGGGCTCCTGCAGACCCTTGGAGATAGCTGTCCCATCCAGGCCATTTCCGGGTACCTCTTGTCCCCTGATACTTGCCTAATTTTTCCCCTCTGACACTTTTCTTCCTGACATCTGTCTCTTCATCATCTCTGGTGCCTGCTCCCCCTCTTCCTTGCCCCTCTGCTGGTCTCTGATACTTTGGCCCCCAGAGTCATCTCCCCCTTCCTAAGTCTTTTTCTCTCATACTTGTCTCTCCTAATTTCCACTCTCCTCTCTTTCCCCCCAATCTTATTGCTTTTCTTTCATGCTTAGAAAGAGTGCTGGCTGAGTGCTCCCTGTGATGTGCTCTTTAGACTCAGTTGCTTGGCCCTGCAGAGGTGGGCGTGGGGAGGGGTCGGGCTTGTGTCTCTGGGTTTGGGCCATCTACGTTCTGTCCCCTGGGGCCCTGGAAGTGTCTGGACCAAACTGTCCACGCAGGAAGGTAACAATTACCCTTAGGAGAGCCACTGCCAGCCTTTTACCCTGGGGGGCAGGGAGGGTGGGGAAGCAAGTCAAGTGCAAAGGAAAGACTGGAAGGAAAGGCTTTGCCCTGCCTGCCAGGGACTCAATAGGATGCATCTCCTCGGGAGACCTTGCAGTCCAACCTTGAATATAGTTCCCCTGACTCTTGTCTCATGGGATAGTTATCTCTCACTTTCATTATCTACATTGCAATTCATTCACCGGGGGACCCTCTAGGCCTGTGCTCTTCAATACAGCAGCTGCTAGCCACATCTGACTGTTTAAATTTAGATTAATTTAAATGAAATAAAAGTAAAAATTCAGTGGCTCTGCCACACCAGCCACTTTTCAAGGGCTCAGTGGCCACCGGTGGCTACCATATTGGATAGTGCAGATAACCAACACTTTCCTCATGCTTCTCTTGGGTATCACTGATCCCGAGCTTTGCTATCCAAAGTGCAGTCCATGGATTGACAACCTCGGAATCCCCAGGGAGCAGTGTTGTTGGACATGCATGGTTTCACACACCCCTTCCCACCCTCCCCCCGCCCCGCCCCGAGACCTCCTGAAGAAGAACCTGCCTCTTTCACCGCATCTGCAGGCAGTTCCTCTGCCCCTTAAAGTTAAGAAGCAAGGCCCTAGAGTAGAAGTTGCCGACTCAGGGGCCAGCAGGGCCAAGCAAGGATCCGAAATGAGAGAAGGTGGCCGTGTGAAGCCATGCGGAGTGGAGAGGGAGCCCAGGGGCCGTCTAGAGAGGACAGCCACTCCAGCAGCGATGGAGGCAACGTGGACCTGCTCTGCCTTTTTCTCGTGGTTCCAACAAAAGCCCACATAGTTGTATTAAGACGCTAGCAACTTATTAATCGTTTTAAAATTCTTGCTGGGCAATTCCCCGTCACCCTCCATCTATACGTTGGATGGAGCCTTGGTGCTGACACTGCATATACAACCTGCCGATCTGGGACGGAGTCCCTTCTGGTCCCCACTGTGTCCCTCACAGCTCCCATGGCCTTAGTCAGTGTAGGCTCTGGGGAATCCACCCGTTTTAGAGTGAACCCAAGGGAAATGTAAAGAAGGAAGCAAACTGCTGCCAAAAGTCCTGGGATGTGTTCCGAAGCCCATAGGCTGTTGGTTTTCGATGATCCTTGCGTTGCTTACCTCCACGAGGAGAGGAAATTGCAAGTAAAGGAAAAATATTCAGCCCTTTGCCCCTTCCACCCACATCCTTAATTAAGAACCATCTGTTCCTTGCACAACTGTATACACTCAACGAGGCTATTTTTAAACATGAATTCTCAACAGCTCTCGAGCCCTTGTCTTGGGTCAGCGTCATTGGAGAAATTCCTCTCCGTCGTGGACTCTGCTGGAGCCCAACTCCCGTGTGGAGACCAGAACCAGCCTGCTGCGTGGCGACCGGCTTTCAGAGGCTGACATCTGAAGAAGGGCTCCCTCCCCCCACCCGCCTTCATGGCCGTGCCCCCTTCGCTCAAAGGCAGCAGGTGCCTGTACATGCGAGAGCAATGGATCTTTCCAGAAGTCTGCCAGGTTCTTGCTTCCCCCTCGCCACCCCCCACCCCTGTTGATAGGAAGTTTAAAATATAGTTGGTTTCCATGGAGATGGCAGCTCAGGCTAAGCAGAGAAATTAAATCCCTGGGTCAGTGCAAAGCTTTAACTTTTCTACCAGTACCCCACACCCTGTGCAATAAAAACAGCTAACAAGTAACACTGCCAGAAATCAAATTTGAATTTGAGCTTCTCAATTTGCCCCTCCCCATGGCCCCTATAAGAAGTCCTAATAACAGAGGGGTAACCCAAGGAGGAGCTTGGATAGTGTGGTTTGGATCAGTAAGCATTTATTTACCATCAGCTGTGGGCCCAGCTTCTTGTGTGGCTTCAGGGATGATATTGAGGGGAGGTCTGGACATACTAAGCCTTCCTTTCAGGGATCCCAGTGGCCTGGTTTACGACAAATGTGTTTTGACATGCAGCCGGCTGCCCAGGCCTGAGGAATATCACAAGTAGTGAAGGATGATCCCAACACAGAAGTTAGATGGGGGCAGGGACAGGTGACCATTCTGAGCTTGTCTGTTGATTGCAGACTCTAAGGAATCAGGAACCTCTTGTATTTCAAAGGAGGGTCAAGTCTGAAATGAACCCCAGTGTGAAACAATTATGGTATCGGAAACAAGCTGATAGCTTCAGTTTTATTATTAAAATTTCTAATGGACAAGTCCTTTATCGACAACATAAAAATTTTAGAGACCAGAGAACACCAGATCTTATTACCACAACACCATGACTATCATTTTTGGAGAATTCCCTCTTGCTCCTGGGGGGGCGGGCCTTTGGGGTGGGGTCCGAGCTATGCTCTCCTGGCCTAACCTTTTACGAAAGTGGTACTTAAATTCCCAAATTGCTGTTTTTACCCCTACGGATCCAGCAAGGTTAGTCCGAACAGAGTCCGTCCCGTGTGACATCAACAACCCTCTACGAAAGCCACCCCGGTATTCGGATCTGCACATCAGCCAGACCCTCCCCAAAACCAACAAAATCAGCAAGGTGAGGCTGGGGTCCTGCTGGGTGGGGGCATGCTGGGGCCTGCGGCTGCTGGGGAGGGGCGGGGCGGGGAGCGGGGCTTGCGCGAATGGCTCTGGGAACTGTCACCTCCCAGCCCACCTGGGTTCTCCCTCTTCCCTAAGGTTTGTGTCAAGTAAAGCTTGGGGGCCATCCAGCCATCAGCGGAGAGTCAGTGCGCCAGAAATCTGTCTGATTTAGAGAGAGGACACACAGAAGTGAGAATGAATGAGTCTGTCAAGGAGAGGGCAGTAGGGAGAGCAGGAGAGCCTGAGCAGATTCCTTAGTGGTCCAAACCTGTCCTCTTTGCTCTGTGAGATATTCCGCCATCTGCCAGGATTAACTTTGCAGATGGTTCTGGGCTGACACAGCTGTTGAATCAGACCACCAAGAGATTGGCATGGGGGGTCTATTTCTGAGATCCTGCTGGAGACTCGGTGAATGGATAAGTGGGGGGCCCAAAGCTCTGAGCCTCAGCCAGTTTGGTTGGCTTCTGGCTGGTCCTCACATGGTGGTCAGCTGTGAGCCTCTCTGTTCATCTTTCTCTCCACTGTGGCATGGAAATTTCTGGTATGATTTCCACATCTTGTGTTTGGTCTGTTGGTCAGACTGCATCGGAACTATCCCAGGGCGACTTGCAGCCTTGCGGTAGGAGGCAAAGGCTGCACATGCCAACAGGTGAGTTCTCAAGCTCCCCGATGCTTTCGTGCATTGTGTAGAAGGTGCATAAAGTGTAGACCAACCCAAGCATGTGGGAAGTCAACACCTGTGTTCAGTACCCAGAGGAGCATCAAGATGGCTGAGTGACCTCTCCCTGGCAAGGCTCAGCCTCGCGACTCTGCATCAGCTGGAGAGAGCATCGGCCCCTCCCCAGCCCACCCGCCACACAGCAGCCAGAGTAATTCCTAATGAATGTAATTTGAATGTCCTTCTCTGCTTAAAAACTATCCAGTAGCTTTCTACTGCATTTAGAAAACAAATCAAGCTCCTTACGGCAGCCTGCGAGGCTATGAGTAATTTGGCCCCTCACTCCATCTCTGACCTCCCTTTGCATGCCTCCCCACCAGAGCCCATATGTTCTCTCTCGAGCGCGCTATCACCCACCGTTTCTACTACTAGCTCTCATTCAGTCACCGTCTGGCTTGTTGCAGCATCATCTGAGCAGTTGATAGCTTGGCCTCTGAAGTCAGGCAAACCTTGCAGTCAACCTTGGCTTCCCCCCACTTACTAGCTCTGAGACTCTGTGCAAGCCACTAATTTTTCTCGGCCTCAGTTTTCCCATATGTGAAATGGGTATGTTCCAGTTATCTACCACTGTACAACAAAGCGCCTCAAACTTACTGGTGTACCATAGCCTTGTAATGATGCTTGTGGAGTCTGAGGGTCAGGAATTAGGACAGGGTACAGTGGGGATGGCTGGGCTCTGCTCCATGATGTTCAGGGACTCACCTGGGAAAACGCACACAGCTGGGGGCTAGAATCCTCTAGAACAGAGATTGGCAAACTATGGCTTACAGGCCAAACCAGCCCAGCACCTGCACCCATTTTTGTGACTAGAGTTATCTTGGAATGAGCCATACTCATATTGTCTATGGCTGCTTTCACACTACAGGTGGGAATTGAGCGGTTCCAGCAGAGACCACGGGATCTCTTATAAAGCCTAAAATACTTACCATTTGGCCATTTCAAGGAAAAGTTTGCCATCCCCTGGTCTAGAGCCTGCTTCCGTGTTTGGAATGGGATGCGTCAGAAGCAGGGTTCATCAGAGACTCAGTGGGAGCATCTACATGTGGACTTGCCTTATGGTTTGAGCTTCCTTACAATACAGTGGTTTCGGGGTAGCAGGTCTCCTACATGGCAAGTGAGGGCCCAAAGAACAAGTGTTTTAGCCAACCGAGACTTTTATAACCTAGCATTGTAACAGCCAGGAGTCTTGATTTGTCCCTAGCCAAGGGTTGGTATATATGTGCACCATACTGATGGGGACTGTCATACTCCTACTCAGATTCAAGGGGAAGAGGCATAGATCCCACCTGTTCATGGGAGGATTCCAAGGAATTTGGGGCCACGTTTTAAAGTGTCCATGGTGGAAGCGCCTGGGTGACTCCATCGGTTAAGCGTCTGCCTTCAGCTCAGGTCATGGTTTCAGGATTCTGGGATCAAGCCCCACGTCGGGCTTCCTGCTCAGTGGGGAGCCTGCTTCTCTCTCTCCCTGTCCCTCTGCCCTTCCCTTTGCTCATAATCACTCACTCTCTCTCAAATAAATAAAATCTTTAAAAAATAAAGTGTCTATGGTGGCTAGGAAGAGCACCAACCTCAGAGAGTTGTTTTGGGGATGAAATGAGAAATCAACATAAAAGCATTTAGTATGGTTCCTGGCACATGGTAAGTGCCCAGAAATTTCGAGAAGCCATTATCAGATTCAGGCTTGAGCTTCCAATCCAAATGTCAGGCAGGCTCCACTTCTTCTTTGTTATTTGCAAAGGATACATATAGGTCTCTAGAAGAAGGGATTTCCCACCTCGGGGTTGCTTTGGGAACTCAAATTGTTCAGCTCCTAAGAAGTAATTGTTGCTTTGGGAACTCAAATTGTTCAGCTCCTAAGAACTATAACCCATCCTTTTCTTTGTGACATCTTAGGGGGCAGGTTGCTCAGAGCATCTTGAGACCTTCCCCTCTGGCTTTGCAGGCACCATGAGCCTCTGGATCGGATGGGACAGAAACACAGGTCAGATAGATCAGTGACTGTGACATTGTTCTGCTTGTCTGCCAGCAGGAGAATTTGATAAGAGAAATAAATTAACCTCTATTTAGAAAGCAGCTTTGACTTGAAGGTGGACAGGATCTATCACAGAGCTGGGTTATTTTTTCCTCTCTTTCTCTTCTCGCTGGCTTCACACAGATTCTTTTTGTCAGGCAATGATGTGGTTAGTGCAATAGATTTCTGAGCCAATTTGGTCTGAAGACTTCCTTTTCATTACTCTGTCTCCTCTCCTGTCTGGCTCAGTCAATCCAGGTTCACAAAAAGCCTAGCTTTCTCTCCCAACAGAATAGTGAGAGTGTGCATTTTGGAGTCAGAAGGCCTGAGCATGGAACTTTGTTTCTTCATTGACTAAGTAGTCATAGCAAGCTCTCTCTGCCTTGGTCCCCTCCACCCCCAATCCCCATAAAAGAGGCAGGATGATAGCAGATGTGATTGGGATCGTGGAAAGGATTAGATGCAATGATATGCGTAAATTATTTAGTTCAACACTGGTTACTCAGGGCCTAGAATGGCTTGATGATGAAGAGGACAGAATGAGGAGGGGGAAGAGGAATAGAAGGAGGAGGAGGAGGAAGAAAGAGGAAGAGGGAGGAAGAGAGGAAGAGGAGGAGGAGATGGCGGAGGAGCCAGAGAGGAGGGGGAGAAACCGCAGCCTCTGCCAGCTCCTTGGGGGACCAGTCTACAACACTCACGCTTCCACCTCAAGGCATCCAAATCCCATCTGCAGTGGTGTCCAAGGCTGCAGATCTGCCTGCTGCCATGATGCTATTTGAAGCAGCCGCATGCCGGCTTGCCCTTTTCAGCTGGTCTTGCACTCTGGCCATCTCCTCAGACCTGCAGCAAGACCATGAGTCGTTGTTCTGTTCTTCCATCACGACCTTGACTCAGCTACTCTTTGTAGTCTGCTCCAGGCTGTTACTGTTGACTGGTTTCCTCATCCTCTACCTTCCTCTCTCTGTGTCTTTGCTTCAGCCGCCATGTAGTTCCTACTTCTCACAACCTTGGCTTATTTGTTTTCTGGCCTATTGTGGCTCTTCTGTTCTCTTTGAACCTCATCTTCTCTCTGCCTGTGCTCCTAATGCTGTTTGCTATTCTTCCTGTCAGCCAGCTCATCTTTTCATTCCATATCATAGTCATGGGCCGACTGCCATCTTGTTCTGACCTGTGGTCCTGTGTTGGCGATGAGCTCTGAAGGTCACAAGACAAGTACGGCTGTTTAGGACTGTCTATTTGGCACCATCTATTGGGTTGGAGGGTAGGGACGGTTTCCTTAGGAAAAGCCCATGAGAGAGGCAGTTACCATCACCACCATGTCCAGACCAGTGCACAACTGGGTAGAATGGGAACCTGGGAGATGAGCATGCTTCTGTTTGATTCCTGAGTCAGCTGTGAATTTCTTAGGACTTGGCACAATATTGTGTTTCTGCTCTGGGCTGAAGTTAGGACCTGGCCCACCAGATCTCTGTATGACTCCAGCAAGTCACTCCCTGCTCTCCCGAGTCTCAGTGTCCCTGTTTACAGAATAAGGGGTTGGACTGGGAGGTCTCTGAAGGATGTCTCTGCATCTTAACTGTGCTCAGAAAGAGGAATTATGCCACTAGCCCTTCCCAGAATGATCTGGTAGAGTTTGGAGTGCAACCTCTAATTGCTGGTCCCATCGGGCCATAGATCTGGGTCTGACCAGAAGAAGGAATTTTCCCTCCTATTACAGCAATTCGGCCAAGGAATGTGGACGCCATATGCAGTGCTCTCTGGGGATGATTCTGTGTACTCACAACAGCCCTGAGCTACAAAGATAAGAAAGACCTAATTTCTACCCTCAAGGAGGTAGAGATAATTCCTTTCTCCCCTCTCTCCCTTTATCTTGCCTTCCAGTTCTCCTTCTGTTCCATTAGCTCACTTATTCATATAACACTTATTGCTATCTCTTACATTTTTATTCCTGTGCTAAGTTCTGCAGATTCAAAGATGAACAAGACACAGTCTAGTAGAAGGAGATAGAGTTTTTTCCTCCATCCCTCTCTCCTTCTCTTCATCCCTCCAACCCTCCCTCCTTTGATTTCTTTCTTATTTTCCTTCCTTTTGGCTTCATCATTTCCTTCATTGCTGGTCCTTCCAACCAGTGGAAGGACCACAGTGTGCCTGGCGTGTTTCTAAGTGCTGAGAATAGGGAGCTCCCAGCCTGGAGGATGAGACAAACAAGTAGGCTGAGAAGTGACTGGGTAGAAGCAAGAACTGAAGCCGAGGGAGTCATGCAGAGCTAACACTAGGAGTGAATAATGGGCCTTACCTGGTGGAGCAGGCGTCAAGGGGAACTTCTCAGAGGATGGAAGAGGTGAGCTGTGTCTTCTAGGCAGACTAGGGCTAGACAGATACTCCAAGTAGAAATAACGGCATGTCCCAAGCCTTGAAGATGTGAAGTGGCCTCGTTTGTGTTGGGGACTGTGATTTTTTCCCTCTCACCCAGAAATAATGCAGCACCCCTTCCTGATGAGGTAGGGTCAGTGGAGGTGTGGTGGAGAGTCGGGACATATCCCACCACCCATCATTAATGAGGCTATTCCCCATGTCCTTGGTGTCAGTGGATTACATGAGGAGTAGTGATGAGGCACTCCTACTTCCCCCAAAAAGAGTGTATCAGTGGAGGCCTATGAAGGAGCTGAAATTCCCACCCCCATCCAGTAACAGTTAGGGGAACCCTCCTGCCCTCAGGTGCCAATGGAGCAGAGAGCCTAGGCATCTGTCCTACTCAGCAGTAACAAGACAACACATGCCCTCTTCCCTGCCAGGGTAGTGTCACAAGAAGCCAGCTAAAGCAGAAGGTTTCAGTAAGACCCAGCATCTCAAAACCTAATACCCAGATGTCCAGGCTTCAGTGAAAAATCACTTGTCACACGAAGAGTCAGAAAGATCGCAAACTAAATGAAAAAAGACAATCAGTAGATGAGACGAGTGAGATTTTGCAATTATCTGACAAAGATTGTTAGAGTAGTCATCATAAAAATGTTTCAATAAGTGATTGTGAACAATCTTGAAACAAATGAAAAAATAGGAAATTGCTGCAAAGAAGTAGAAAGTCTCAGCAAATAAGTAGAAGTTATAAAGCATGGCCTATGAAAGATTTAGAACATATTACTAGGAAATACAGTCATTAACATTAAAAACTCAGTGGAGAGACTCGGCGACAGAATGGAGGGCAGAGGAAAGAATATGTGAGCTTGAAGATAGAGCAGTAGAAATTAGACAGTGAATTAAAAAAAAAAATGAGTAGAGCCTCAGGGACCCTTGGGACAACAATAAAAGGTATAGCGTTGGTGTTGTCAGAGTCCTAGAAGGAGAGGAGAAAGAGGTCAAGGCTCAAAACATTCTCCAAGAAATAATGGGCAAAAACTTCTCAAAATGGGCAAAAGACATAAACCCTTGTTCTTATTTTTCTGATTCAGAAGCTAATACACATACTATATTCATGGATTGGAAGACACAACATAGTTAGATGTCAGTTTTCTTCAAAATTGATACCCAATTCCTATCAAAATCCCAGCAAGATTTTTTTTATAGATAAAGACAAGATTATTTTAAAAGTTATATGACGGGCGCCTGGGTGGCTTAGTGGGTTAAAGCCTCTGCCTTCAGCTCAGGTCATGATCTCAGGGTCCTGGGATCAAGCCCCACATCGGGGTCTCTGCTCAGCAGGGAGCCTGCTTCCCTCTCTCTCTCTGCCTGCCTCTCTGCCTACTTATAATCCCTCTCTCTGTCAAATAAATAAATAAAATCTTTAAAAAAATAAATAAAAAATAAAAGTTATATGAAAAAGCTAAGGAACTTCAATAGCTAAAAACAATTTTGAAAAAGAATGAAGTGGGCGGAATCAGTTTGCCTGATTTCAAAGCTCGTTATATAGTTAACAGTAATCAAGACCAAAGAGGATATACAGATGGCAAGTAAACACATGAAAAGATGTTCAATATCATTAGCCATTAGGAAAATCCAAATTAAAACCACAGTGAAATATCATGACCCTCCTATCAGAATAGCTAAAATAAAACATAGTGATGACACCAAACACTGGCTAGGAGGCAGAAAAAATCAATCACTCATACACTGTTGGTGTAAAATGGTGTAGCTGCTCCAAAGAACAATATTTGCCTTTTCTTTAAAAATTAAACATGCAATTATCATGCTGTCCAGAAGTTGCACTCCACACTTTCGTTTGTACAAAACCTGTACATGAATGTTAACAGCAGCTTTATCCACAGTAGCCACGGAGGGGAAACAACCTAGCTGTCCTTCAGTGAGTAAATGGTCAAACACACTGGGATACATCCATGTCATGGAATACTGCTCAGAGATCAAAAGGAACAAACTATTGATACACTCAACAGCTTGGAGGAATCTCCAGAGAATTCTTCTGGGTGAAAAAAAAAAAAGCCAATCCAGAAAGGTTGCATACCGTATGATTCCGTTTATATAGCATTCTTGAAATGACAAAATAATAGAAATGGAGACTAGATTAGTGGTGTCTAAGGTTCGAGATGGGAGGGAGAGAGAGGGAAGTGGGGGTAGCTACGAAAGGGCAATGCGAGGAATCCCCGTGGTGGTGGAATTGTTCTATATCTTGGCTGCATCCGCTCAATGTCTGCGTTGTGATATTGTGCTATAATTTTACAAGACGTAATCATCAGAGAAAACCAGGTAAGGATGTGCGAGATCTCTGCTACTTCTTAAAACCGCCTGTGAATCTGCAGGTATCTCAGATAAGAAGTTTAATTGCAAATTGTGTCACCAACATAATTGCTACCATTTATTGACAGTCAAGGGCCAATGCTAGGGGCATAGGTGCCTGGGTAACCTCATCTAAACTTCACAGCAGACCCAGCAGGTGGGGTTTCTTAGCCCACGTGAGGGACGAGGAGAGGCCGAAGCTCATGGAAGTGAGTGTACTTGGAGGCAGTGGGAGCGAGTGCGTTCTGGGAGGGTAACACGCACACCCCAGGCACCCATTGGTCAGCCAGATGGAGAGTGTCCATTTCCCCTTCCTCCGGCCCCCCGATGCTGGTTGGGGTTCGTTACGCTGACTCTGGAGTTCGGCAGGTGAACATACCTATTGTCAAATAACCGGCTCATACAAAACCATTCTCAGGCCCCCGCGGCCCGTCGGAGTGATGGACCTCAGTAATGCAGGGACCAAGTAACCAGTGTCCTGTGAGGGGACAGGTTAGGTGCCCCAGAGAACACTTAGTTCTGCTGGCTCTGAGAATTGCTTTTACAGGACGTTGATGTTTGCTGGTATTACTCTCATTTTACAGCAGGCAGAGCTGAGGACCGGAGAGGTTAAGCATTTGGTCCCGGACGCAGGGGGAAGGGGTGGCTATAGGATCTGAGTCTGGATTTGCCTGACTTGGGCGTCTGCTGGGCTCAGTCTCCTGCGGTTGCCATAACAACTGACCACAAACTGGGGAGCTAGAACAACAGATATTTATTCTCTACCAGTTCTGGAGGCCAGGCGTCTGAAATCAGGGCGTTAGTGGGGTTGGTTCCTTTTGGAGGCTCTGAGAGAGAATCCGTTCCCTGCCTCTCTCTGAACCTCTGGTGGCTCTGGCCGTCCTAGTCGTGGCTTGGCTCAAGAGATGTGGCAGTGTGATCTCTACCTCTGTCTTCACGTGGCTTTTCCATCTGTGTGTGTCTCTTATTTTCCATTTCCTATAGGGACACTCGATATTGGATTTAGGGCGCACCTTAATCCAGAAGGATCTCCTCTTGAGATCTTTAATTACATCGGCAAAGACCTTTTTCCAAAGAAGGTCACATTCTGAGTTTCCCAAGGGGCAGGTCTTTTGGGGGACACTGCTCCTGATACCCCCCCCCGCCACCAGGGGCCATTGTGAGGGTGCACACGTGGATTCCATCCTCATGTTCACTTAGAGCTGGCTCAGGGTCCAGGAGAGGCGGTGGCGCCTCCAAATGACATGTGAGGGGAGGAGCTGAAGGCTCGCTCTCGCGCTCTCTCTGGAGCTGTCAGGCTGTTGATTCTTTAATAAACACTCGGGAGGAGAGGTGTTAGGATGAGAAGAGCACTCTGGGCACCTCGGCGTGGGGCTTTCCCAAATCGAAAGGCACAGGGAACATGGCTGTCACCTACGTGGCTTTCATTACGTGGTAACCTTTCGCTCTGGAGTCCAGGCAGCGGGCGGGAAATTGATGCCAGGAACTGTTCCTTCCACAGCTGGATGCAAACCAGCTGGTGGGTGGGGATGATGAAGCAGGTGGGACGTAGGAAGGGTCTGGTGGCTAAGGGAAGGGGGGCTAAGGATGCTGGCGTGGGGTTCCTTCCTGCTTGCTCACTCTCACTGCTGTGTCTCTGCTTCTCTGCCTCCCCCTGGCCCCTACCCTGTTTTCTTTCTGCAGGACCACATCCCTGTCCCTTACCAGCCAGACTCTAGCAGCAACCCCTCATCCACAACGTCCTCCACGCCCTCCTCGCCAGCACCCCCCCTCCCTCCCAGCGCCACGCCGCCTTCTCCCCTGCACCCTTCCCCTCAGTGCACGAGGCAGCAGAAGAACTTCAACCTGCCAGGTACCTCTGCACCTGGGGCGTCGCAGTGGGGGGGGAGGGGTCGGGCTCGAACCAGTGGCATGTCCGGGTCTGTCCGTGCCTAAAGGCAATGTGTTGAAGACACGCGGCTGAGTCTTCCCATAGGCAGGGCAATCACCACACTATTATCCTATCTGATCTTTAGGGTAGCCCGAAGTAAGCCTTCTCGGCTCTATTTTACAGATGAGGACACTGAGGCTCAGAGAGGTCAAGGGACTTTTGGTCAACAGCAACCCAGTGTCTCCAACTAGGTGTCAGTCATGGGCTGGGGCGCGGGGGGAAGGTGCTCTACTCAGCTGGCAGTTGTCTCGTGAGCTAAATAGCTTGGGCTTGGCATCACGATCCTGGGGTCACAGCTGCGCAAGGCTGCATTCAGACGGAGTCTCACTCCAGATGTCAGGGTAGGGCTTGGGACGAACAGCTGGAGTCCTGGATTCAGTGTCCGGTTCTGCCGTGTTCATGCCATGTGGATCTGACTTCAGCTTTCCCACCTCTGAAAGGATATGGATGGATAAGAGGATCCAGAAGCTTCTCCCAGTCCACGAATTCCAGGGCACCTGGCTGCTGACCTGAAACCATGCACCAGGCAATGAGATGCTGCAGAAGCCACTCATGAGATGTTTGGGTTCTTGGCCTCTTTATCATTACACTTAAGAAAGAGCTCTCTCTCTGCTCAGATGGGGCAGATCTAAAAGTGCGCCCACCTCTTCTGAGGTCCGGCCCAGCTCACTGCCTCTTTCAAGGCCCTAAGGACTTCCCAGCTTGGCCATATTTGCAGCACCACAGCTGATGGCAGGAAGGAGGCTGGTGAGATGAGATCTGGCTTGGCCGGTGGGAACCAGAATCTAGATCTGTGTTGTTCAATATGGTGCCCACTAGCCACATGTGGCTATTTAAATTTAAATGAATTAGAATTAAATATAATTAAAATTTTAATTCTTCAGCCACATCAACCACATTTTGATTACTCATTAGCCACTTGGGGCTGGTGGCTGCCATATTGGCCAGTGCAGAATACAGAACATTTTTATCATCACAGAAAGTTCCACTGGACGGTGCTGATCTGGAGGCTGATTTCCACTTGAGCCAGCAAGCTTCATGCATGGGGAGGAAATCCAGGCCCTCAGCCACGGGTCACACTTCCAAACCCAATGAGCCACGAGTGAATGACAAGTAGAGAAATGGGGGCCCAGTCCCACACCTAGGCAGCACCCAGATACAACTACTGATTTAAGGACAAGCTGTCGCCTGCCCACATTGTTTGGATCTGGGGCTATGTCCGTAGGAATAGGGCACATTTTGAAGTCTTGACAATATGGGGATTTTTTGTGAAGTTCAAGCCTGAGGCGGTCTTGTATCTGTCTGGTGTGAAGGCCACTCAGTTGGCAGCCCCCAAGGACCGTAATGTGAATCAGCAGCTAGAATCATCTCAGCGTGTGCTTCCCCGAGTCAATTAAGCCAAAATTGCCCACTATGTCCACAGGCTGGGGGCTCCCACTGCCGCCTCCAGGGTGGTCCATTTCCACTTCCCGGGAAGGGGGTGAATGGAAGAAAAACCCTTTGACACTTCATGACCCCCCCAAATCTGGGGGAAGTGGGTCTGGGTGCTTTCTTAGAGCTGCTCGACCCAACCCCTGGACACTGACTTTGGGTACTGTCCCTGAAACTGTGTGCTGCTTGCTTAATGACCAGGGGCTGAGAAAGGACCTCTTAAGGGAGAACCGTGTGTCAGAATGCCACAGCTCTTTCTGTCCCTCCAAGACTCTGCTGGCATCTTTAGACAAGACACGTGGCTAACCAGGGGTGATCACTGTCTCCCTGAGCTTCTTCATTCCTTCGGTTGGGTCCCCGAGGCAGGATCCTCGCTGATTGGCTGCTCGCTTGCCCGTGGATCTGCACGTCCTCCGGAGCATCTCATAACAGTGACATTTGGGCAGTGGGCTAAGCGGTCCTCTGAGTGAAGGCACTTTAGAACAGCAGTTAAGAGTATGAGCTCTGGAGCTGGGCTCCTTGGGGTTCAAATGCCCGCTCTACTACTTAATACCTGCATCTTGCTGAGCACATCAGTTACCGCTCTGTGCCTCTGTTTCCTCCTCTGTAAAATGGGAGTAATAATAGTATCTACTTCACAGAATCATTGAAGGACTAAACCTCATCATACAGGTATAGAGCTGAGCAGAGTGCCTGTCCCATTGAAGATCTAAACAAATGCTGGGGCGCCTGGGTGGCTCAGTTGGTTGGGCATTTGACTCTTGATTTCAGCTCAGGTTATGATCTCAGTGTCGCGAGATCGAGCCCCACATCAGGCTTCATGCTGGCGTGGAGCCTGCTTGAGATTCTCTCTCTCCCTCTGCCCCTCCCGTGCTCTCTCTCTTAAAAAAAAAAAGACAAAACAAAACAAAAAAAACACCATGACCACCATTTTTGACATTTCCCACCATCACTGCTAATTCATACGGGCCTCATCAGAATTCTGGAAAGAAAGATGAAATCCCCATATACCCTGGTGTTAGGAGTAGAAATTGAATTCAGCCTTCTGAGAAGGTAATTTTGCATTGTCTATCAAAGTTTTGTATGTACATTCCTTGGACCAGCAATATCACTTCTAAGACTTTATATACGGATATGCTTGCAGAGAGCACAGGGATCTGTACATAAGGATTTCGTTGCAATAGTGGAAAATCTGGACTCAACCCAAGAGGGGAATGGTTGATTACAATCAACAGGGCAATGATTGATACACTGTAATGTATCTGCATTACAAATATCCAGTCGCCCTTAAAAAGAATGGGGTGGCTCCTTGTAGATATCCTGACATGAAAGATATCCACAATATCATTTAGGTGGAAAAATAACTGATTTGCAAAGCAGTTGGTATAATAACATCCTTCGTATTCTAAAATAATTAGATATGGTTGTATACGTATGTTTATATGTGTGTGTATATATACTTTTATATTTGTATATGCACAAAAAAAGTCTGCAAGAACTTTATGGCAGCTGTTTCTAAGAAGAAGAATTTTACTTTATGCATTGCTACAGTGTATAGAATACCAAGGAGCATGCAACAGTTTTATAACTGAATGGTAATAATAAAATACAATATTGAAATGGTAAGCAAAATAGGACCTTCCAGAGGAGCAGCCGGATCTTCTCCTGTGACTTAGGAGGTTTTAGCAAAATTCCCTCAGAATGACAAGTGCCTGTCCTGTTCATATCAGGCCCTAGTCACTGTCACACTCTCAACTGTGAGCCTTTGCTGTTGGGGAAACTGCTTTGACCATGGTTCCCTGCCAGTTATTGAGTTTTCTAAAGACCATTCCAGGTAATACTTGGCATAACCCATCCCCAGCATTGACTGATCTAGAACGTTCTTTTCCAGAAGGGTCCATGGGGTTAATAGGCATTTGGCTCACTTGTTAACATGACATATGAAATAAGAGTTTTTAGTTGGGAAACCAAGTGCATTAGGCACAGACTTGGTAGGATTTATAATTGACTTCCTTGTTCTCCCACCACACACTTCCAAATTCTGGGCCATATTCGACCAGGCGAGTGGCTCGGGGGTGTTTCCTCCTGTCCAGAACTGCCCACCTCCCCTCACACTGCATTCACCCATCTGTTTCCATAACACATATTTACTGAGCATCTACTATGTACCCGTACTATACAAGGCACTAGGTAAGAAGCAGTACACAAACCAGCCATGCCCTGTATGAGTTTCCAGTGGCTGCAGTGATAAGTCACCACAAGCTTAGTGGTAAAAACAGCCCAGACATATCATCTTACAGTGATGGAGGTCACGAGTCCAGAGTCAGTTTCACGGGGCTAAACATCAAGGTGTCCACGGGGCTGGTGTCTCCTGGGGGAGCTAGGAGAGAACCCACCTCCTTGCTTTTTCCCAGCCTGGAGGAGAACAAGTGTAGGTTGAAAGGTCAGAGGGGGCTGAGGTCCAAAGATGGGGGAGAGCTGACCAGGCAGAGGGAGGGGAGCATGTGCAAAGGCCCTGCCCCAGGAAAGAGCTGAAAAAACGTCCCAATGACTCGAGTGCCATGAGTAAGGGAAAATGGCACCAGGTAGGACTCAAGGCTGCAGGGAGGAGGCCTGGCAGGGCCTTGCAAGGCATGGCAGGAATCTGGGTTTTATTTAAATCTGAATTTTATTTAAAAGGTGTAGGCACGAGATGACTTATCCTCCCTGCTTCCTTCTAGATCCTTCCTTCTCAAAAACTATTCAGGCTGCTTTTGGGGGAGACCTTAGGGAAGGCGGGTAGGAAGGAGGGCTTCAGAGTAGAGGTGACCTCAAAGTGGTCTGCTTATGTCTCTGGCCTCCGGGCCACCCGAAGCCTCCCAGTTCCCCTGAGTCCTCTTCTGTTCCAGAGAGCGGGGAGCCACTCAGCTTTCCTGAACAGGCCACTCGGGTTCATCAGCTTCCCGTTGGAGCTGCTCCTCACTGGGGACTGTTGTCAGCAAGGATGCGCTCACGGCCACGCCTTGCCTCCTCTCTGGCCACTGTCTCCTTTTCGGTCATCAGGAACGAGCTGTTCTCTGGCACACAGAGGGGTCGAGGAAGGGGCTGCTCTGCGCTTGGAGGCATTTGCCTGAGTCCCTTTGCCTGACACCTGTCCCTTTTCAGAGCAGTGTCTCCTCTCCCTCCCCCTGCTGCTGCTCTGTGAAAGAATGTAACTGCTAGCTAGCCTTTTCTGCAGACACTGAATGCCCCGTCCCAGTTGGGGAGGGAAGAGATCAGCTAAACCGCTTGAGAACCCCGGGTAGTTTTTCCTTTTTAATTTTAGCCCCTTATGGACTGGGTGCAATGGAAAAAAAAAAAAAAAAGCCTGAGTTCTCTAACAGAAGAAGGTCCTTGAAATCACAGAGGTTGGTTCTCTTTTAAAGCTCTGCTGTGTGACTTCGAATGAGTTGCTTCCCATCCCGGGCACCTCATTTTCCAGAATTAGAAAATGCATCCGTTTGGATTCCAACTATCTGGGATATGTGGGGATTGCTGTGCTAGAAGAGAGCTGATTAATTCCACAAACGTGAGTCGTGCACCCACTGGTGCAAGGGCCCACGGGATCCTGAGATACCAACACTTGCTCTGTGTCCTGGGGGAGTTTATAAATCAGTTCCAACCTCAGGGGCAGCTAATGACTTTGCTCTTTGAAATAGATTTTCTCTTAATTATAAATCATTCTTGTCTGTTTATTAAGAGAGTTTAGAAAGATATTGGCTTAACCCTTGCAGCTAATGCTTATTCAGCACTACTATGCACTCTGATCTCATGTAAAGATGATCTCAGCCCTGGGAGGAAAGACTGTTATTATCCCCATTTTACACACATGGAAACTGAGGCTCAAGAGAGAGTTGCTCAAGCTTTTACAAACAGCCAAAGGATGAGCCAGGATTCGACCTTCTAGGATCAGCCTCCTACTCCTGCTGTCCAACTTGTCTTTTTTTTTTTTTTTAAGATTTTATTTATTTATTTGTCAGAGAGAGAGAAAGCACAAGCAGGGGAGTGGCAGGCAGAGGGAGAGGAAGAAGCAGGTTCCCCGCTGAGCAGGGAGCCCGATGTGGGACTTGATCCCAGGAGTCTGGGATCATGACCTGAGCCGAAGACAGCTGCTTAACCAACTGAGCCATTCAGGCATCCCGTCCAGCTTTGTCTTTGCTTTAAACTGAAGTCAGCAAACTTTTTCTATGATGAGTCTAACAGGAATATTTTAGACTTTATGGGCCAGATTGTTGCAAATATTCAACTATGACATTGTAGTATGACAGCAGCGAGAGACAGCATGCAAATGAATGAATGTGAGAATGTGTTCCAGTAAAGCTTTATGAACAAAAACAGATGATGGTTCAAACTTGGCCCACGGGCCATGGTCTGTCAACCCCTGGCCCCAGCCTCTGATCTGCTCTGTGAATTCTTGGTGAGTCAAGGTGCAAGTCATACGTTGTCCCCGGACATAATGGAATTATTTTTGGAAGCATATTCACCAATTCAGACTCCTATCTGACCCCTTTCCTGCTCACTTCCTCTGCCTGGGGAGATGAAACTGTGTGACCTTCCCAATGCCCTTGATACCCTTGTCCCCCCTGCTCTAGCCCCTCCATCCCACTGGAGTAACTGGTAACATCAGAAACCTCAGGGATATCCAGAACAGCTGGTCTCTGATGGATGAGCCGGAAGTGAAATGAATTGTAGGTGAATCAGCAGCGAAGTTGAGGAAATTTCTTTTATCCCTAAATATAGAGATCAACTCATGCTCATGGTGGGCAGAATAATGGTACCCCAAAGATGGCTATGCTCTATCCCAGAATCAGTGAATATCTTACTTTCTATGTGACTTGTCTTTGCAGGATCCTTTATGGATCCTGAGTTAAGTTAAATTAGGTTGGGAAGATTACCCTGGATTATCCAGATGGAACCACAGGGGGACTTATAAGAGGGAGACAAGAAGGTCAGAGTCGATAGGAAGTGATGTCAGGACCAGAGCAGAGACTGAAGGGATGGGCTCTGGGCCAAGAAATGCAGGCTCTAACAGCTGGAAAAGGCAAGGGATGGATTTTCCTCTTGAGTTTCCAGAAAGAACCAGCCCCGCCCACACCTTGATTTTAGCCCCTTATGACTTACTCCACACCTCTCATACCTCGAGAGTTATAAGAAGGTAAACGTGTTGTTTTAAGCCACCAAGTGCCTGGTAATTTGTCACAGCAGCCACAAGAACGCTCATTCAATGGTCAATGCAGAAAATTTGGAAAACATGGGAAATGCATATTTTTCCAATTTTATTGAAATCTATTTGACATATAACATTGTATAGGCTGAAGGCACGCAACATAATGATTTGATACGTGTAGGAATCTGCGAAATGGTCACCACTCTCGGTTTATTTACCATCCATCTCCACACAGCTACAAATTTTTCTCTTCATGATGAGAACTTTCAAGATCTACACTCTCAGCAGCTTCCAAATATATGAAACAGTATTAACTGTAGTCACTGTGATGCACGTTACCATCAGAGATATCAAGTGCTATTTGTCTTATCACTTGAAGTTTGTGCCTTTTGACCGCCTTCAGCCAGTCCCCTAATTCACCTGGTTCTGTTTCTATGAATATGGTTTTGTCAAATTCCACATATTAAGTGATAGCATACAGTATTTGTCTTTCTCTGTCTGACTTATTTCACTTAGCACAGGGCCCTCGAGGTCCATCCACATGGTTGCCAATGGCAGGATTTCCTTCTTTTTTATGGCTGAATAGTATTCCATTGTATATAAATATACAGGGTGTGTATGTATGTGTGTACACACACACACACACCATTTGCTTTATTCATTCATCCATCAGGGGACATTTGGGTTGCTTCCATGTCTTGACTCCTATAAATAATGCTGCAGTGAACATGGGAGGGTAGATATCTCTCCAGGATAGTGATTTTGTTTCCTTTGGACATATTCTGAGAAGTGGGTTTGCTGGATCCTGTGGTAGTTCTATTTTTAATTGTTTGAGGACCTTCCAGACTGCTCTGCACCATGGCTGCACCAGTTTGAATTCCCACCAACGGTGCCCCACACTTTCCCTTTCTCCACACCCCCGCCAGCACCTCTCTCTTACCTTTTTGAGAGTAGACATCTTAATAGGTGTGAGACGGTAGCTCATTGTGTCATAAAGGATTTTTTTAAAGCCTCTCTAATCACTCTGGCTAAGGGAAAAATTAATATTTTAGATTATGGCTTGACAAAGACGTTCTGTAGGTGTATGTGTGTCCCTATAGAGTTAACAAAAATGAGATTGTTCTCTGGTGACTCTCCGAGTTGAGATGCTCTGTTTTCAGGGCTGCAGGTGGGAGGTTGGCTTGGAGGTGGAGAGCTCTGGTTCTTTTATACATGCCCTCAGTCCCTTGTGATTTAGGATGTCTGCAGAAATCTGGGAACCCTCGAGGGTGGATAGAGAACCCACACGGTGGCTGTGGGAGCCTGATTTGTTATTTGAAGGGATAGCCCTGGGACAGCACTGACTTTGGTATTTTCCTTCTTTTGCAAGCGTCCCACTACTACAAATACAAGCAGCAGTTCATCTTCCCAGGTGAGTCCATGGGCTCTCAGCCCCCCTGAGCAGGCCCCCGGGAGAGGCATGCATTGCTGGAATGGATGAAGGTGAGGGTTGTTGGGGTGGGCAAGCTCAAAGAGGGCGGCCGTGGAACCACCAGCCCCCAGGATCATGGTGAACCGTGGAGGTGGGAGAGGAGAGGCTGGGTGGTCCCAAAGGCACCATGGTACTAAGGAGATCCCGAGGCACAACAGAAAAGCCTGAGAAGGTGGTCTGCAATAGAAGGACGGGCCAGGGTGAGGAGGGGTCCAGAGCCACGTGGTAGGGGAGAGGTGGTCCAAGGGGCTGAGTTGGGCACCAGAAGATGCGAAACCGAGTGGCCTCACCAAGGAGAACTCAGGAGTGGGGGGTGATTTGGAGGCAACCAGCTGAGTGCTTCAGGTCAGAGGCTCGGGGCTCTGGCAACCCCCTCACATCGTCAGTGGGACATTTTGCTCAGGGTGCCATCCTAGAATACTGGTGCATGTGAGCAGGACAAGTTCAAGTGATCGAGGAAGGGGAAGAAGGGATTGGCCAGCCCCAGGGACCCACGATCTGGTGAGAAGTTACTAGCTGCCCCATCTCCCAGGAATCAGGGCTTTGGGGGAGGTCGTGAACTCCATGTTGGGTTTCTGACCATCTCCCGTCCGCTTCTCAGATGTGGTGCCGGTGCCGGAGACGCCGACCCGGGCGCCCCAGGTCATCCTGCATCCAGTGACCTCGAATCCAATGTAAGTGGAACAGAGACCTCCTTCTCCTGTCCTGGATCTTCAGTCTGCTCAGGGTCGCTGTCTTCTTGCTTCCTCTTCCTGGAGTTGATGGAGTGGGAGACTGGGGGAGAGAGAGACTTAGGGAATGACTCAGGTAAAGAGAGGGGGAGAGTGACAGCTTCTCTCAGCCTGGACCCAACGGACAAGCCAGCTCTGCTTCATGTCCTGGCCCTGCTTGTCAAGGGTGACTTCCAGGGGCTGGACCATTTCCTTAGGATCGCCAGACTCTTCTGTGATCAGAAAGATAACTTTCTGCAATAGCTAGAGCTTAATGAAAGAACAGTTATTCTATATCATTGTCCCCCCACCTTTAAAAAGCATAATTGGGGTTCATCTTGCACAAATTGTGCAAGCATAAAAAAGCACAACTTAGGGTTAGACTAGGAATCAGCAAACTACAGTCTATGGGACAAATCCAATTTGCCACTTGTTTTTATAAATAAAGTTTTATTGGAACACAGCCACACCCGTTTGTTTACAACATACTGCCTATGTGGCTTTCAAATTACAATAGGAGAGCTGAGTTGTGGCAACAGAGACTGTAGGGTCTGCAAAGTTCAAAATATTTACCTTTATCTGGCCCTTTATGGACTGAGTTTGCTGACCTCTGGTTTATACCATTATCAGAATAATCTAAGCTAATTTTGGAAAACACGGACTCTTCTGTAAAAAAAGAAAGGAAAAATCATCACTCATAATCATACCACTCTTAGAACTTTGACATGTGTTCTTTCTATTCATATTTTACATACTTGTGATTCATGGTCTCTGCAGTTTCCAGCCGGCTTTGTCATCCCGTAAAGCTATAGCAGCACATTTTTTGTATTTTTCTAGGTTCTTTATAGGCATTGTTTTTAATGACCGTAAAATATCATTATTGATGTAGAAAAATGTCCTTAATCATTTCGCTATTGCCAGATCTTCCATCTTCCCATATTTCACTGTCATAAACAACACTGCAATGAACGTCTTTGCACGCGGCATCTTGAGCGTCCTTGGGACACAGACTGTCTTTCCAGGTGGTCTGTTGTTGGTGTAACCCAACCCAACCCAAACCACCTCCCTTGGCTTCACTTCTTTGGTTGTGGCCAAAATGGGGGGCATGCTAGGGGACCTGATTTCGATTTGACTGGTGCCTTGGTTGTTTGATTGGACACTTTTGCCTCCTTGGTTGGTCTTCTGCTCCCCTAACTACTCCATCCTTTCTGACCCGGGTTACAGACTTTGTTAAAGACCCAAATAGCACATCTGTGAAATCAAAGGAGCAGAAATTTGCCGGGGATATTGTGCTGACATTTAGCTCCGGATCGTTTCTCTGCTGCACATACACCAGTTCCACAATTTGTGCAAGACGAACCCCAGGTTATTAACTGGCAGGCGGGGAGTGCCCATGAAATACAGAGTCAGTAGCTGCCTGCGATCCGCTTAAACGGGCATGGAGGGATGGGCACTAACTCTTCGTGGAAGGAAATAATTTAATTGCCGGGCTACCGGAATCACGCCTCGATGCAAGCAGAGGAGGGCTCCCTGCTTTGTTGTTGGGTGTGAGGAGGAACGCCAGCTGCATTGTTCACCCAGATCTCCCCAAGGCATTAAGTTCCTGGCATCTCAGCTGTCACGGGGTGGTTTCGTCCGCCTTCCCAGCCCGTACTGTAAATAACTCGTTAATATGAAAGCAAACAGCACTTTGTGACCCACCCTTCTTTCCACTTCTTTTCATTCCTCCAGCCTCTCAGGCTGCCTCTCACCCGGAGCCCCTCCAGCAAGTGGACCGGCCCTGTCTGCAGGGTCAGCAACTTTTTGGGGTCTCAGGGTCAGAGCAGTGGCCCCTCAAATGAGGGCTGGGTAGGGGGATCTGCTAAGCTTCCCCAGGGAAAATAGGATGGGGGCAAGGTGTTCATCGTGTTTTTTTTCCTGCCCCTTGCAGCTTTTCTGTGCCTTCAGCAGCCCAGTTACGGTCTCTCCGCAGCACCACACACACGCACGCACACACACACACACACACACACACACACACACACACCCTCTCCTCTGAAAACACACCCCCAGAAACACCTCTCATCCCCATCACATACCATGTGCTCCAACAATCCCTTCACACCCCAGGATATACCCAGCTACACTGTCAACATACAGTGTGCCCCCAACATCCCCAGGAGGTACCCCCAACTCCCATGCACTCAGAACCACCCCTACACAGAGCACATCACACCCACACACGCAAGCACCCTGTGGCTCCCCACACCCACACGCAGCAGGAGCCCACGCTTAGCCCAGCTGCAGCTCAGGACCTCACGACTGCATCACGCTCGTGCGTGGACACATATACATGTGTGCACACACGCACACATATGTGGGCACGCACACACACCTGTGTCTTCCAGTCTACTACGGTTTTGCTCGTTCCCATTCCACGCATCCTGATTTGATGTGATCGGCAACATCCAACCAACTCCAACACTGAGGATTTTCAAAATACATCCAGTAATCTCTCCGGGGCATTTCCATCATACTCCATTTACTCAATTCATACCTAACTTTGGGCCCTTGTCACGTTTAGCCTTTCTGCACAATATCTCCACGCTTGCTTTCGTCCCTTCGGTAGTAACGTAATATTCCTCAAAGTCAGGAGCCAGTTCCAACTCCGTATCCCTCGGACGGCCTCGCCCCTGCCCTGGCACACACAGGTTTTCCCTGTTGTCCGAAAGTGGAGCGTGCCTCTGAAACCTTTCAGGAGCCAAAACAGTGTCAACAGGAGGAAGCAATTATCATTCATTTATAAGGAAAAATTGGGGGTGTTCCCAACCTCCAAACTTTTTTCTTTTTTTTAAGATTTTATTTATTTATTTATTTGACGGAGAGAGAGAGATCACAAGTAGGCAGAGAGAGAGGAGGAAGCTGGCTCCCCGCTGAGCAGAGAGCCTGACACAGGGCTCGATCCCAGGACCCTGAGATCATGACCTGAGCTGAAGGCAGAGGCTTTAACCCACTGAACCACCCAGGCGCCCCCAAAATTACTTCTCTTAGACTTTTCCGGTACCTTAGGACACATCTTGCTAAGGGATGCACAAAATACACAGACACAAAGCCCAGATGCTCGGAGACACAGGTCAAAGCTCTGGTGGCTGGACGCTGAGATGCCGAGGGTAGCTCCCAGGGAAGGAGCTTGGAGGCACCCCTCGCTCTGCTTGGGGTGCGTGCCGCCTCTGTAATGGCTCATTGCAAAACAAAGCTGAATGCAGTGTTCACTTTTTACACTTTCTCATAAAAGCAAAACCCTCTTCGAATTTATTCTGGTAGATATCGATGTAGATCTTTCATAAAAGAGAAGTGGCATGATGCCAACTTTCAGAAAGGGGACGGTGCCTGTAGTCCCGAACCCTAAGCTTCTCCCGTAAGATTCCGAACCCAAGTGAACTTGAGCGGTCGCGTTAATTCTTTCCTAGCAAACACCCAGCACTCTGAGAATTCTTCCACCCATGGCATTTAGGCCAGTGTATAAGGAAGCTGCTACATTAGTGGAAACCGAAGACATAAAGAAAAATGAGCCCCGAGCAGCCCCGAAAATCTATTTAAAACAGTGTCCTTGCCATTGCTTCTTCATGGCGAGGTTATGGATTATTTTAGACGCAAGCGTTGACGTGAATGTTGAGATAAAGCCTTGACGGGGAGGACTCTCATTCCAAGACTCTCCGTACTTGGTTAAACAGGACACCGACCTCCCTTTTCACCTGAGGCTCACATTTATTTTTCTTTCTTTAAAGCTTGGAAGGAAATCCATTACTTCAAATTGAAGTGGAGCCGACCTCAGAGGTGAGATTCGGAGAGGGAGAAGCACCTTTTTCCCGGGGCTGCCCAGCACTTGGCAGAGCCAATGGATGACTTTAATGACTCATGGGGCTTGGGGTGGGGCGGGGCGGGGGGACCCGGTTTGATGGATGTTCTAACTTTGGGGCAACAAGTGGCAGGGGGCCCCTCCCGGCACCAAGCCTAATGGGCCATTATATGGTGTGCATCATGGAAAAGCTAGTTGTGCAGAAGTTGGCAAGAGATTTGCATTCTTAGTTGAAAAATCAGCTTAGAGCCAGGTGAATACCGAGGGGGTCGTGCCCCACTGCCTTCCAAAGAATACACGGGGGGAGGCAGGGTCCCCGGGGGACATGGAGCTTGGAGAGCTTTTGAGAATGTTCTGGGGCTTCTTCCCACTTGCTGAAACTACTGGAGGAATAAATGAAGTGGCTTGGGTTTGAACCATGGACTCCTCAGCCCCGTCACTGTGTCTGGAAGTGAAGGGAGTAGAGCCCAGAGAAAATTATGTTCTTTCTGCAATTACCAAGCTAGGTGACAAATGATCTGGGGGAAGCCAGTGGAAAGTGTGTCATTTCTCCCGAGTGTGCCACGAGGGACAGCTTGCTCAGGTTCGGGGTCAGGAAGACCTCAGGCTGCCTCATCAGGCCCCAAGCCTCTGGGAATCCCCACCGGCTGGGGCTCCTGCTGCTTCCTCACTCAAGCAAAAGAATCCAAGGGCCAGGGCACTCCCGGCCACCACGCTGGGAAGGCAGGTCCCCGGACCTTCAGCGTCTAATGATTGTGGTGGTCACACCTAAGCGTTCCTGGGCCCTGTGGGAGTGTGGGGACAAAAATGCAGAGTTCTGGCCCTGGCCTGCTCTTTTCTGATTCAGCTCTGAGTAGGGCCCAGGAATCTGCATTTTTCTCTGGAAGCCCAGGGGCTGTTGGATACAGATGGTCAGGGGTGTGCAAGGGACTTCGGAGGCTTTCATCTCTTGAAAACCTCACACTGTTGCCGGGGGTGAGGGCGGGTTTTATTAGCTTTACTTTATGATGAAAGAAGGAAGTCTCAGAGAGGTCAAGCAGTTCACCCAAAGTCACACAGAGGCCACATTCCAGCTCATTTTGTCTGATTCGTAAGCCCTCCTATGAGCCTCCCTTCTACGCCCCGTCACATGCTCTACCGACTGAGCCAGTCAGGCAGCCCTTCCCCAAGGAGACTCCCATTGCCCAAACCAGGAGCATCCAGCAAACCAGCATGGGTAGTCCCCCAGCATTTCTCCTCTATGAGCCTCAGTTTCCCCCTTGGCAAAAGAGCGTTGGACTGTCACGATCTCCCTTTCAGCTCCTTCATCTTCTACGATTCTAGACAAGAGCGACCTGGGGCAAACAGATACATGTTCCCACTAGCCGAAAATGCACCAGACCCCGGGGGAACTCGTGCGAAGGCAGGGCAGTGGCAGGCGCCGCTCTGACCGCTCTCCCCTTTTCCGTCCCCAGAATGAAGAGGGCCACGACGAGGCCGAGGAGTCGGAGGACGACTTCGAGGAGATGAACCTGTCCCTGCTCTCAGCCCGGAGCTTCCCGCGCAAGGCCAGCCAGACCAGCATCTTCCTGCAGGAGTGGGACATCCCTTTTGAGCAGCTGGAGATCGGCGAGCTCATTGGCAAGGGCCGCTTCGGGCAGGTGTACCACGGCCGCTGGCACGGGGAGGTGGCCATACGGCTGATCGACATCGAGAGGGATAACGAGGAGCAGCTGAAGGCCTTCAAGCGGGAGGTGATGGCCTACAGGCAGACGCGGCACGAGAACGTGGTGCTCTTCATGGGCGCCTGCATGAGCCCGCCCCACCTGGCCATCATCACCAGGTCAGTCCTGTCCGGGGTTCCCCACCCACCAACCCATTCCCCGAGTCCTGCCTCTGGCAGGGTGGAGAAGTGGGGGATTCTGGTTAATGCGTGGTTCTGGCGAATGGAGCATCTCCGGCTCTACCGTTCGCAATTGTGTGGTTTTATGATTTGAGATTCCAGAAAATACTTTTGAGGCTAACCTCTTTGGCAGAGCAGTGCCACAGGGAGAGCAGCGTAAGTGGGAAGGTAGGAAAGTTGGTTCGGACGCCCCTGTGCTCCAAGTATGTGTGAAACAACATCGCTGAGACTCACTGTCTCCATATCTGAATTGAACTGATTGGATCCAATCAGGGGTTGGCAGACTTTTTCTGTAAAGGGCCCAGTAGTGAATGTTGGTGGCTTTGTGGGCCATATAGTTTCTGTAGCAACTGCTCAGCTCTGTTCACTTGGATGTGATAGCAGCCACACACAAGATGTAAATGGATGTATGTGGCCAGGTGCCAATAAAACTTTATTTATAAAAGCAGGTGATGTGCTGGATTTGGCCCTCGGACCCTAGTTTTGCCAACCGTGGGCTAAGATCGTGATGACCGTTATTCTGGCTTTCGTTAAAGCAGCAGATAACGTTTGCAGGTCTTCAGCATTGCTATTTTAAATATCCAGGATCCCTGATCTCTAGCTGCACAGGACGGGTAGTGAGAAAATCTGACATTAAGAAAATGTCAGATGATAGCAACTTTCCTGAACTTGCTCTCTAACCTCGCCCAGGGACATGGGGCGTTGAAAAAAAAAATTGCTTCAGTTTCAGTTGAAAGTTGTGAAACAATCCTTTGGTGTGTTTTTAAACTCTGGCTGTTGCGTTAGGACTGGCCACAGCGGTGCCATTCGTGGTGTGGGCTGGGATGTGAGAATCAGCTCTCTCCTTCCCATTCCCAGCTCAAGCGATAAGATCCCAAATACACAAGCCTCTCATCTCGGCAGGAGCTGTGAGCTCAGGGAAGAGTTGGTGTGTCTTTGGTCTGTTCCCTTGTGATACAAAGCATCCTTGAGCCCATTTCTAAGATCCCAGTGGTCAGAAGAAGGTGTGTTATTGTCCATCAGCATTGATTATGCAGATGATGGATTGAATCCATGTGTCCCATGGTAAATGTTTTCAAAGGATTGGAGATTGAGAGCTGGCCCTTCCATCCTCCTTAAACCAGGGTAAAAATGGTGGTTCTCCACCCTGAACAAGACAAAAGAAGCTCTCAAATTCCTAGCTCGGATCGTATTTAGTGGCTGAGCTGTTCTCAGGAGGTGAGTGTATCAGAAAGCTTGTGCTGAGTAACAAAGTACCCCCCACCCTTCAGAGTTCTCCTCTATTCTGTGGACAGTTCTGCGCTGAGCCAGGCCCCGTGTCTGGGCTCTTGGACGTGTCAGTGGTCAGCTGGCAGGTCAGACTGGGGGCTGGTCACTCTTGGGCACCTTCTCACGGTCTCTTACTCCCCAACAGCCTAGCTTGGGCTCCTTCCCAGGGTCGTCTCAGGGTTCCGAGGGCAGCAAGAGGTTGAGCGCTGATGGGCAAGTGCCTTTCACACCTCTGTCTGTGTTGCATTGACCGATGGACATTGGCCAAACCAAGTCACATGGTCAAGCCAGATTCAAGGCTCAGAGAAATAGAGTCTGCCTCTGCACGGGAGGGTTTGCAGTGTCACATTGCAGGGGCATAGATGCAGGGAGAGGGACAGTTTGTGGCCACTCGTACAACCTGCCACAGCTCCTTTCCTCCTCTCTTTGTTATCCAGAAGGTACTCTCCTCATGCACAGCCCTTTATTTGGGGTACACACATCTGGTGGGAAGGTGTTCTTCCCCACACACACACTGGTCTTCTGCCTACTGCTCCCACCAGTCTGTCACCCCAAATTCCTCTCTGGTCAGCTCCTCACCTTCTGGCCCTCTAACCCCTCTTTCTGACATCCCCAAACTAGAAAATTCGAAACCCAGCATCTCCTGTCCTTTGCCTGGCCCTTCTAAGGACCTCTCGTCCCCCCGCCCTCTGACTTCCTCGGCGTTATTGGTGGAGCCCGGTACCCCAAGCCTCTCTCACCCCTTTCCCAGGGGCTGGCTAGTTGGAAGTGGACAGATTCGGTTAGCAGCCCTCCTTGAGAAACGAGTGGTCATTATGAAAATGTGTCACTCATCCTGTAAGCCAGCTGCGTTTGTGGCCCCTTTGTATTATGTACAAACTCTGAGCCCCCCTCCCCGAGCACCATAACTGCCTGCAGATTTCACAAATAGCGCAGCCTTTTCCTGGCACCCTGATAAAGACTCTGCAGCTTTGGGACGTGTAATTGGTCTCTGAAGTGTTTTGGTATTTTGTGTGAAGAAGCCAGATGAGCCCCAAAGAAGTGGCATTTATTCCATATTATTGTGTCATTATATATTTACCTCGGGGGGGGCTCTGTGCACCCCCTTGTCCCATTTAGCACCGCCCACTCATTGACCATCAGATCTCTTACCCGAATGTTCAGTCTGAAACCCGATACTTGAGTAATTTGATTAATCACCTGCATCCGCGTAATTGGCTGGCCGAGGTCGATGGTTGGACAAGAGCCAGCCAACTGGAACAATTTTTGGACCCTGGATTTATTTTACAGGGAACATAAGACCAGATAATTACCTGGCATATTCCAGCTAAATTCACAATGGCGTGTTCTAGCCAATTACTTAGTAATTATCATCGGAGTTAACAAGTATTTCTAAGATTAGCTTCCTTGTAACGCGATGTGTATGGCTCTTGGGGAATGAGTAATAACCAACTAGTTACCCAATTGCTATATCCACAAATACAATTAGCAGCGGGATTGCTAAATCGTTTCACGATTGGGTCATTATGAGATTATTGCAAAGCTATTGGCAGTCGGCACAATCGCTCATTTTAAAAACTCCAAGTGGAATTTGAAAGCCAATAACGCTGAATGGAAACATCTCTCATCCTTCTGCCTTGCAGAGGTGCCTAGGCCTCAGTGTCCCCATCTGCAAAATGAGGAGGTAGAAGTAGGTGCTTGGAGCAGAGTCCCTCCAGCACTGACAAAAGTGCTCTGGTTTGAAAAGCAGCCCTGGAGTGGTGCTTCCCGAAGCATGGTCCACCTGGACCTCCTGCCAGCAAAGGGAGGAAGGCCGTTCCAATGCAGATGCTGGGTGCTCCCAGTGTCAGTTTCCTAGGGATGTGGTGATGGGCACACACCAGGTGGCTTCCTGTGACACACATTTATTGTTCTGTGGTTCTGAAGGTCGGAAGTCCGGAGTGGGTCTCACTGGGCTCAAGTCAAGGGCTGCTCTTTTCTGGAGGCTCTGGAACAGAATGTTTCCTTGTCTGGCTTCTCGAACATTCTTTGCATTCTTTGGCTTGTGGCCCCTTCCTCCGTCCTCAAGGCCAGCAGCAGCGCCTCTCCCTTCCGTGGTCACATGGCTACTTCCACGGTCAGATCTCACTCATACAAGGATACTTGTGATTGCATCTAGGACCCAGCCATCCAGAAACATCTCCCATTTCAACATGCTCAGCTTCTGAAAAGTCCCTTTTGCAATACACGGGCTTAGAACCTGGATATCTCTGGGATCCAGTTTTCAGTCTCTCACATCACCTTGGAGCTAATGAGTCGAGTCAGTCTGTAGGTTAAGACTTTCCAACCAAGCTCTCCAGTCCATTAGAATCTGATTAACATTGAGAGCCACACCCTGGGGAATATTACCAGGGAGTACCTACTGTGTGCCCAGGGCTGATGCTGGATGTGTCCAGCCAGTGCAGAGGCAAATGGAAACAGGAATGTTAAAAAAAAAAAAAAAAAAACAGGCAAAATGACAAAATAATTAGGATCTCAGTGGGAAGAAATTTGTTATTTATCTGGTGACAGGAACATGGACCAACCCACTTCAGCTGGTGCCGCAGGGACAAGACCAAAGCAAAATGCTACGGTTGATGTCTCCAAAATGGCCCCGTTAGGAGGAGCCCGATCCCATTGAACGTATCTGGGCCATATTACAGATATGGAAACTGAGGCCAGGAGAGGAAAGTGGGGCCGGGATGGGAGCCCAGGTCTCTAACAATGCACTTGATCCTTTGGCAGCTTGAAAACCCATTCTCCCCCAATGCTTGTCCATTCATTCATTCAGTCATCAGATTTTAGTAAAGACATTGAGTACCAGGCACTCTGCTGGATTCTAGGAGAGGGTGGTGAGCAAGACAGACATGGACCCTGTTTTCAGAGTGCTGTCATTCTAGTGGGGCAGACAGACTAGTGCTGAGTAGTAGTGAGATCATTTGAGTAGGTCTCAGTCTGTTGAAGGAACCAAACCAGAGCACTGCTACAGAGGGACTTGGGGACTGGAGTTATTTTAGGTGTGTGTGGTGGGAGGGAGGATCCCGGCAGCAGAGACCTGAGTGCAGGGAGCCAGCTCTGCAGACATGGCACAGGGCACACTCAGCAGCGGGAACAGCAGATGCAAAGGCCCGGGGGGCAGGAATGAGCAGGGTGTGCTTCAAACCAGAGAGAAGATTGTGGTGGCAGAACATGGTCGGTAAGGACAAGAGGGTGGGAGGTGAGGAGAGAAGCTGGCAGGAGCCAGACTGGGGGAGGGCAGGAGAGGGGGTCTCACACTTGGTTGAAGTGGGCACCGATGCCTACAGCAGCCCCTCAGCCTCTACACTATATTTGAGGCCAGATCATTCATTATAGGGTCTGGCCTGTGCCTCGTAGGATGGTTAGTAGGATCTTGCTCCCTACCCACAAGATGCCAATAGTACCGAGTCCCTAGTTGTGAGAACCAAAAATGTCTTCAGATACTGTCAAATGTCCCTGGGGCAAAGTTACCCCCAGTCGAGAACCGTTGCCTGAGAGTCTCTGATTTAATTAGTCTATATACCCTGGGACAAATAATACATTATGTGTTAATAAAAAAAAAAATTAGTCTGTATAGGCCTTGGGTTCTGTACAAAACCTCCCCGACACGACCCTATCAGGCAGCTGGGAGACCCCCCAAGACCCTCTGCTGTAGGGCCTGGAGGGCTGGCGAGAGGTCTGGAGTTTGTGCTCAGGGGAGCAGGCAGCCCTTGGAGGGTTGTGGGCAGGGGCGGGAACTGGTGTCTTCAAGGACAAAAACAGAGAAACTCCCAAAATAGAGGGTGGGGGCCCAAGGGGAGTATTTTAACAGCTGCAGAGGCAGCCAGAGTTCAAGGAAATGGCCGTTTATCTGTCCTAACTTCCCATTATGGTCAGAGCCGATGACTTCACCCGGCGCCAGCATCCTTCCCCCATCCCAGCCCGCTGCCCTCGGCGGACCAGGAAGCGCCGTGTTCGGACGGCTGCCCTGCCGTGGTTAGCGCTCTGCCTGCGGGTCTCCAGCAGCAGCAGCAGAGAAGCCGCTGTTCCACCCTCGTCATCACTGAGGGTGAGCTTAGGGAGGGAGACGCTGCTCCATTCTTCCCAGAAAGGTGTATCACCATGTCCCAGTGCCCTCATCAGCTTCTCCTCCAGCCCTGTCTCTCTGGAAAGGAAGACACAGTGAGCTTCGGGGCCAGGTGGAGACCGTAGTTCCATCGTGTGTTTCCTTTTCTGGAAGCTGAAGGAGGCACCGCTGACCCTCATGTCTGAAACCATTTCCCTGCTTGAGGAGCATTTCTTTAATGTTCATAAATTCAGAGTCCCCGAAATACACCAAAACAGCAACAGATTCCACCAGCCTTCAGCAAGTACTCGGCTTCAGGCCAGGCACGGTGATGCTCTCCCATTTATTACTGTGCCCATTTTACAGATGGGACAACTGAGGTCAGACAAGGCAAAGGGAGCCCTTGCCTGGATCATAGAACAAATAACTGGCAGAACCTAGAATTGAGCAAACGTGTATCTGATACTAGTCTCGTGGGTTCCTTCGTTGCCCTGGCTGCATCAGCCGGGTCAAGGGGAGGAGGCAAGAATGTGTCACGGGGTTTCACCACCCCTGACCTCATCAGACGCACCTGGGTACTTGGTAACAATACAACAATACAATACATCTTAGTTCAATGCGCCGAAGCCTCTGTCGTTTTTCATTAAGTTCCAGAGGATTTGCTACACCACAGTTTGCAAGCCACTGGCTTATTAAACTGGTCTCATTTTTTTTGTAGCTTTAATTCTGTTTATGTACTAAGATACCCTGTAAGTTACTATGGGGCCAGCATGCACACACACACACACACACACACACGCACCCCTCTTCCATATACACTCCACATGACACACTTCCCTTCCTCTTTCTCTATCCTGTGCTTTATCTTATAAAACACACTCACTTTCTCTTTCCCTGCAAAAGACTCATATTATTAACAATTGACAAAGTTCCCGTGGCCCACAAGCCGCCCCCCTCCCGCCAATCTTTTTCTAGAATCCCCAGATTATTTAAAGCCGTGCATCATAGCACAGACCCCTAGCTAGCATCACCTGGGAACTTTTTAGAAAGGCAAATGGAAGATCAAGAATCCCCTCCCTCGCAATCACACGCTCTTAGGGAGGGCCACTCTCCGGGTTGTAAGAAGTTCTCTCACGTGCACTCAAGCTCAGAGCCCTCGCTCTAAAGAAACCAGTGCTCACGTCCTACCCCGAGCGAGCAGACTTTTCCGCTGCCAGGAGCTGCACACCCTGGAGCCGCCCGGAGCCCTCACCGAGTGATTCTGCCAGGCAGCCCTGGGAGGTGAGCAGCTGGATCCAGAGGAGTGAGGGCTCGGAACGTCCCAAGGTGAAGGCCAGCAGGGGCCTGAGAGCCCCGTTAGCTTCAGCGCTAATGTGAGTTCATGGACACGCCTTCCGCAGACATGTCTGGGACCCGGGCTGAGCGCCCTGCTCCGTGCTAGGTTCTGAGAACACCGTTCCTACGGTTCCTACAGAGACTTTCCATTCTAGGAGAAGAAACGGTCAGTAACAAATTAAACAGACAAGTAAGATAATTAAAGCATTGCGTTAAGTGCTGTGAAGGGGATAGGGAATGGGTCAGAGTGACCGGAGGGCTGCTTGGAGGAGGGGCTGAGAAGAGGTGTCTTAGGGGAGGTGACATTTGAGCTGAGATCTAATGAGGAGCAGCCAGGAAAGGGCAATCCAGGCAGTGGCACAGCGAGTGCAAAGGCTCTGAGGTGGGAATGAGGTGGGCACATTTGAGGACCGGAAGGGAGCATGTGAATGATAGCGGGGAGGTAGGAGAGGGTCTGTAGGGCCTCAAAGGTGTGGATAAAGGTGTAGAGTTTATTCTATGGCAGTGGGAAGCCAGTGAAAGATTTTAAACAGGAGCTAACTCACACCACTCCTGAAGTTTCCTGATGGCCTGGCTGCTTGCCGTCTCCTCTTAGACCTGCCTAGTTAGTGGGTTCAGTGTGTCGAAACCTCATTTGGTTCAAAGCAGTGACAGCGTCAACCTAGCCCAGCCCTGAAGGACACAAGCAGAGGAAACGGGGTTCTGGGGTGTCCTTGCTGTCACTGTGATGTCCCCACCTGTGGGGGATGCCTGAGTGGGGTTCCTCTGTACTTGGAAACACTGTGAACTTCAGGAGGCTTTCTCGGGGTTGGGGGTAGGAGGGAGCAGGACAATAGGGGAGCTCCATAAACCCCTCGTGATAGAGGGGCTTGGGATGGGCGCCCCAAGAAGGAGAAGGAAGAACAGGATTTCCCCACTGCTTTCAGGAGGATTTTTTTTTTTAATTTCTCATTGGGCGAGTATCCTCAGTCCCACCCCATCTCTGGGTGCCCAGAGTCTGAACGCAGCCGCGAAGCCGTGTGAGGTTGGCTGGATCCCCAAGCCGTACCCATCCGGCACCCAGCCCCACCCCCACTCATCTCCCCAGGGACAAGGTAGTAATGAAACCCTGTGGGGCCTCGTTTGCACAGCATTCTAAATCTGGTAGATATCAGGAGCTATTTAATAGACTACTTCCAACTCTAAATCGGTCCTTGTTTTTCATGCTTTCAAATAGAATAGTGCCAAGCTGCACTATTTGACAGAAAACTCTGCCTTTTGCTAAGACCGTAGTAACTCCGTGCCCGAATGAGATCTTGACTTGCTTTTCCGGTAACTGTACTTGTGGGTTTTCTGATTCTTTTTTTCCCCCTTTCAGGCCAGTTTGATTGTCCTAAATATAACATATGAGAGTGGGGGTTGGGGTTCTGAACACATGAAGATTCCGTCCCCCGTCATCTAGTGGAATCGTCTTCCTTTTATGTTCAAAAAGCTGAATTGCTTTCCCTTTATAAAGCACAGCTGAAAAGGTTTTTTTGTCTGTGGCTGCCTTTAATTGTGCTGGGATGTGAAGCACCCCAGGACTTTTGTGAAGGAAACGCTATAAATGCACTTCCTCATTATCCTCATTATTATTAACATCATCTCATGTACGTTGCATATGCCTGTTGGTAAACGATTGTATGACCAGCCGAGGACTTGCCTGGGTAAAGATTTCGCCCCTGGCCACCGCGTTCCTCGAATCCCAAAGATTCTAAATTAGTATGTGGGCCATCTGTTATCGCTTAAAAAGTAACTTGTGTGTCTTATTAGGCAAGTGATAGCTTGTTATTGAAAATGCAGATCAGCGAAAAAAGAAAATGAAATTCACCTGTAATGTCTACAGCCTAGAAGCAGTCACATGGATATTTTGGTGTGTAGCGTTCCAGGCAGTTTTCCCAATATACATGTAAACTTCCAATTTGTCTCTGTCGCAGTAACGGTAGCTGCTATAACAAATAAGTCTTAAAGCATTTGATGGCTTTATGCAATAGAAGTCCCATTTCTTGCTCACATAGTAGTCCAAGATGGGTGTTTCTGGATGGTTGGTGGCTCTTCCTAGGGTGTGGAGGGATCTAAGACCAAGCCCATCTTTTGGATCCATCCCTAGGGCTCAGAGTCCTCTGCTTCTAGCTGGGGAAAGAAGAAAGTACATAGAGGTGACGTGTGATGTTTCCGTGAGCCATACTTATAAGTGGGGCACATGATTCCACCCCTGTGTCATGGGCTGTCACAGTCCCTCGACCACCCCTGACTATGAGGAAGGCTGAGGAATAGCCAACTGTATTCCCAGCAGGAAAATGACATGGGTTTTGGTGAAAAGCCAGCAGCCCTTTGACACACACACACACACACACACACACACAAACATTTATGGATAGATCTTCTATCCCATTGAAGATAGACTCATCCGGCAATCCTGTTCTATGACTTGCTACTTTCACCAAATACATGTAGGAACGTCCCGTCTTTTGGATTTGGGTCTATTGCAAATTTCTTCACTTTTGTGCACCTCTGTTTCCTCATCTGTAAAATGGGATGATCTTTTTCTCTCTTGCAAGGTAGTCCTAAGAATTAGAGATCAAATTATAGCTTACTGCCTCCTATAACCAGAGGTGCTCAATACCTTGTATCTCCCAGTTGCTACGGTAATACGATGCTACTCTAACCACGATGATGGCAATAATGATAGCGATAGCAATTAACAGCAGGCGTGTATTTCCTCCCAGGTGCCAAAGGCTCCTTGGCTCTGCAAGCAGCAGGTGTTTTGTGTTTATTTTGATATCAAATGATATGAAGTGATGGCTGTGGTTTGACCCCTTGGACTCGTGGCTTATACCTTGTCCCTCTCTGAGCTGCAAGCCGTCTGCAAGGAGATGTGGAGGAAGGAGCTGGATATACCAGTCTCCAGCTCGGATGGAAGGTTGAGGCTGGAAATAACCATGTGTGAGTCATCTGCAGAGAAGTGGTGATTGAAGCTGTGGGTTTCTGTGGAAGCTGAGGTCATGCAGGGAAGAGCAGGAGGTCGCCCAAGGACGGAGCCTGGAGCGCCTCCAGTGCCGGGTGTCTTGGTGAAGAAGGGTCACCGGGCACAGGGGACTGGGAAGAAGCAGGCAGAGCTAGAAGAGCCCAGAAGAGCATGGGGTTCTGGAGCCAATCCAAAGTGGCACCTCGCTGCCCCCTCCCCCTCCCGTTCTTTGTATGGTATCGCCGTTGTTTATTTTCATTAGAGTACTTCTCGCCGTAAGATATTATCCTGTTCCTCAATTTGTCTGCTTGCTTTTTGTCTCTTTTCCCTACATCCCTTCCCCCACCCTAGAACATAAGCCCGCGGAAAGCACGACCTCGGCTACTTGGCTTACCTCTGCATCCTCAGCCTCTAAAACCCCGGGTCCCCCTTAAATACTTGTTGAATGAATGAATAGCCATTGCCGAAAATATATTCACACGCATTATCACAGCCTGTTCCTCTAGGCAAGTGTAGCAGCAGACAATGAATGGTACTGTTTACTCAGAATCACTGAGAAATGAGTGGGACATAAGTAAAATATAGTACAAACTGGTGGGGGGATGGCTATAGGATGTGGGAGAATTAACAGGGATCAAAAGAAGAAGATGCCAACTGTGTGATGGAAATTGTAATCCCTACAGTAAAGAGGTGGAGTGACTTGGGGGTATTCATTCATCATCTAAACACCTAAACATTCATCATCTATAAGGGATGGTGGGAACGAGGAAGGGAACGCATGACCTCTGCCCCCTGAAGCTCACAAACAGGTAACTGGGGCAATTCTCAGGGTCCTTGATCTCTGCAGTAAGATCCTAGGGAGCGGTGGGGTCCCAGATCTGGCCCCTTACCCAACCAAGGAATTAACCAGATGGACAAGAAGGTGTTGGCTTTCTTTTATTTTAAGATTTTATTTATTTATTAGAGAGAGCACAAGCAGGGGGAAGGGCAGAGGGAGAAGCAGGCTCCCCACTGAGCAGGGAGACCTGGGGACCCATCCCAGGACCCCGGGATCATGACCTGAGCCAAAGGCAGACGCTTAACTGACTGAGCCACCCAGGCGCCCCAGGGTATTGGCATTCTTAACAGCCAGAACCAGAACCGTAATGCAAAGGGCTGGAGGTGGGAGGGAACAAGACGGGGAAGAGGCAGGAGAGTCTGTGGTTGGAGTATGGGATCCATATTGGTACTAGCAAGAGTGAAGGAGCTAGAGACAGTCTGAAAGGACCTTGTGAGCCAAGCTAAGGAATCTGGACTTTTCTCACAGAGGCCGGGGGAGCGAAACTGTTCGGTTTGCAAAGCAGAAAGACCAATATGGGGCCATCCCTTTTCTATAAGGAGCTTGCAGCAGGATTGGTGATCTGTTCCCTGCCCCCTCCTAGGATGGTGTGGACAGTATGGCTCCTCGTCAGACATCAGCGGGAACAAACGTGGGTTTTCACGCCCTCGGTTCTGAAAGATCCTTCGGCCGGCCGGCTCTCTGAGGGGAGAGCGACAGCAAGCTGGCGGTCCTTTAGAAACAAAGGCATTTTCAACAGCGTTCACTATTTACCCAAGTTAAAAATAGCCAGCTGCGCTCCCATGTTTTGAAGGCAAGTGTGGGCAACATCAAGGCCTTAATATGTGTTCCAGAAGCCAGAGGGACGGCTTCCTCAGCTTCACTGGCAGGCCGTGGTTAAACAAATTCAGGAGCACGGGGGTAGCTTCACGGAGGAAGGCAAGGTTGTAATTAAAAGCTGGTTCCCTGCCATCTGATTGGCCTGTGTGCGAATACTGACTTTTCTGTCTTTTGGATGGGTTTAACGACCCTCTGAAGTAGGTACCATTCCACTCCCGCATTTATGGCGAGGACGCCAAGGAAGCAAGGTGCCTAAGATCACAGAAAGCTGGGGAGAGGCAGGATTTGAATTCAGGGTCGTCTAATTCAGACCAAAGTTCCTATCAACAACCCCCCCTTACTTTTCTTTCGCTTCCCTGCTGTGCGTAAGTCTGTCCCTCTTTTGAATGCCCCTGGGGCCTCTGGGGACCCTGCCCTGCCCGCCCTCTCCCCCCGGGTGGGGGGAGGGGAAAGGCTGACCTACCTCCGAGTCTGGCTCATTGTCCAAACCACCGAACCTACCCAGTTTATGAATTGTTGAGTTGGCAGGTGCACACTGAAACCCCGGCGTGTGTCCCTTCCCTCCCTTCTCCTTGTGGTGGCCTCCAGGGTGGCGTGGGTGGGTAGATCAGTGTGTTTTCACAGCTCTGGGAACTTGCCAGGCCCTGGGCTGTGGTTTGATGTATTCCTAAACCGGCCACGGTTGCTTGGGCACTGCTCAACTTCTGCTTTGTCCCTGCCTGATCGTGTTTAAGATAATTAAGCCCATAAATCAAATAATAAATAGATATTGACTCTTTGTCATGGACTCCATCAGGATTGATTGACCAGTGGGAATACTGCTTTCCTCAATCAATAGGGAGCCAGGGGGATAAATAAATCTTGATAATGACTGGCAAGAGGAAAATCAATAGGTATATTAATATATGCGTTGGGAGCCTATATCTCTGAATGCGAAATAAGAGTTTATTTTGGCAGAAGAAGGGAACCAGGGAGGCAGGGAGCAGAGAGAGACAATCAGGATCCCTAAAGGCAGGCACGGTGCCTGGCATACCTTAGCTACGCATCAATTTTTTTTTTTTTTTTTTTTTTTGGTGAACTACAGAAATCCAAGGACAGGTCTGCTTTAGTGAGAAACTATATTTAGTGTTTACTTTTTTCTATTCACTGGATGTTGAGTGCCCAGAAATCCCGTCCGCCCGTGGGCTGCGCCCTCCTCTGTTCTGGGAGAAAAGAGAGGAGGGAAAGACTGGAAACGATGGGGGAACAGAGACCAGGCTGCTTAGGGGCAGACAACACCCAGTGAGAAAGAGATTGCTGAACTCAGGGACAGGGAGCAATGTCAAAAGAGTTTGGTTGGCACGTTGAGTGTAAGGTGCTTCTGAGCCTTCCAGGAGGCAACGTCAAGTAGGCATTTAGATCAATAACTTTTGAGAGTGCAGGTCTGGACATGAGGTCGAGAGCGAGCAGCCATCTGTGCTATGAGAAACGAACCATGGGCCTGGGGCAGCGGTTTCTCAAAGTGGAATTCCTGGATGGGGCCTGAGAATTTGCATTTTTAACCGGTTCGCAGGGGATACCGATGCTGCAGGCATGAGGGTGTAGGGGAGGGAAATGTAGGTGAGAAGAAGGCAGAGGGTGCCTCTAAGGAAGCCTGATCAGGAGGGGCCAGAGAGTGGAGGAAAACCAGGAGGGTGTGTGATCACGGAAGCCCAAGGCAGACAGTATTTCAGCAAGGGAGAGAGTGGTCAGCGGTTTCAGAAGCTAGTATGGACAGGCCAGGCGAGATGCAGCTGGAAAAGTATCCCCTGGAACTCTTGCAGCCTTAGCATTTTGTTGGCTTGTGGTTTTCACACCTACTCGCAGACTTCCCTGTTCACCTGTGCAGTGATGTTTGACAACCCCGCCTGTGCCCCTCGGGGCATACCCTGTGGATTTCCAGGTTAGGGCTGGGGGTCAGGTGGGAATGGAGCTCTTTACCCTCTGAACCGGAGGGATGGTGACTGTTTCGGGGATGCTAGTGACCGTTTCAAAGGGGGCGGAGGCACAGCTGGAAGATCCATTGCCAGGAAGAGTTCCCAGCAGGAAAGAGCTGCAATTCATCAGAATGACTGTATGGATTCACTGAGGCTGGAAACAAATCCATTCCTGGGAGATGTTCTCTGTGGGCATAGCACAGCACTGTTTTCAAAACCAATCCTTAATGTTCAGCCATAACTAAAAGTAAGAAACGGAAGTTGGTTGCTTGGTCGACTCCTTGTTTGTGTGTGTGTGTGTGTGTGTTTTGTTTTGTTTTAAGATTTTATTTACTTATTTGACAGAGAGAGAGAGAAAGAGAGAGCAGAAGCAGGGGGAGCAAGGAAAGGAAGAAGGAGGATCCTCACTGAGCAGGAAGTCGGAAGTGGGGCTCGATCCCAGGGCCCTGGGATCATGACCTGAGCTGAAGGCAGATGCTTAACAGACTGAGCCACCCAGGCGCCCTTGGTTGACTCCTTGTTAATATAAAAGAGGGCTTTGTTGTAAAATGGCACACTCGATATTAAGGGTGAATATTAAGAAGTTCATTGAACTTCTACTGCAAGCTGAGCTCTGCACTAAGGACTTTAGAGTTATTGCTTCATTTAATTGTTGTCCCCATTGTACAGATGAGGAGGCTGGGACTTGGGGAGATGAGGGGACTCATCCAAAGACATGCAGCTAGTGCGAGCCTGGGTCAGGCTATACCATTAACCTCTCAGATCCCAGAGCTTGAGCCTTAACCCCACCAGGCTGTACTGTGTCCTCTTAAGAACTGAATTAATTTTTTGTTTGAATATTCTTCATGGCTGTTCTGCAAGGCTCTCTGGATGAGTTTCATAGATCACTATCATGGTCTGATCACTTCAATCGTCTTTGGGTACAGAGTTAAATGCATGGGAATTTTCCCCATATAGAAATTTTAAACAGAAAAAAAAAAGTTCTTGAATGTCAAAGTCAAGCTTCTGTGTATCTCCCAGTTCCTGGCCTTGTGGGTCCTCAGAAAAATACAAGCTGATGGTCACCAAAGTAAGCTCCAGGAAAATGTTGGTTTACTAGTTGTCTGGATCTGAGTAATTAGGCTTTCATACAGGTTTGTCAATATAAGTTTTTCGTTTGTACTGGTAATTAGCCTTTCTGAGCCTCAGCTTCTCTATCTGTACAATGGAGATAATATTCCCTGTCTTGTGGGATGATTGAGGATGAAGTGGGTTTCTACATATAAGGCACTGAGCCTGTTACCCATTGTGGAAATTGATAAAAGAAAGGCTCACTAGAGTGGACTCAGGATGCCAGCAGGGAAGGCCGGAAGGGGGAGCTGTACCACACGATGCCAATGGCAGGAAGAATTGTCAATGACAGACCCCTAACAGAAGAATCTCCATGGGAAGGAATCATCAATTCTAGGCTCCGGCAGGGAAAGATGTACATTGCATCTCCTACCAGAATTGACTACCCCTGGAACTCAGCTGATGAGAAACTCCTCACCCTGAACTCTTGCTTCTCTCCTGTGGGCTTTCCTTTCCTCCCAGCTTCCTCTTCCTTCGCCATAAAATAACTTTCTCTGTTGTTTGTCGGACTTGCCTATGGCTTTGCCATAGCTTGCTTATCCTGGGTTGCAATTCTCTGCTCTTCTCAGATACACCCATTTTTGCTGGTGAAACAGCTGGCAGTTTCATTTTTAAGGCTAGCAATATCAAGTGCTATGTAAGTATTGCCAAGTCTCGTTTTTGCAGTGATTATCGCCGGTATCATGGTACCCATGATTATCGCTGGGCATTGTGGGTACCCAAGGGAGGGGATGCAAATACAACTCTTGTCCTGTGCTGCAATAGGAAGAACTTTGGATGTGGAGTGAGGAGTCCTAGCTTTGTCAACGTGCTGGCTGTGTGACCTTGGACAAATCACTTCCCCTCTCTGAGCCTCCGTGTTTTCATCTATAAAGTGGGGATAACAGTATATGTTTCCCTGGGTGGCTAGGAGGAGCAAGTGGGAATGACAAGACTGAAAATTCAGTGCAAAATGACCAGGACTAGAGAAATGTGGGATAATTTTAAAAATCATATAATGATAACAGTTTACGAAGCATTGACCACATGTCTGCTGCCGTTCTAAGCACTACAAGTTTTCCCAGCTACCAGGTGGGGTTGGTATTTTGTGGTGGTGGATATGGGGTCGGGACTCCTGTCTGCTCTTGTCACAGCCGGTATATGTAAGCACTGTATGGGTGAGGGGAATTTCCTTGTTGAACTGGCAGGTGGCAGTGACCCAAGTTTAAAGTTAGGACTGCAGCTGAGGGGAGGGGCAATCGGCTTCCCCTTCTTGGGGCCCCTTCATTTGGTCTCCTGGGCAGTGACCGTCCCTCTACCGTGACTGACAGATGAGAAGCAGGGACACTTGTCCCCAGCTGTCACCTCCCTTTGGCAGAGTCTTGGGGCTGAGAAGTTGTTCTTGCCTTTAATCAAAAGGCTTGTCTCCGAATCCCCTTCAAAAGCGGAGTCCGTTTCTTCTAGGGTTCAAAAGACCCAAAGGAGCACTGAGCAGGGAACAGATCGAGTATCTTCAAAGGCAAGGAAGGGGCCCAGCCATCTTCAGACGTTCCCCAGCGGAGGCCCAGTCCCTCCAAGGCAGTTGTTAGTGTGGCCTCTTGGGACTGTGGAGGCACAGATCAAGGATTGTTGGTGGACTTGTTTGGAAATTTTGTAGACCATTGGGGTGCGTCCTGGCATGTCCATCACCAGAGTCTGATCTCTTTCAGAGTAACAAGGGCTGCCTTTGACCCTTTGACAGGCTCTTGGGACTGGAGTTGCTGTGCCTTCACCCGACGGGTTATTGTTCTCGGCTGGGCTTGCCCCCCTTCCTCCTGCAGGAACTCCGCCTTCTCTGGCTTCCCTGCCCCGCCCCCTCTTCCTCTCCAGCTTTTAGCCTTGGTGCTGGGGCATCCCTAGGGCTTAGCTCACTCACCCAGCTACAGAATATCGAGGTGGAAAACGGGTGCTGTTGACATGGCATCTGGAGCGATGGGCCTTCCATCTTGTGCTGCATTTGGCAAGGAAAAGGCATGGAAAAAAAGGAAACAAGAGTTCAAGTACTACTTCTGCTGTGACCTTAGACAAACTTTAACCTTTCCGGCTCCCAGTCTGCTTGTTTGTGGAATGATTCGAACATCACCTACTTCATCTTTATCTGGGTCATTTACGTCCTTGACTGGGGCTGGTTGGCCTCAGCTGAAGCCTTAGGAGTGAATGACCACTCATCCACCCATCTTTCCATCCATCCATCCATCCATCCACCCATCCATCCATCCATCCACCCACCCACCCACCCACCCACCCATCCACACATCCATCCATCCACCCATCCATCCATCCATCCATCCACCCACCCATCCATCCATCCATCCATCCACCCATCCATCCATCAATCCATCCATCCATCAATCCATCCATCCATCCACACATCCATCCATCCACACATCCATCCATCCATCCATCCATCCATCCATCCATCAATCCATCCATCCATCCATCCATCCATCCATCCATCCATCTACCCATCCATCCATCAATCCATCCATCCACCCATCCATCCACCCACCCATCCATTCACACATCCATCCATCCATCCATCCATCCATCCACCCACCCATCCATCCATCCATCCACCCATCCATCTATCAATCCATCCATTTCTCCATCTTCTCATCAGTTCATCCATCCATCAATCTATCCATCCATCTTCTAATTAATTCATCTACCCCATCATACCCCTGCCCCACTTTGCAAATGTACCCATTAAACATCTGCCACTCTTCCTTCCGTCTACGCATCCAGCATTGACCTGTCTTCCCCATCCATCCACCCATCCATCCAACATCCACCTGCTCAAGTACCCCTTTTCCTACCAACTCATCCTCCCACCTATCTATTCATGTGCCTGTCTACCCACTCATGTAATGATCTAGCCATCTAGCCATTCAGCAAATGGTTGTCAAGAGCCCATTAGGCACTGGTAGGTGCTGGGAATGAGCGTTTGGAGCTTTCCTTCTGAGGACTGATGGAGTCAGAGAGTGCATCATAATTAAAGCCAGCTCCTTGGAGCACAGCAAGATGACAGGGTAGGGTGGGGAAACATCCATAGACGGGAATTATAGTGGACTACACACCCAAGAAAATTAACTGTGGTTGGCACATCCCCAGCTATGAAAAGAAAATAGACCGTCCAAATAAAAAACCAGGCAGTAAGGCTGAAAGACCCAGAACCATCTCTGCCTCCTGTTTCCTTGCCTTTGGTTCTCATTTGTATGGAATTCCGTGCTGGCGAGCATGGAAGCCGAGACCCTGGAAAAACATGGAGGAGGAGAGGGTGGTCTTGGGTGGTAGCGGTGGGGAGAGAAGATGCCAACTTAGTAGGCTCCGAAGTGGCTTAGCACATTTTCCAGAGGTTGGAGGTGGGGAGGGAAACCAACAGCAGGGCTGTTCCCTGTCTACTTTACACCCCATTAACTCCCAACTTGTAATAATTTATCAGTGGCAGGCTGGAGTTTACTTATTCATTATTTATAGAGAAAGAGTTTGCTAAGCAAATCAGCAGTTCAAATAAGATCACAGGGGGGTAGATTTAACCCACTCAAGAAAACCAACCAGAGTAAGAGCCTCAGCACAGTCACTGTCTACAGGCAGGTGGAGCTGCTGGGGACAGACGGACACCCGCTGGCCTTAAATGGAGCCTGCCTTGCAATTCAGAAACCTTCACTTTATCTCTAAGTGGCCTTTCTCTAAGGAACACATCTCCCCTTCCCTGCCCCATCCAGCCCGGACTGGGCAATTGACTCTGTTGCATTTCAGTATTGCAGTAAAAGCCTTCAGTCAACCCTACTAAGAGTATCTTTAGGGGTCAGGTGTCAAAACCAGGCCCCTTGAGCTCCTTCCCCTGTGGAGGGCCATGGTTTTCTTTAAATGTCTTAAAGATCTCTGGTCCTTTCATTTAAGGACATCCTCTTGGACTCCTTTCCTATCTGGTGCCAGATCCTGTAGGATGGGCTCACTGATCTCTATGCCCCAGAGATGCTTCAAGCAGCAGATAAAACCAGACAGTGTTTTGGGACACCTGGGTGGCTGAGTCGGTTAAGCGTCTGCCTTTGGCTCAGGTCATGATCCCAAGGTCCTGGGATCAAGTCCCAGTCAGGCTACCTGCTCAGCAGGGAGCCTGCTTCTCCTTCTGCCTCTGCTCCTGCCCCCCTGCTCATGCGCGCTCTCTCTCTCTCTCTCATTCTCAAATACAAAAATAAAATCTTTAAAAAATAATTTAAAAAACCACAGCGTGTTTTGTAAACAAAAAAAATTCAGAACAGATGTGAGGGGGCAGATCATTTTTTGGATGGAAGTCAATAAAAATGAGAGGATTTGGGGGGGGTTGTCCTTTATTGGGTCAAAAATGAGTGGTTTCAGTTTTTCTAGTAGTTCTGAACCTTGGCTTAACATTAGGATTATCTGGGAAGCTATCTATCTATCTATCTATCTATCTATCTATTTATTTATTTATTTATTTATATTTTAAAGAGCAGTTTTCTTTTGTTTTGTTTTAAAGACTTTATTTATTTGACAGAGAGAGATCACAAGTAAGCAGAGAGGCAGGCAGAGAGAGAGGAGGAAGCAGGCTCCCCGCCGAGCAGAGAGCCCAATTCGAGGCTCAATTCCAGGACCCTGAGATCATGACCCGAGCCGAAGGCAGAGGCTTAACCCACTGAGCCACCCAGGCGCCCCTTTTTTAATTTTTTTTAAAGATTTTAGTTATTTGAGAGAGAGAGAGCGCAGAGAGCACAAGCGGGGAGAGGGGCAGAGGAAGAAGGAGAAGCAGACTCCCCACTGAGCAGGGAGCCCAACTCAGGGCTCTATCCCAGGACCTCGGGATCATGACCTGAGCTGAAAGCAGATGCTTAACTGACTGAGCCACTCAGGTGTCCCTGGGGAGCTTTTTTAAATTTAATTTTTAATGAACGATTTCGGGACTCCAGCCCCCAAAAGGTCCTGATCCAAATGTTCTGGGGTGGGGCTCCTTTTGTTTAAGCTCTCCCCATACTTCTGTCCTGGAGCCAGGACTAGGAACCACTATACAATTCCCAGATGAGCCATATCAGACTTCTCCCCATGCCCGTTCCCAATCACAAGAGCACTGTGATAGGGACCCTGCAGTCTTAACCTCCTGGCCTCTCTGTTCTCTAAAAAGGGCAGATAGTTATCAGAGTCATTGAGAAGAATAAATGTGACACCACAGGTAAAGCACGTTTCTTCGATGCCTCTTGGCACATCTTGGGCTTGACAATTGGTGGCTGACGTCGCTGTTGTTACCTCTTAGGGGTTGGCCAATACAATCTCAGCTGCAAGTGGCTTTGGGGATTCCCTGGGACAAAGCTCAGAGATGAAATTCAGTTTCCAAAGAGCAGCCAAAGCTGTGTTGATACATAGGAACAGTTCTTACCAGGAGACTGGGAATAGCAACAGTAAGGGGAATTACAATTTGTTGGGTACTTCCTAGGGACCAGGGCTCCTGCTAAAGCCTTTACTTGAATGATTTGGGGGTCCTCTTAGAGCTCTCCTCCTGAAGTAGGCATGACTCTTATTCCCATTTTACAGACGAAAGACCCAAGGTCTTTGCCCTCCAGGGAGGAGGCGGGAAGGCTGGGAGTTGAGGCTAGCAGCCAGGCTCTAAGCCTCTGCACTGTGAGTTGGGGAGGAGATAGGTAAGGACCCTGGTGATCCTACCCAGGATGGTTAGGCATGCGTCTGGGCTCGTCTAGGTTCTGCCGAAGCAAAGAGACCATTCTCACACCTTGTCTTTTCAAAAGAATCTAGACCTGGCTTCTAGTCCAGGCTCCCTAACTTAGTGCCGACGGTGCTCAGGGAGTCCCTCCCCTTCTCTGAGCTTCTGTCTCCTCCCTGTAAAATGGGGATGATGAGAATACATGGGGTTACGTGGAGGATCTGGAACAGGGCATGTGGGGAGTGCTAGTGAAAGGTGGTGATTAGTTCAGCCATACTGTTTTTCTTGGGGATTGCACAGACTGCGACACTTCTCTCTACCACTTTGCTGTTCATCCTTGCACAAATTACTTCCCCTCTCTGTGCTCCTACTTTTTTCGTCTGTACAATAAGGACAACCTAGTACCCTCCTGATCAGGGGGCTGTTGAGAATGAAAGTATGCACAGTATTCAGATGCTTAGACTAGCACAGGGCATAGCTGAGTCTTAGCCATTGCTACTGTTGTTCTCATTAATATATTCCTAATTCATTTGTTTGTTTTTCTTTCTCCCTGGGCTAAAATGTAAGTTCCACAAGGGCAGAGATATTGCTTTTTAAGCTATTACCTAAAACAGTAGCTGACACTATAGTAGGTGCTCAATAAATACATGAAGGAATGAATGAGTGAGGGAATGAATATTCGCTTCCAGGTAGCCCACGTATCTCTTAGGGTAGGGTAGGGTTTGGCTATTCCATCACAGCAAATGTCCCTCGGCTCTGACATGGTGTGATGTGACTCGGGAAGTCAGCCCTGGCTGAGACTTTGCCCACCTGTCTGTCTCACCCCCTCCTTTGAAGAGATGGCTGTTCCCTGAGGCACCCAGATGTGATTCCTGGCAGTTATCATCCCCCGGATTTAGGCACTGCCCTGGTCCTCCCTTACCTGTCACCCAGGCAATTACCTGTTTGAAGGCAATTGCCCATTTGGGCTCCGGAAGTCCGCAAGAGCAGTAACTGCCTCCCTGCCCCCAGCAGCAGTCTCGGGCTCCCTTCGGCTGGTTACAAGGGACGAGGGTCACATGAAGAGGCCAGAGCAGAGTGGTAGGAGGAGCCATGTCGCATGGGACAAGGTTTCATCATTCTGCTATGGAGGATTCTAAAAGGATTTTTTTTTTTTTTAAGATTTTATTTATTTGAGAGATAGCATGAGCAGAGGGAGGGCAGAGGGAGAGGGAGAAGCAGACTCTCCACTGAGTAGGTAGTCTAGGGTAGGCCTTGATCCCAGGACCCTGAGATCATGACCTGAGCCAAAGGCAGACGCTTAACTGACTGAGTCACCCAGGCACCCCTCTAAAAGGATTTTTATTAGGGTAGCGGATGGGGCGTGTAATGTGATCTCCCTTTTGAGTCACAAAGCTCATTCCCCTGCTGTGCACAGAGGAGGTTGGAGGTAGCGAAGGAGGAAGGTCAGTGAGAGACCATTGGGGTTCATCAACCAAGAAGGGCTCTTAGAACTTCCTGACGGCAGTGGGAGGTCTCCTTGGGCCCCATCACCCCGACGATATTGGGATGATGTCTGAATGATGGCTGATAGTCTCCCCTTTCGCCTTCTCTGCACCTCTGCTGGAAACCCTCATCCACAGCCACCCCTTCCCCACACAGCAGGCTCTGCTCCCTCCTCTGTGCCCACCCTCCCATGTGCGGCCTGAGCCAGACAAGGGTCTGGTCACACCTGCCTCCTCCACTACACCGGAAGTCCCAGGAGGTCCTGGATTGTCTCCTTGAGCCACGTGACTGACCCCAGAGTCTAGCCCTCGGCCTGGGACCCAGGAGACTGTCACCCATCTGTCGTATGGATTCATGCCTTGGGTGGTTACTTAAAGGGAGAGAGGAAATGAACGCACTGTTAATTATTTCTAATCCTTATAGGGAAGAGCAGTATTTTCACTGGTACTCTCTCCATGTGCCAGGCACAGCAGTAAGCTCTTTAGACGAATTGTTTAATTTTCAGAACAGTGAGTTCGGCTCATTAAATCCAGCTTATGGATGGCATAAACGGAGGCTCAGAAAGATAAAGCAACACGTAGTGGTAGAGGCCGGGTTCACATCTGGGCATTTCCTTGACGATTCACGAGGATGGTACCGTCACCCTTATTTTGCAGATAAGGAAGCGAGGCTCAGAGAGGTTAAGTCACATGCCTCTATTACTCGACTGGGCAGCGCTCGGGAGCCTGTGCACGGTCTCTGGGCCTCTGTGCAGCTGCTCCTCTTGCAGGAGAGAATCTGAGGGCTGCTTGTCCACTTTCCCCCTGGAAAGGCCCCCACACTGGGCTCTCTTCTCCCCTCTCCCATGTGGTTTTTGAAGCCGCCCTGGGCGGTGACAGTCAGGCTCATGGACAACATGGGGCTCTTCTGACCCCAAAAATATGGTATCTCTGAAGCAAACAGACCCTCGTGCGCATGCACCAAGCAGAGATAGAAACTGCAACCTGAAACTGACAACTCAGGGGAAAAAAAAAAAAAACAACAATGTTTGCTAAGTGGGAAAACAGGGGATATTGGCTGGGAAGAGAAATGTCATTTTCAGGCTGCCAAAAAGAGTGTTAACATATGATCTAGAGAACCGATAAAATCCATAGTCTAATTCTTCTGGGCTGCCTCGTTGAAGTAATTTATGAAATCACATCTGAGAGCCTTGACATTTAGCTTCTAATTTTGATAGAGATGATGTTTTGTTGGCCCAATATGGTGGCATGTGTGTCAACTTCAAAGGCTCCTTCCTAGTTATAAACATTCTAAACCTGTGTCCCCATTCAAAATTGTTAGAAATGGCTTTGTTAGTCATTAGTGTATGTGTTTCTTCGCCTGCTCATCTATCCAGCAGACACAAGAAACTCAGCATTATACCAGGTAGGAAGAGTGGAAACACGGGTGTAGGCAGGGTATGGTGGGAACTCAGGGAGAGGGAAGTTGGGCTATTTCCTGATGAATAAGACCTTTTGGAAGAAGTAGGGGATGGAGGGAAGGGCGTTCTTGGTGGAGGGGACAGTAGACTCGAAAGCAAGAAGGTGGGAGAAAGAAGATGCCACATTTGGAAAAGTATCGATTGTTCATTGGATTGGAACAAATGGCGCCAACTGGGGGGGAGGGTATGGTGGGCCCCAAAGTCTAAGGTATCTAGACCCTCAAGAATGAGTAATCATAATAATAAGAGTAGATAGTTATTGATCCTTAATGCGTGCCAGGCACAGTGCTGAACAGACTTAGTGCTACTTTGTGTGACTGAATGCTCACAGCCAACCATGGACGTGAATCTGATTATTCATCACCTTTCCGTAGATCAGGCTCAGTCTTCATCCATTTGAGCCTCTCTAACAAAATACCATAGAATGAGGGGCTTATAAACGGGCATTTATTTCTCACGGTTCTGGAGGCTGGAAAGTCTGAGATCAGAGCACTGGCAGATTCCGTGCTTAGTGAGAGCCTGCTTCTTGGTTCTCAGAGGATTGTCTCATCTCTGCCACTTCACGGGGTAGAAGGGACAGGGGAGCTCTCTGGGGTCTCTTTCATAAGACATTAATCCCTTCATGAGGGCTGCCCGCTCATGACCTAATCACCTCCCAAAGGCCCCACCTGCAAATGCCAGCTGGAATTTGGGGGCGGACACAAGCATTCGGTCTAGAGCAGGCTCTAGGAAGTTCCATTCCTTGTCCAGGGTTACGTGGGCGTAAACCACAGAAGCACAACTCAGCCTAAGCAGAAGGCGGTGGAGGGCTGATGAAACCCACAAAGACACGGGAGTAGAACGTCTGGGCTCTGGTCTTGGGGAAGGGAGCGATATCACCGCATACCAGCTCCAGGTTTGGGTTAAACCCCGAGCCTCTCTTCACTGTACAATGGGGCCGGCTCTACCCACCCGCTCGCAGCGTGCTTGCAATGATGTGACTGACAGCTTCCACGCCGGCAGACAGGATGGTATAGAGGCTGGCCTGACGTCTGGGCTCTGGCCCTGAGCTGTGTAGAATGAGTGGTCTGGCTGGTCCTAACTCTTTGTATATATTCCCAGCCCCAGGTCTGGGCATCCCCTCCCACTGGCCTCCCCAGAGCACCCCAAAGTGCATGCACCTTGCATGTTGAGATGGCTGGACCCTTGTGTGCTAAGATCTTTGCATCTCTGCCCTAGAAGCTTTGCAGATAGAAGCTGGGGATTTAAGGAGGTCCGAGAGGGCAAGATTACCTGGCAAATGTTGGGAAGGAATTCTCTTGGTGCCGCAGAGTTAAGAGCTTAAGGGGAAAAAAAAAAAGAACCCCAAATGAACCTGAGTGACGATTTTTGGCCATCTCTGAGAAATTGGCACAAACTTACATTTCGTTCGTGCACCTTCTAAATTGGGTTTTGGGGAATGACAAGACTTTGAATTGAAACAGATTACCAAGGTGAGGCTTGGTGACTAATGGAAATATTTGTAATAGGATTACATGGAGTTTTCATCTTTCCCATGAAGATGCAATATTGTCACACGGCCACCTTTCAGGGCACGGAACCTCTGTTTTTAATCTCTCTGGACATTTATTTGCTGTTTTTAAATGATTGAGAGGTGAGGTCACATCCCTGGGGTGACTTGCTTTCTATCTGGGAGAAGCAGGAGAAAGCTATTAACAAAAACATGAAATTGAATCTCAGCGAGCACAGATTCCCATTCGCCTCTGCTTCTTTGAAACCACTCTCCTGCCCAGTTACGTACAGATGGAGGTGTCTGTGGGCATTTGGAAGAGAAACGTGCTTCTTCAGCACCAAGGAGAATGCAGCTCCCATCGCAGACACTGGTTTCCCCGATGATGTTTACTGTGCAGGGGTGACCCTCGCCAGAGTCTCCTGTTTCTCATGTTGCCATCGTCTCTTTCGTGCCTGTGTTACACCCTCCCTCGTGCTGTGGCTCTGTGATTCAGTGCTATTTGGGGCTGGTGGTACCTATCCTGTGTCCTGGGAAACCCTGATTCATTTAATCCCCATACCTGCAAACCTCCCCCTCCTGCCTATTACCTATGAACCGGGAGCTCTGGTCAGGAGAGGAAAGGCTCGTGCAGCAGGGACACACAACTCAGACAGCTTCATGGCTTGCTCAGAAAGTTTACTTCTCACTCACATGTGCTCTAGTTTGGGCCATGCTGCCGGAGGGCTGCCTTCCATACAGTCCCTCAGCGATCCAGAATATTCCAGTCTGGGGCTCTATCCTATCATCTAAAGAGAGATGATAGATGGCATTCTCTGCATCCCAAACAGGAAGGGACAGGTATCATCTTTCGCTGGCCAGAAGCGGTCAGCTGGTGATGCCTCACTGCAAAGAGACTAGGCAGCGTGGTCTCCCATGGGGCTTGGAGGGAGCAACACATAACAGACTTCGGAGAACTCATAGTGTGTCTCTTCCCTGCATGTTCTCTAATTTAATCCCCCCAGACCTGTGAGGCAGAGTCTGGCTTGTCCATCTGCATTTCTTTTAAGTGATTTGCCCAAAAGCTTAAGAGTACCCAGACCGGGGGTGCCTGGGTGGCCCAGTTGGTTGAGCGTCTGACTCTTGGTTTCAGCTGAGGTCAAAATCTCAGGGTCGTGAGATCGAGCCCCGCTTTGGGCTCTGTGCTCAGTGCAGAGTCTGTTTGGAATTCTTTTCCCCCTCCTCCTTCACCCTCTCTCCCTCTCTTAGATAGATAGATAGACAGACAGACAGACAGACAGATAGTCTTTAAAAAGATAAGAGCACTGGACTGGACGTGGAACTCCATTCTGCCCCCCTGCAAGTTCGGACTGAGCTCCTAGCCACGAGATGCTGCTGCCTCTCATGCGTTCTCTGTCCCCTCCATTCTCTTTTTCTGTTGCCGCCCATGAAAGGAACGCTTGCCCCCAGCACATTCCCCTGTCTCTAGATCTGTCTCCAACCCTCTTGGCATCATGAAATGGTAGCTCAAGTTCATTTCTGCCCAAGTGGTCGCTCCAGCAATGCTGCCCGTCCAGCCTGCCTGAGATCCCCTCGGCGTTCTGGCTTTATCTAAAAAGCTTCCGGTGCAAAGGGCACAGTGCTCTTTGCCGTCAGGCTGGCAGAGGCGTGTGGTTGTAGAAACGGGGAGGAAATTCCTTCCCTGATGGACATGCCTGTGAAATCGGAGGATTTTCCTCTTCCCCAGACTGGGACTCCTCTATCCCTTGGCCAAAGCAGTGGCAAGAAACAAGTGGGGTTTTTTTGTGAACTTCTAATTTTCTTTCTTTTTGAAACAACTGTATTGATTTTATTTCTATATGTCCTTAAGTTTGCTCATTGAAAGTATCCATACAGCTGAGTGGTTTTTAGTATATTTGCAAAATTGTGCAACTATCCCCACATCTAACCGTAGATGCTTTGACCACAGTCGCTCCCTACCCCCACCCTCATCAACCCCCAGCCCCTGGCAACCTGAACTTCCGTCTTTCAGACCAAGGATCCACGTTTTTACTGGAGCATGTCAAAGGCCAAGGGAAATGCAGACACAGAGCGCCTTCTGAGAGGCGGGAGAGGCTGGGGCCAGTTCTGAGGTTGGCACAGCCATCCCTGCAGCGCTCTCCCCGACGCCAGTCCCAGAAACACACCCAGCGATAACGTAGACGTGCACATAAATGCAAAGATGCCCACACACACATATACAGGGATACACAAACATAAATATGCATGCACGTGTGTCCCGCCTCCATGCACCCACCCCCCCCACACACACACGCAGGTTCACTCACATGTATACACATACTCATGAAGACATCAACGCATGCACATGGAGAGGGGCACTGGGGCCCAGAGAAACAAGACTGTGTGCATACACGTAGGAATGCACAGATGTGTGTCACGCCTGTGGCTCTTGATTCAGCAACAGTGACCCATTATGTGGCGGCAACGGATCAGTAATTTCCTCCGTGGTGACCCTGTGCAGCCAGTGATCTGTGAGGAAAGTATTCTAAAGCAATTTGGGATTTGCCTCACTCTGATGAACATTTGTCCCGCTCATCTAGTGCCCCGGGGGGCCGCCTGGGAAGGCTCTAGCGGGGTGCGGTCTGAGGATTCAGGCAGGGATTGTGGAGAGGAAGCTGCAGGAGACTCAAATATACATTATGGGACTCTGACTTGACATGCGCGTCCATGTTTGTGTCCTGGCACATCGGACCTGGATGTGTCTTCGCCTGGAGCCTCCTCCTGTCCAGCAGACAGGGTAGGTGGCAACAGGCAGCCCAGCCTGTCACCACTGCTGTGTCACACGGACTGGCACATAAGTTCCTGGCCTGCATGTGTGCTGACCCCATTCTCCTTCCTTCTTCCTCATCAGCCCAACTGAACCCCCAGCAGAGCCCCGTCCCCACACCTGTGACACTGGCTGACATTCTTGTGTAGTGTCCACCTTGCCATCCAGACTCGATAGCCCCACACCTAGCTTGGGAGCGTTGGGTCACATGCATGGATGGGTGAATGGTTGAATGAGTGAAAAATCCACTTGACCTTAACTGCACCCAGTTCCCAATGCAAAAGGAGAATGATTCGTATTGGTTCAACTTGTCTAATTCCTGTAGCCCAGTTTCTGTTGACCCACCCCAGGTTCCTAGAACAAGGGTGAACAAACCTTTTCTGTAAAGAGCCAGACAGTAAATTAAAAAAAATTTTTTTTAATTTTTATTTTTTTCAGACAGTAAATATTCTTAGTTTTGCCATCCGGTCTAAGTGATGGGTACTCAACTCTGCCATTTTAGCACGAAAGCATCTATAGACGGTGCGCAAACAAGGGTGTCACTGTGTTCCCATAAAGCAGGATTTACTGGGTATTTACTCTCCCAAGCCTGTGTATCTACGCTCTCCCAAATTCTCTGTGAACCCCTGACCTAGAGCTGTGCCAGCAATGAGCTCATTGGGTGTGTGCTGGGGCATCCCATTCTCAAGAAAGGGAGAGGCAGTGGAAAGGGAGCTTCGGGCAGACTGGACCCAGATACATCCTGGCTGCAAAGGACCCTAGGCAGGTCATTCATTCCCTTGAGCCTTTGCTTCCTCATCTGGAAAGTGGGAAGATGAACCATTCCCTCACAGAACTCTGGTGAGGCTTGTCTCGGGAGCTTGGAAAATGTCCGTTCCCTCGTCCCTCAGCCTTGTTCTTTCTGCTTCCCAAAGAGGCCACGCAGCTCAGTGGCTAAGAACAAGACGCTGGTGGCAGACAGATGGGGGGTAACTAGTTTTGCTTCGTAGATGTCCTCTGCATGAGCCTAGCAAGTGACTTGACTCGCTGAGTCTCAGTTTTCCCATCTGAAATAGCAGTGGCACTTCCCTAATGAGGTGGAGGTTGGGAGCACATCTCTAGGTGACCCTTCAATGACATGGGTTTGAACTGCACAAATTCACTTATATACAGATTTGTTTCTAGAAATACAGTACAGCAGATGTATTTTCTTTGTGGGTCTCTCAATGCTTTTTCTCTAGCTTACCTTTAAAAAAAAAAGATTTATGTATTTGACAGAGAGAGCACAAACAGGGGGAGCGGCAGGCAGAGGGAGAGGGAGAAGCAGGCTCCTCAGTGAGCAGAAGCCCAACACGGAGCTTGATCCCAGAACCCTGGGACCCTGACCTGAGCAGAACGCAGACGCTCAACCGACTGAGCCACCCAGGTGCCCCTCTAGCTTGCCTTATTGTGGGAATATGTATATAATACATATAGCATACAAAATATGTGTTAATTGACTTTATGCGATCAGTAAGGCTTCCGGTCAGTTAAGTTTTGGGGGAGTCAAAAGTTACATGAGGATTTTCAACTGTGGGGGGGGGTCGGTGCCCCTGACCCCCGTGTCATTCAAGGGCTGACTATAATTAAGATCATTCCTGTCAAACCCTTAGCAGAATGCTCTTGGGAAGATTCTCCGCAAATGGTATTGATGATTCTCAGGAAGCAGCATGGCTCTAGGGCTGCAAACACAGAATTTAGCCTCAGGCAGATCTGGGGGTTCAAGCCTGGCTGTGCCACTTGAAGCCCTCGCCTTGGGAAATGCTGTTTTCCTCTGCGTCCCCATTTCTTCTATGAAAGAGGTAGACCCAGTCATCTGTAACACAAGCCTATAGCCTGAATTCTAGAACTTTCTATACATGTTCCCTTACATCATGGCCAGGTAGGTGCCACGCTGAGGTCCATCTCTTGGGAAGGTAGAATTCTCCCATCCCCCTGCTGTTTCCCCTCCCCATCTTCCCATCTCCCTCCACCCTCTTGGGCCTCAGGCCCCGTGGGCAGAAAGGACACGCCATTCGTGGGGTGGTGCATACCACACGTTGTCTGCCCCTCCTCCTCTCACCAGACACACAGTTACTTTAAAAAATCAGATCGTTGACTCTGCCTTCTTCATTAGGGGTTGAACTTTTCCAGGGAGAGAGTGCTATTGGGGCTTTCAGGTAAGCACCCGTCACGGGCTGCATGCCCAGCAGGTGTGGACCCCTGTGCAGAAGACAAGGCTCAAAAAACCTTTCCTGCTTTGAACGAATCACAGCCCGACAGCCTTCCAAGCAAGGCCAAGGCTGAGCTGCTCGGAACACGGATAGGGTTCACGCTGTCCTTCCTCATTTCAGTCCGTGGCCGGCTCAGTAGTTTCCAAACTGTCTAGAGGATAAACGTGTGTCTGGTTTCATTGCGGTCTGACTCAGAGGAGCCTTTTTTTTTTTTTTTTTTCCTTTTCTCTTATTTTACAAAAGTACCATGTGTTTATTGGGAGAAAAATGAGAAAAGAGAGATAAGCTGCAAGGGAAAAAAAAAATTGTAAAGTTCTTAATCCCACTATCTAGAAATAACCCCACTGACACTTTGGAGTCTGTCCTCTTGGGGTTTTAATGCATATAAATTAGGTAGTATGCATATAAATTTTTTAAGTGGTAATTCAGTTTACCATTCAGCTTAAAAAAAAAAAAATGTGTTTCTGGTCAGGGAGCACTAGAACTGATATGTTTCGAAATCCAGCCCCGCAAGGCAGGGCCGGTGGTCATTGTGGTCTTTTGGTACCTTGTACAGACAGGGAGAAGGTTTTATCACTGGGCGGCTCTGGCTTGGCTCACGGTCTGCTTCAGAAAGGTCTGCCCTGATATCAGCCCAACACGGCTCTCCTCCCAGCTCCAGTGGGTGATGGGAAGAAGGAAGGGGATCGGAGCCCTGTATTCATTCATTCACTCATTCCCGGGGCATTTCTGGAGCTCCTCCCCTGGGCCTGGCCAGCTGTGTGCTGCAGAGGTGCAGCCAGGAGCTCTGAAGACCCCCCTCAAATGGCCCAGCCCTCTTCGGCTGGCTTTCTACCTGGCAATATAGGAGGTCATGATAAAAGTTTCTTTTTAAAACACACTTATTTTTTTTCAAGTCAGTGCATCCAAAGGAAACTACTAGCAAGTGATAAATAATGCAAAGTGGCCAATCTGGCAAAAAGTCTTAATTAACGTGGTTCTGGAATGATTGCCATGAGATGCCCAGTCTGACCCTTAGGGGATGAAAAATTCTGTGCTGCAGAGTTAGGAAGGATCATGTCCCGGGACGTCTTTGGACAAGGTCAAGAAGAACAGGTCTCGGGTGGCAGCTGGACCACACAATGTGATTGGAGGCAGAGGCCCAGCTGGGCTACCATTTCCTGGAAGTTCTGCCTGTAGTGAGCTGAAGGCTCATGTTTGCCCAGCAGGCTGCCTTTGCCCATGAAGCACTCCTACCCTTGTAAAGCCCGGACCATAGAGGGCAGAATGTCAGCAGATGCCCAGAAGCATGAGGTCACGGTCAGGGGCAGGAATTCTCACTAATTGGCACAGCCCTGTCTCTGTACTCGAAGGGCTCAGAGCAGCCAGCCTTTGGCCTCTGCACATAGCAGAACTGGATCCAGCCCTGGAGAGAAAAATCCAGTAAGAGAGGGTCTAAGCTTCCTTGTCCCTCCCCACTTCTCCAAGCTTGGCAGCAATATCAAAGGCTGGAGGGGCGTGCATTAGCAAAATGTAAGCCCTGCTTTCCTGAGCAGCTAGGCTCCTCCTTTGCATCTTCCAGTGTCTGACCGGCCACCATCCTCTTTGTCTGGCTGGGACATGAACCTTCTGCCGCCAACCCCTTACTAAATGGAACTCTATAACTCTTCATTTCCCAGACGCAGGTCGGGTTAAACAGGTGGCAAACAGCTGACATTTCTCACTTGCTTTCTGGCATTTCCCCCTTTTTAACAGGAAGCGAACCTGGCATTTTTTATTAGAAAGTCCCCGAGTCCCGAGGTTTAATATCTTCAGTGTTAGATTCATGAACAACTTGGAAGTTAAAAGCTTGCCTGCGGCTGGAATTCGACAGAGCACACAACTTGTCGCTTGAAATGTGATTTATTTGCTCAAGGGAAGAGGGGGAAGGAGAGGAGCAATTAAGTGGGTTTAGAGTTTCAAGAGGTGGGGAATGCTTAGAAGTGAGTGAACAACCAAAGGGTTGTAAATCCCTTTTGACAGAATAGAGTGTTTTTAAAATAACAGCTGAGTTTGAAACCAACTGCCTTGGGAACTCAAATCAGGCAGAGCTAAGGAATGTTTCCACCCAACTGTTTCTTTTATTTGAGAGATCGGTACTTGAGGAGGGCAGGCCCTGGGAGGTGTTCTCTAGAGCCCAGCCATAGGGCCTTTGCTTTGTCACTCAAGTATACCAGGCTTGGTTCTACCTCAGGGCCTTTGCACTGGCTGGTCCTCAGCCTGGAACTCTCTTCCTCCAGATTTTCACACAGCTGCCTTCTTTCTTCATTCAGCTCTTGGCATGAAGGTCGCCTCCCCTGAGGGATTTACCCTAACCATCCTAGCTAAAGAAGCCCCCAGCCCCATCATTCTCTGTCCAATAAATCAATTTATTTTCCCCTTAGCACTTGTGCCTCTCTGAATATCTCATCTATTTGCCTGTCTACTTATTTATTGCCTGACGTCTCCCCTGGCCAGTCAGTCCCATGAGATTAAGGACCAGGCCTGTCTTACGCACACCTAGAACAGTATCGCCTACCCCTAGAATACTACCATGCCCACAATGCCACACTCACTAACTGGATTGTGAATGTTACTATCTTTAGGCTTCAGTCAAATGAGATTGGCCTTGAGCAGTGGTTCTCAAAGTGAGGTTCCTAGACCACCAGCTTTAACATGACCTGGAAACTTGTTAGAAATGCCAGTTCTCTGAGACCCAACCCAGACCTCCAGAATCAGGATTTCCCAGGGTGGGACCAGTCATCTTTGTTTTAAGAAGCACCTTCCAGTTTGTCAATCACTGGCCTCGTGCTTAAACGCCCCTGAGGTCGCAGCAGGTGTAACTGGAGGAAGGGGAGTAGGTGTGGCAGGGGAGACCATAGGTGCCCAGTCTAGAATATTCCAGTTTAAGACCAGGCGTACCTGAAAGCCACACTCCCCTCCCTCCCACCCCCCTATTCATTCACACAGGCCAGGGTCCTCCTGCTTGGTGCTGAGGGGTTTGGAAGAGAGAAGGGGAGTGGCTGCCCTAAGGCATCTAGATTTCTCTCCCAGTCACTGTTTTGGCAGAAAGTAGCCAGTTTGGACAGAGATCCTCCATAAACCTTCCAGGTGGATTTATCTCATTGTTTCTGATAATCCTCTTTTAGGCTGGTTTACAACGAACATCTTGTACTTACAGGGCCTTCCTGGCCAGAAGGCCCACTGGCTCACCTGGGGGAGGGGTCAAAGGTCAGAATTATATGAATGACTTGCCTGGAGTCAGGGCTGGAGAGACCTCTCTATCAGCCTGCAGATAAAGTGGGAAATTTCCAGTCCTTGTTCCTCTTCTTGGAGAAATGTGATCATTTTGCAGAAAGAGAGATACCAGGGAGGGATGTGTGTGTGTGTGTGTGTGTGCGCGCGCACGCGCGCAAGAGTGTGAGTGCATTTACTGCCCCAGAACCTAGAGGGATACTAACTACATCCTTAACCCACTAAAACACCTTCTTCTAACCTCCAGACTAACTGCCACCAAAGCCGGCAGGCTCATTCATCCTCATTGCCATGGTGGTGACATTATGACTACCATTTACTGAGGGTGTGTGACATGCTGGAGTCTCGGAGAAAGTTATGGAGCAAAAGATGGGGGGTTAAGAGCCTAAGCTCTAGAGCCAGGCTGCCTGGGTTCAAATCCCAGCTCCGCTGAACCTCTCTGAATCTCAGTTTCCTTATCTGTAAAACGTGGCTGATCCAAGACTTCAATAAATCCAGGATGCTGTCAATTACAATGTGCACCATGTGCTCATGGACTACAAAGAAAGAAACAACAACTGTTATGTGTTTGTGAATGAGATACATTCTGCTTCCGGAGATGTTAAATTTCAAGGAAATATGCATCTTAGAATCCATGGAATACAGTAAGAATACCCATCTGTGTGGGACTCCTGGGCCTAGGCTGACAGCCAGCACCTAGAAAAGGCTCATGCACATTAGCTGGTGGTGTTACATTACCCCCATTTTACAGATGAGGAAATTGAGGTCAAAGTCACTTCCCAAGGTCACCCAGCAAGTAGTAAATAGTAGAGTGAGATTCGGATTCCCTTGCCTACGTGTCTCTTAAATGGCCCCTAAATCATGTCTGGTAACTGGGCACCCATACCATGGAGGAGATGAGAGAAAGGTCAGGAACAGGCTGACACCATGTCTGCGTGTCTGTGTGTCTGTGAGCAGGTCCTCCGCCCCCTGGGTCTCCATAGCCTCATCTGCAGGAATAGAACGATAGTGTGGACCCTGCAGGGTTGCTCTGAGGATTTGTGGAGGTGACTTAGGTCCCATGCATATGCTCAGTAAACCTTCATCCTCTCCTCTCTTTCCCTCTGCCTCCTACCCTGCAAGTGGCTTTTTGGGCACCGCTGTTAGCCACAGAAACCCCAAGGTCAGAGCAGTTGCCAAAGATACTTGGACTGACTTGCCTGGAGTATCCGAGCCTCAGCCACCCTGGACACCATGCTCCTGCTTAGACCTCAGCCTTCTTTCTGCACCTGCTCTCCAACTCAGCTCCCAGTACACACCTGGCAGGCACACCTAGGCCGGGAGCCCCTAATTCCTCTGCAGACACTGCCTCTTGGGACTGTGTGAAGAGCTTAAAAGTGGATACCTGGGGGGCTCAGTCAGTTAAGCGTCTGCCTTCAGCTCAGGTCATGATCCCAGGGTCCTGGGATTGAGTCCTGCATCAACTCTCTGCTCAGTGGGGAGGCTGCTTCTCCTTCTGCCTCTCTCTCTCTCATGAATAAATAAACAAATCTTTAAAAAAAAAAAAAAAAAGTGGATGCCTGGGGTATCAGTGTTGGTTTAGACTTTCTTGTAAATTTCAACACCCGTGTATTGTTCATCCGTGCCGATTTGTTTAAAGCAAACTTTTAAAGTATCCTATCTGGCAAAGCATCCAGATCCTACGAGCGCAACCTGATGAATTTCCACTAAATTCACACTCCTGTACTAGCGCCCCAATCAAAACAGAACATTGCCTGCCCCCTCCCCCCGGTGACCCTCATGCCCTCTCCAGCCTCCCCAGCCCCCAAGGGTCACCACTACACTGACTTCTTGCATATGGGTCCATTTTGTCTTTTTTGTACTTTATACCTACGGAATCATTCCGTGTGAGTCCTATGTGTCTGGCTTCTTTTGTTCAATGTTGTGTTTATGTTTTTTGCCGTTAGCAGCGGTTTATTGTTATACAGTGTAGTACAAACGTGTATTGTTATATGGCTCTATCACAGTCTATCATCCATCTTTCTGTTGATGAACATTTGGAGTAGCTCCAGCATGGGGCTGTTATGAATGGGTTGCTGTTAACATGGTAGTGCATTCTGGCATATCCGTGGATGAATATGAGTATGCATTGCCTGTTGCCTATATACTTAGGGGAGGAATTGCCAATCGCGGGTTATTTGTATATTTCACTTTGGTAGCCATGCCAAGCTGTGATTATACAAATTTACATCCCACCAGTGGCTGGTGGTTTCTGCAGCAGCCCCAGAAACTGCAGGGTAGTGAGAGAAGCAAAGGTTTTAGCAGCTGCTCCTGGAGAGGAAGATGTGAGCAGAGAAAGAAGATGGGATGGATATTCGAAGCCTGAGACTTGTATGCGGTTACCCTGGGAAGGAGAGTCTGAAAGTCTGGGAGCCTGGTGCAGTGATTTGTTCTGCCGTATGCAGTGGGGACAGTATTTTCTGTGCTCTGGCCTGTAATGAGTGTAGGTGGCTAATCAAGAACTGAGTATCCAGGGGAGGGAATCCACCCACGGTCTCCACCATCCCCAATATTTAAATGTCAATATGGTTTAATTGGCTGCACAGCCCACTCCCTCCCCCCTCCTGCAGCAGCCACAGCAAATGTACCCCTAGGAGAGCAATAACAGGGGACAGCCTTGAGTCACCGTGGCTGCCTTCTGCCAGCTTCCTGGGCGACCTTGGACAGGTGAATCAGACTCTCTGGGAGTCAGCTTCCCTGAGCATCTCACCTTAAGGAAGTGAAGAAATGAATCTTAGTCAAAGATCATGGGTAGCACTTTGGACGGATATATGTGTGAATGAGTGGATACGTAGCTAGGTAGATACATAGGAATATAATAGTTGGACAAACAGATGTGATGTGTGTATAAATATATAATACATATTTGCACAGGGGTATGTGTGCATTTGCCATTTTACTGATCATTTACTACCCTCCTAACAGCAAGCATTTCGTGAGCACTTAATATATGTCAGACATGGAGAGATGCCTGTCCCTTTACACACCTGATTCCATGCGAGTCTCCTTAACAATCTTGTAAGGCAGGAACTATCAACACCAATTTACAGATCATGAAAATGAGGCTCAGAGAGGTTAACTCACCTGCCTGGGGTCACACAGCTACTAACCGACAAGCCAGGATTCTAACCCACAGAGTTGGACGGGGCCCCTGTTCTAACCGCCTGTACTACACTTTCCACCAGGTGCTAGGCACCGCCCTGGGCTCCTTCTCTCATTCAGTCCTCATAATGACTCTACGAGGTAGGTCTTCTCTTTGATAGCTGTGGAAACCGAAGCCCAGGGAGGTTAAGGAACCCACCCAAAGGCACACAGTAAGGAACACAGCTGGGATCCAGACTGAGTTCCCTCCGCCACAGTTCTAGCTCCAAGCACACGATCTCAGCTAAGTCCAGCACATAACAAGGGCTCAAAAAATACTAAAGGAAGGACTACGAGTCTTTTAGCGATGAAGTCCTAAATTAAAAGAAAAATTCGAGCCATTATTTTGACATAAGATGGAACATGAACTTTCCTAATGCCGTCCCTTCCTCTTTCAGCCAACACCGGATACCCTGAGCCAGGCATGGTGCCGGGGCCTGGGAATGCAGTGGCGAATCTAGAATTCATTCACCCCGTCACTGGTTCCGTGACCATGTACTGAGGGCCCACTGTGTGCGTGCCAGGAACTGAGCTCCCTGTGGGAGGGACAGACAGAGGGGCATGCAGGCAACTAAACGGGAAGGTGGGACTGTCCCGTATTAGCATCCTTTGTCATCTTGTTATTTATCTTACACCACTGGTCCTCGCAATGAACTCAATGAGGCTGAAAATAGTGTGAAAAGCCCTCTATCTCAACAGGCATCTGGTGTGGGGGGAGGAGTACCAGTGTTGACACGCCGCCGTCCGAAGGCTTGAATGCATCATTGGCCGATGGTACTTGGTGGACGTGAGCCACCACTTTGCTGGGGTTTTCTCACTGTCCCTCAGCAGCCCCGGAGAGCAAGAGCAGCTGCGACAGGTGGCTGGCAGAGTGCTGTCTGAGTGGCGTCTGAGGACCCCGGAAGTTGTTGGTTTATGCGCGTCTCTCCTTCTGTGCAACTCTGGGATGGATGGAGCCTAGCAGGTCTGCCTCTGGGCTGGGTTAGATTCTGCAGGTAGCCTGCGATGCCAGGGTGGGGGTGTCAGTGATAGAACATGCCCCCCACTCCGATCTGCATCCCAGAACCAGATCTGAGGTCTAGTTACGGGCTCGTTATCCGATAGGCAAACTAGTGGCACCTGCCGTCTACTTGTCCCAATCGAGCAACCATGGCGGGTCACTCTCATTTGAACAATGGCTGATCATTTCTTTTGTCCTTTTGCTTTCCAGCCTGTGTAAGGGACGGACGCTCTATTCTGTGGTGCGGGATGCCAAAATCGTCTTGGATGTCAACAAAACAAGGCAGATCGCCCAAGAAATTGTGAAGGTACCACAGGGTCTGGGGCTCCCTCCTGAGATGCATGGCCTGGCTTCAGACCAACAGTCTGGATTTAAAAAAAAGAAAAAGAAAAATTAGACTCAATCTGAAAAATACCAGGCTGTAGGTGAGGAAGGGTTTTGCCCTGATACCACCATTAGGGTTGGTCCCCCAATGTTTGGCTGCCATCTGGTACCTCATCCTCATGATAATTGGGTCCATTGTGGGGACCCAGGGAAGTTTGTGTGGCTAGAATCCCTTACCCCTTGGATGCTTGAATTCCCATGAGCGCACGCCATCTCTCTCCGCAGCTGCTGGGGAAACATCCAATTGTTGCAAGTTGTTTGGGATTAAAACAAACTGGAACATCCTGTGTTTTCTGGCAGGTGCCTCATTAGTCAGTTGACTGGGGCTTTGAGTTCCCATTGGAAGTGTCAAGACTGAGCCATTAGAAGAGATAAAATGTGACTGCTCATAAAGGCGAAAAACCAAAAATCTAGAGACTCACCCTTGAGTGAGACCTCCACTAGACTCTCTCCTCCGTGGTCTTGATCATTGGCTCATGACCCGTCCCTTGAGGAATGCAGGGGTTTCTGCACTGATACGGGTTAAGTGGATATAAAACAAATCTGCAAAGAAGTTATTTTTTAAAAAGGAAGTGCAGGGAGGTGGTGGATGGAATTCCTTTCTCTGGGGACCTCCTCTCCGTATTTGTCTTCACTTTTTCTTTTTCCCCACTAGGGCCATCTTTCTTTGTTTCTTCTTCAGGAGGTCGAAGAGCTGGGTGGGAATAGTTCACCGGGGGTCTGACGGTGGTGGCGGATGTGTGTCTTGGGGACCCTTCCTGTTCCCACTTGCCATGACTTCTCTTACCCTGCCTCTGAGCCTCTGTGTTGGGGTCCCCGGAACTGCGGCTGTTTGGGGCGCTGTTGAGAAAGGCAAGGAGGGTGAACCCAAGCCAGAGTAGTAGCAGCAGCGAATGCTCAGGTGTTCCCTGAAAATTCCCATGTCCTTGCTTCCTCCAGGGCATGGGCTATCTCCACGCCAAGGGCATCCTTCACAAGGACCTCAAGTCAAAGAATGTCTTCTATGACAATGGCAAAGTGGTGATCACAGACTTTGGGCTCTTCAGCATTTCCGGGGTGCTGCAGGCTGGCAGGTGAGCGGCGGCGGAAGGGCCCAGCGGAGCTCTTCGCCGATGACAGTTGGGGGGTGAGAAGTCACCCAAATGGCATCAGTGACCGAGACTGTGTGTAGGGCCTGACGTTGCTTAGTTGGGTGGCTAGGCTGTTGCTGATGCTAGGTCAAGCCGTGATTCCCCGGGGGGCCTGTCTTTCAAATGGTGCTTTTCCTCGCACGGGCATTATTGGCCACAGAGCATCCCCAAATCCTTGTATTTAATGAGAAGATCCTCCCTTTGCCCTGAGTACCCACCTGGAAGTTTGAATCACCCAAGAGCCCTTGCTCAAAGTTTTCTTATGAATTGATCCATTTTAGTGCCGCAAGAGTACTGAGGGATTTAAAGCCAGACCCACCTGTGCATCCCCCCCTTGACTCCGCCACGTAATCACTATGATGTTAGTTATACTCCTGGCACTTCCCCGAACTTTGGTTTCCATGTCTGCCAGAAAAATGACGATGTCATCATGCCTACCTCACAGGATCCTTGTGGGGCTGAAATAACACAATCAAGCATCCAGCGCAGTGCGGGGAGCCCAGGAACACAGCGCAGAGTAGTTGCTGCTGAGCTGTTGTAATTACTGTAAATTTGCATATACCTCCCCCAGTGTCACCCAGGAGAATCATTAACCATCTTTAAGTAATTAACTCTCAGGAGCCACTCACCCAAGGGCAATCTGCCTTGAGTTGACCATGAGAAACAGCTTGATTCCAAATAAACAACCCGTGATTCAGGAGGTCTACCCTCTGTGGCTTTAAATTTGGAGTGTGGACGCGCGCGCACACACAAAAACTTAAAAACCCTGCAGGTTTTCTCTAATCACGCCTTTTATAACCCGTGCATGCCTCCTCTGGATGGCAGCCCCACACTCTCCTTTTACTTTGGTTTCAGCTGCTTTGAGCTACTGATCTCTTTGAGGTCCACCCCAGAGCCCCCCAAGGTGAATTTTGTTCGTGCTGTATCACACGCTGAATCTAAGAGCGTCCAAAAATCATCAGCATTTGATCTGGCTGCTTTCTGCGCGATCTAGAAACAGCGCAACAGAAGCTGAGGTTTCTCTTCAGGTTTTACTCTGCCCAAAAAGATTTTGGTGCATCTCCAAAACTATCTATAGCCCCTAAGATGAGAAAAGAAGTAGGTAAATGAGCAAAGAGACGAGTGGATAGGTAGGTGGAGAGAGTCCCTCAAGTCAGCACCCAACAAGCCAGGAGGGCTGAACCCCGTTCCTTCACTGCTCTTTCTCCCCAGCGGCACTTACAAACGGGTTTGAGGGCGGAGGAGTTGCATATGTGCACATGCGCACACACCTACGCACGTCCATTCATCCATCGCCCCGGGCTAAGGGGCAGAGGAAGCTGTTGGTAACATCACTCTGAACTCGAGTATCTGTGTCCAGACAAAAAGAGGCCCAACAGATGCTTTTGTGAACCTGCTTCAAGGCTCTTAAAAAAAAAAACAAAAAACCGATTCCTCCAACCCAGAGGCATGTCCACATACCCGCCGCCCCCACTTTGTCCTTGCCAGAGAATTCTCCAGCAGGTGGAGGAAAAGGGGGCAGGACCTCTGATTTCCTCCCTTCTGGTTCTTGGTTTTCTAAAGCCCCAGGGTAACGAGGAAGAAAGGAAATGGAATGACGTGAGCATCCTTTCCTTTACCTCATTCACAGAGGTCCAGCGTCAACCGGGGAAGCAAGTTCAAGTCAAGGGCAAGGCGGCTGCTGGCCTCGTTGTCCAGCCGGCACTCCCCCACCCCCACCCTTGCCCAGCCTGGTCATCAACACAAACCCGGGCAGTGTTGGGAGCGGCCAGGGAGCCCTCAGCGACCTCTCCTAGAAGAAATCCACATTTCTTGGCTGCCCACGAGTCCCCATCAGGGGTCTCCTGTGGTGGTTGAATGTTCCCTGCTGCAGTTGTATGTCGGGCTTAGTTTTTGTGTAGGATTTCAGTTTGCTCCCTAAGCGTGCCATTTCTCCAGGAATTGCTGAAAAATTGTGATTGGGAGTCTCTGGGGTCACTTGTTACATCTGCAGCTTTGGGCAGATCACTTAAGTGTTTTGAAGCTCTGTGTCCTCATCCACGAGGCAGGATCTTATCCATCCCATCACGGGCTTGTTGGGATGAAACGCGATGGATAACCTGGCACACAGTAGGCACTCTGCAGGGGCTACTTGCTGTCCTCCCTCTCCCCTCCCCCTAGTTAGTGCCTGGGGCGTTCACAGTGATGGGTTCCCAGCAGGGGGAGATCTGCTGGGCCTTGGCAGGGGTGGGGGTTACCCAGTAAAGTGAGTGTGTCTTGAATATCCAGACCGACCCCCGGGGGGCTTCCCCCCCCGCAGCCTGTCCCCAGCATTGGCAGCACACAGCTGTGCTGCCATTGTCGTCGAGAAAAAGTGTTATTTTCCACACCAGCACTATCATGCCAGCCCCCCGCAGGCTGTTATTAATCATAATAATAACCATAATGACGATGATTTGAGTTTGTCACCGGTGGGCCCATCGCCAAGGGAATGGGACATCCCGGAGTATCTGGGCCAGGCCTGGCATCCAGCCCCCTCCCAGGCGTGTGCACCCTCCCACCCTGGACTGATGGCTAGGGAGTGGCCAGCACCCTTCCTCCGGGCCTAGCCAGCAGTTACAAACTGGCACTCAGCTAGTGAGTCCAGAATAGGCAGCAGGGGCTGTCAGAAAGCCGTCAGAACTGAGACGCTCTCCCTTTCGGCAGCAGCACCCCATCTCACCACACCCCCAGTGGCCTGGTCATGCCCGGAGAATGTCAGCTGGCTCAGGCCATGGCCCTTCCTTTGTACATGATGTTCTTACCTTTAGCTATAGTCTCAACTCCATCTCTGAGTCCTCAAGATGTAAACATATCCATAGGTAATAATGCTATCTAATAATCCTGAGACCCTGGCAGCCGACACAGCCCTGCGCCAGCGTTGTGTGAGATTAATGTGCCCATTGTGCAGATGGGAAAGTGGAGACTCGGGCATGCTCAGGGTCACATGGCTAGAAGGCAGCAGATAGGTCCTTAAGTTCCTGCAGGCATCCCCAGTTCTAGAAGCAAAAACTCATCGGGCCCTGCCAACTCAAGGGCTTGCCAATGGATTTGGGTCTGCTGTGTAACGAGTCCCGTGTTACTGATGCTGAAAGACTAACATTTGGATCATTTCCTTATTTTCTGTATAAATGAGAACAGTGATTCTCAACTGGGGCTCTTCTGCCCGGCTCTCTGGGATATTTGTAATGTCTGGAGACCGTTTTAGTTGTCACAACAGGGGAGGGGGTCAGACGGGTACCCAGTGGGGAGAGGTCAGGGATGCTGGTCAGAACAGGCTCCCACCACAAAGAGTTATCCAACCCCCAGACTCCTGAGACCTCTCTTGTCAGGGTTCTCTCCTCCCCCTGATGTGTGGTCCACAAGATAACTTTAGGGATGATATGAATAAGCATTTTTCATCTTAATTTTCATGTGCACTAAAAAAAGTGCTAGTTCCCATGTATGGTCATGGTAAGAAGTAAATGAAAAAATCCCATTTGTAGTAAATAATATTTGAGAGCAACACTGTCCAATAGCCCCCAGCCACATAAGGCTATGTACTTTTAACTTGCTTTTTTTTTTTAAGATTTTATTTATTTATTTGTTAGAGAGAGAGCACAAGCAGGGGGAGCAGCAGGCAGAGCAGGCAGAGGGAGAAGCATGCTCCCTGCTAAGCAAGAAGGCCAATGTGGGACTTGATCCCAGGACCCCAAGTTCATGACCTGAGCTGAAGGCAGACGCTTAACCGACTGAGCCACACAGACGTCCCAAATTTTAACTTTGATTAAAACGAAATCAAATTAGGGGCACCTGGGTGGCTCATGGGTTAAAGCCTCTGCCTTCGGCTCAGGTCATGATCTCAGGGTCCTGGGATTGAGCCCCGCATCGGGCTCTCTGCTCAGCAGAGAGCCTGCTTCCCACTCTCTATCTGCCTGCCTCTCTGCCTTCTTGTGATCTCTCTTTGTCAAATAAATAAATAAAATCTTTAAAAAAATATATAAATAAATAAAAATAATTTAAAACTTTAATTCTTCAGCTGCACTAGCTGGATTTCAAGTTCCCAATGGCCATGATGGCTCATGGCTCCCATATTGGACAGCACAGACGGAGAACATTTCCATCATCGTGGAAAGTTCTATGGAATCGTGCCGCTCTAGAAGATGTTCAGATAGGGCAAGAATCATGGTCACGGAATATGAATGAGTACAGTTAGGAAGCAGTGCGTCACACCTGACATAGCTCAGAAGCCACCCTAGGAGAACTGTGGAATCCAGCCAGCCCCAGGTCTCCACATTCTAGAGGCTCTGGGCCATCACGATCTCACTCCTGATAGTTGGAGATACCCATCCCCATCCCCCATTGCTGCCCCCTCTACCTGTATAACTGGCCCTTTCCTGGGAGTCTTGAATCAGTAGAAACCTTGTGGGAGATCTGCTCAGATTTCAGTCCCAAATGGAAAACTCTGTACTTACTAAAGTCTTACCACGTGAAGATAAATACAGATAAAATGTTATCTAAAGTGAGTTCCCTTTTATCTTTGACACATTCCCCTGTTCAAATTTTTTCATGTAATGCTTATCACTGTCTGTATTTTTCCTATTTATTTAATTCATTTGTCAACCCCTTCCCCTACCAAAGCATAGGCTCCAGGAGGGCAGAGACCTTACAGGTCTCCTTTGCTTCTGTGTTCCTGGTGCCAAAAACAGAGAGCTTAGGCATAGCAGGTTCTCCAAAAATACAGTAAATCCTCATTATTCGTGGATTCCATATTTGTGAATTTGCCTACTCCAATCTGTTTGCACCCCCAAATCAATATGGCAGCTTCGCGGTCATTCCCGGCCATGCACAGAGTGGTGAAAATTTGCATCACCTGATGTATGTGTTCCCAGCTGAGGTTGGACAAGGGGATGCTCTGCATTCTTGTTTGAGCTCTCATATAGAGAGGACCAGGGGACAGAGAGGGGAGGGGGCCATGCAGTACAGGAAGCCCTAGGCCTCGGGGCCAGTGGGACAGAGTTTTGCCAACTCTGGCATGTGGTTGTGGGGCCGCCCCAGACACATCACTCAACACTTCTGAGCCTTGTTTTCTCTTCCTTAAAATAATGAAAATAGAATGTAGTAGAATGAGCTGTTTTTAGGATTTAAGATATACCCGATGTGAGGTGTGTGTGTGAATACATATTTCCTCTAGGAGCCATGATTCCGGATTTGCTAATTCACTCTTTGCAGAGACTTTATACAACATAACTGCCATGAATAACAAGACTCAGCTGTATTGGTGGAATGAATATGCAGGAGGGGGTGCCTCAGAGGGAGAGGGACCCAATGACGGTTTGGGTGTCGAGTGTCTCCCTCCTGACCAGGCTTTCCTGCCCCTTTCACCGGGGCTCGGGCACAAGTACAAGGGCAGGCAGTGCCCAGTGAAAGAGACAAGAAAAAGCCAGAGGAGGTGGTCCAGAGGCTTGGGGTCGGCGCTGGGGGACTGGTCCTCCCTGGGCTGGGAAGCAGCGCTCACTCTGTGTTTTGCGTCTCCAGGAGGGAGGACAAGCTCCGCATCCAGAACGGCTGGCTCTGCCACCTGGCACCAGAGATCATCCGCCAGCTGTCTCCCGACACAGAAGAGGACAAGCTCCCCTTCTCCAAGCACTCAGATGTCTTTGCACTCGGGTAGGTGGGCCACACTGGCCGTGGGGAGCCCCAGCCCAGGCAGAGGGACGGTTTCCAACCCTTCCTTCTCTTCTTTTGGAAAAGACGGGGCACCTATCTCCTGGGGCCCAGGTGGTCAGTTTTCTGGGTGATATTGGGGGTATCCAAGTGGGGTGTAGCAGAAACAGTGACCCTAGCAAACCTTAATATGCCAGGTTTCTAACTGGTTATGTGACAGTGGCAAGTCACTTGACCCATTCATTTATTTGCTGCACCAATACCTATCTATATGGAACACCTACCGTTAACAAATTATGCAAAACTTGAGGGCTTAAAGCAACATTTGTGTCCTCAAGTTTCTGTAGTCAGGAACTTGGGTTGGGGCTGGCTTAGCTGAATGATTCTGAGCTGGTTCAGGATCTTTCGTGAGGTTGTGGTCAAGATGTTGCCCAGGGCTGCCGTCTCATCTGAGGGCTAAATGGGCTGAGGATCCACTTTCAAGGGGGCCCCCTCACATGGCTGTTGACAGAAGGCCTCAACAGGACTGGGGGAGTAAAGGAGGAACTAAACCCAGCCTGAGAGATTAGAGAGGGCTTCCTGGAGGAGGTGACTCCTGAGCCTCAATTAGAAGTTGAATATAAGTGGGCCAGACGAGGGTAGGGTGAGGTGTCTAGACAGAAGGAACATGTGAAGAGGCCTAGAGTAATAGAAAACAAATTGCCCACAATGAAGGAACATGTGTGTAGTGGAGGGGGAGGGAGCTGAGAGATGGAGAATCAGGGAAAAATGAGCTGGGGGTGGTACCAGGAGAGACTAGAATGGGAATCCGAGTCAAGCCTACAGGGACTAAGAGGCTGAGTTAAGGAGTTTTCACTTCATCTTCACAGTGCCGGGGAGCCATTGATGGTTATGAAGCAGAGGAGTGATGTAATCATATTTTGAGTTTCAGAATAATCATTCTTCTGTGCAGAGAATGGAAAGGAGAAGGATGAGATTAGGAGGCTGGGTGACCAATCCAGGGGGAGGGGCTGGCAAATCAGTGCCAGTGGGTTTGGACCCTGGAAACGGATGGGTGGACGGAGGTGGACGGATGGGGTTTGATGATGGGTTGAATGCGGATGGTGCCCAGATACCTACCTTAGGCAACTGGGTGAGACTAGTGTCATTCACCAAGGTAGAGACCCTGGAGGGGACACCTGGGCTATGCTGAGAAGGCAAAGAGAGCGGATTTGGACACTGCGTCTGGGCTATCTTGGAGATGGCCAATGGAACCAACCAGAAGACAGCTGTATCTACACAACTAGAGTTTGGGAAAGAAGAGTTTAGGGCTTCTCAACAAAGAGAGAGAAAGTGCACTCATGAGAGAGAATGGGATGTCTTTGCAAGTGTAGAGGAGGATAGAAGGTGTAGGACTCAGCCCCAAGGTGCAGGATGAGGGCTCCAAGGGGGTGCATCTGGGAAGGCTTCTAGGCTCCCATCCCTCAAATAGCCATGCTGTTCCTGTCCGCTGGAGCGGTTGCAAAGATTGGTGGTTACAGAGACAATGTTGGGGAAGCTGTTTGGGGAAGTTGCAGCCCTGCAGATGTGTGCAATTAGACTTAGCACCACCGAGAGATGTTAGAGGGACTGTCCACGGAAAAGTACCCCTACTATGTCTTCTCTGTAATTCTCGGGGAAGGGGGTTGGGTGGCATTTGCTGGCACATCAGGATTCTAGACGTTCATCACTTGGACCCCTTTAGACGTTGTCGTTTGCCCTGATGAGTATACACCCAAAACTTTATCTAGTTAGATACCGTTATCTGAAACCAAGTTGCAATAATTAAGTTGGTATATATTGTAGTATAAATTTAGCAAAAGAAACAAGAATGTAATTAACAAATGCACCAAAATAAGTAATTGGTTTTCCACTGGAGTTTTAATCTTTAGCAATTTATTTTTCTCTTAGCGTGAGTTTCTCTTGGAAGTTGGGTTTGAAAGGAAGTTTTAATGAGGCTTTTATTCCTGACACTGCTGAATTCCGGGGGACCTGGCGCTCTTGGTTTCCTGCCAATTAGGTGCATCTCGTTGCTTGGGAACATCATGCTCAGGCATGATTGAGAACAAAACTGGACCTTTAAAAGCCTATGGAGCACCGTGTTAAGGTTTTTGTGGGTGCCGTCTCCTGGAATCTTCACAGGCACCCAAATGACAGGGGAGGAAACAGGCCCCCGCCCCTAGGTGGCTCTGTGACTTGTTTCATGGTGATCGAGGGGTGGATCTGGGAGCCACACTGGGACATCCTAACCCCGGAGTTGGAGGGTTTAGCCACGGGGACCTCAGAGTCATTTCACCACCAAAAGCCCTATTTCCCTCAATCATAAATAAGAGATAATAAACCCAGCGAGACGCTCTGAGGATCGAGCAAGAAAATACCTGTAAGACGCCTGCACCTAGGCTCCTGCTAGGCTCCCTTCCCCGGCTGCCATGAGCCCTTGCCTGCAATCTGTCTGCGCCTCCTTCCCCAGACCCCAACCATCAGCTGCAGGGTTGCCCCCTGCCCCAAATCCTTGCTTACAGTCACAGAGGACCCTGAAGTAGGATCAGTTGTAGTTTTCTCGTAGCATGATGGCCAGTGCTGTAATTCTGTGGTCAGATCAACCGGATTCAGCTTCTGCCCGCACCTCTGATCTGCTGTGTGGCCCTGGGTAAGATACATAAGCTTTCAGAGCCTCAGTTTCCTCTTCTGAAAAATGGGGATGACGATCGTGCCTCCTGTTTGAAAACGTAGGTCATATTTTTATTCGGGTGTGACGATGGCAATAAAGCAGGAAGCAATGATCGTTGGAAAGATGGTTTGTTGTTCATGGCTTCCGAAAGGAGGGGGCACATCATACCACATAGGGAAAGCACCAGGGTCAGAAGGCAGAGGGAGCAGGAGGAAAATGCAGGCAGGAGACTTTAATGGGGTTTCCTCCGGGAGGAACCGGTGAGTCAGCGTAAACAGGCTAAGATTGGCTAGTTTGACTAATTCAGTGGGCTCTGGGGTGTGGGGGTATCCTGAGTAGGGAATATTGGCCCCAGTGGAAGCCTGATGGAGGTGGGGGCGGGGCTTTGGATCAGTTAGTTTGCATACGAAAGACACTCCAAGAGAGTCATTTACTATCTCTGGGAATAAGCTGGCCCTGGGGAGAGGGGCAGTCCCTCCAGGGTCAGGGAGGCCCCCAGAAGTCAAATCATCAAAATAAGAAGGCATGCTTCTTATACTCCCCCGTAATCATAATCAATGCAAAGGGCTTAGAATAGGGTCTAGCGCGGAGTGAGAACTCAGTGAGAGTTACTGATTGTTACAATGACACCAGTCCTCATCTAGCACCTTACCATGATAGCTGCCTGGCCATCTCACTCAACAGCCCAACCCCCTCCTCGCCCCAGAGGGATGAGCTTGGTGGGGGAGACCACATGCTGAGAAGTGGGACCCTAGAAATAGCTGGTTTGACAGAGTCCTCTGATCAGGAAAGAAGATAACAGAGGGCTTCATGTTCTTTAAAGCAAATTTGCATAAATTATCTTAGAGGAAAGATCACTTCCTAAGGATTGTTTCAGATATGTCCTGAGCTGGGGAATTTTGTTCCCAGTGAGCTGAGACCTAGTCCCTTCTACAGCTCAGCAACTCCCCAGCATCCTGTGAGCACGCCAGGGCACCCGCCAAGGCCCTCACTGCCACCCACAACCCCCCGCATTTTTTCCCCACTATTCCATGGGATGCCTTATATTTAGAAAACAAAATTATTAAAAAAAAAAAATCCTATGCTATCGCCCAGAGTTAGCCATTGTTAATTAACATTTTGCTGTTTCTCTTTATTCTCCTGCTGATACATATATAATTTTTTAAGAGGAGGTATTACCTTATATACAGTCTTCTGTCCTGCTTTTTTCACTTGAAATTAGATATTAAACATTTTTTCACGTCGGCAAAATTTCATTGAAATGTTTTAGTAATAATATATTCCATTTTTTTCTGGATTTACCATAATACATGCAAACTATTCCTTTCATTGAACAGTTGTGTCATTTCTCCTTGTTTTCGTATTATATATAATGCTGTAGAGAATATCCTTGTAAGGGACTTTTGTATCTCTAAGTATTTCCTTACAGTGGTTTCCTAGAATTACAAGTCTAGGGTCAGAAATTCTGGCCACATTCTATTACACTTTTGGGTTCTAGGTTTGACTCATTTTAATTCAGGCACCAGGGAAGGTATCCTTGGACAATCACGACTTCTAAGACCTCAAGAAAGCTTTAGGTGCATCCCAGCTAGCAAAACACTAGTCCTGCGAGGAAGAGACTAGAAAGTGGAGGGGTTAGCCAGCAGGTGGGCTGGGTGGGTGTGTGTTGGTGAGGGGACACAGGGTCATGAGTGACATATCACATCAACAACCTCTTGAACAACATCTGCCAACAGCACAATATGGTATGAACTCCACGCCAGGGAGTGGCCTTTCAAGACGCAACCAGCAGAGGCAATAATCTGGCAAATGGGCACAGGCATGAAACCCAACCTCAGCCAGATCGGCATGGGAAAAGAAATCTCGGTAAGTCCTGGGACGGTGCTTTCGGGGACAAGGAGAGAGGTAGACGCAGTTCGGGGCTGCCTTTTTCCCATGTGTTAAGGTTACAAATGCTTCCCCGGAGGGTGGGACAAAAGCCTGTCCACCGCCTTGTCAGATCTTGATTTGGGGCTTAGGAGGTGAAGCTTCTGAACTATGCCTGCAATTCAGGTTCCTGCCTCAAGGGCGCAGCAGCACTTGGCCAGACTTTTCCTAGCAATGGATTGCTACATCAAGTAGAACCAGTGAATCCCTCTTTTTCTGTTACTTTTAAAAGATATTTATTAAAATATTACCCATACTATGATTCTAATTTTATTTGCTTCTACATAAAAATTTTTAAGTCATGATCCAGCTCAGAAAAAGATATACACAGAGAAGCCTGAGTGTAAATTAATAATCACCCTCTAAAACACAGCAGGAAGAGTGCTGTCTTTTGATCAGAAGATAGATAAGTCAGAGAAGGAGCGATTATCTGGTATGTTTTTAAGGATTATCTATATATAGGCTTTCCTTTCTCAGATGAGATGATTATTAAAAGTAACTTCCCACTCTGACTTTGAAGAGCGTTTATGGTATTGGGAAGTGGATAGAGACCTCAGGATACACTTTTCTCCCACCCTTCGAGAAAAAAAAAAATGGCCAAGAAACTCCTTGGGGAGCATTAGCAATCTCAGTGTATCCTAGACCTTGTAGAACAGGACCTACCTAGTTTGCTATATGGGCTCATGAGTTGGATGAGTGGAAGGATGGATAGATGGATGGAAGGAAAGACAGAAAGATGATAGATAGATAGATAGAGGAGGGTGATTGCATGAATTGGGATGGATGGATGGATGGATGGATGGTTAGATGGATGGATGGAGGGTGGGTGGGTGGATCAGTGGATAAATGGATGGGTAGATGGGTGGGTGGATGGATGGGTGGATAGATGGGTGGATGGATGGGTGGATGGATGACTGGGAAATATGCAAGTGGGGCAAATGGGTAGACAAATGGGCAGACCCAAAGAGATGCCAAAGGGTATTAAGACATCACCATTTACGTTAAATCACTGCATGTTGTCTTCTTTTAGGACATTCTTCTCTTTTGCTGGGCCTTTGAACAAGAGGAAAGACCTACCTTCACAAAGCTCATGGACATGCTGGAGAAACTGCCAAAGCGAAACCGCCGCCTGTCTCACCCCGGACATTTCTGGAAGTCTGCAGAGTAGGTGTTCTCCTTTAATATTTCTCCCCACTGCCTTTGTCCTCTGGCCTTTGTTGCGTTTTTGCTTCCCTCCCCCACACCTCTGCCAGCCATCTCCTTTCCATACACCCACCTTCCTTCCCCGGCCACCAGCCTTCCTACTGGGTTCCTGTTCAGGGGAGTCTAGAGTCTGCCATCCAGGGCCTTGGTCCCTCTTGCTACCATGGCTACCTCCTTGCCTATCTCTTCCTGATGAAGGCTGATGCCCCAGGGAGTTTGATCGTCAGGTGCAAGGTGATGTCCTGAACCCACCGAGCCCCGTATGTCCACTATACAGCACACTCCTCCAGGAGGCCTGGCTTTTGGGAAATCTCCCCCTGGGGCCAGCAACCTCTCCCCTTCATGGCATCTCACAGCTTCCAGAACTCTCTGTCGCATGAACAAAGGGCAGGGAAGGTTCTCAGCTTCTCCTGGCCATAAGTGTCTCTCGGGCTTCCTCCTTGGAGGCTCTGTGCCCCTCCCCCTCCTCGTTCTTGGATGGAGATCAGTGGTTCTCAATGAGGTAATTCATGGGGCATCTCTCTGGGGGTCTCCCTCCCAGGCCCAGCCTCAGTGGTTTCTCCAGAAGGTGAGAGCGAGACTGGCCCCGATGAGGCTGCCGAGAGGTCCCTGCTCCCACGGCCCTGCTGTTCCAGGCCCAGATGGTTGTGCACACTCACACACACACACACACACACACACACACAGTGACATGGCACACCAGAGCAGTTGTCAGCGTCTCACCCAGGGGGCCCTAGGCTACCCCTCATCCCAACATTTGACCTCGCTGAGCCTGAAGGACAGGATCTCTCCTTCCCCCGGGGGCGCAGCCTCTCCCTAGACAATTGAAGAGAGCACAGACCTCCCATGTCAGGTAGAGAGGGATCGGAACCTCCACTCCACCACTTCATAGCTGTGTGGCCTTGGGCAGGTTACCTGGTGTCTCTGAGCATCAGTGTCAGCCTCTGAAGTATGAGGGCAGTAGACAGCTCTAGCAGGAGCGCGGTGAAGCTGTGGTCAGCTCGGGCGCTGGGGCGGCTGGTACAGTGCCCCCCCGTAGCCGGTGTTCCCTATACTTGAGCAGCCTTTGTCTGCCGGCAGGGAGGGCCAGCTGCGTCCTGCTGCCCTTCCAGGACTGGGAATGGCTTGAATGTTGAAACAGAGAGAGGGAGGCTCTAACAAGCGAGGACTCTCTCCAGCTAACCGACTGCAGGCAAGTTGGTCAATGAGTGACAGAGCTCCGGGTGGGGTTCCAGAAGGGCCCGGTGTTACAAACCCCAAGTGTCATTTGGGCCATTACCCAGGTGGCCTCTGCTTTCCTGGGCGTCAGGGAGGAGAGAGCAGAAGTCAACTGAACAGAGGGGCTTAAAGCTCCCCGGTTGGAAGGAGAGCCGGGGGACTTCTTTTCAATTTTTTTCTGTGCACTTGGGCTGAGAAACAGGGAACTAGAGACCCTATGGTCTGGCAGGGTGGGATTTTAGGGTCAGCGAAATTTTCTACTCATTCGCTTCTTTACTCCGTCTGTGTGTATTGAATACCTGCTCTCCGTGCCAGACCCTGTTCTCGGAGCGCAAATCCAACGGAGTCAACCAGCTCCCTGACCTCAAAGGCTTACCTTCTAGAGCAGGTACAATAGGCAGGTAGATGTGTTTTAAAAGGGTCATCATTTCAGATGAAGTTGTGTTGAAAAGACAATAAAACAAGCTTGCAGTAGTGATGGCTGGGGGCTTTGGGTGGAAGGGAGGGGTCAGGGAATGCCCCTCGGAGGAGGTCACGTTAAGACAAAGCTCTTGGGAGGAAGCCAGGCCCCCACGTGGGAAATCTGAGCCCTCCGGGTGGCAGTGAGCATACAGAGGTGGCAGAACAGATAGGAAGTGGGTCCGACCAGGCCGTGGTGGGTAGGAGGGAGAGGAATAGGAGGTAAGGTCTCCGAGGTGGCCAGAGGCCAGGTCAGCGTGGTAGGAGTTGGGGTTTATTCAGAGGATGACAAAGCACTGCAGAAACTTTTGCAGAACCAGAAGGCCCCCAAGAGGCCACATGGTCCCACACCTTCTCCCCCCGGGGTCATCCACGGAGTGAAGGTCATGGGGGATGTGGAGGGCTTTTCCTTTGTGGAATAGTTGGCATTGGACTTGGGGGTCCATAGATCTGAGGGCAACTCCCACTTCTGTCCCGACCCACTTAGTCACTTGGGGCCCTCTGTTTATTGCCTGGCATGGCCATTTTCTTGTCCATAGATTCACCACGTCTGCCACAGGTGCAGGAATAGGGCACGGACACCATACACATTTACATCCGTCTGATAGGTAATCCCCAGGACTTTTCTACTTTGACACTGAGAAACAAAGATGACTTCTGTTCCCTTCAGGCTTCGATTCATAGTGCCTTTTCATATTCAGAGAGGGATTACCTATCGAACAGATGCAAATGTGTGTGGCATCTGTGCCCTATTCTTGCACCTGTGACAGACATGGCGAATCAATCACAGCACATCCACCATCACCCAGCCCTCCTGCTAGCCACCACCAGTTACTCAGAATCAATGCATGGGATGCCTTCATTGGGCCTTCCAGATTGATCGAACCTTCTTTCCATTTGGAGGAACTATGGCCCAGAGACATTCAGAAATTCAACCACACCTACATGGGCTGTTGACAAAGCTGGGAACACCGGTCAGGCTCCAACTCTCTAATCTGAAATTTTCTCTCCCCACAACATCAGACCCTATGGTTCCCTCGGTCACACTCATCTGGCTTGGAGATGGTCCCTCCAGTGGCGTGGTCAATGCTGGAGTCCTTCCAGAAGCCTCCTGTGTCATCAGGGGATTGGAAGAGGGCTTGGCTAAAGTAGGTCTAAGCCTTGGTAATCTATCTAAGCCTTGGTAATCCATGGAGGGGACCAACCAGGAGGCCTCCACTGCAGCCAGCATGTCACCAGGACGTGAGCAGCTAACTCCAAACTTACCTCTGGGGTCTTGGGTTTGGCCCTCCAGTGGGTCACACTTGAGCAGCTGGGGTTTCCAGAATGCCCATATGCCAACACATGGAGAACTGGGGACAAGATTGGGACAAGCCTGCATTCCAAAGCAGGGCCTCTTGAAGTTTCCTATGCATCCCAAACATGCAGGGAATTGCAGATTCCCATTTTGTAGGTCTGGGGTGGGGCCCAATATTTGGCCCCAAGGTGATGCTGTTGTTGCTGGTCCACCGACCACCCTCTGAGTAGCGAGGGTCCAGACCTATGCTGCTCGAGAGTGACCACTGCCAGCGTGTGGCTCTTGAACACTCAAAATATAGCGAGATGAGACGTCCTGTGAGTGTAAAATCCACACGAAATTTTGAAGACTTAGGATGAAAAAAAAAAAAAAAAGGACATAATTTGTCCGATCACACAGAGAGGACTGGTGATACGTTGAAATTCTAGTGTTTGGGATACATTGGGTTAAACAGAATATACTATTAAATTCACTTTTTTTTTAACCTTTTAAAATATGACTAGAAAATTTATGACTTCCGTGACTTGTGTGGCGTTTCTTTTTTAAAAAAACGGCTTTGTTGAGATATAGTTCACACATGGTATAATCCTCCTACTTAAACTATACAACTCTGAGGGCTTGGGTATATTGCATTATTTTTACAAATGGTGGTAGAGGGACACCTGGGTGGCTCAGTCGGTTGAGCATCCCACTCTTGATCTCCGCGCAGGTCATGAGTTCAAGCCCCATATTGGGCTCCACACTGGGCGTGGAGCCTACTTAAAAAAAATTGTGACAGAATGTATATAACATACAATTTGCCATCTTAGCCACTTTTCAGTGTGCAATTCAGTGCACTGATCACATTCACAGTGTTGTGCAACCACTACCACCATTTCCAAAGCCTTTTGTCCCCTCCGAACACAAACTGGACCCATTGAACAGTAACCCCCACTCCCTCCTCCCTCCAGCCCCCAGTAACCTCTCGCCTGTGACCTTGCACAGTCTACATATTTCTTACACGTGGAATGCTACAATATTTGTTCTTTTGTGTCTGGGGTCTTCACGTAGCATGTCTTCAAGGTTCATCCACAGTATGGCGTGTAATAGAACATTACTCCTTTCCACGGCTGAGTACTATTCCATTGTATGTATGTACCGTGTTTGGCTTGTCCTTCCATCTGTTGGCGGATATTTCGCTTGTTTGCACTCCCGCTGCTGTGAATAATGCTGCCGTAACAGTGAACTACAAGTGTCTGTTGGAGTCCCTGCTTCCAGTTGTTTTAAATAATGCTGTGTGCCCATTGCACGCCATTGGTCCACATCATCCCCGTGACCAGCAGCATGCTCTCCATCCTCTGGGTACCACGTATCAAACATGTGTAACAGGCACTGTGTAGAGCATTCTATCCACATTGTCTTGCTGCTCCTCGGAGCTCCCTCTCTACTCTGCTGCCTTCTACACAAAGATTACCTATGTACCTTCAGGGTTCTTTCCAGAACCATGTTGGGGAGCGGGCACGAACATATGCCATGATTGCCCAGATCCTGGTTCAACAGTGGGCAGCCTCTGCTCCTAGCAGGAGTATACGGTGTGGATCCTGGTCTCACTTACTCCTCTTGTATTTCCAGCCCTTATGGAACATGCGTGCGGCATCAGCCCTGCCCACATGCTGGGGACCGGTCCTGGTCCAGAGGCTACCTGCTCAAGTGGGAAGAGTTCTAGGTTCCGATCCTGACCCTGCTGCTTCCTGGCTGTGCACCCTTGGGCAAAACACTTAACCTCTCTGAGCCTCCATTGTCTCGTTGTAAAAGGGGTATAAGGTGCCTATCTTGCAGGCTATTCTCAGGTTTAAATGAGATCGGGTACGTGAACCCAGTACCTAGTAGGACCTCAGTATAAATGCGTGTCCCTTCCACCTTTTCTTGTAGACAGGGACAGCTCATCTCAAGCCTCCTAGCCTACCAAGAGGGTGCTCATTCACCAAAGATGGCATTGCTGTATCCAGTGACCTCTTGCCCTTCTCTTCTCTCCCCACTCCAGGCTGTGACCATTGGACAAAGGGACAGCACTCAGCTGCCTCAGCCCCCGAGCCACCTCTCCTTCCCTGCTCTGCCCTCTGCCAGCTCAGGAGGCCAGAGGCTCACCATCAGAGGGTACCGACCCCGGCCGGCCTGGGAGCACTGCACGACCGAGTTCGGCAGCTTCCCCACTCCCCAGACCTGTGCCCTTTTGCCCGGGCAGGGTTCGGGACCCCTGAGCTAGGACTTACCGGGACCAGCCAGGGAGAAGCGGGATTGAACCGTGAGGCCCAGGGACCGTGTCGAGAAGAGAACTGGAGGCTGTAGGTAGAGCCCCTGGGCCATGGAGATGAGGGCAGGAGGCCCACGTGGGCAGTCTCGCGGGACCGGTCTGTGTGTACGTGTGTGTCCCCGTGCGTGACACCGTTTGCTCTCGATCCCCCGTGACAAGCAAGAGCCCCCGGCTACCGCAGCCCTGGAGCGCCCCTTGGCTGACTCGGTCCCAGGGTGGTGGGTTCCAGCTGCGCTCTCTGGAAAGATGGGGTGGGGTGGGGAGCTGAGCACCCACTTGGTGGAGGCCACGGGGCCAAGTCCTGGGCCGGGGGGCTCAGCTGTTCCTTTGTAAACATCTGTTCTCAGAGGCTCCCACCCAAGCCTGTCATGATCTGTGGCTCCTTTGCACATAGCTCCGAAGTGCACAAAACAGTCTTGCATGTCTTTGAGTTCTGAGTCTCTCTGGGGCATGGTTCCCCATTTCTGCTGCCTTCTCCCGTTCCGTGAGAGTGCCGTCCCTTTTCGCCTCACTGCCCCCGTGCTCCCCTGCCGTTTGAAAAGCACAGTGGCTTCTTGGCCAAGATGACTTCTGGGGGCTCCTTGCAGCTCGCCTTCATCCTTGACACCCCCTGAAGTCTGGGCCCTGAGAACTGGGGGTCTGGGGAGGAAGCTCTAGAACATTCCTTCTCTCTCCTCCTGCTCTGGCATCGACACCAGCTAAGTTTGTCCACCACAGCGACGGACGCGGGTCCCTGATAGACATGTGTTGGATTATATGGCGTATGCATGGCATCTTGTTTGCAAAGAATTCCCCCGCCCTTTCACCCTTAGTAAGTCCTGTCGGAGAGGCGCGGAGGGAGACTGTAAGAGGATCTGCATTCTCAGCTCCAGCCTGGTGCCGAGTCCCGGAGTGGTTTCCCCATGAGAGGTCTGTCTGGGCTTGCTCAGTGCTCATGCCTTCCATCCCTCCCTCTCGCTCCCTCCTGGGCTGGTGGCTTTTCCCAGCCACCTGGGACCAAGGGTTGTGCAGGAAGGATCCAGGAAGCAGGTTGGGCAGGCAGAGTGATGCGGCGAGCCTCTTGTCTTATGGTCTTAGGTCTCAGCCCTTATGAGAGGATGTCTTCTGTTCGCAAAGCCTGTCTGACCTGGCAGCAAAAGGAAGCCAGTCCCCAGCAAGGCGATAGCCGGGCCGCTGGGCAGCAGGCAGGATGCCCAGGGTCAGCCCACGGCCGCGCTGTCCTCCCTAGGCACTCCCAGGCTTGGTTTTCTTCTGGTCACGACCTTATCGTGATATCCCCCTCCCAGAAAGGGGACCTAAGACTTCAAAAATCCTGCCTGAGCTCAGACTCAGCATCTCACCTGATGTAAGGGGCGTGTGGGGGTCGTCCCCGGCTCGGGTGATGCCCAGACTGATTCATGCTCTGGGGGCCAAGGCTGCTTCCAAACTGGGAAAAACAATGAGATGGTCATGCTTCTGGAACCTCTGGCCAAGGGGTACGCCTGAGCCTCCCAGAGGGCCTTCCCGCCTGGGCTCCCTCCTGCACAGGACCAGAGACTAAAAGCCCCCCTGTGGGCTATTCCTAAGTGGATTTTACTCTTCTGGGGACTTCTGTGACTGTGGTTCCTGGCTCAACACTTGTGTATCTTGAGGTCGTTTTATACACACCCACAAAAATCCCAGCAAGCCACTTGGAGGACCGACCCCGAGCATGGGTTTGGGCCTGCCTCGGCTCTGCCCACCGGCTCCCCAAAGGCCTGGAATCCAATCCTGGCTCCTCTAATCCAACGAGGACATCTGGGGTCCATGGACCCCAGTCTTTGTCATGGACCTGAGTGCGGGCAAGGAAATGAGGAAGGGAAGGAGCAGGCAGGACACGGCGACCTTGCCGCTGAAATGCTCACCAGGACTGCTCCTTCCCGCTGCTCTTACTTCCAGAATTCACTCACATGGCCACCCAGAGCCTTCGGCAAGACCTGCGATGTGGCAGGGGGAGGATCGCCAGACTGATTTTTCCGTCTGTTCATGAGTACCAGCTTAAGATTAAGGACAAGGTCTGAGGGATCCAGGGGAATACCCCAGCCTTCCCTGCTCCCTAGGAGCTTCTCTGCTTTGCAAAACAGGGTTCCTTGGGTCTGCCCTTGGCCCCACGTCACCTGCTCTTGATTTCTCCGTCGTCACCCACGTCCTTACTTTGCCCCCGCCTTCCTCAGTCTCCATAGCACCCAGGCTTCCGAAGCCCCTTCCTGCCACCCTCCTCCTGGCGCCGCCACCCTGAATTGTTTAGAGGGCAGTTTTCGTTTGCAGACATTGCAATTCAGGAAGAACCAAACCTCTGCTTTCCCTGCTGACCTCAATCTTATTCATGAGTCAAGTATTGGGAGGAGGTCCTGTTCATTAATCTTTTGCGAGGAAAAAAAAAAATGGAAGGGGTGTGTGTGTGTTTACATAGTCATTGCCAGCCTCGCCTGTGACTCATTCTATAGAATCCACACGACAAAGAGTGTGTGTGTGCACTTGTCCCCATCACCGCTGTGTGCAGCTGATGTGCCCTGTGCCCGACAGCGAGCTGTTTCTCTCTGGGCCCTGCTTCGAGCAAACCCTTACCTACACAGGCTTCCCGAGTGCACCAGTCCCCAGAGTGAAGATGCCCCGGGAAGCCTTGACCTTACCTTCTCTGAAGGGCACATGGATTTGCACCCTGAATGCCACCATTTCTCAGACCACATGCGTTTCCTACAATGGGGCCTCTCTTTCCAGCCCCCCTTGGCCATACGTGGGGATAGCCCCGTGCATGAAGCTGGAGACTCAAAGTCTTTGCTCGATTCTGTTTTCTTCCTGGTTTTCCCTTTGCTGGTCAAAGGGGAAAACCCCATCTTGCCACAGAGCCCCCCTCCTTCTGGCTTCTTGGTCCATTGGAACGCTGGGTTGATCTCAGACGACTAGACTTTTGTATCCAGGATACTTGGTCCTGCCCCTTTCCCACCCCACAAAACCAGGCTTCATCTCCTCCCACCCTTTTTGTCTCCCCACCCCCCCACTGCCAGTGGCTGATCATCTAAGGAAACACCAAGGAAATGGTATCCACTTGGCCCAGGCCCAATCCCCATCTTGTGAAATCTAGAACCGGGGTCAGCAAAGTATGGCCCGGGGCCGTATCCACCACCCCCCCAATAGTTTTTATATTCTCTAATTGGGGGAAAAACCAGAAGAAGATTTCACAATACATGAAAACTCTATAGAATTCAAATGTCAATAAATGAAATCGTATTGGCACGCAGCCATCGCCGTTCATTTGCGGACAAACCACGGGTTTTGCGGGCCATGGTGCCACAGCTGACTAGTTATGATAGAGACCGCGTGGCCCATAAAGCTGAGAAGATTTATAACCTTGCCCTTTACAGAAGACACTTGCCATCCTCTGATCTAGGGGACTGGCTTATTGAAGAAGCCAACTTGCCTACGGCTCCCAAGGGAGGAACGTGAGTCATGCTGGGAGTTAGAGGGCCAGAGAACTCGTTCCAGTGGAGAAAGAACTTTCTAATAGCTTGCCCCAAGATGCGAGATGGGCCACGTGGGGAGGTAGGAAGCTCCCTGTCCTTGGAGAGGGCTGGCAGACGTGTGGACTGCTTGGTGTATGTGATAAAGGGGAAATTCGGGCTTCGGAGGATGGAAGGAGCGGCTCTATCTCAGACCCTATTACGTTCAGGCTGGCGTATAACACAATATTTCGGTGGGGGACTTCCACAGCGGAAAGTGAGGGCTCACAGCTCTGGGGGCTGGAAGTCCAAGACTGAGGTGAGGACAGGAACAGTTTCTCCTAAGACTCCCTCCTCGGCTTTCAGTCAGCCTGCCTCTCGCTGTGTGCTCGCGTGGCCTTTTCTCTGGGCCCACGTAGCCCCGGGGTCTGTCTCTCTTACGGGACACTAGTCAGATTGGATAGGAGCCCATCCTTAGGACCTAATTTCATCTTAATTACTTCTTTAAAGACCCTATCTCCAGATACAATCACTTTGGTGGTTAGGACCTTGACCTAGGAATCTGGGGGGCTAGGGGGCGGTGTGTATTGCGGCCGGGGGCACAATTCCATCCCTCATGAAGACCCTTGATGTTCCTGAGACTGTGACTGTAGGGACTTTCCGGGAGACACTCCTATTCCTGGCTTTTGTTCCCACGTTGTGCTCAACCTTGAGGCCCCAGATTTGCCCTCCCCGTCCCCATCCCCTGCCAGCCTGCCTTTCACCCCTCCTTCCGCCCCTCCCCCCAAGGACTGGTCTTGTTCTGGAGGCTGGAAGCCTAAAATCAAGGTGTCGGCAGGGCTGCACTCTGATTCCCCCCCCCCCCCACTCTGTAAAGGAGTCCTTCCTTGGCCTCCTCTTCTTGGCTCCTGCTGGTTTGCTGGTCATCTTCAGCATTCTTTGGCTGCAGATGGATCTCCCCACCTCTGATTCCAAACTCACGTGGCCTTCCCATGCGTCCGTCTTCACACGGCCATCTTCATATAAGGACGTCACCCTTCTCAAGCTTGACCTCACCTTAGCTAATTACACCTGCAATGACCCTACTTCCAAGTAAGGTCACATTCTAAGGGCCTAGGGTTTAGGACCTCAGCATATCTATTTGTGTGTGTGTGTGTGTGTGTGTAAGGGACATAATTCAACCCATAACACCCTCTAAGAAGCTTTCTCTCATGCCTTGACTGGTCACTGTGGTTCTTCCACAGAAGACCTCCTGGGAGATAGATCCCAGAACCTCTGGGCCATGAGGGTCAGGACACAGATGTTGCTTTTATCACATCGAATCCCTTCATCCCTGGGTCCAAGAGTCACGGATGTCATTGCTCCAGGTGGGAGTGGACGGCGGGTCTGGCGCGTGATGCTCGCTTGACCACTGAGCCAGTGTGCTGCAGCCCAGGCCGAAGTGGCTGGTGGCATGACACTTGCTTTGCTTTACGCTCTGGCCCAGCAGCAGAGCAGTGGGGCGTGGCGAGCTGCGTGCTTGCTATGTCCTTCTTCGGCCGTGCCTGCGAGGTCTTGAGCAGGCTCGGGTGGATGCCGGCCCCGGCCCCCAGCCTCCCCTAACCTCCCCCCGCAGCCATCGGCTGCACGCACCTGCAAGGGAATAGTCCTGTCCTCTGAGGGCAAGGAGAAGCAAATGCAGGGTGGGCTTCGGAACACGGGGACCAGGGCCTTGAAGGTTCTCGTTCTCCCCGAGTCTCTCCACGTCACGCCAAGCGGGCCACCTTCCTCTCCGGTCACTGCCCCTGATGATCAGCTCAAATGACGGGTTCCTGTCTTGAGGTCCTTCCAGCTACGCCATTCTCTAAACAGCTAAGGCAGAGTCAGGGGGAGGTCTTCACCTGGTATAGGGCCTGGCACATAGTAGGTGCTCAGTAAATGCTTACAGAATGCAGAGAGGGGGTGAGGCACTGACCCAGGGGGCCAGAAGCCCCTCCTTGCAGGGAAGGCGGAAGGGCTCCACAGGTGGGGCCAGGCACTAATGGGATTCCCACAACCAGGCTCTGTGCTGCGGATCCCACATCACCCCACATGAATTTGCCAGGTTCCTTGGATGTGACTCGTAAAGAGACCCATTGGCCAGGCGTCTCAGGCATCTGAGCCCTGAGAGGCAAGAGTAGTGGTCCGTCTCTTATAGCCTCTGTTCACTGAGCACTTACTATGTGCCAGGCCAACAGTCCTGGGAAATAAGTACCGTTATCCCCATTTCACAGATGAAGAAACTGCGGCAAATGCAAGCCAGCCTATTAAGAGGTAGAGCCAACATTTTAAATATGAGTCTTTGGCCTCATGCATTCCTTGGAACCCACCCCCGTTTGAGTGGTTTCTATGCCCCACTGCCCCCTGGGAGGTCACTGTACCAGCTTCTGTGACATATGTAGCTTGTAACCAGGAGAGAGGGAGAGAAAGCAGGAAGTGATTGAAGGAGGGTGCAGGAGAGGGTGGGGACCCCTGGAGGAGTTTGCACGGAAGTTCTCCCTTGTGTTCCCAGACTGACTGGCTGCCAGCAGCAGCCTGGGTTTCCAGGAAGTGTGCGTCTGGGTTGGCAAAGCTGCTCCTGGGTCCTTCCAGCTCCCCTGCTCCAAGCAACCTGCACCATCAGCCTGGCCCTCTGCCTGTCTCGTACTGGACTGGACATTTAACCGTGATCCCCTGTCCCAAGAAACTCACCAGTGAGTGCTCTTTCCTCTCAGGGGTGGGAAGGGCTCTTTCCTTCCTGCTCATTGAGATCACATAGCCCCTGTCCCTAATACCAAGAATACGAAGGATTCATCTACATGGGGTTGAGATGGCTGCTGTCCTGTTGAGGACCGAGCTGGAGGAAATGGGCTTTGTCTGGAGCTTGCCTGATCTAGGTTAGGCCCAGTTTACCAAGCATGTTCCACAGACCTTTAATTTCATAGCAGACTAGATGGAAAGAATGTTGCATTATTAGAAGGGTCCTGGGACAAACATGCATTGGAAATGCTTAGGCAAAATAAGATTAAATTTTTTTTCTTGGTTGCAGGACTTACCAGAGCATTTAACCACACTGCTGTGTGCTTAAAATCTTTAAAAGGCTGCCAGCAGGCTGCTCTTCCCAAGCTTTCCTGGGCTTGTTTCCGAATCCACAACAAGATTAATCTCTGTGAGTTTCACTTGATATCTTGCACAGTCCTTTGAGGGCAAAGGCCAATGTGCTAGCCCACACAAAAGAGCAGCTAATCAACCAGTGTTTATGGACCACTTGCTCAGAGTTGGCCTCCCCGGGAGGCTGGCACTGTGAATGATGATCCTGGAAGGTGAACGAGATGCATCTGGGCAGAGAGATGAGGCTGGGGATGACCACTGCCCACCAGACGCTCCTGCTTTTCCATTCCATACTGGTAAGAAACGCTGAGCCCCAGAAAACCTTGCCCCTGCCACCCCACATACTCTGCCCAGGCCTGCTGATGGGAGACCCCAGTTCCCTGCATGTGGACAGTAGTTCCATGCACAAGAATGCCACAAAGCAGAAAACTCTGGCTGGTTGTGTCTTTCAATGGAGGGGGTCAAATTTGTGGAGGGGGGGGGTAACTGTCCCAACATACCACGGCTTGATGACCAACGTGGAAATAATAGACAAGTCATGCTGTCAGGGGGGTCAGCTAGGTCTTCACCAGAATTTTTATCTCAACTAGGTTATTGGGATGAATATCTAGAATGAGCTATATCTAGAAGATCTGGAAGAGTGATCTAGTCCAATGAGGGCAAATAGGTGCCATTTCTGCCACCGCTGCCCCCTCCTGTACTCTTGGCAGACATTACTAATCAATCACAGCACGCCTTTCTGCAGAGCACAGATGCAGCCTGGGGGCATCAGAGCTGCTGCTGGATAAGGACACAGGTAACCATCCCTGATCTCATGGCACCCCTCCTTTCAGAGAAGAAGGAGCTCAGGCCCAGAGAGGAAGGTAAACTCTCCCAAGTTAGGTCCTTTCTTAGAGGTAGAGATGAGTTTGGTCCTAAGGCCTTGGAAACTTCCAAAAGCCCAGTTCGAAGTCTTGGCTGTAGCTGGTGACAATCTGTAAGGACCTCGCAGAAGTTTATTATCAGTCCAGAAATTTGGAGAATGCAGAAAGATTCTGTCCTTAAGACCCAGTGTATGATCCTATTTGGGAATCTGCATGCTTGGAGAGACATCATTTATCTTCCAGGGAATGGCTTCTCCTCAAGGCCTGAATGCTGCCGCCAACCACATAACAGCTGGGTTGGAAAGCCAGGGGACCTTAAGGAAATACAGTATGTGTGTATGTGTTGTGGTACTAGGCAGAGGAGTGGGAAGGACTGTTCTTGGAGGCATTTGTAGAAGTTTCTGTGTTCGATCTGGACATCTCTGAAGTTAAGGAATGTTGCATAGGGAGGAGGAGGAAAAGGAAGCTGACTCCAGTTGCTTTTGGTTTCTTCCCTGCAAGGAAGGCTCAAATCAAATTTTCACCCAAGTGGAATTCCCTGGGGTCCTAGTGGACCACCAGCTCTAACCCTGAGTTCTTGAAATGCCTCTAATAAGCAGTTGGGTGGCTGAGAGTACTTTCCGTTGCTGCCTCTTTGCTTCCTTCCTCCCCTTATCCTCCACCACCACCACCTCCTGCCAGATAACATCTCCCCCAGCCCCGGCCTATGAGCAGAGGAGAAAGTCACACAATAGTAGAGACGAAAAATAGCTGCATGTATTCAGCTTGAATTAGCTCAGAAGAAAGGCTCCCTCCCTCCATTGAGCGGGCAGCAATTGTTTATGCCAACGTGCTATTTGCATCGTGCCTTCTTAGATTTGAAAGTCTAATGATTAAAAACAAATCTTAGTTTTTCTTTTCCACCACTTAAGGAAAGAAAAAAAGAAAGAAAAGAAAACCACCAGCTTGGCTAGTTCCTCCCGTTTAAAAATACCCTGACTTCCAGAGCTAGAGTGAAGATTTTGGAAAGCCTGGGGCTAGGATAGCAGGAAGAAACACAGGCAGACAATAGACAGAGAGGCCTTTCAGCACCGGTAAGTGATGAGCCAGTGAAGGCGAGAGAGGGGTCTTTGCATCCTCACGTAGATGCCGACGTCCGGGTCAGTTCGGAATGCGATGGGCTTATTTCGTCGTTGGCCATGTATTCGATGGGTCATTTATTGAGTGTCTATTACATCTTGGGCTCTGGGCATTCAGCGATGAGTGAAACAAAGTCATTCTGAGCTTAGAGTCCAGTGGGGGAATGGACAAGGAGCTGCCCAGCAATATATGAATCACAACTCACGGAGGCTTCGGGAAGGAAAACCAACAGGGGGCCAGTATCAGGAGATGGGGGGCCTACTGTGGAGGAAGCAGGTGCAAAGATCTTTCTGAGGAGGCGACATTTGAACAGAGCTCTCAAGGAGGGGAAAGAGGAGTGGACGATCCTTCTAGGCCAGGGTCCCTCAAACACGGCACTGTTGATATTGGGGACCATTTGTCATAGCGGGGGCCATCCTATGTGTGGCAGGATGGCCTTTACACACTAGATACCCATAGCACCCTCCCTTTCCTGCCACCCCCAAGTTGTGACAACCAAAGATGTGTCCAGACATTGCCATATGTCCCCTGGGGCACAACCCCTCATTGAGAACCACCATTCTCGACAGAAGCAGCAGCAAATAGACACTCCGAGGGAGGACGGAGGCCAGGGCCGGCGAGCAGGGCAGACGGGATGAGCTGCACTGGGCGCGGGGGTCCGATTAGAGCATCCGGGCTGGGGAAAGTATCGAAGGTTTTGTGAGGGCAGTGGCAAAGCACTGGGGGGTTTCAGGAATACTATGTCGCCGATTTTCACTGGTTTGAGCCAAGGCATGAGGTCTTGAGTGTGCTGTCTCCTGGCCAGGTCACTAGGGTCCGGATCCAGCTTGCAGCCATCTGCAGCCTTGTAGAGAAAAAGGGAAACCAGACAGAGGGAAACGGGAAAACTCGAGGGGGAAGATCCTCCAGTGTTGACGGCACCAAAATGGGTTTTAAAAGGAATATTTAGTATCTTCAGTGGTTCGAAGGCTGCCTAGGGAGGGAGGACGTTGACTGGTCATTCCCCATCTACAGACAAGACAAAGAGTGAAACCCCAACTCATGGGGTAGGTAGGAAGTGACCCTCAGACTCTTGGTCACATCCTCCCCTTCCTTCCATGGTGGTCCATTCCATCCTCCCATGGTTCTTCTAGGAAGTGGGTCCTCTCCTTGACCTTGGCCTCAGGCAACCCTAGTGCTGCTCTCCGGGGCCACTCAGGGAAGTCCCCTCTCTCTTCCCCAGGGAAGGAGAGTTCCCCAGACTTGCCAGCCTCCTTCCGATCCCCTACTTCACTGTTGAGGAGAGAGTTAACACAGCTGTCTCTGGCAGAGAATAAGCAGCAAGATGGATGGTGGGGATGAGAGTGGCAGTTGGATCCCATCCCACGTGGCTGATGTGGATGTGGCAGCGGGCAGTGGGTGTGGTCGAGCTCTGTGGGGCCTGCGGCTCTACCCCTGGAATCTGATCCCATGGGCTCCAGCAGTCCCAGGACTGGGGAGCAGGGCAGCCAGGCAGGGTGAAAGGACTGGGGCTGGGAAACCTGTTTGGGTAAGCTGGGGATCCTCAGCCAAGCACCTTCCAAGAAGGATGCGGAGTTGATTGGGGTCCTGCTCCCTGAGGGGGGGCTGACCTCTCCCCACCCCAGCCCTGCCCGGCTTGGGGGCAGTGGCCGCTTCAGTGTGTCTTGGACAATTAATGCAATGCATTGGTCATCCAAGATTGTAGCCATTTTCCTTTGTTTATTTTTCTATCTGTGTTGCAAATAATAATATAATAAAATGGGTACATACGAACTCGTGTAAGTTCAAGTAACTGCTATGTAGCTACAGTGTAGACACCAGGCTACCGTCACGGACTGGTCCAGCCACAGCAAGCCTCCCACCCTGGCCCACTGGCCTCCCAGCCAGCCTCCTCCAGAGCGCTGGGCAGTGCCCCGCAAATCCTGGGTGGCCAGCTGGGCAGTGCCTGGCTGGAACGGGCGCTCAGGGAGGGCACAGCCCACTCGGGCTGCCTGGGGCCCGGCCTGAGCACAACTGGGAGATGCACAACGTCTTCTCTGGCTCCTCCCTCCCCCTTATTAAACAGCCCTTCCCTGGGGCCGCTGTGCTCCCTGCCCCAGGGAATGCTGTAGATTATTCCTCTCCCAGCGCCCCGCCCCCCACATGCTTCCCAACCTTGTTGTCAGGAATAAATCCTCAGAAAGCCCCAGGCCTTGGCGCAGAGCGGCCGGAAGCCCAAAGGGCGGAATGTCCGGCACCTGGTCCCCCGAGCATGTCGGGCCCCCACTGCCGAGCTGTGGTTCAGCAGAGCACCTGTGCTCCCCATGGGCTCCCCGCGTCAGCCCCACATTCCGCAAGGCATTGCTGCCATGCCGTGTTCCTCTAGCACCACCGAAGCTCCCACTTTTGGCCTGTCGCTGGATTTTAAGTGGCACCATTTGAGCTGCTGAAGGCTTCTAGAACAATCTTCCCCATATTTCCAAGGCTTGCGTCCCCAGCCACACTCCCCAGCATCAAGCAACCCCCTTGCCTTCAGTCCCCAAGACTGCATGTCATATATTCATTCAACGAATATTTACTAAGTGCCTCCTGTGCCCCTGGGAAAGTGGGGAAGAAGAGTGGCACCGGCCTTCAGGGAACCCCTGAGTCTAGAGGAGGGGGCAGACAGGGCCTGAGAGAGATCCTGAGACCCCAGAGAAGCACGCAATCCCGACAAGGACCTGCAAAGGAGCCTTCCCAGAGGAGGGGACTTCACCTCATCTTGAGATTTGAGGAGAGGAGTGGGAGGTAGGAAACAGTGTGTCTCGTAGAAGGAACAGCGCATGGGCAGAGGCAAGATCGTGATTTGTTGAAAGCCCGACCCTGGGCACTTGTTCCGTTCTTACCTGCTTTCCCTCAAGCATGGCGGCAGGTCGTGGGAGACTCCATCCCAAAACACAAGGTGCCCTGGCTCAGACATAGAGACCTCACCTTCTCCTGCCGTGTCTTGGTCCTGGCGATTGACCTTAGGGTCCTGGAGAAGATAATGTCCCAGGAGGGGTTTGTGCTTGCTAGAGTTAGGTGGTACTTTGGCTGCCTCGGATTCTCTCTACAGCCCTCTCTGGCCATGCGGGCCTCCCTCTGTGTCCCTGCCTGCCTGCACGCATTGTCTATGTCTTAGGACCCTTTCATTGGGTTCTTCAAACCACGGGTATCTCTGCTATGGATGGGTTGGCGATCAGCCTTCCCTCTAAAGCATTTTCTTCCGTCTTTGCTTCTGCTTCACAATCCTTCCTACCTCCTCTTGTGACCTGTGTCTCTGATCTCTTTGAGCCCCACACATCTGTCTTGCCATACCGGAAAGCTGTCTCACCATGGCCTCTTTCCTGGAGAGTTTATATCACTCTGTGGCATAGGCCACTGGAGAACTGAGGTTGAGGACGTGCATGAACATGGAAATTTACTGATGGAAAGACCTCGCTCTAAGGGTTTCCAACTAACCATTACAGGTGTGATGGGCAAAATACTGGTTTATTACAGAGTAGCTGAAAAAGACCTAGGGATCATAGTGGGCCACAGGCCAGGTCTATAATACAGCATAAAATGTGGGAACATGTCCTCTTGATGGATATTGTATCCCACTGTCCTTATAAATATATGTCAGGGTTTGAAAGATAAGAAATAGAGTTTCTTTGCTGACTGTAGGACTCCCATGGTGTGTGTGTGGTTGCTGTAATTTATCAGGTTTACCTGCTTCAACTTGACTCAACGTGCATTTCTTAAGCCACCCCCTCTTGTGGATAATGACCTCACTATCAATTTCTCAGCGCCAGCAGTTCCCCCAAAGGGTTCCTTGGATTTTCCTTTGCTTCATGCAGCCTGCTAGCACTTAGTATATCCCTAACCCTCAAGGTTATTGGAGGGAGTACTGAAATAATGAATGTCAATAGAATTGCACAATACCTGGCACACAGTAGGTGCTCAGTAAATGTGGTTTCTCTTCTCACCAGCCCAACCAAAACGTCCCCAGGAATTCCACTTCTAGGGAAATGTTCCAGAAAAAAATGGAGGATTGGAATGGAGAGGTGGTGGCTGTCATCCATTTTCTTAGGGGCTGGTGCACTGGTGGACATGGGGAGGGGGACCCAAGACTCATAAAGACACCCTCCAGCTGTTGTGGGGTCAGCATGCATAGGGGAGAGGCTCAAACTTAGGAAGCTGGAGAGCCTCCGGCCAGACCAGTCCTCTCCAAGGCCCTAAGATGGAGGCCAAGGGCATTCACTGGGGCCGGATGAGTCTGGTCACACGTGGTAAGTGCCCCAAACTTGGGCCATTGAGTCCCACCCTGAGCTTGTTTCTCTCTCCCTGTGCTTTCATCTTGCACTGGGGTCCACTCCATGAACTTTACCGCATGATTCGTTCGGTTGATTACTCTCAAAGTTATTGACCTTAGGAAAATTCTCAATTGTAAAAAGGCTTTCTCTCTATGTAAATTACGCTGTTACCTTTTCTATACAAAAAGTATATATACCTATAAATATTATACATATATATATTATATATATATATGCATATATATATATATATATATAAAGATGAATTCTTGTACAGACCAACAGGGACCAATGGTCCAAATTGTTTTCTCTGTGTTTGTGCTGACTGTTGCAGAATGAGTTAATGTAAGAAGTTGGTTTCATGTTTTCCTTTTGGGGCCACTTCTTTTTTTCCTCTTTTTATCTTTGTCTGTCTCGGTCTCTGTCTCTCTCTTACTCATTGCCAATGTCTCATTACTGGGAAAGAACAGTTGATTCAGATGCCATCCAGGAAAAGAAGGCCAGATGGATGGAGGGTCCACTGTGTATATTTGTACAGAATCATTTATAAGGTTTTCTACACTTCTCAAAAAAGTATTTCTAACTTGGGCTGTTGGACAGGTTGTGAGCCTCTGAGCCGGCAAGACTATTGTTTCTTGTGTTTAGTGCAATGTTTAGTGAGAATCCAATTGTCTGAATTATTTATGCTAATAAAGAATTTGAGAACTACTGCATCACACTGCCGCCAAAATAAATGTGAATTCTGTTGTCGTTTGTCATATGGAAGAAATCTTGAGATGTGACATTGGCCGGTGTATCAGTCAGCTCTTGCCACAATAACGGTGCGTAACAAATTTTCTCAAAACTCCATGGCTTACAACAACTAGCATTTATTCTCGAGCTCCTGGGTTTATAGGTTTTGGCTGGCTTAACCAAGTCTCCTCTTTAGGCATCCGGTCAACTTCAAGTTTGTTTCACATGTCTCCCTGCAGCAGAAGCTTCCTGGGGCACGCTCATCCTCTAGCCGATCACGATATCAGAAGAGCCAAGCCAAACTGCACACATACATTCAAAGCATCTTCTCAAGTTACATTCATTGTATTCCAGTGGCCAAATCGAGTCATGTGACTCAGCCTTTTTATCTGTTTATTTATTTATTTGAGAGAGAGGGAGAGAGAGCATGCATGCTTGAGCAGAGGAAGGGGCAGAGGAAGAGGGAGAATCTCAAGCAGACTCTGCTCTGAGCGCAGAGCCCAACATGGGGCTCCGTCTCACAACCCTGAGATCAAGACCTGAGCTGAAGTCAAGAGTCAGATGCTTAACCGACTGAGCCACCCAGGCGCCCTTGACCCAGCCTTTCAACAGGATGGGGATGTAACTTCACCCAGACCAGGAAGCGGAGGGAAGCGAGTGTTTGCTGAACGGTAACTAATGCAAATTATCATAATCTGGCCAAATATTATTCCAGCAGCCAGCCACAGATGAGTTTTCTCCCCAGGGATAATATGGTGTGATTAATAAATCCACGCACACGTACGCACACACACACATACACGTGTACATAGGCACACACAAATATGGCTCTGCATATTAACCACCTGCTCTGTGCCCAACCCACTAAGCCCTACCACCACCCAATTCCATTTGACAGATGAGGAAGCTGGGTGCAGGGGCATAAAGTAACTGACCCAAGCCAAGAAACCAAAGCTCATACTCCCCTGAGGACACGCGCAGCGCAGCGGCTCCCAGGTACCTTGAATGGCTAAAGCCCGCGGAAGTGCTTCCATGAAACAAGATGTCTTCTGATCTGGAAAGCCACCAATGAGGCAGGGACATTCAACTCGTCCAACAGCAGAAGGAAGCAGAAGACAACTCTGACTCAGGCTCTAGCACTCTAACCTTGTCGACCCACCTTCTCGAGCATGATTTCTTCCCACTCACCACAGTCAAATAGGGAGGTGGGTGTGAGGGGCCCCATTTTACAGATGGGGAAACTGAGGCTCTAGAAAGTCAAAGTTTTATGCAGCATCTTAGCTTCAGTCCTGGGCTCTATGACTCACACCAGCTGTGTGACCCGGCTGGGTGACCCCGCTGGACAGGGATGGCAACTTCCAGAGCCCTGGTTTATTTGTGAAATTGGGATCATAATTGCTCTCACTTCAGAGAGCTGTGCTCAGCATTGAAAGCAGGTAAAACACTTCCCACCATTCCCGGCATCAACAACCAATAGACATTATTTATTTCAAGCCCAGATCTGACATTTAGCTCTGGGACAGTGTTGACTTGGGGAGGAGGTGTGGAGCGAGACCAGAACCTTCCATCCTCATTGTTCCTATTGCAAGCAGAAGAGAAGGGGCCAGAGTCTTCCCTGGGGCCTGGAACCAATTGATTGTCCCGGTTCTGGCTTGTGGTCCTCTGTGGCCGCAGGGCCACCATTAATCAGGCACAGCAGGTGTTGAAGTGAGGGAGGGAGGCCTTGCAAGTCAACGGAACTGAACAGCTCATTAACCTCCGTACACACGCTGCAGGGGGAAGTACCTGGGAGTCAGAATGCAAGGCACAGAGGAGGCCACCCGGTTGTCCAGGTAGCAGGGACAAGGGCTCACAGACCCTTCTGGCCCTGGGTTCCTCCTCACCTTTGCTCTAATTGAGACCCTCCAGAGCCCACCCTCATCTCCCATCTCCCACCAGCTTGTTCCCAGACACGATGCTAAGCAAGTTACATTTGTCATCTCATTTAATCCTCGCCGTGGTCCTCTGAAGCAAATACTTCATTGTCCCCCTTATGCAGATGAAGCAAACTGAGGCTCAGAGAGGCTAAGTGACTTGCCCTGAATTGAACAGTGGTAAAGCATGGCACCAGGTTCCAAATCCAGCCGATTGGGATCTGGGGCCCGTGTTCTGACCTGCAGCGCTGGACGGGCATCCATAAAGACAGTTTGCAATGAATTCAAGCAATTGCCCTGAATCATTGGTTCTCCACCAGGGGCAGTGTGGCCCCCCAGGATATTCGGCAGTGCTGCACTGGAGGACGCCACCAGCATCCAGCAGCTAGAGGCCAGGGATGTTGCTCATTATCCCGCAGGGATGGGAATTGCCACCTCCGAGGGCCGTGTCGTAGCAGGCTGATGTGGGAGAGAATGACCGTTAGTGCACGGATTGGCGGCATCCCTGGGACTCCGCCCACCACGTGGAAGGTGTTCGGTGACTATTACTTGACTTTGAATCTGTCCCTTGGCGATTCCTATATCTTCTCTGGCCCCACCTGCCACTTGGATGGGGGACAGACCATCCCCCCACCCCGCCCCACGACGCAGAATTATCCAGGCCTAAATCTCAGTGGTGCCAAGGTTAAGAAACCCTGCTATAAATGTCGTAAGGTGTAGGGCAGGGACAGGGGTGCTAAGGGGAAGCGATGAGGAAAGCTTTCCTGGAAAAAGTCATTTCAGCCACTTTCAAGGTGGCAATTCCCATCCCTGTTCAGTAGTCATGGAAGCTGACTCGGGGAGGTGCTGGGAGGTGACAGCTCAAGGTGGCGGAGCCCAGTTCTCCGGTTGTTTGCACAATCCCGCTGGGAGAGCAACAAACTAAGGATGTCAATTCGGGGAGTCTGCCACCCCCCAAGCAGGTCTGCCTGAGCCAGGAGCATCCTGATGCCTCGGCAGAGGGGTAAGCCTTGGGTTTGCGTTCAAGTCCGGGTCGTAAACCACTTAGCAGCTATGTGACCTTGGGGAAGTCACTTTGTCCCAGAGAGCCTCTGTCTGCTCATCTGTAAAATGGACATCACGACAGTGTCTCCTTCATGACTCAGTGACATGGCACAAAATGCTTAAAGTGTTTAGCACAGGGTAAGCGCTCGGGGCGTGTTTTAATTTGGGACGTCCTGGGAAACAGGGTTGGGACTTGGATGGGGGACTGTGTGGAGGGCCTCGATTTCGAGGATGAAGTGTGGGGGCTGGGCCTGATGAGCGGTGGGAATCGGGGGTCCCGATCAGTGGATGTGAAGTGGTCAGACCCACGAGTCCCACAGAGCACTGGGATAAGCTTCCCTAACAAGCCTTGGGGGAAGGATGCCTCCTGGGCCTTCCCTACATCTTCCAAGATGCTCTGAGAGGTCCGGGCAGTGCCGAGTTGGGGGTGAAGAAGGTGTGGCTTCTGCAGGTGGTTTAAGCTCCAGGAGGGGTGGAGCCGGGCAAGGAGGGGGCCCTAGCCCCTGGCTAACAGCCTCTTCTCATGGGCTTCCAGCTTCCAGGGGTGTACCCACCTCAAGCCCCTGCTTTACTTGCCAGAGCTGACTTCTGCGTGTTCATATGAGCACACACACACACACACACACACACACACACAACTGCACTCACCCGCTTTCAGAACACTCAAATTCCTACGGCTCATCCACATGCGCACACACCCCTTGGTCCCTATACTCACTCACCCCCACTCCCTCACCCCACCCCTTCCCTCTGGTTGCGGCTCGATACCTACAAGCCTTATTTGACTCCTGCATTTGTGTTGCTAAGACGTGCCTGAAGGTTACGGCTTGTCTGAACAATCCAGGATCATTGCTGCTGGAGTGGGCTGCAGGTTCTGGGGCTGCAGGCAGGCAGGCAGGCAGGCAGGCTGGGACTTGCCTGCATCCAGCTCTATGCCATGTCATAAATGTCCCTGCCCTTCCAAGGGCTCTAAATCACCACAATGTCTGACAATTGGGTCATTGTTTCCCCTGCACCATTTATAACTCAAGAGACTCTCCTGGGGGTTTACGCACATGTGAAATGCCACCTCAGCCACTAACGAGCCAAACAAGGAAAAACAGTCTTGGGCCCCAGGAACAGTGGCTTTAGCTGGTATATGGAATTTTCCTGAAATATGTTCATGCCAGGTAAATGAGTGTGATCAAAAAGCAAAAGGCACCAGGTGAAACTAAGTTAAGTACATTTCTTTGCTGCAGGACTTGTCAGAGCTTTTAATATGCTCGTGTACCTTATAAACTCTCCCAGAGGGGGCTAGAGGATATAGGTTTCCCAACTTATCTGTCCCCAGAAGCTTTTATTCACTGTATCTTAGAAGATTCCTGTTGCATGGAATGCTTTGAGAAACATTGCTCTCAGCCATGGAAAAAATTCAAAGTATATCTTGGACTCTGATGATTCATGTGTCCTGGACCATTAAACGAAAAGAAAAAAAAAAACTTTAGGGAGATTGATATATTGTCTCAGCTTTTTAATTTACCAAGTAAAGACATCAAAAAAAAAAAGGAAAGAAAAGAAAGCAAAACATAAATATGATTTCTGCAACTTATTATCACCATTTTTTAAATTATCACTATTGTTTTATAAAAGAAAGGCTAGCTTATTACTGAAAAAAAAAAGGGTGACCATAATTTGAGGAATAAAAATTCAAATACACTTGTATTTTTCTCATCTCTCCAAAGCCCCGTGCCCACTTTGACACAGACCAGCAGGAGTCCATAGACAAGCCATATACAAGTGTTTGGAAGAGGTGGGGGGCGCACCAGCTTTGTGTTCAAGTTCCAAGCTCTGGAGTTGGAAGCCAGGGCTTTGAACTTGGCTCTTCCACTCCAGAACCTTGCTCCTGAGTAGTTGCAATTATGGGTGGCCCTCCCCCTCCTCCGTGTGCTCCTCTGACTTCTTGGGAAGACTGTCCTTGGGATGCTGGAGATGTTTCCACATCCTTCCAGGGCAGCCCTTAGCGGTGATGGGTGGTGTAGAAGTCAGTCGGAACCCTTGAAGGAGGATGACCCCTGAGGTGCAACTTACACTCCAGGCTCCCCACCCCGCAGTGTCACGCTGAGGCTGGGACCTCCCCTGAAATAGCTCCTCACTCGCCCCCTCCCTTGCCCATCTCCCCTGGGAGCACTTCCTTAATAAACAGTTTGCGCGCAGCTCCTCATCTCAGGCTCTGGGAGAAACCAAACTAAGACCTTATGTAGTTCCCAAGCTTCCATGTCCTCAGGCATCATATAAGAATATGCACCCTAATAATCGCACCGACCTTCCTAGCTGCAAGCGAAGACTACGGGGAGAGGTCTACGTGAACCAGTTAGCAGGGAGCCTAGGTCCTAATTCAAGAAAGGCTGATACTTGCCATTGTTCTTCCATTGCCAGTGGAACCGATGTGTCTTTGGGGTTTGTAGCAGCTCTCCCCAGTCCAGAAACCCAAGAGACCAGTTTGGGACAAGAAAGACCGACTATGGAGTCCCGACCGCCCTGGGATCTCAGCTGGAAGCTGCAGACCCAGCCTCACCCAAACCCCCTCCCCACTCCTGCCACAGTGACAGGGGCTGGAGCTTGAGGCTCTGGAACCAAGTCCCTTCTAGCCCTGGGGTCCCTCCCCTCTGACTTTCATTCAGAAAGAATGGAGCTTCAACACCTCCAACAAAACATCTGAGGATTTTGATTTTTTTTTTCTTCCTCTTTTTTTTTTCTTTTTAATTAACATCGGATTCCATACCAGCAGCGTGACTGCAGGGTCGGGCTTGGTGGGGAGGGGGTGGGCAGCAGGCCTGCTAAGTACTAGTCCAGCTCTAGCCTGGTTCTTTGTTCTATGTGACACTCTCTAATCCCAATGAGATCTTTTTAAAGAAAAGAAAGTCAGATCTTAAGGAACTTAAGGAACAACGGCCAGAAGATCTTCAGGAAACCAGAATTTGCTCATCGCTGATGCCACTTTGACCAAGATGCAGATATGAAACACAGCTGAGTGATGTTCCCTGGACACTGACCTGGGGGGAGGGGTAGATTGATCAGTATTACTCACTGATGCCATTTGCGATTACTTTGTTAAATATGAAATTAAGTCCTTTTAAGGCTGATTTAGTTTTCACTTGCAGCATATTTGAAATGATATTTGCCTCCACTGCTGATTTCTCTATCTCAATGTAAAGATTTAGATCAAAGGACTTAGTGCTGTTTTTCATTACGGCAGGGGTTGGCAAACTACAGCCCCCAAGCCCCATCAGACCTGCCACTTATTTCTGCACAGACTGATTCTTATATTTTAAATGGTTAGGGAAAATCATGAGAATATTCCATGACATATGGAAATTGTATAGAATTCAAATTCCAGCATCCATAAATAATGTTTATGCCCAAGGTATGGTCTGTGAAGCAAAAATATTTACTATCTGGCCCTTTACAGAAATTGTTTGCTGACTCCTGCATTACAAAATTGCCAGCACTCTCTAGGGAAGGAGGAGACAAGTCTGTTCAGCAGGGGACAGTGAAAGGACATCCAGCCACAGTGGACTGGGTTTGGGAAGGTTCTTTCCCAGATGTCAAAGTCCCTCTTTTCCTCCCCTGGCAGCCCAGCTGCCCACCTCGTCTCCACCCTGCAGGTGTATGCATTCCCAGGAGCCCCTTCCAAGACAGCTCTGCATGACTCTGCCCTCCCACCAAAGCTGATTGGTTCAAGGGGTAGACACGTGACCCATGCTGGGCCAATCAGGTTTATTTTCCTGGGAATTTGGAATTCTGACCTGGGATTTGCAGGGGGGATTGGGTAGTATTAGGAGCTAAGTCTATCGCTCAAAGAAGGTCTGAAAATTTCTTCTTACTGACACCCCCCCAACAGATGGTTTCTGCATTTCCTCGACTCCTTGGACTCTCAAGATGCTCTATATTCTAATCAATTCTCCCTCTTCCTCCAAAGCTCAGATAGAATCGTTTTCATCACTTGCAAACCAAACAAACTTGAATGACCTGGTCTCTAGCCCAGAACTCTGCTCAAGATCTGTGTGATACCAAGTCAAGTCTTAATGTCATTTCTGCTCGCAAAGAGGTATTTATTGCAAAACATCCAGAGCCAGGAATATGGAGACAATTACCTTCTAAGTAAATTAGAAAGATGTGAACAGAGCAGAACATGACTAAGGATTTATTTTTATATATAAAAGAAAATTGTTCGAAACGATTTCTGAGACAATTTCATTAAAGATGCCCTTCAACTAATATTTTATTAGGTAAGTTGTTGAGCCTATTGGCGGCTCAATTTTTTTCATCATTGTCAAATGGGGATATGACATGACCTTATAGGATGAATGTCAAGATTGATGCAAAGTTACTGAGAAGCTATAGAAACATAAAGAGGGTTGGACAGGAGAACAGTAACACACTGTGGAGAAAGAGCAAGGCCGGTCGGCCAGACTTAACTTGGAATCCCAGCTCTGTCGCTCACTAGCTGTGGTGTCTTTGGGCCAGTCACTTGACCTCTCTGAGCCTCCGTTTCACCATTCATCATATCATGGAGATAATAGTAGTCTCTATGCCATAGGGTCATTGCGAACATCAAACGAGGTAATACACGTAAACCACTTAGCACAGAGCCAGGCACATAGTAAACTGGATACATGGTGGCTATGGTGAACAATTTTATGATAAATCACCCAGACAAAGGTCAGTGCTATTTCCAGTGCATCCCTTTACCTCCATTGGTCACAGTGTAAACAATCCTGCAGCCTCACCTCCCCCAAGTCTCTGGGCTACCTGGTCCATCTTTCTCTTCTCATTGTCTCATCAATGGTTGACCTTTAATACTCAAGGCTTTTGCTGGAAGGAACTTGCCACCTCCCAGCATGCTGGAGGAGGAAGCTCTTTGAAAGGTGAGGGGTTTTTGCCCCTTCTGCATCCTTCACTTCCTCAGATGCTTCTTTCCCAGCCTTGGGTGATTTCCTTCCATTCACCATCAGGATTCATGATTACTCAAGAGGGAGCTCCACAATCTTTACAGACACACCGGCCTGATCAACGGGGCAGTAGGTGAGGAAGTCGTGCTCTCTGCTAGGGGCTTTATCCTCAATCCTCCCGTGACACTGGAAAGCTGTGCTTACTGAAACGATGGCCAGTAGCCACCATACAGCTATTTAAATTTAAATTTAATTAATCAAGTAAAATCTGAAAATCTGAGGCTCAGAGTCATGCAACTATGTGGCCAAGCCAGGACTGGCACTCAGTCCCCTGAGTTTCAAAGCACTGGGTGATCTATTGTCAGCAGTAAAGAGAATATTCTAGTAAAAGGTGGTAAGAAAACATAGAGCAGACTGCCTTGTGAGTGAGCTCCCTGTCAAAGTGTTCCAGTGGGATGTTGTACAGGGGACTCCAGAAATTGGGAGAGAGTTCTGGAAAAACTGGTTCATTTCCAACTCAGCACAGGACAGAAAGACAGAACATAAAGGAGTCCCCAGCCAAGCAAAAGAGATGCATAATGAAAAAAAAGAATAGCATGGCAACCCACAGTCTCTGTGGGCTGAGGGACACCTTACCCACTGAGCTGGGAATATCCTACCTCCTAGCCTCATTCTCCCAGTCAACAAAACTTTTCAAGCCTGCCCAGTGCAGCCACTGGTCACACGTGGCTATAGAGTCCTTGAAATGTGGCAAGTCTAAATTGAGACGTAAGTGTGCCATACCCACCGGATTTCTAAGATGTTCAAAAAAATCAGAATGTAAAATATCTCATTAAAATTTTTTTATATTGATTACACATCGACCATACTGGGTTAAATAAAGTACTTTATTTTTTTTTAAGATTTTATTTATTTATTTATTTTAGAGAGGGAGGAGGAACTGGCAAAAGGAGAGATTCTCAAGCAGACTACCCGCTGAGTACGGAGCCCGACTCGGGGCTCAATCTCATGACCCCGAGGTCATGACCTGAACCTAAATCACGAGTCAGATACTTAGCAGATTGCTCCACGCAGGTGCCCCTCAATAAGTACTTCATAATCAGTTTCACCTGTTTCTTTTTACCTTTTTAATGTGGCTACTAGAAAACATACGGCTGGGTCTGGGGCTCAGGACGGCGCTGCTGTATAGACCTACTGTATGCCAGTCCCTGCAGTGTGCAAGAAGGCACAGAGCAGGCCCGGAAGACTGGGGACAGCCGGCCGAGAGAGCCCAGACAGGGGATGAGCTGCCCGGTGCAGAGGCGCTGGGTGTGTAGCAGCGTGGACGAGACAGAGAAGCTGGAGCTCAGTCTTGTGACTTAATTGGGCAAGTGAACAGGCAATTTTGGCACTGGGAGGTAAGTGCCCGGGCGGGGGGAGGCCAAGGACGGGAGCTCAGGGGAAGCACCTGCCTGGGGTGGGGG
>CM052889.1:68815145-68905403 GCA_028534135.1 Potos flavus
ACTGCGAGTATGCATCTGTTCGTGCGCATGTGTGTGTACCCGTGAGTGTGTACTGTGTCAGCGCATTTTCTTCGAAATCTGGATTCTCAGAGCTAGAAGGAGTCTCGAAGCTTGTTCAGTACACGCTTCCCCTTGACCGCACTGTCCAAATAACAACCCAGCTCACAGGCGCACAGCCCCTACGGCTTGCCCGTTCCCTTTCATCATTCCCTGGGACCCTCGCCGCAGCCCTGTGAAGACGGCTTCATCCCGTTCCACAGACGGGGAAACTGAGACCCGGGGCCCAGAAGGAGATGGCAGGGTCGCTAAGTCACGGGAACCGGTCTTCCGTCCGATGTCAGCTCTGACTACTCATTTCCATATCTCTTCTAACTCAAGTGCTTGTGCGTGTAACAAGATGCCTGTTCAAAGCCCACGTGCGTTCATTATATTATTTCTTTTCTCCTTTGATTCTATTACTTTCTTTTTTTATCTGATTTCTCCCCTGGGTTCCACTCCGCCAAGGATAAATGAGACTGACTGTAACGTTAACATCCCTCACCCCCTGCTCTGCCAAATGCCTTTTAAAAAATCACTTTTCAATTAAGAGGGAAATTCTTATAAAAATGTTTAAACCAAAGTGGGAGTTCATTATTCAAGAAAATACAGTTCGGGGCGGGGGGGAATTGGTTTGCAGTGCTCCCTGTGATTCCCTGAGAACAATGCATTATAAAGAGACATTTAATGCTTACAAAGAAAAACAAACGATCTCAAATAAAAACCAAATATTTTCAGAGTCAAGCCCCAAAGCAGAGAAAACAAATTTCGTCTTAAGCAAGCTGGCAGTGCTGTTGGCCAGCAATTCCCACAGATTCAGGGGAATCTCTCTTGCCCTGTATTCCCACCCCTCGCCAACTCCTCGGCAGCTCTGTGTCTCTGCCCTGCCACTGCGACTGTGACTCTCGCAGTAATAACGGCGGCCCCTCACCTTGCTGTCACTTGCACCTCCCACATCCCTGACCCCATTGGTCCTCCCACCTGCTCCTCGAAGTGGGCAAGGCTGGAATGGTTCCTTATCTTCATTAACATATTGAAAGCCAGAGGTTCAGAGAGGTTAGGTAACCTGCTCAAGGTCACACAGAGCTGGGCCTTTCCAGCTGATCTGTTTTCCAGTCCAGAAGGTTCCTCCCGATGGCATCACAGAGCCCCCCCATGTCTCCTTCCTAGGTGTTTCTCCACTCTAGTTGACCCCTTTATCTCCATTTTCCTTCTCCTTTCTTGACCTGGATGTAAGATACACAGGAACAAAGACAGGAACCAAGAGAGGGAATTTTTATACCACTAGACATCTCTTCCCTAAGCCCCGTGAGATAGAGTAATACCAGTTCTCACAGGGCTCGCCGTGCATTGGACACTGATCCCGTGCACGGCACTTGGGGGCTGCCGTGGGCCACCGGCACACCCCAGCCTGACCTCCCACGGCTGGGAGCTGGCACACAGGTGAGGAATATTGGATTGACCTGTCGGCTGGCGTGGAGGGCCTGCCCACGGTGACCGGCAGGATACGGGGACCGGGGCTAAGCGCGTAGTAGCTCCAAATGGGCCACAATTTTTGAACCACGGGTTTGGCCCACAAAATGGCATGTGCAAACACAGAGTGCTTATAAAGAGCCCCTATTCTCCCAACACCGTGCTCCCAACACGGCCATGAAATACTTGTGTTACGAGGAGGCTTCCATGTGTATAGCAAAGCCGCAGGTATGAGTTCGTCACCCTAATAGTGCAGTAAAACCGAAACGAATCCACAGATTAAATGCAATCCCAATGCAAAACAAATCCAATTTGAATTCAAAGCCTATAATGCAACAGGCAGAGCGGTGTTTTGCTGACCGTGTGAGCGTAGAACATGCTGTCCAGAGGGCAGTTCAGACTTCCCCCAGCCTGGAGGTGGGCCCCATGATGACTCCGTTTCCTGCCATTTCTCCCCTCCACACCCCGCTGCGGAACCTCTGTCCGCACAATGTGGCTGGTGTTCTCTCCAGGCATGGAGAGAATCATTCCTGTCTTAATCCGCAGGCTTTTCTTACCACTGTACTATGATTAAACAGGGCGGCCACCGAAGCCAGGTGGCAATTTGTAGTGATGAGATGGTTAATGGTGAGACCAGGAAAGGCTGGTGTAATGTCCCACAAATAGCAACACACTTATAACTCTTACAACACAATCACCCAATCACAGTGGTATACGACCCCCCAGGGGACCCCGATTTCAGGAACTCAGGTGCAGGCGCACAGAACAGTCGCGGGCAGCATGCATCAAAGTTGGGGAGCCTAATTATGAGGTGATGGTGGCATGAAGGTGTCATGCCAGGAGGGCTCCAGAGGCTAGAATGGGAAGGAAGACTTGAATGGTGTGCCAACGCAAGGTGGGCAGGACATAAGCGCTGCTGGTCCAGATGCCCAGGGAACTGGCACGGGTTCCCTGAGCTTCCCAGAGCCCCAGGGAACCATGAGGGATGAGGAAGGAATCACCAGGAAGCTGGGCAAGGAGAAAGACTCAGCTGGGTTGTTCCCAAGTGTGCTGGGATCCTGGGCTTGACTGCACTTGACTTGTGGGATCCTTGATTTCTTTATCGGTTACATGAGAACAAGACTTTCCTTTATACTCGGCAGTATAAGGTGACCACTTAAGGGCGCAAGCCAGGGAGTCCAGCGGACCCCAGTCTGAATTCTGCTCTATGCCTTCCCAGCTACGGCTCCTCAAGCTAGTCTCTGAACACATCTGGGGATGTGTATCCTAGGCTGTAAAAGGGAAATCACATTCGTACCATCCGATGGTCGTTATCATGATTGAACCCAACATTGTTTGCGAGGGGCTTGGGGCAGGGTCCAGAACCTGTAAGCGCAGTCAATCAGAGCTGCCGATGTTGTTACATGATGGTGTCATTGTGCCATCGCGGTATTGCTTCACGCGCCTGCTCCCTGCCTTTCCAGCAACCTGGCTTCCTCCGTACATCGGGCCTGCTCTCTGCCTCCAAGACTTTACCAAATGCCTTACCCACCCCCAAACTGTTCTCCTCTTGGCCAAAGGAGGTTCTCAACCTACTTCCCGCCATACACTCCTTGGCAATCTGGTAAAGCCCACAGACTCCTTCTCTGAAGAATGTTTTTCAGTGCAAACAAAAACAAAAACAAAAACACGCACCGGATTGCAAAAAACAAATTGTATTGAAATAGAGCTTTTGAAAATTTCCTTTAAAGCAACAAACATAATATGATAATAAGCGTGCTTCTCCATCGGTGCATTAGCAAGCTCTGAGTCCAACTGGTACTCTCATTTTGCAGTAGTGCTGAGCATAAATATCTCGAGCTATTTACGACAATTATAAGGCGATAGGAGAATACCTATGATTTTCGTCGGTGATAAAGTCACAGGTCTGGTAGCAGCACTGTGCCTTCTTGCCTGTGTTCATCATGAAAGCAAGTGCTGAATTTCAGTGAGGGGTTAGTAAAATAAACATGTAATTATTTTTCCTATCCAAGTTCATGGCCTCTCTGAATTGTATCCATAGACCCTTTGCTCCAAATCCAGTCGTGTTAACTGCCTGTGCCGTGCATTTGGCTTTTGGCCACTGACTCTATTAAGCTACAATTTATCTCTATTGGAATGTTCAAAATCTTTTATCTAAGCACACACGCGTGGTTAAAAAAATAATCGAGTATAAGAGCAAGTCTTGTCTTGGGAAGCCGTTGCCCGTCCCTCCTCTTCCCTTCTGCCTGCTTCCCAGGGGCTACTGTTCTTATGTTTTCCAGCTGTCCCCTGGTTAACGGCAACTCTCTGATATTTATTGATTTACAGACCTTAGATCTTATCTATCAACATTTCCCACCCTGTCCTCCTAATAGAGGTCTATCACTATTTTTAGGTCCACACCGGTTACCTTGGCAACTTTAAGAAATGACTTCACTCTATCACTTCGTATTCCCTCAACCACAGGCGTTGTATTTTGACTCCACACTATTTCAGATTAGATGTTGGTGTTCCACGTTCCTATCCTCTCCTCCTTTCGCTCCACTGGCAACATTAATAAGCCACTCTTTTTATGTGAGGTCCTGTATACCTAACATCATTCCAAGCTTCCAGAAAGTAGAGATCTGGCTTGGTTTCTCCTCTGTCCCAGCACAGGGTTTGGGACATAGTGGGGGGCAGTAAGTCTGTGTCCTGTGCACTGCCCCTTGGCTGTCATTTGTACGCCCTAACCTGGTTGCCTGTCTGGGCAATGAGCCCCCCCAGCCACCACCATGATCAGGGGACAGAGCAGGACTGATGCAATGCAAGCTTCTCCCTCCTGACTGGCCAAAGGACATCATCGCCCATAATTATGCACCATAGGAATCCTCTCCTGGTCTTGGGTCTGAATTTCCCGCTAGAGCTTCAAGGAAGCTTCTTCGGGGAGACTGTTAATGACTATCTGAATCATTTAGCTTCCCTCCTGCCAGTGTCACTAGATTCTCAGCCAGGCATAAAATGGCTCTGGGAGAGGAGACTGCAAGACCAAATTTCAGAAGGAAGAAGGCATTTCAGGATCTTTCGCAAGTTTGATGACTTGCCTCCGTGTAGTGTTCCTGTTCAGAAAGGGAATCCATTTCCTGTGAGAGACCTTTCTAGAGCCTGCTGTCTTCACTCAGGCCTCTCTAACATCCACCGAAGGCTTCCCAGGGTCTCAGGACAAGGTCCAAACTCAAACTCAACCCGAGGCCCTGGACTCCAGTCAACTCGTTCATTCTTACCAGCTTCGCTTCCCATGATCTGGCCAGACAGAGCCCCTCACACTTCCCCAGCCCGGCATACTTTGTCTTGCCTTTGTGCACAAGAAAAGCTGTTCCTTCTGCCTGGAAGGCCCTTCTCCCCATATAGTGTCCTCTCCAGGGCCTTCCTGCCTTAGCTGAGATGTCACTGTGCCTGACCCTCCCAGGTCTTGTGCCTTTCCCCAGCCTCTGTGTGCATCCCTATCATAACCCATAGCCCACTGAATTGAGACTACCTATTTGCTTGTTTGTATCCCCCTCTAGAAAGTAAATTCTTGAAGATGGGATCCATATGTCATTTAGTGTTAGGTCACAATAGTGCCTAGCACAGTGCCTGGAAGGTAGAAACTGTTCGGTACATATGTTCGTGATGGGGTATGGGTGGATAGATGATCTACTAGATGTGTGAATAGATGGATAGATGGATGGATGGAGGAATAGATGGACAGAGAGATGAATGTTTGGGTGGATATTCAGATGGATGGATGGATGGTTGGGTATTTAGATGGAAGGAGGAAGGGATAGATAGATATGCAAGTGAGTGAAAATGTTAGTGGTTGGAAAGACAGACAGTTGATGACCTTTTGGTCCCCGATAAAGGTGTATATAATAAATGCCACAGGGAACCAACTTCATATTTCTGTTATCCTAAAACTCTGTCATTGATGGAGACATCAAAGCATGTGCCTTATTGTTTGACCTTGTTTCGTGGAGCTCTGAGTTTAAGTTCATGTTTCAATTTTCCCAGATCTGCAGTAACGCAGGAGGGATATTTCATTCAATACTGTCTCTCAACCTTCCTAGAACCTAAACTTTTATGGAGTGCCTTTGGAGCTCTAAATTTTAGATGTGTGTTATCAGTGGTGTAAGCAAGACTTTGAGTCTGTTGTTCAGCAACAAACATTTCCCAGGGATATAGTATGCCCCAGCAACTGTGGTAAGTGCTAGGGATGTGGAGATGGATAATCACCACCTTCCTGGAGCTTACAGCGTGGGATACGTGGCGGACGTAGATGCGCTTTCAGCTAAGGATGACACTGACAATGGCTGTCAACGTTGCTGCCACTGGCTGAGCTCTTACTAGTAGGAGAGTAGGACACAGATGGAGAAAGAAGGGAGAGTGTCCCTGATAGGAGAAAGTACAAGAAAAATATAATACCCTCTCATGCGAGGTAGGTGTTATTAGCTTCACTGTATAAATGTAGAAAGTGAGGCACAGAGGGCTTAGCGGGATAATTCAAGGTCAGGTAGATGATAAGTGGCAGAGCTGGAATTCTCCCTGCATCCAGGACCCAGGCTTTATTTTTTTTTTTAAGGTTTTATTTATTTATTTGACAGAGAGAGAGAGATCACAAGTAGGTAGAGAGGCAGGCAGAGAGAGAGGGGGAAGCAGGCTCACCACTGAACAGAGATCCCGACGCGGGGCTCGATCCCAGGACCCTGAGATCCTGACCTGAGCCGAAGGCAGAGGCTTTAGCCCACTGAGCCACCCAGGCGCCCCCAGGACCCAGGCTTTAAATGACCGCGTGGCCCCTGGCACAGGGTGCAGCAGAGCACGAGAGCAGGACCCAGAGTGGTCTAAGCCAGGGGCCGAACTCTTCCTGGAGGAGAGGCGAGACTTTACTCAGGGTGGTGGATTCTGTGGACTTGAGGGGGCTCATTCACAGAGTCAGAGAGGGGTTGTTCGGGGTCCCTGATACCTCGGTGCCTGGTGAGCTCCATGGTGTGAAGCTTGAGCTGAGACTCTGACCAAGGGCAGGGCAGTCCCGGTGAGGGTACCTCGTTCCATCTCTCAGAGGCAGCACAGAGCCAAGAACGGGGCCCAGCTTGGGGTCAGAGAGTCCTGAGGGGAATCCCAGGCCTGAGCAGCCATGGGACAGGAAAGTGACTGAGCCCGGTGTCTGTCTTCCAGTTTGAGCTCTCAGAGCCTCTGTCTCCTCATCTGGAAAATGGGAATGATGGTGTCTACTTCGCCCAATTGTTAGTACAGGGACGATGTATGTCAGCCTGGCACATAGTAGGGCTCAGTAAACGGTGGGTCCCTTTTCCTGACTCTTGGGCACAAGCAACCTGCTCAGATCATTCTCAGAGATGTTCTCTTTGGAGATATAGAACCCCTTTGAGAATCCGAAAACAGCTAGAAACTTTCTCTTAAAAAAAAAAAAACAACAAATGTATACACACCTTGAATTGGGTGTGCCATATTAGGAGGTTGGCACACCACTGCGGGTGCAAGGTCAGACCTCTTGGTCAAGGCCAAGGTGTAAGTCATATAGTTACTCACATTAGCATTATGGTGATTTTGGATTTTGGAAACCCAAGGGGCCATAGATGATCTGATTTGAAAGTCTCTCTATGGATAAGCAAGAAAATGCTCTAAAGCATCTGTGAATCGATAAAAACAACCACCGCCACCATTGTTTGAACATTTCCCGTGTCCTGAGTGTGGCACAAAGACTCTTCCATGGGTTAGCGTTTTCTGAACAAAGTCATCTCAGCTGTGATCCCCATTTTATGGATAAAGACACAGAGGCTCAGAGAGGTGAGGTTATTTGCCCAGGATCATTCAAGAAGGGGCAGAGCCGGGATTCGAACCTGGATGCATTTAATTTTCATAGTCGTGTTTTGGTTAAGCATCTGCCTTTGGCTCAGATCATGAGCCTAAGGTCCTGGGAGGGAGTCCCACATTGGGCTCCCTGCTTCTCCCTCTGCCTGCTGCTCCCCCTGCTTGTGCTCTCTCTCTCTGACAAATAAAAATAACATCTCTAATAGTCATTTTTCTGATGTGAGAGGACTAAGGTGGCCAGTCGTGGCTCACACCCCAAAGACCATGGTAGTAAGTCGACGTCCTTGTCGGAGCAGAGCTCACAGGGCTAGATCAGAAGCAGCCTGGATGCAGTGGGAGCCCCCACCCCTCTAGTAAGAACCCCGAGGTGGCCATAATGACCTTCACTAGGGTGTGCTCTGCTGCCTGCCTTGGGACACACTGTGTGGGCTGCACGCTGACCCGAAGCTCCCTAAGCCCATTGCTCCCAAAGCCCCCCAAGGTTCCCAGCCTGGAGATACACGGGCTGCTCTTCTGACAGTGGCTGGGCACAGCGGAGGACGTTTTAATGACAGCGCACGGGCATCCTTTAATCAGAGGGCCAGTCTCATTCCTCGAATTCTGCAACTGTCTAATAATAGGAGAAAGCACTGGGCCGTGCAGTCATCGGAAATCGGTTGCCCAATGGCTTTGTCTCCTGGAAGGGAGGCAGTAGTGGGTTTTTCCTCGCCGTGACTTTGATAGGCAGAAAAGCACCAGGCTGACAGCCCGATGGCGGTGTCCTCCCACACACAAGGCCGAAAGACCCGCCAAAATGGACAGTTTCAGTCCCTAGATGGGCTTGGCCGCCATCCGCAGGGGTGGGCCCGAAAGACCAGCTCATGCCAATTAGAGCCCTTGCCGGTGGACACTCTGTCTCCACCCCCGGAATGTGGGAGATGCATCACAACACAAAGGAGGAAAGAGGCAGCCTGGAAAAGTACCAAATCCATCCCTTGCTCAGGCCCAGAAGTGCTGGGGGATGCCAGGCACATTACTGACATCTCTGGGCGCCACGGCCCCACTTCTGAAATGTGAGGGGCAGTATCTAGTTTGCGGCTGGGCTATGGGGTAGGAACCATCTTGAATAAGAGATGTGTTTGTTTGCTCGGGCTGCCATAACAAGCTCCTACAGATGGCAAGGCTTAGATGATAGAAATTTCTGGAAGCTGAAGGTCCACGATCAAGGTGCTGGCAGGGGTGGGGTCCTTCTAAGGGCCGTGGGAGAGAATCTGCTGCCTGCCTCTCTCCTGGCTCTGGTGGCCTCAGGTGTTCCTTGACTTAGAAGTGACGTTTTCCTGTATTACCTTCCTCTATGCGTGTCTGGCTCTTCACGTGTGCTCTCTATGGAAGGACACCAGTCATATTGTAGGGGCCCCCATACCCCAGGACGACCTCATCGTAACTGGAGGTAGGACTTCAATATATGAATTAGAAGTTGGGGGGAGTGGAAGGCAAGGGTCAGTTTGGGCACCTCCAGCCACAACCCCCGCAGTAGTCAATCAACGGGGTTCAGTATCCAATTAGATGCTTTTAATTCTCATTCTTATCTTTACCTCTTGCTGATGGTTGAACAGTGTCCCCCAAAGGATATATCCAAGTCCTAGCCCCCCATACCTGTGAATGGGAACTTATTTAGAAAGAAGACCTTTGCAGATGTGATTAAATTCAGGATTTCATTGATGAGATCATTCTGGATATAGGGCGGGCCCCAAATCCAAGGACTGGGGTCCTTCTAGGAAGCCAGGGAACACCACCCAGGACCCCCCCTTTCTCCATACAAGTGTTGCAACTCCCTGTGAATCTGTGATTATTTCCAAATAAAAAGTTTTTTTTTAAAGAAAAAAAAGAATAAAATACACATGCTCCTAAAGGAAGAAGAAATGGGAGAGGCAGGGAATGAATGCCCCTCTAGAAGCTTCAGGTGACCTGTGGGCCTGCAGATACCTTGATGGAGGACGTCTGGCCTCCAGGGCCAAGGGACAGTAAATGACTGTTACTTGAAGCCACCAAGTTTGTCGCAGATTGTTTTGCAGCTGCAGGAAACCAGGACCGATGTACTGTGGTAAGTTTACACTTACCGTATAAGTTTACTATGTGCCGGAGGGGCCGCCGCACTAGGGGGCTGGGCAGCCGCTGGCCCCCGTTGCCCCCTGGATGCCCGCAGAGTGAGGCAGGTGGTGGGGGAGCGGTTTGCCACCAGATTCCTCAGCAACCCCCCCCCCCAGTAGGCTGGAAGCCGAGGGTCGTCTGGGTGAGGGGCCCAGCGTGTGTGTCTGTGGCCCGGCCAGGCCCCTGAGGGGCAGGGGTGCCAGGGCATCTGCCGAGGGCCCCGCGCAGGGCCCGGGGTGCGGTCACTGTGCACGTCCACCTGCAGCTGGAGCGTGGTCTCACCTTCGGTCCCCGCCGGTCAGTGCCACTGCCTGTCACACAAGGGCACATCACCCACTTGGAGAATGCACCTGTGCCATCATCCGCCCACAGTGGGACCCGCTTCTCTGACAGCTGCCTCTGCAGCGGGCAGGGGGGCGGGGGGGCGGGGGTTGCCCAGAGCCGGTCCACGGGTAAGACGAGGCCCGTGGCCTTCTGCGGCCACACCTCCAGCTCCAGGCCCGCAGCAGGCAGAGTGGCTCCCAGGGTGTGTAGAGGGACAACTCCTCACTTCCCGCGAAGAACAGGCTCTTCTCCAGGGAGCCTGAGAAGCAGGGTGTGACCCCTGCCACCCACATTGGGGGCCCCAGCGGCCACCTGTCCAGCCTCAGTCTCCTCACACGGCCACTGATCCCAGAACTGCCGCTGGAAGCCGGGGGCTGAAGCCGCTGGCAGGGAGGCCGCCCCACAGAGAGAGTCTGGGGCCAGAGGCTCCCTGCCCCTGGTGCTGCCGGCCAGGCCCCTCCTCACCCTGGGCCCAGACCCCGACTATCAGCACCGCACGGACACCACGGGCCACAGACTAGCCCATGAACACTGGCAGCTCTGGGGCAGAGCTGGGGCCCGGGGCCTTCTGTCTGAGTGACGAAGTGTCCGGCTCGGGAGGAGAACCAGAGGGGGGCTGCTGGCCATGAGGATGCCCCACTCCCATCCTTTTCTGTTTCCTGAACTGCTTCATCTATAAAATGGGCCCAAGACTACTTACCTCCTAGGCTGTTCTGAAGATCAAATGAGGCAGGTCCTGCACTGGGCACTGTTTCCTGCCTGGTGCTCTCCCTGTCCCTCGGGTGGACACCTTTCTCCCAGCATCTGGCAAATACAGCGCTGACTCCCTTTATACAGCTTTTCTCCCTTCCACGGCTGTTCCTGAGGGGGAGCCTTCCAGGCACAAAAGAAATACAGTCTCTGCGGGGTGGCATCCAGCCTCCCAGCTGGGGCCGCCAATCAGGGCTTTCCTCCCCCTCCTCTGCCCCTGCTACTATACGTCCCCATGGCTAAGACAAGTCCCCAGAGTGGAGAGTCCCCAGCTCAGGGCTGCAGCTTGATAACAAGGGTCAGACCTTCCCTTCAGTGAGAAACTCAGCAGCTTTCAGGGGACAGACCTGAAGGTTGAGTCAGTAGAGGGAGGGAGAGAGAGGGGGAAGTGCTCCAGGTGGAGAGAGGAGCATGTGCAAAGTCCCTGGGGTGAGGAAGAGGGAGGTGCAAGCAACTGCAGAACTAAAGGCAGCCAGGTGTGGCTGGAACATGGAGCCTGGGGGGTGGGTGGTAAAGAGAGGTGAGTCTGGGTCAGAGGCAGGTCTGGGTCAAGGAGGGGCGGTCAGACATCTTAAGGAGTTTGGTCAGTGGGGAGTCAAGGGGAGGATTGGAGCTATGGAAGAAGGGAGATAAATTCAGACTGGTACTTTAGAACGACCCCCCTGGCTGGATGGGAGTGAAGAGTGGGCAAGACACCAGTTAGCAGGTATTCACAGCAATCCTGGGCAGAGATGGTGGGAACCCAAGGCTTTCTCATGTGGCTGAGGAATTGAGGATAAAAATGGTGCCTGTCTCACCTCTGAACTTCCAAACTTGACCTAGTCAGATGGCAGGGGCTAGAGAGTATCCCCAACGGAGGTCGGAGGTCAGGCACATGCCAGGTCAGATCGCGGTCACAGAAGAAGTTGCTGTGTGGCCTTAGGCAACACACTTAAGCTCTCTGAGCCTTGGTTTTCTCAACCATAAAATAAGGATAATTACCTACCTCACAGGAAACATAACAGCATCTACTCTTACGTGAGGATTCAATGAGAAAATGCACACAGAGAATGGTGCCCAACAGAGTGAGGACCCAACACAGAGTCGCTGGAATTACTTCATTTATCGATTGTTAATTCTCCAATGATTCAGTACCTATTTTGTGTCACATTCTGGGGACCCGGTGAACAAGACACTGACCCTACCCTCAAGGATGTCCTGGGCTAGTTGGGAAAGCAGACATGTGTATAAAGGGAAGAGAAGAGTGAATCACGCCAGTATGCCTCACAGGCACGGGCAATTTGCAGGGGAGGGTTTGCGGGAAGAGAAAGAAGCTACGGGTGTAGACAGGCAATGAGAACAGCCCCTGGGATCCCCAGCGCCAGCTGCCAGCCTGGGACACAGAGCAGAGTAACATGATCGAGCCTGGAAATCTCTCATTGGCATGGAGAGACCAAGGGATGGGGTGTGTGTATATGTGTGTGTGTGTGTGTGTGTGTGTGTGCGCGCGCGCGCGCGCACACTGGTATAGGTGAGTCTGCCTAAATAGCTCAGATCACGAGGCTCGTGGTGTAGAGTTTGTGACAACCTCAGGGTCACGGGATCCAGGCAGGAGGCGCCGCCTGAGATGAGAAAGGCATCCTGAGCCTCGCCTGGCCCAGGGCCGTCCGGAGAAAAGGGCAAGGGTGCAAATAACCGTGGACCGTCCAAAGCCACAGGCTGGAACAGTCCCTAGCAGGGCACCTGACGGGACCTCTTCACCAGAGAACCCCGCCTGCCTCTGACCTTGCCATGTCTAGAGCAACGGCAGCCAAGGGGCATGTTGTTTATAATAGTAAAGAACTGGAAACCGCCTAAATGCCCATCAGGAGAGGAGCGAATAAGTAAAATGTGGTTTCTCTCATGGATATAGTGATTTAAAAAGAACCAGATCTGTAAGCATTCACATGATGAGATCTCAAACATATCCCGTAGATGGAGAAAACAAAGTCATGGGGCAAGGTGTAAGAGGAGGTAATATTTATACCTATTTAAGCACCCATACATATACAAAATAACGTTTTATATATTTTACCGATACATACGTTGGTATGTATCAGCATAAAGCAAGTTTGGAGAGATACACAGAAACTTCACAGCGTAGAGAGTCTCTGGGAAGCAGTTAACCTTAGAGGATATTTGATATCTAGACAGATGGATTTTTAACACCCTTCTCCTCTATATGACAAGATTATTTGCAGTAATAATTCTATACTAATAATTAGTCTTTCCATGGCTTGGTCTTTGATTTTAAACAGTAATTTTAAAAGAATAAATCTCAATGTTAGGGATATATTCAAATTCACTAAAATAGATCATGAATGACCTAAACGTTGGTGCATCACAAAAACCAAAAAATATTACACCTAGTGAATTGTACTCCACTTCACTCTTAAGTTTTAAACAGATATATTTTAAATGCCACTCCAGATAGTGACAAAGAATGACAGAAGTCACTCGAGTGCTATTTATTTGTGTCTGTAATCACTGTTTGTTTTGAATCTGTTGCTTAAATGTAGGAATATATATTATCCCAGAAGTTGGAAACACAAACCAAGCCAAAAGTGATTTTGAACAGTTCCAAACCATTAGGAACTTCTGAAATGATTACATGTAGCTGAGTCCACCTGTGTCAGGAGCCAGTGCATAACTGGGGGCGGCGGGGGGGTGGGGAGGGGGAGTTGTCTCTGAATTCACTTACAAGTAGAACACCATGTTCATTAAAGGATAAGTAATAAAAATGGGCTCATTTGAAGCTTATTCTTAAAACTTAACAATAATGCAGCAGTGGTTTACAGCTTAGACAAACAAAATACTTTCTCAGGGAGGAGTATTTATTTGATCACTGACTTCAGTTAGAATAGACAGAACTCAGTGGTAATAAAAAGCAGACCGACGGGCGCCTGGGTGGCTCAGTGGGTTAAAGCCTCTGCCTTCAGCTCAGGTCAGGATCTCAGGGTCCTGGGATCGAGTCCCACATCGGGCTCTCTGCTCAGCGGGGAGCCTGCTTCTCTCTCTCTCTCTGCCTGCTTCTCTGCCTACTTGTGATCTCTCTCCTCTCTGTCAAATGGGTGGATAGGGTCTTAAAAAAAAAAAAACAAAAAAAAAAAACCAGACCGACTTCGATCAGTTTTATTATTACTGTAAACTTTTCTCCAGTTTCTCCAAGCTCATTATTGCCTTCTTTCAGAGTGGGCCACCCCCTCAAGTCCTGCCCTTGGTACCCCATTGCTAGGTCAAAGGGGGTCAAAGGGGACTTCAGCTTTATCTGTAATTTTCTAATTTTTTCCAGCATAGTGGCTAAAGCATGGGCTCCAAAGTCAGACTTCTGAGTTTCCAGTTGGCCCCATGGGTGTGTGACCCTGGGCTAGTTACTTAATTTCTTCTGGTCCTGCTTTCCTCCTCTGTACTGTGGAGCTAATAATGCTATGTCCGAGAGTGGCTGTGAGGATGAAGTGAGGTAGTTTGTATAAAATGCATAGAAACACCTCCTGGCATACAGTACGAGCTCAATAACATCAGCCATGGTTTTAGAGGGACAATGAGTTCATAAATTAAGAATGTCATTTTTAAAAATATATGCCTAAACATACTTCTACCATACAATCCTGCAATCACATTCTCTGGCGTTTACTCAGAAGGATTAAAATCTCTCTCTTTTTTAAAATTTTTATTTATTTATTTTTGAGAGAGGGGGAGAGAGAGCACCCACACAAGTGGGGGGGAGGAGCAGAGGGAGAAGCAGGCTCCCCGCTGAGCAGGAAGCCTGATGCAGGACTCCATCCCGGGACCCTGGGATCATGACCCGAGCCAAAGGCAGACACTTAACCGACCGAGCCACCCAGGCGCCCAGGAGTTGAAATCTTTTGTCCGCACGAAAGCCTGCACACAGATGTTTATAGCAGCCTTACTCATAGTTACCAAGATTTGGAAGCAACCAAAATACCCTTCAATGGGTAAATGGATGAATCAACTGGGGTCTGTCCACAGCGTGGAATATTTTAGCATCGAAGAGAAAGGAACCATGAAAGACATGGAGGAAACTTAAATGTCTATTACTAAGTGAAGGAAGCCAATCTGAAGAGCCACACAGTGTGTGATCCCAACTCTAGGACATTCTGGAAAAGGCAAAACTAGGGGGAAGGTAAAAAGATCAGTGGTTGCCAGGGGTTAGTGGGGCAGGAGGGATGACTAGGCAGAGCACAAGGGATTTTCAGAGCAGGGAATGTATTCTGTGTGATACCGTGAGCGGAGGATACACGTCATTATACATTGACCCAAAGCCACAGAACTCGCGCCACCGAGAGTGAGCCCAGGTGTAAGCTATGGGCTCTGATAAGAACAGTAAGGATGTGTCAATGTCGGTTCATGGATTGCAACAGGGGTCCCACTCTGATGCAGGATGTTGACTATGGGAGAGGCTGGGGGGGAGCAGGACGATGTAGGGGCTCAGTGTGCTTTCTCTTCAAAGTACACTGGGAATTTTGCTGTGAATCTAAAACTGCCCTAAAAATTAAATTTTATTTTTTTTTTAAAAAGCATATGTCTAGAAAAAAAAAAGCCTAGAACGTCAACATGTTAATCAAGGTTAATGGAGAGTAGTAGGAATATGTAGGGTGGCTCTTTTATTATTTGTCCTTTTTTAAAAGTATGTCACCCCCCCCCCCTCCTCCCGCCTTCCATCTTGAGGCTAGAAGGCAGGGAACTAGTCTCCGGAGCCTCAGCTGCTGAGTCAGAGCCCGGCCCTCAGCACACCCTTCAGCTTTGGGTCTATCCATTCATTCATCCTCAGAGCCAACCGTCCAACTCTCCATCCGTCCTACCTGCCTTTCTATCTGCCTCTCTGCCAGTCCCTCCTCTCATGCCTCCCTTTCATTCACTCATTTATTCCACAAATATTAATTGAGCACATGCTATGTGCCGGGAACTGGGCTAGGCCCCAGACACTGCTGCGAACAGGGCGGACACAGCCCCTGTCCTCCCGGGGCTAACGGTCTAGAGGGCACACAGCAATAACAAGCAGACAGTTATGTTGGACGGAGACTCGGGGGGACACAAGCAGGCTGCCGCCTGTCTGTCTGTCCGACTGGCCATCCATCTGCAAGCACTCCTACCTCTCCTGCCATTTCTCGGTCTGTCCCGCTAACAGCCTAGCGTAGCCCCCGGGCACCTGCTCCCCCAGGGGCTCCTTCCCAGAACCTGCCCTCACTCTGGCCCCAACTCACCCAATTGTGAGAATTTCTGGTGCACCTGCTAAAAATACAGATTTCTAGAACCCTCCTGGAGATACTCACGCCGGTACCCTGAGTGTTTAATAAGCTCCCCGTTCGGACAAGTTGGTGCGTGCGGTGCAGGGGTGGGGAAGCCTGTAGCCCCACCTTCTCCCCCTACCCTCAGCTGCGGCCCTGAGCCTCAGTTACAGCTCCAGGATCGTGGGGACAGCTGGGCCTGGGTGACAGGGCCCCAGGGGACACACCTGGGCTGGTTCTCACGGCCTAGAGCCCTGGGAGGGAGGGCTTGCTAGGGCCAGGGGTCAGACCTGCTCAGTGCCAGGTTTCCAGGAGCAAGAAGAGGCCAGGCCTCCAGGAAAGCAAGGAGAGAGGTGCCCACAGGATCCGCCCGCCCAGCTCCTAAGCAGAAGGAGGAGGAGGAGCCTTGAAGGGTCTCAGCAGGTAGGAGGCCTGGGCAAAGAGGAGCACAGCCCTTCTGCCTGGTAGGGAGGGTTCTTCTGCCAAGACTTTGTACCCACCACCAACCTGCCAGTCCTGGGCAGGATCTGAATTTGGCTAAGGAAATTGCCTAGTGTGGGTACGGGAGGGGTCAGGGTAGGGTTGGCTGGGCAGAGAGGAATCAGTAAGGTGTTCCTAGAGGAAGCCACAGTGGGAGCCAAGAACGGGACATCTCAGCTTTCGAGAGAGATCCAGACCGCCCTCACTTCCCTGAGGCTCCCAGTATACAAGAAAATGAGAAAATTTCTAAACAGGGTGTTGAAACGCTGCCTCAGTATTTTAAACGCTTACAAGGAACTAATGGGGCTCCCTTTAACACCCGGCCTCAATAGGGCGATGCAAGTATGCTGGTCACGGGAAAACAGCAGGACCTGTTTTAAATAGTAATTCATAGCAAACCGGAGGCGGCGTCACCCGGGGCTGGATGGAAGTTACAAGCTGTCTGATGAGTGTCTCTGCCAGGGACCTTATCACTGCATCTCCATGGCTGCATGAGAGCCCACAGGCATTCTGCCCAGAGATAAGGTCAGGTATCTGGGTTTGAGGCCCCTGTCCCCTGCAGAGCAAGACCTAAGGGCAGGTCATTAGGGAGACCCGTGGGACTTCTGGGAGGGGACCTGGGAGAGGGACGTAGTTGTGTTGCGGGGTCTTGGGACCCAAGAGTTCTTGAGACGTTGTAGGGGGCAACTTAGTTTATTTGAGTAGCGCGGTGACAGGCCCTGTGGGCAGAAAGGGCTGCACTTTTGCCGTGTGAGGCTGGTGGTTACATGCTCAGTGCTCAAGGGGCCGGGCTGTGCAGGGAGTAGTAGATCATAAATGTCTTCTTCAGATGTCTACTTGGAAACTGCTTTCACGAGACTTCCCTGGTGCTTATCATTCAGTTCGGTATGAACTTCCGGTGAGATATACAAGCCATCAGGAGGCCCTTGAAGAATGTAGCTACCCTCCGGTATTTGATCCTTATCGGAGCGCTGCAGGCTCCGGTCAGTCTTTTGGTCTAAAGGTGAACGTTTTCTGCTTCTATCCTTCATCTGTGGGCTGAGGCGGTGCACCATGGGAGCATGAAGGAAGCATCTCGCCCTACCTGGGAAAGCCAGGGGGCCTTCCTGGAAGAGGCAGGGTTGAACCTGGGACCCGGAAGATGAACAAGGCATGAGCCATGTGAGAAAGGGTACAAAGGGGGCTCCCAGAGGCAGGAATGGCAAGGAACCGGCCAGAGGAGGCTGGCCAGAGTCCTTGGGAGGACTGCTGAGGATTGAGAAGTGCATCAGCAGACACAGAGAAGGACGTTCTCCTGGGTGTAGTAGGGAATTCAGTCTTTAATTCCCTAAGTCAGGTCAGCCAGACTTTCTTTACTTACAGATATGGCCGACGTGGGTTTTTGCATATATCTCTGGCTAATACAGAACGTAACTCCCATTATTTTAATCCGCTGTTTATTTGACTTACACTCCTCTGTTTTTCCCATATTTAACTCTAGGAGGGTGGGAATGATATACTTCTTGAGCAACACAGTGCTTGTATTAGAGGTGTTGGGAGCCGGCCTGACTCTGGCTTGGGTAAGTCTAGAGAACTTAGCAGTGAGTTGCCTCTCGTAGAATGAGGAGAAGCTGAGCCAGAGGGGAAGAGGTGTGGGAGGGCATTCCACGCACAGGGAACAGCAAAGGCACAGAGGCACAAAATGGCAATGGTCTATTTGAGGCAAGCTGGAAAGTTCATCACGTGTACGGTTTTGGTGAAAGGAGGTAATAGGAATGGGGAGTGAACAGGAGAACACTAGAAGAGAAAAAGAGACTTAAAAAGGGGGGGGAGATAGGATCCTATAAAATAAGGCACAGCATGACGGTCTCACCATTCCCACAGCCCTCCCGCCGTCCTCCTCCCGATAAGCCGGTTGTCACACACGGACAGCTCTCAGGTGGGCACATCTGTTTAGTCTGCCGTGTTGTATCTTGCTGGGTTTGCTTTCGAGGAGGGGGGAGGGGGTCACCAGATTTAAAATTCAGGAGATTTTATATTAAAAGAACAAAATTCTAGCTTTCTAGCTTCCTGGGAAAGATGAGCCACTCAGGACACACTCGAGTCTCCCCATTCCCCAGCAGATGGGGGTGGGGGGAGCTGCCCCATTTCCTGCCACCCCACACACTCAGTCAGGAACCCCTGGAGGCAACTGGCCATCTAGGGTGGTACATGGAGGGTCCTAAGCTCTCAGCCACCCCTTCCAGCCCCCACACCTAGAGGGGCTGCTCTGGGCTGCTCTCCAGAGGTCAGGCCGGCTGAGTCAGGTTCAAGGCAGCTCTAATCCGGCCAGACAGAGGGAAGCAGGGGAAGGAGGATGGGGAATCGGAAGGAGAGGCTGGGACCCCGCCTCCTTCTGCCTCACCTCATCCAAGATGATTCTCCTAGTTGCACTTACTCGTCTCTGCCTCTCCTTACCTTTCCCATAATCTAGCACTCACAGCTCAGAATTTGGTGCCAGGAGAAGCTGAGTTCACCTCTTCGGCTGAAGCAGGAGCAATACTGATGCCAACTCGAGGGTTACGATGAGGATGGAATGGGGTCATAGCCATGAAGCGGTGGGCACAGTACCTGGCACTTTGTTCCAGAAAAGACCAATGCATCTCTGCATTACTATTTCTTCAGTCTAGTTCTTTCTCTGAGTGTCTGTAGCAGATGCGGTCGGCGTGCTGCGCGTAGCCCCGAGGATTTCGTCACCGTGTTTGTGCACCCCAACTCTCCGCGCGCATTCGCTCCCGACAGCCGGAACCCACTCTGCGTGGCAGAGAACCCAAGGGTCTGGAAATTTACGTCCTCCTGGGGGCGATCCCTACCCGGTGATTGAGGGGTGCAGTCCCCTTACGCCCTAACAGGGACAACTCTGGGATCTTGTCTACACTGTCTGCAGCGCTTCCCTACGACCGAGCCTCTGGGGACTTTACCGATACCCCGTCCTCTCTTGGTCACCTTCCCTCCCGGCTCCCACTTCCCTCTCTCCCCTACCATTTTTCACGGAGACGTGTCCCGAGCAACCACTGCCAGGCAAATCATCTCAGGGTCTGCTTCTGGGGAACCCAACCAAAGGCAGCATCTCTTTTCATGTCAGCCTCCCAAATGCTCCTCCCTCCCAACCCGCTTCCATTCCTTCCTTGCTCTCCGCACCTCCTCCCTGCTCTGCCTCCCCCCCACCCCCCCAGCTGCCTCACTCGGGCACCTCCACCGCCGACTTGGAAGCAGATGGCGTCATCTGGGCGAGAGAGCTCCCTTTGCGGTGATTTATGATCCTTGATTGGGCAGCGCTATTTTTAGCCACCTCTCTCCACCTTCTGCTGTCCTCCACGATGGAGGAACTTCTGCCCCGGTTTGCGGGCATCAGAGGGTGGCGATGTCAGTGGTTTCCCCCTCCCCGTCCCCCCGGAGACATTCGGCAATGCCTGGAGCTGTTTTTTGGCCATCACAGCCGGGGCAAAGGGAGCTACCTGCATCCGGTGGGTAGACAAGGGATGCTGGCAAACATCCTACAAGGCACAGGGCAGCCCTCCCCCATTCACAAAGAATGGTCTGGTCCCAAATGTCAATGGTGCTGAGGTTGAGAGCCCTGGGGCCATGTGTATCTCCCCTTCTTTTTTTTTTTTTGGTCATAGTACGAGGATGTCACGTTCTCCTCCTGCAAACGCGGGAAAGAGAAGTAAGATGCTATGCAGGCTGCTGTTTAGAGCCCACAGTGAGAAAGAGGCCCAGAAATCCTGACACGTAACGCACATTGGCATTCACTCTGTGATAGGCCTGTAGCGAGCAGTGTACGTTATTAGATTATTGCTTTATCACTTTGCAGGTAAAAAAAAAAAAAATTGAGGCTCGGAGAGGTGGTGTTGTTGATGAGCGCATTTGAGACTGGCCTGTCCATGCTCTTAAACACTGCACTCGATGAGTCAGCTAACGAAGAGATTTTAGAATGCTTCCTCCAAACGGGATACAACTACCTCTATTTATTGTGTACGGGGCACCCGTGGTCCCAGCTTGAAAGCAGGCTGGGTGGGTACCCAAGAGAACTGTCCATCAGACAGCAATTACCGAGACTCTGTCCTCGTGAGGGGGTAAGGTCCTCTCCGTATGGATGCTCCAAGTTGGGCAGGTGTTGGGTCAGTGATGGCCCTTCGAAGCAGTCTCTCCTCCCGATGTATCAGTCAGCTTTTGCCGTGTAACAATCCGCTCCATGACGTAATGCTTATCATTTTAAGTCCCTATTTCAGTTCATAATTCTGCAAGTTGGCAGTGTAGGCTGGGTCGAGTGAGTGGCCCTTCTGGTTTCCGGCGGGCTCATTGATGCTCTGTGGTCAGCGAACCGGATCAACCAGGGGCTGGCTGATCTGGAAAGCCTTTAGCTAGGATGGCTGGCGTCCGCTCCAGCGGCTTTCTCAGCCTCCAACAGGCGAGTCTGCCCTTGTAAAGGCGGTGGTGCAGGATAGCAGCTGCAGAGGACTCTTGAAAGCCTACGCTAGGCACTGGGAAATGTCACTTCTGCTGCATCCTGTTGGTCAAAGCTGGGGACATGACCAGCCCCGATTCAAGGGGTGGGGAAATAAACTCAACTGATTAGCAGGAAGAGTCACACAAGGATGCTGTCATTTTTATAATCTGCCACCATGGCATTCTCCTTCCTGGCCCGGGTCAGGGGTTATGTGGCGTCTTCATGGTTGGTGGCACTAGCACTTAACCTGGCTCTATGAAGTTGTCAAGAACTTAGCTGGGTAGCTTTGGGAAGTCACTTAGCTTCTCTAGACCTCAGGGTTTTTGGTTTGGTTTTGTTTTTTGTTTTTTTTTCATTTCTATTATAGGTAAAATACACCCATCCTGCCTGCCTCATCGGGTGTCATAAAGCTCACATAAGATAGTGGAGAAAGAAAGACCTATCGTTTCATTATCTGTCCTTGAAACAGAAGGAAGCGCGGCTGCTCGCGCTGGGCACGTGCATCTCTCCCCCTGAGCTGAGTCTCCCGTAATTTATCAGTAGCCAGAGCTTGACAAGCCCCTGGTGGTTCTCCATCAATCCTCCTGTCTGTTTTCCCAGGGAAAACCCAAGTGGTTTTGCCAGAAAATCTCAGGACCTTTTTTCTCAAGTTCGAATAGTAAGCATTGGCCAAGTGCCCCTTTTATGGCTTTGTTATTTGATCAAAAAGCAAGCTTTTGAGATTCCTTGCCCTGAACTCGTCTCAATGAACCCCTCTCACCGGCAAAGGCTCTCCTTTACTAAACACAGCCCGTGTGCTCTGAGACATCTCATAGGCCATGGGGTCCTGGGAGAGCATGAAAGAGCTGGGTCTTCCTGGATGGGGCCAGATCTGTGGAAGAGTATCAGGCTGGCTGAAAGCATGGTGACCCTCCTGCAAGGGACCCCAGAGATCAGCCAGCAAGCCTTTCACAAGCCTGGGGAAACTGAGGCCAGTACCACTGAAAGAAGAATGTGATTATCCCTGCTAGGGTAATGGGCCTTTGGATTATTTGGAGCAGAGGAGAGAGAATGAACACTGTCATTTAGTTATTATAACTGATTGCTACCAGTTATTAAATACTCATTCTGTGACAGTGTCCCTGGGTCAAGGCTGGGGATTATTCCTGTCCCATTCACTGTTGTATCCCTATACTTGGCATTGGGTCCAGTCTAGGGGGCACAGAGAGGTGTGGAATGGTCTCATTTAATGCTGCAACAACCTATCCAAGTGAGCGCCATGATTATCATCCCCATTTTGCAGATGATAAAGCTGAGGCCCAGGGCAGGGAGAGGATTTGTCCAAGTCACACAGCTGGGAGGTAGTAAAATCAAGATTCAGACCAGCTCTGTCCGGCTCTGAAGTTCACTCTTATGGCTACACCATGTCCCTTCAACTCGGCTGGCTTGGGAATAGCCCAGGACTTTGGACAGGGTGTGGGAGGGGTACAAACAAAAACATGCAAAGCAGACAGATGACCCAGAGGGTTCTTCCTGGGGAGGGGGAGGCAAACCACTGTTCTCTCCAGCCTCCTCCAGATCAAATGCACCCTGCCCCGTCTTTTGGTGCCAGCGTAACATGTAGCAACAGGGACCTATTTGGACTTTTTGGACTGATTTCACGCTTATTACATACTTCCTTGTACCAGGCACTGCTCAGAGCTCGGCAGAAGCCATAGCCACAGGAGCAAAGCCTGACATGTCCGTCGGGCCTTGCAAATAGGCACTGCATAGCCAGAGCCCTCTGGAAGGAACGTAATTAGGAAAACAAGGGACCATGTGGACACTTAAGGGGCCACCTCTTTCCCTATCCCTTACAACAAAAAGAATCCCACTTCCTTCTCTGTGTAAGGGAAGTAAGGTTTAAAAAAACATTACTGAGCGTGGCTGTGAATCATATGTGTTCCCCACGACCCCGGTCATCGATTATGTTCTTACAGTGTCCCTATGTTTATTCGTCATTTGAATAGGAATTCAAATGACATCACTCCTTGTCACACCCTCCAGTGGCTTCCAAGAAGACTCAGAGTAAGGTCCAAGGTCCTCATTATGGTCCATAAGACCCCTATTATCTCTAAGGTCTTTTTCTATCGCCCTCCCTTCTCACTGACTCACCTCAAAACACACTGCTGTTTCTCCAGCACAATGAATATGCTTATGCCTCAGGGCCTTTGCACTGGCTGTTCCCTCTAGCTAGAAACCTATTCCCCCAGGTGTCCACATGTCTCATTCCCTCATCTACATCAGGTCTCTGGTGAAATGATTCCTCATCGAAGAGGCCTTTACTGACCGCCCAGCATTCCCTGTCCCCACCATGTTCCTAACCCTGTCCTAGTTCTCTTCAGAGCCCCACTAGCCCCTGACGACACACTAGAGCATCAGATGTCAGCTTTGTGAGTGCAGGTACCTGGTATGTCCATTCTGTGTCCCTGGGACCTAGCACAGTGCCTAGCACTTAGTAGGTGCTCAAAAAACATTTGTTAAATGAATGAACAAATAAGGAATGACCCTGTTAGATTGGAATGAATGATCCTACTTTACAGACAAGGAATCTAAGACTCAGAGGTGAAGGGACTCATTTGAGGTTTCCCACCCTATAAGAAGAAAACACCAGATAATGAAGAGGACATAGTTTTATGATCTTCATAATATTCCATCTTCCAGTCCTCTATGGTTAAACACCTCCATTGTTTCCTCTCTCTGGTCAATAACTTGATGATCCTCCTTATACATTTGCCTTTTGTCCTCTGTCTGTTTATTTCCTTAAGATTTTATTTCTTCCCCTGTTTCCCCTGTTTCTAGGGAGCTTAGAGTCAAATTAATATTATTAGTAGTATTATTATTAGTATTATTATAAAATAGTTTCATGGACTAGATCTTGCTTTAGATAATTATTTTATATTTGTATTGTTAATAACCACTGACCAAAAAATAGATTTTATCTTTTCAGTTTTCTGGTTTTTATCACTCAGTATCAGCGCTTAAAAACCACAATCCCACCCATTTTGGGTTATTTATTTTGACTTATTACTCAATAAGTAATTGAACTGGGGCTTGTATTTGAGTACTTTTTTTTTTTTTAAGGACACATAAGCGGCAAACTTCGCAAGTCTGTGCATGTATGAGAGTGTATTTCTGGTACCTTCACACGTAAAGGCAATTTGAAGGGTGCAGAGTTCTTGGCCCATGCTTCATCACCCAGAACCGTGTGTGTGTGTGCACATGCACGCACATGTGTGAAAGTACTACATTCAATTATCATAAACATATGGCAAAACACAGAGATCTTTAGTGCTCAATTCAATAAAATGTTGACAAATAATTTAACCATGTAACCATCAACCAGATCAAGATATAAAATATCTCCATGACCACAGAATATTCCATTGGTGGTCTTTGTATTTGTTCTTCAACCCACCACATGATGAGTCCTGATAGTACCATAGTCTCATTTTGTCTGTTCTTGAACTTCATATCAATGGAATCATACAGTATAGACCCTTATGTCTGCCTTAGTTCGCTCAACGCAATGTCTTTGAGATTCATCCATGATGTTATGTGTGGCACTGGTCTATTCCTTTTATTTTTTTCCATCTGAGTAGTATTCCATCGAATTAATAAACCCATTTGCTTTTTCACTCTCCTATAGATGGACACTTGGGTGGTTTCCAATTTGGGACTACCCTTTTCATGCAGGTCTTTTTTGTGGACATTGTGTATACATTTGGAAGTAGAATTGCTGGATCATAGAGACACTCAATGTTTACCTTTGTAAGAACCTGTCAAACAGTTTTCCCATGTGGTTACACCATTTTATACTTGTTCCACATCCTGAACAACTCTGAAAATTGCCAGGATATTTAAAAATTGCTGTTTGTTGTTTTTGCTTTGTTCCAACCATTCGGCTGGGTGTGGAGGAGATCTCACTGTGGTTTTAATTTGTGTTTCTCTGATGACCAGTATTGACTACCTTTTCATGAGCTTATCGCTTGTCCTTTATTCTCTGGTTTAGTTCTTGGCAATACTTCATCTTCTTTTCCTGTTTCCATTGTAGCTTTCAATTCGGCAATTGTGTTTGCCTCTCCCTAGTCTTCCCTAGTCTCAGAAATGCCTTCTTCCTTGAATGCTTCCTATGGGTTCTTAGATGTAGAATCCCTGAGAGTTGTCTCAAGAACATAAATGAGAAATTTGACCGTTTTCCCTGATTCTTTTTGATCCTTCCATTACATAGGGATATGCTGTCCCTTTCTTTTGGGTGCACCGTCTTCTGTTTACTCATTCTTCCTACGGGCGCTTTCTGGCGATACAGGGTGGGGAACTGAATGGGGTTTTTCTAAGATTATGCATCCTGTTGATACTTTGGGGCCCAGAAGAAGTGAGAAGGGGAAAATTGAAGTTGTTACGTGGAACATTTCTGGTTTGGATTCCAGCCACGTGGGGGCACAGGGTGGAGACTTGTCCCGTGGGCAACTTCACCAGGAAGCTCGGCTTTGGGTCAATAGTATCTTTTCTCTGATAATCTTGGAATCAGGGGAAGAGCTGAAGCAATACCCTTAGTCTCATGCTAAGCCTGGCTTTACTCAGTGGCGGCTGGCGATGGAAGTGCCCACTTGGGATTCCCCATAACATGGCAGCCCACACTATACCCTTCCCACAGGCACCCGCTGGACTTAATTGAGCTGCTTGCTACCCCCCTTTCCTGGCAGTCGTATGCTCTGAGGTCTTTTACTGACTTGACAGTGACTTACTCTTTCACATATGACTTTCCATGGATCTGTTTAGACCTCCCCGCCCCACCCGGTCTAATCCCATCAATACTCTATTTTACATAATCTATCTGAAGTTTTGAGTGATATGGATGCCAAGCTTTCCTAGTTTACAACACCAATAAAGTCTTTCTCTTGGTTTTTATATTCCATTGCTAATTTCAACAGATATCTTGAAGAGGAACACAGACCTTGCTGCAAAAGCTATCATCCAGCCCAGAAGTCCTTTGCTGTCCCCTGAAGCCACAGGAAGCTGGCATCTGATTAAATAGAGATTAGACCTCACCTGATAACCCACTTGTTATATTTTATTAAACAATCCAGGAACCCTTTTATTAAATCTAAATTGCTCACATAACTAAGTGTACTGTAGATGTTTAATCATGGCCCAGGGCCCGTTTTTCTGCTGAAACTGAGTCACTTTCAGGTTTGGAGAAAAAGGAAGAGGGTTTATGCTAAAGCCCCTGAAGCTTTGGAAGGGTTTTCGTTTTTAAATGAGGGGTAGGGGCGCCTGGGTGGCTCAGTGGGTTAAGTGGCCGACTCTTGATTTTAGCTCAGGTCATGATCTCAGGGTCCTGGGATCAAGCCCTGCATCGGGCTCCGTGCTCAGGGGGAGTCTGCTTGAGATTCGCTCTCTCCCTCTCCCTCTGCTCCCCCCTCCCCAGTGGTGCACTTGCAAACACGCGCACGCATGCTCTCTCTCTCAAATCAATCAATCTTTTTTTTAAATAAGGCGCAGTCTGGGGCTGGCCCCTACCTCAGAAATAGCTGCTTCCTTTCCCCGACACCTTGAAGTGAATGCCAAGTCTACCCCAACTAAGCCAACAGCCCAGGCTTCGGCAAAATCATAGAGCACGAGGTCCAGCCAACATGTCTCCTTCTAGGCACTGAGAAGGGCTCCCAGCAGCTCCACGGAGTACTTTCATGTAATAGGAACAAACTCAGGCTCAGAATGGAGTGGAGCCCACACACCGATGTGCAGCGCAGCCAGGACGGGAATCCGTATTTTATCTCTCTTACTTCTCAGAGTAGACTGATGAGGTAGGCATCACTATTTCCACTTTAAGGTGAGGCAGCCGACACCCCAGGGAATAAAATCAAGTGCCAGGTTCCCCTGGTTCGGGTGCAGTGAAGCTGAGACTCAGGCCAGGCAGGGGTCTAGGGATCTGCTGGTAGGTGGGGACAGAGGTGTGACCTGATGGGACAGTCTGGGGACATGACAGCTGAAGTGGGGGGGTGAGTGGCCAAGGAGGGAGAAAAGCAAGGTGACAGAGAGGAAACCCTGAACAGACAAACACGTGTGGGATGACACCGGAAGAGGTGTCCACAGGGCGAGGAGGGGCCGGGGCGAGGCAGCTGTGAAAATCACAGGAGGAGGGTCTCTCATATGACTGGGGGTCATCAAAGCCAAAGCTTCCTCTGGGAGGGGCTCAGCATAAGGCGGGCTAATCTGAGACCCGATCCAGCAAGCCTGGGGCCAGCCCGGGAAGGTGCATTTCTAACACATTCCCACTTGACATCCAGGGAAGCTGCTCCATGGACCGCAGCGGAGCCTAGCTGCGTCGTAGCGGGGTGGCTTTGGTGAGAGGCGGGAACCTTAGCATGGCTGGGGTGGAAGGGGCTCAACCGGGTCCCTGGACTTTTCCTTCTTTCTCCCCTCGCCCAGCCCTTTCTGCAGTCTTCCCCAGACCCTCTATTTATTTCTCGCTCTCTCTTTCGAATGGAGGTGTAGCTCATGCCCAGAAAGGTGTACTAATCTTCAAGGCACAGGACCGGTGGGTTTCTACATGGATATACACCTGTTTACCCACCGCCTGGATCAAAACACAGAACATTCCTTTTTTTTTAATTTATTCATTTGAGAGAGATACAGAGACAAAGAAAACACAAGCAGGGGAAGAGGCAGAGGGAGAGGGAGAAGCAGACTCCCCGATGAGCTGGGAGCCTGACATGGCGCTCGATCCCAGGACCTGGAGATCATGACCTGAGCCGAAGGCAGACGCTTAGCCATCTGAGCCACCCAGGCACCTCGAGATGCAGAACATTTCTAGCACACTTTACAATCTCCCTCATGAGCTCTCTAATCAATAACGTACCCCTAGAGGTAACTACTATTCTGGAAGGAAAGGGGTCCCTCCTCTTGAACTTGCTAAGATGGAAACACACAGAATGTTCTCTTTGTGCCATAGGCCCCTTCTTGATAGTTGGACAGTGTCTTTTTAAATTTCTCACTCACTCCAAAAAACTCTGTCCAGAGAACACAGGTGACTATACCCATCGACACTTCCCTGTGCCTCTTCCTCTCTATAAGGTGCATAAGTGCGATCCTCTTACTGCTCATTGCCCTAAGCCAGACAGAAGCTTCTGTATCATCTGTTTCAATTCTCAAAACAGCCCCTAAGGAAGGTGTTTATATTCCTACCATTTTACAGATGAGGCTCAGAGAGCTTAAGACATTTGCCCCAAAACCCACAGCCTCTAAGGAGCAGCCTCAGGCAATTTGAATCCAGAGCCTGCCCTCAACCACTCGACTACCCTGCCTTCCCTCCCAGTCAGGCCCTGAGACCCACTAGACATGCCATCCATGTTTGCTGACTGACTAGCTGAAATGAACCCCCTTAAAGCAGCCGTCTTGCTGGGCTTTGCAATCGCTGTATTGAAAACACCTAGGATTACTTCCCAGGTGGTGACTCGAAGTCAGGCCAGCTTTGCTCGTGGGGTGAGCCCTGGATTCATGTCCCCAGGGATCCAGCCTCTGCTTGACTCACACCTCACCTGGCCACTTTGGGAAGCTGAATCCAGAGGCCTGGAGGTCAGGCTCACTGATAAATGTCCCCAGGAGCCATCAAAGGGTGCAGTCAAGTGCACTGCTTTCCCAGACATTCTGGAGGCTTCCTGGATCCCCATATGTGATCTTTATGTGGTATTTAAGCCAGCGAAAGCACAAGGCTGCTTAGGTAGGCCATGGAAGGGACTGGTGAGACAACCAAACAGCCAATAGCATTGATGCTAGCAAAAGAGATTTTTTTAAGAAAGGATGTAAAAAAGAATCTTTTTTTTTTTCTTCCCTAGTTTTTCGAAGCAGAGAAAAAAGAGAGAAAGGAAGAGCTGGGAAATGGGCCTAATTATAAATGAGGACTGGCGTGAAGTTCATGATGACTCATTTTTTAAATTGGTGTTTGACAAGAACAAGAAAGAACTGAAATCAGGACAATTAGGAGGTAATGAAGAGCTTAAAAAACAGAGAGAAAAGCAGGTAAAAGAATGAGTCTTGGAGGCTGGGCCTGGAAATGACTAAGTGTGTCTCGGGACCAGGCTGGGAATAGGTATCTCATAGGAGATCTGTCTAGAGACAGAGTGACTGTCATTCCCTTCTTCTAGATCCTTCTGTAGCTTCTCAGAGCACATCAGAGAAAATCTCAATGCTTCACCTTGACCTCCACGTTCTAGTCTAAGTGATGAGCTCATGACTACTGTCTGGCCTCATCCCAAGCCATGTGGGCCCTCACCCTGTCCACATCAGGCTTCTAGCATCCTCAAACATACCAAGTTTGTCCCAGCCTCAGGGCTTTTGCATGTGCTCTCTCCTCTGCCTAGAATAACCTGTCCTCGCATGAGGGGCAAGGAGATTTGTTCTTGGCCTTCGAGTTTGGTTTCAAGTCAGAATAAATGTTCCAGATAACTAGCCAAAGTAAGTCTCCCTGATCATTCTTATTCACTGCACCCTCTGGCATTTCTTCATAATCTTTATCATGGTTTGTAAATATAGCTTTTGTTCATTTGCTTGCATGTATGCTGTCTAGTTCCTCCTCTGAACAATGAAAATGGGGACCATGGATGTTTTATTTACCAATATAATACCCAGCACAATGAATTACACATAGTAGAGTGAGAAAAACAGCCACCTGTGCTGTGATTTCATGCTGGCTTCAGGCACGGTGGGATCCAGGCGGTTTTGTCATCAAGGATCTTTCCCTGTTCACTTAGATCTGCTTTCCTCTGTGCTGTCTTCATTCTCAGGCAGGCTTTCTCTTGTCCTCAAGGCAGGCTTTTGTTTTACCAGTATAGCAACTCCAGTGGAAAAGGAGGCTCTCTTTCCTAATCACTTCAGCCAGAGTTGAGTCACCATTTACTCACCGAACAAGTCTCTTTTTTTTAAAGATTTTATTTATTTATTTGAGAGAGAGAGAGAGAGAGATAGCAAGAGAGAGCACAAACAGGGGGAGCAGCAGGCAGAGGGAGAAGCAGGCTCCCCACTAAGCAGGGAGCCCAATGCGGGACTCGATCCCAGGACCCTGAGATCATGACCTGAGCCGAAGGCAGACACTTAATGGATTGAGCCACCCAGGTGCCCCTCGATAAGTCTTTATTGAGCATCTCCTATGTTCTGGGACAGTTCTGAGAATTGAGGAGTCATCAGTAAACAAGATGGACAGAGTTCTTGCCCTCTTGGAGCTTACATTGTAGTGGTAGAGGCAGGCCATAAGTAAGTCAGGTTAATAAGCTCGCTAAAATCATTGTAACTGGCAGGGGGTTGGAGAGCCATGGGCAGAGGTAGTCCATGTCTGGTGCCTCTGATTGCCCGGGCTGGAGCCAGCTGCTCCTCAACCAATCTCATGGTAGAGGAAGGGGGAAGTTGTTCCCCAAAGGGAAATGGGGCGCTATTCCCAGAAAAGTGTGGGATGGAGACAGTCAGGCAAACTCAGAAAATTATCTTCTCCAACGATGCGGGGAATAGGCTCAGGTACTCAAGATTCGGGATTGCACTCCTTCAGCAATTACACATGGTGTGTTCTCCTCTGTGCCTGCTGTTGGGGAAGAGGCTCGGGGCCCTGGATGAGAGAGGTCATCTCTGGCCTCATAGCTTCAGGTGGTGGTGCTCCCCCCACAAGGTGGGATGGTGGTGGGTCAGGATCCAGGACCCACCAAGAGACACTAGACCACCCAAGTATATAAAGACCTGACTCAAACACACCAGAGCAGATTCTAGGAAGTCCCCATAAAAATGTCCCTTTCAGTAACTGGGAAGCTTTCATGAGCAGGTGAGAAGGACCTCGAGTCTCCACAGGTACTTGAGGGTCTACACCCACCAACCCGCCCTATTTCACACTGCGCCTGACGCCGTGAATGGACCCGGCAGGGGGGGGGGGGCGGGGGGCCATCCTGGTGGTCACAAGCTATCACACTGCTTTATTTCTCTGCAAAATATTTTCACGGTCTTAAAATCAGGTATGCCCATGAAGGTGCATTGCCTTATCTGTGTTGTAGGTCTTAGAAGAGTAAGAGCCGAGCCAAGAATTGCAATTTAGGGATTCTAAACGAATATTTGCTCCAGAAAGGTCAATTCCCAGAAATAGTTGTGTTTGGAGAGGCAGCCAAGCTTTGGGTGGGGTTTGTTTTCAGCAATCTTAGATGGGTTTTAGGGTTCCCTCATGTCATTGGGAAGTCATCTGAGGTCTTGAGATTAGTGACCAAGGGCTTAGAAATGTCTTGTCCTCAAGATGACCTTCTGGGACAGGAATAACTTCTGGTTTTCATCTCAGTGCCATCCCAGAGGGTTTGGAAATGGCTGCCTGGGCCACGGTGTTGAGCACAGATACGGGCTCAGCAGATACAAGATCACAGTATGCTGTGATCTACTAGTAATGTCTGCCAGGGATCAAGGAATAGTGGGTTGTGCATACATGCCAAATATTTACCTGATCAAATGGAGAACATCGTGCATCCTGGTGAAAAATGCCCAGGTAGACATAGATGCAAAGCAATAACAGAGGATTGTCCCAACATCCCATGTCACAATGAAGAGCAGACTCTGAGTTCAGACCACTCCTGGCTCCCTCCGCTACTTGTATCCTGTATGACCTCGGGCAAGTCATCTAGCTCCCATAGCTTTGGTTTCCCCATCTCATTATTACAGCAATAACATCGTTCCTATCAGGTAGGATTTTTGTAAGGATTAAATGAGATCATACATGCAAAATGATTAAATAAGCCCTACTTCTCTTCTTTCAACCCTCTCCCCTACCTATAGCCATCCACCCCGCGGAGGTGAGAAAGTGGGAAGGGGAGGAGGGGGAGTCTGGAATAACTGGATAAGGAAGGTGCAGAGGGGCTGATCTGGACAGGAACTGAAATTGGAACAGCTGGAAAAAAGCAGGAAGTGTAGAAAAACCAACCCCAGAGCTTCCACTAGCGATACGAGCTCATGCAGCTGGCACACCGCCTCCTGGAGAGCCTGTTGGGAGTCGTGGTTAACAGCATGAGTTCTGGAGCCAGAGCGTGGGGGGTGGAAGCCCAGCTCCACCTCATCCCGGCTCTGGTTCCGGGTCTCAGTTTTCTCGTCTGCACAATGGGAGCAGTAAGGGTGTCTTCCTCGTAGGGGTGATGTGCTCGTTAAATGAGACCTATGGAAAGCTCCGGCATGGTCCCCGGCACATAGCAGATGCTGTGATCATCGTAGTCATGGTTACTGTTCATCATCCTGGCCTGGAAGTCCACCGTTAGGCTCCTTTCTTTCTGCCACGTCATTGCCACAAGAACTTGGGGAGGTAGAAGAAATGACTGTAGAGAAGAATTCCTCCCACTGTGTCCGGGAGATGCGCTGCTCCCGTGGTCTGGGGTCAGAGGGCGTCCGAGGCTGCTGGGTGAGCATACCATGCGGAGACTTCTGAGTCCCATCCGGGCAGATGGCGTCCCCCGGGTCCTTCATTAATTATCACACAACAGAACCTTGCTGCTTCCAACTCTGATGCCCCGTAATCAGCCAAGAAACCTCACAATTCGATATTTGGAAACAATTAGCTCAGTTCACGGCCTCTGCAGCATCAATTAATGTGGACGTGAACATAAATTATGGGGAAGCAGGGACGGACACAGGGGGATGAGGTCACAGCAGCATGAACCTCTGGCTCAGATGAGATGCCCCCAGAACGGGGCTGGCAGTGGGGTCCCTCTCCCCTCAGTCCCACAGGCAGGGCACTCTCCACCAAGGCCCCCCAGGACCCAGAGCCAGAAGCCCATGGCCAGGACCTCAGAGCTCACGTCCAAGAGGATGTGGGAGGGGCCCAGGTCACCCTGCACTTAGACAGGACCCCTCGGGCCCCCTCCCGCCTCCGCAGACCGCTCCTCGACCTAAGAGGAAGATGTCACAAACCCGCATACCTCCAGGTCTCTCGGGACCGCTCTCGTTTTCGGATGTCCCTCTGGGCAAGACAGCACTGCTGCCCTTCTCCAGCCCAGGCGCAGGCTGAGGGTGCTTCCTAGAGCAAGAAATGGGGTCCTTGGGGCCCATTTTCTGGAAGGCCCAACCCAATCTGTCAGGAAAGGCTCAGAGGCCAGGTCGACTCTGACTTGCACACGTAGCCGCTGTGTGACCACACACAGATGTCTTAACCTCTCTCAGCCTCGGTTTTCACATCTGGAAAATGGGAATCTCAAAAACCAAGCAGGCAGACAGGCTTCCCACAGTGCCCGCCACACAGGGAGTACTCAGTCAGTCGGGGTGCTGTCGGCAGTTGCTGAGGTAACAGTTAACAGATAAATAGCAAATGTCTTCACGGGCTTCAGGGCTTACACCCCAGTCCCCGTGGAGCCTTCTAAAGCCTGGAGGAGGCAGCCCGGCAGTCATGGCAAGGCCCCCCTGGGGAGGGATCCACGTCCAGGCTCGCTCACGGGGCTCTTGGCAGCCTTGCCGGCTGTCCCATGGAGACCTCAGCTCCTCGCCACGTGGGCCTCTCCACACGGTCCCTCACCACTTTCCCCAGGGCAAGGGCTCTGAGGGACCGGCGGGGACTGGGTTGACCCCTTAGCAGCCATCGTCTTAGTTTATCATCACTAAGGCAAGGGCAAGAGAAGGCAAGGAGACAGAACCTCTGTCTTTTCGGAAGCTAGTCTCAGAAGCGGCGGCATCATTTTAGCTGTATTTTTAGAGGCAAGTCACACTCAGAGCGGGAGGCTTCACGGGGATGCCAATGTGCCCACCAGAGGGCAGGGATCCCTGGGGGGCTCTGTGGGGCCCACCTGCCCCAAAGGGACAGTTAGCCAGGCACCAGGTTGAATGCTTTGCCAGCATTATCCCCCATAATCTCTATTTATGAGGGGGAAGAAAAAGTCTGCCAAATACTATTCCTATCCCTGTTTTATAGGTGAGAAAGTTGAGGCTCAGAGGAGTTAGGTAACTGACCCAGAATTCGGGAAGAGCTGCTGAAACTTGAGCTGGGTTTTTGTCGCTGGCATTTTGCTCCACAAAGGTCAGGCCACTGTCCTTGGGATCTAGCCACAGACCGTCTGGGCTGCCCTGATCTTGGGAAGTTGACTATCTGACTCATAGGGTCAGGAAGCCAGCCTCCTGGCTAGTCAGGGGAACCTTGCAAATGAACCATAATCCAGGGGTGAATTTGCTTGTCCTGGGAAGACTGAGGATTCTGGGCAGGCAGGAGCAAACGCCGGGCCCTGTCTGGCTCGGTCTCACTGGAGACTTGAAAGTTCCTGAAGAATTGCAGCCAGCCAGCACTGTCTGCTCAGGTGCAAATCAAGAGAGCAGAACGGATCCCATTGGGGGGAAATGGCCTTGAACTCCCAAAGGTAATAAAGCACCGTGGCATGAGCAAGGACGCCAAAGGAACGGGCCTGTTCCTTCCTGACCCCCAGCAAGCCCAGGACAGGGCAGCCTTCCAGATGTGGGCAGAGCTCATGCCCAGAAGGGATGGGGACTCACACCCCAGCCAGCCTGGCTCACCCTCCCGTCTCTGCCACTATCCGATTGTAGAACCCTGAGCAAGCCACGGACCCCTCAAAGCCCCAGGTTCCAGACCTGCGAAATGGAAGAGACGATAATCTAGCTTGCAGGACCCACGTGAGGGCCTGCACGGCACCCCGAAGACCGTAGGTGCCAAGCAAACGGGCCCTTCTCGGCATGGGGACATGCCAGCCAGAGCTATGCCACCATCATGCTTGTCTCCCTCGTGCCTGGCACAGACTTGGCCCTTAGTCCCATTGGGCTAGTCGATTGGGGCATCAAGGAAAAATGTAATTTCCGAACAGGGTGAGGCTCAGTAGAGGCACATTCAGGAGCTGACACCTTTCCCGGCTGCAGAGTTGGCATGAGACGGGTCGGAGCCCTATATCCTATAGAGAGCTTCGGCCAGATGAGTCTGTGATGTGAAGCCCCTGCTTGGAAATCCGATGTCTTTCAACCACCCCGAAAGAGCAGACCCAGGGGCGAGGCTGGTTAGCAACAGCTCTTGTCCCCTCTTGAGAGGAGTCCCGAAGACCCCATGGGGACATGGACGAATCTGGGGGGCTTGTCATATGCCCACTCTACCCTGGACCCTTTGGAATGACCTGCGGCAATTCTCAACTTGCTAGAGATGCCTGAAATAATGTACTTGCTCTGTGATCTCGGGAGGAAGACTTGACCTCTCTGGGCTTCAGAAAAATGGGATTCCTATCAGCACCCACAGAGCTGTCACAAGGACTTGAAGGTGACACAGGAACTGCGGGGCCTGGAGCCTGATATAAATCCTCAGTTACTGGTAGCTCCCCGTTGTCGCCGTGTGCTTCTTTAGAACGAGTCTACAGCCCTAAAGGCCCCCTTGGGTCCCAAGACATAAAGCTGGATGTATTTCCCTGGAAGCAGTTCAAGGAGGAGCAGAGCACTGGCGGGCGGCTCACATGAGGGAGAGGGGACCAGGGTCTTTCTGCAGGCTTAGGGTGGGCTGGGGACAGGTAAGAGGGATCTGAATGTCACCTTCCACCTCCAGATGTCCACCCTGGATGCATCGTGCCTGCACTCACAGAAATTTTGGTGTTGGCGTAAGGGACAAAGGGACCATCCATCATAGCTCAGTATCCTAAGGAGAAGCACCAACAGCGGAAAGCAAGCGTACGGCAGAGAGACGGACACTTTCAGTGCCCATCAGAGCTCCTGGCAGCCGTGTGCGTGTGCGGGTGCGGGTGCGGGTGTGAGAGAGAGAGAGTCTATGGCGGGGGACGCTCTTTAGCGGTCGCGTCTTCACCAGCAGTGAATCGAGTGTGCCGGGTTGCAGGAAGAGTCCTCCCATCCGCCGGGAGGGCTGCTGGCCGAGTTTGGGGGCTGCTGGCTGCAGATGGTCAGATATTAAATTCTACTCTGCCTCCCATCTGGTGGCTGCTCTGGCTGCCCGGGAGAATTCCCCATGGGCCAGCTCTGGGTTCTGGACCAGCCACTCTGCCCGGACCCGACCCCCCAGTGACCCTTCCAACAGGGCTGTTGTGCTCAGCTGATCAGGAGGGTCCTCCCCCTTCCTGCCAAGCCCCCCCCCCCGTCCTCCCCTGCTGAGGCAGCCGCTTCTGCTCTCCCCTCCGAATCCACTCCCCCCGAGCAGGGGCCAAACGAGCACGGGGTTGGGCATCAGATCCACCAGCTTTCAGTCACGTCTTGGCTCTACTGGCCTTTCACCTGGACCTCTCTGAGCCTCTGCTTCCTCCTCCATGGTCCCTACGTCACAGGGACACTGGAGAGAAGGAGGGTCTCTCAACCTTGATGCTGTTGATCTATTGGTCTGGATACTTCTCGGGGTGAGGGGCTGCCCTGTGCTTTGTAGGGTGTCTCACACCATCCTTGGCCCATTCTTGACCTCCACCCACTAGATACCTGTGGCACCCCACCCCCACTTGCAACAACCAAAAATGTCTCCAGACATTGCCACATGTCCCCTGAGGGTCAATATTGTCCCCGCCAAAAAAAAGTCACTGCAGTGGAGTGTTTTGTACTCCGCCTGGCACATGATGAACGCTTGATACACAGAGAAGACAGCAGACCGGCAACCAGGGAGCTTAGGACATTACCGGGCCCGCGGCGAATGCTCCACCGATGTTAGCGGAGATTGCTATTGTTTTGCCAAAGGACCTTTTTTTTTTCCCCCCAAATACTTTTATTTTATTTTTTCAGTGTTACAAGATTCATTGCTTATGTATCACACCCAGTGCTCCATGCAATATGTCCCCTCCTCAATACCCACCACCAGGCTCGCCCATCCCCCCACCCCATCCCCTCCAAAACCCTCAGTTCGTTGCTCTGAGTTCACAGTCTCTCATGGTTCTTCGCCCCTCCGACCTTTTGAGCCCTTTGGGGTTTTGCTTTGTTTTGGTTTGGTTTGGGTTTGGTTTCTGTTTTTTGATGTTTAAATACATATATTTTATTTATTTTTATTTTTTTCTGTGTCTTTTTTAAATTTTTATTGTGTTATATTAGTCACCATGCAATACATCATTAGTTTTTGATGTAGTGTTCCAAGATTCATTGTTATTTTTATTTTTTTATTTGAATTCAATTAGCCATCTTCTAGTACATCATTAGTTTTCAGATGTAGCGTTCAGTAATTCATCAGTTTCGAATAATGCCCGGTGCTCATCACATCACATGCCCTCCTTAATGCCCATCACCCCAGTTACCCCATCCCCCCTCTTTTGAGCCATTTGAAAAGAGGTTTTAAATCTGGGGCTTGACATTCATACATTAAACATGTATGGAGAGCTATAGGCCAGCCTGGGAGGGGTACATATGTGTGCCGGGTTTCAGTAGGTAAGAGAAAAGGGACCAGGGGATGGCAGGCTGGGGGAAGGGAGAACACAGCAAAAACTGATCATCAGTCTCGTCTCCGTCACCGAGTGTTTTTCTGTTGCCACTATTGTCCTTATTGTGATCACTAGCATTCGTTCACCACTTACTCTGTTCCAGGCAGTGTTCTAAGAACTCGTATCAGTATCTCAGGTAATCATCCAGATGGCCCTAGGAGGTGACCTCTCTGATTATTTCTGTTGTGCAGACTAAGAGATGAAGGTATTTCAGTAACTTGCCCGAGGGCACTGGCTGGTGATGGAGGGCTCTCCGCAGGGCTCCCGGGACACGGTACCTAGAAGGGTCACCCGGCTGACAGGTCAGGAAAGAGAGGCTGACATTTGAGCTGGGTCCTGAGCCCTTAGTAGGGTCGCTTTTAAGGAAAGAAGGGGAGGCAGGGAGGTCCAGGCAATGGGTAGAGCTTGGATAAGGCTCTGAGGCTGGAAAAGTCAGCTCTCATTCCACAGGGCAGCCAAATTTTGGGGGGAAAGATGTGCAGAAAAAGAGATGGTAGCATGCCTCCCTCCACCTCTCCCTGGGTCTCTGCCCCAAAGCCAGTGGGGCCACCCCTCCGCAGCCACATCTGTTCCCTTCTCAGCCTCATTATGCACAGAAGTGTTAGGATCCTGGTCAGAGGACATCTGCCGTGCTAGGGTGACTGAGGGTCCTGGGTGGCCCAGGACTGAGTGGGTTCCCAGGATGTGGAAGTTTCTGCGCTAATACCAGGACAATCCCGGGCAAACCAGCAAGGTCGGTCACCCTAACCGTGTCCCCGTTACTGACCACACACACCACCCTGGGCTTCCTGTGGGCGGATCGGCCCCCCCTTCCACCCAGCCAGCTTTCTAACCCCCTCCAAAAGAGCAGGCATGGGCCAGGCAGTCTGACAGCTGTCTCCCAGCTGCTTGGCAAAGCCCACCTTCCCCGGGATAGGAGAATCTGAGAGCCACCAGGGAGGCCCACGGAAGGGAAAGGACTTGCTCAGGGCCACCCAAGAGTCAGCAGCAGAGCTGGGACCAGAGCCCAGGTCTTCTGGGTAAGCCGGATAATTTCCATTTAAATTTAAAGGAGAATAATGGTAATAACTTGAGGTTTATAAACCTCTTACTATAGCCCAGCCCCATACTGAACACTTCCCTCGCAACATAGCCCTGAATGCCCATGCTGACCCCAGGAGTTAGTACTTACCTCATCAAGATCATTTCACAGAAGGGGAAACTGAGGCATATAGAAGTTAAATAACTTGGTCAAGATAGATTCAAAACCGGGAAGCCAGACACCACAGCTCGAGGAGGGAACCATTTTGCCACCCGGCCTCACGGGAACAGCATCTTACCTGGCCCCCAGTGGCATCACTGTGGATAAGTGTGCAAAGTACTGCAGTGTGGAGTGTGTGTGCACACACACACATGCCTCTCTGGGTCTTTTGTCCCATGGGACACTTCCCACTTAACATGGGGTCTCTACTTGAGGATTCCCAGGAGGAAGCAATACTTACCTTCAATAATGACTTACTAGTGATGGTGTTTCTAGTACCACGGTAAGTTAGAGCGGTGGTGGACAGGGACAAGGCACCTCTCCCTCCCAACCTTGTGTAGAAGCAGTCAGTCACTTTGTAATTACAGGGCCCTGCCAGATCGCAGCAGGGGACAAGAGGCAGAGGTGAAAGGAAAGATGGTATTCATTCAAAACTCTTTACTGCAGTTCCGTTAGGCATTGGGGAGCCAGCCGGTCATGAACATGACACAAAGACAGAGAGGGAAGCAGCCAGGGAGCCAAGGGGAGTGCAGTCTATGCCGGGTTGGAGGTGAGCCTAGGGGACTCAGGAAACACAGAAGAGGCACTTGCCTCAGTCTCCGGAGGTAGGAGAGGTCTCCTGGAGAAAGTGACATCTCAGCTGAGATCTGAAGAAGTAAGGTTTAGCCAGGTAAAGAAGGTTAGGCGGGTATTCCAGGCATAAAGAAGAGCTTGTGCAAAGGCCCAGGGGTAGAAGACAATGGCCCACATTAGCAGCTGTCAGTCACTTTATTCTCGATTTGACCAGAGCCTAGGTCATGGAGTGGAGGAGCAGAGAGGAGAGGCTGGAGAGGTGGGTAGGGACCGGATCAGATAGGGACCTATATAGTTCATCCTATCTTGAGGGCAATGGAAGGTCATTGATGGGCTTGAAGTGAAGGGGTGACAGGACTGATTATATTTGTTCTTTAGAATGTCACTCTCATTGCTATGAGGAAAATGAATTGGCTATGTGGGGCGAAGCTAGTGTGAACGTGGGGCTGTATCTTCTTGATTCTCTGATTATATTCAATGCTTGTTAGAGTGGACGGATGGAAGGGAAGGAAGGATGGAAGGGAGGGAGGGAGGGAGGAAGGACTAGAACCCAAAAAATAAATGAATACAAGTTCAGGAAGGAAATACTTCAACTTGGAATGTGAGAGAACTTTATAACAATCAGACTGGCCCAAAGACGGAGAGACCGGCCTTGAGGGGCAGTGAGTGCTCTGTGTTGGGGAAAATCGAAGCACAGAGCTAGGCTTTTGAACCACAGGCGTAAACAACGGCATTGGTAACTTACTTCTGTATAGGACTTCTCATTTCTAAAACAGTTTCGTATACTTTGTCTCTTTTAATTGTCATAATATCCATGTACCTTCACTGTTATCTTGAGTATTATCTCTTTTTCACAGATGAGGAAATTTAAATTCACTGAAGTGAAGTGCTTTTTCCAGCTAGTAAGAAACAGAACTTGCCCTGGGATCCTTCTGACTCCAAGTCCCCTGCTTTTTCTAGAGAGCCCCAGCCAGCTTCCGAAGTTGCTTCTAATCCTAAAATGATGGATTTCTTAGCAGAAGACATTTATGCCCTATAAGGGCTTGTGCTCACAATAGAAAATATGGCAAAAGTTCCAACTCAGAGAGCTGGTTCCTCAGGATAGGGAGAGTAGGAAACAGTGGAAATAGGGTGGGTCAGGAGTCATCAAAACTACCTCCTACTGGCTGTGTGGCTTTGGACAAGTCACCTTACCTCTCTGAGCCTCAGTTTCTTCATCTATAAAGTAAAGGTTATTAATACCACCTCACAGGGTCGTTGAGAGAGACAAAGTATATAAAGGGCTGTATTGGTCAGGATTCTTTTGGTTGTAAGTGACAGAAACCCAACTCAGACAGATAAAAAAAAGAATGTATTGCATCCGTAGTTCCCTCTGTTCTCTGCTTGTCTCTTCCTCTCTTGCAACGGAATCCTCAGTCTCTCCTCTCACAGATGAGCCTCTTTCAAATGGCATGAATATTACCACCCACAGCCTCAGTAGTGAGAGAGCTTCCTTCACCTAGTAACAGTATATCTGTCCCAGGGAAGGCCCTCGACTGGTCCTACCTGAGTCACGTGCTCACTCTTCAGACCAATCACTTTGAAGCATATGAGGTACTATGATTGGCTACACCTTACTCTTGTGCTCACCACCATGGCCAAGAGAGTAGGATACATTATGAAAGGAAAGATGATTTAAAAATGTTACTAAAACCCATTACAAACACCTTGGACCGTGTCTGGCATGGAGTAGCTGCTCATTAAATGGGAACGTCGTTGGTGGGATTCTCTGGGGAAGTCAGGAACAGCTTTGTTTGTAGAGATGTCTGGAGCTGCGGCTTCTTGGGAAAGTTCTAGAGAGGAGAGAAGGTCAGGTCCATAGACCTTATTAATGCTAAGTTCTTGTTCACCTCTGTGGAGACCATCATAGGTTGCACCTGCATTCTGTACGTGTCCTCTGTAGAGAATAACTTACATGTAGCAGAACTAAAATGGGGGGGGGGGATTCCCTGAAACATGCAAACTTGCTTCTGTAGTTGTTTCTCTTTTATTCGCCAGCCCCTTTCATTCATTATTTTATTCAACAATATTTCTATGCACCTTCTCAGGCCTGAAGATTCAGCAGTGAACAAGACACACGTGATTTATCTCTACTTTTTTCCTCACGTGTTGATAAGCTTTAAATGTTTACCTCATCAAAGAGGGGATAAAAAGAGCCATGAATTATGGTTCACAATTTATGTGGCTGAGTCAAAGAGCTCGTGTCGGTTCAGTGACAATTCCAAAACGATTACATCTCTTCCCCTTCGGGCAATTTCTTAGGAAGGAGGCACGCGCCCATTCCATGACTCCCTGAGGCTTTCGAGCTGGCCCTGAGCCAGGCATCATATGCACCGTACCCTTGTTCTTTGTGCCCACAGAACAGTTTTAATGCATTTTGTTACCAGCATTTAAAACTCACTAGATTTCTAAAATCTGAATCTGAGGCTTCTCTCAGGAAGCCAGAAGGCCTAGTAATAATGGACCGATGTTCCACATGGCGATGATTGGCCGGAGCCACATCGCGTTCACCCCTTTAGACAGGACCTGTGCTCTCCGATTCTTCAAAGTTTCCATGCAATGCGTTTTTCTGAGTCATTAACTGACCAGTCCCCGCAGGCATTTGAGTTTGTTGCCTTGGGAGTGGAGACCATTGGGTGAAAATGTCTTCTTTGCCCAGGGTCTCTGCCTAGTCAAGCAGCCTCCAAGCCTGCCCAGAAACATTTCCCTCTGCGGCAGCCCCTCCAAAACCTCCATGGTGTGAAAGATGGTTAACCCTGGAGAGAGAGACAAGTGGCCTCATCCAGAGGCAGGTGAAGCCCAGACTTGCCTTTTTCACACTCTGTTTTCAAAACCCAGCCTATTAGGTGAAGCCACTTGAGGGAATAAAAGGCAGAGAGATTCAAGTGGTTTTCATTGCATCAAAGATGAGCGAGTGTTTTACCCAATGTGTCAGGAAGGCGGTTTTAATCGTCAGAATTACCTTCATTCAGCCTTTGAAAGGCTGGATTCTCAGGCTTCTCTGAGCTCAGAGAGCTTCTTGTTCAGTGAGCGTAAGAGCAGAGCAAGGGATGGATGGATGGTTCTTTGGCTTGTTCTCAGGCTGGGGAGGGGGCTAATCCCTTCTGGATGACTGGTGCCCATGGACTGCCAAACACTAAGTAGAAGTAGGAAGAAATGATTCGTATTCTGATTCAGAGAGTGTTTATTAAGTACATACTATGCACTTCAAATGCTGTCTACAAGACAAATCCCTAAACTATGTCACCAGCTCAGACCTTTTTTGACTCTTTCTATCTTTCTACTCGACATTGCCATTTGAATGTCTCCCAGATTGCAAACAGCCATGTTCTAAATTCAACCCTTTACCGCACCCGCCACACACAAAGAGTCTCACATCTTCCCCAGCTCAAGAAATATCAACTTTATCTCCACAGTTGCTTAAACTAAAACTTAGAAGTTCTTTTTTTTTTTTTAAGAGAGAGAGAGAGAGAATGCACACATGTGATCAGTGGGGGGCCGAGGGAGAGGGGGAATCTCAAGTAGGCCCCATGCCTAATATAGAGCCCCATGCGGGGCTTGATCTCACGACCCTGAGATTATGACCTAGCCAAAATCAAGAGTCGGACACTTAACCAACTAAGCCACACAGGCCCCCTAGAAGTTGTTCTTGATCTCCTTCTCATTCATCCATACTAGCCAATTCATCAATAAGTCAGAGACAGGAAGTAGTTTTTCTTAAGGGTACACAGCAAGGAAATGGTAAACCTACAGCTCAGAGCTCTTTCTAGCTGGGACTCTTCTTAGCAAGCCTATTTGGAGATACTTTGGGAGCCTTCTCTTTGTCTTCTTCTAGATTTCCCTTCCTCTTCCCACCTCCCAAGACCCTGGGAAACTCAGCATGGCTTCCCACCTCTTCCGGTTCCTAAGCAGGCCCAGCTCATGGCAGACCCCTCCCCCGTATCAGCCAGGGCGCTGGCGAGAAAAGCATGCACACCCAAACTTTGTAACCAAAGAGAGATTAATGAAGAGTCTGTTTACAAAGGTGTGGTCATGGTCAAGAGATACCAACAGGGGGCATGTAGGACCTAGGAGCATGGGGATCCTCATGCAAGTCGAGGGAGCAGCCAGCAGAACCCGCAGAGTGAGCGTGTGAGAAGGACTGTCTATAACAGAGAAACATAGCTACTGCTCCTGCAGCCCACAGGGAGGGACCCAGAAGGGAATAAACCCAACCTCTCCGTCCCCCCAGTTCCCACCGTTCTGCCCAAGCTTCCCATTGGCTGAATCCAACCAGAAGCTAGAGGCAAAAGGTTCTACTGATTGGGTCAGCCTCCAGGGGAGCCAACAGAGGTACAGAAGTGGGGTGAGTGGACCTGAAGGGACAGACAGCTAGCCCATGAGATTTTCAGGTTGAAAAATGAGAAGGGGCTCCATCCATGAGGGTTTCTTTGGTGTCAAGCACCAAACTGACTCTGGCAAAACTCTAGCAAAAGAAGGAATGTATTGGAGGGATTCGGGTAACTCTAAGATTTCAAGGAAAAGCTGAACAACTGAGCTTTTGGAGGAGGAACCAGCACTCCAGGACTGCATGTGAAGGGGGAGTGGAGGGACGCCCGGGTGGCTCAGTCAGTTAAGTGTCTGCCTTTGGCTCAGGTCATGATCTCGGGGTCCTGGGATGGAGGCCCATATTGGGCTCCTTGCTCAGCAGGGAGCCAGCTTCTCCCTCTGTCTGCTGCTCCCCAGCTTGTGCTCTCTTTCCGACAAATAAATAAATGAACGAATTGCTGGCAATTCGTCAGACGCTATGGTCACCCCTAACCCACCATAGCTGTTGAGTCCCCAGGCCAGACCCAATATGAATATCCCTCTACCTGCCAAGATGATGGAGACCCAGTCACTGGCCCCAGGGATCTTCCCTTCTGTTGGCACAGACAGATGGGCACAAGGATAACCTTGCCACCAAAAGGAGGACTAGATCACCCAGAATCACCTGGCAGGTGCCCCCATCCTGCAGAGAGCATTTCTAGGGAGTATGGTGCAGCCCCCAAATTAAACTATGGCTCCAGAAATGTGACCTGCATCCAGCCAAACCCTGAGTCACAGAAAATTAGGCAAGGGGTTAATTCTGCCTTCAAGGAAATACAACCTCCCAGGGGTTCCTGATTGTGCCATTACTTCCGGGTCTTTGTGTATCTTGAGTTCCTCCCCCTCCTTCCTTCTTCCCTTCCCGGGCCAGCTCCAATCTTCTCCAGAATTCAGCTTGGAAGTTACACCCACAGGGGAGGAGTTTCTCTGCCCCAGGCTGGGTAGGCCTCCTTTGTGCTCCCATCGCCTCCTCCCGTTAAGGTCCTTGATATGCTGCATTGTCATCCTGTGGCCTTGAGCAGTGACTTAGCCTTCTCTGAGCCTCCCTTTCCTCCCCTGGAAAACAGGGTCATAGTAGTAGCCTCCTAACTAGGTCTTCGTGAGCCTTCAGTGGTGTGGCCCTTACAATGCACCCAGGATGGTGCCTGGGGCAGACCAAGCAGGCAGTGGGTATTCGCCATTGCTCGGCTTAGCCACTAGTCAGCCATGAGACTTCGCGCAAAATCTGCTACAGACCTTGGTGTTCCCGAGCCGTGTGATTTCCCAAGACCTCAGATGGCCCCTCATTGATTCTGGCAGCACTCCTACTAGTATTGATCAAATATCAAGACTGCCTTCCTCTTGGGCTCATTAATTGGTCCAAGAACTGTGTGTGGGGGGGACCTAACAGATTTCTGAATGAAATCATTGATACCTTTCCCGTGGCATCAGCTCAGAGTGGGGCTTAGCGGTCCTTGAAGTGCTTGGAAAAGCCTTCTTTTATGAGGTGCTATCCTCATCTGTGGCCTTATTCATTGGCTAGATAACTAAAGGTTTTGCTTCCTGTATTCGTCAACCCTTTCCTGAGCACCAACTGTATGCACATCCTCCAAGAGGTCTTCTCTGTCACATCACCTGAAATTACCCCCGCCCAGTCCCTTCTTTGCCCCCTTGCCCTGCTGTTTTGCCATAGCATTTATCACAATTCGACATTACATTACTTGTTTACTCGTGGATTTGTCTGTTTTTTGTGTCTTTACTTGTTTTACGGTCAGTCTCCCTGACCAGAGCATCAGCTTCCTGAGGGCCAGGACTGGTCACCATAGTGCTGGTGTCACCATAGCTGTGTCACCATAGCCCAGGACATACGATGAGTGATCCTCGAATATTTATCAGACGAATGCAGGCAAAACACGAGACCAGGGACTTTGCCAGGGGAAGAAAATTGAACAATAAGTTGTGGATTCTGGCTTCAAAATGCTTATTTGTGCGGTGGTCAAGCAAAAATCATTACAGTTCTGGACAGAATTGGGTGCGTTCTAAGAGCGGGACCTTGCCATTCTCTGAGGGCCAGGAAAGAAGGGAAAAGACTCATAGACTGGCTGCAGTTCATTCTTTCCTGTCTGTTTCCTCTCCTGGCCTGACTACAGATCGTCGGCTGACAGTGGGGACCATGTCTGTCCAGCTCATCATCAATCTAGGTGCAGGATGGAGATGGCAACCAGTAGTTCAGTCAATGTCTTATTTTCATTTTAGCTGGGAGATTGAGATGAGGGTTGGAGTGCAAGGGATTTCTTGGGGAGGTGACCCCAGAAAGATACGTGTTATCATGCAAGTTACCATGGTGGGAAACCAGAACTGAATCCTGCACAGGAGCCTTGGGAGCCAGTGTAGACCACACATCTCAGAGTCATCCTGTTCGAGGGGACTTATACCCCAGTTCCCGTCAGGCATTGATTGAAGGCACTCCAGCCCAATTGTAACTGATGTTCCTTCTGCAAAAGCATACAGGTGCTGGCAGCTGGAAGTTGGATCAGCACGTATGAGAATTGTAGGTGCCAAGGGGATACAGGTGGGACACCAGCAGAAGGTGCTACAGTAAATATTTATTGAATGAATCAATAAATGAATGAATGGATGTTGGTCGGATGCCTACTACATACCAGGAGCCTTTAACTGTTTGTGATTTTCAAAGCTTTTGAAAGACACATAGATACTGGGGCTCAGAGAGGTTAGGTAACTTGCTCAAGGTCACACAGCAAGCAAGAGGTAGAACTTAGATTCGGCCTGGTCTTGTCTGGTTCCATGCCCACCCCCTCTCTCTTTCATAATGTCAGCTGGTGGGATACAACAGCAATGTGGATCCTCTGGGCTGGAAAATGGTCATTGCTTGTCTCATTCATCTTGTTTATCTACTTTCTCTTTGGCTCCAGGTCTGGGTCAGCCCAGCCTTGTCCCAAAGCCCAGTCAATGCACCCCCTTGCCCTAAGGTCACTACAACCCTCCAGGGCTTCACTTTAGTCAGAATTTCCCCTTAAGGTTGGTGGGCTTTGGATTGCAGTAGACCTCAGGTTCAAGCTCTGGAGCTGCCGCGACTTAGCCATGTGTCCTAGAGCAAGCCGTTCTACCTCTCTGTGCCTTGTTTCCTCCCAAAGAAGGCCAATACCCAACTCGCAAGGAGGCTGTGAAGATTAAAAAGGATTAGCACAGCCCATAGTAAGTACGCAAGCAATGGTAACCATGATCTCAAAACAGTGATGCTTAGCCTATTTGTCACTTGCTACCCCATCTTTCTGTACACAAAACTGCTTCTTCTACCCACTTCCTCCTCAATATCAGCAACCAGTATGTACTGTTGAATTGCATAGACCCTGGGCTCAAATTCTGGCTCTGCCCCTTACCAAGTGAGTGAGAGCTCATGCATACAACGTGCCTGCCACAGTATGAGTGCTCGCATGCTACTAAGTGTGTGTCCGAGTATTTACTATCAACATGCTTCGTGTTCTTGTCATCATTAATATTACCTAAAAGTCCTCCTGTGAGTCAGCAAAACTTTATTAGACACCTACTGTGTGCCAAACACAGTAGGTGTCTAATAGGGTAGAGAGCTGGGTGGAGCGCTGGGGTGGAGCACTGGGGCCCAAGATGTGAAGAAAACAGGGTCCCTGTCCCAAGGAGCATGGGGTCAGATGAAGAAGCAGAGCCAGAGGACCGCAAATACAGAGCAAACTGATCAGCCCTGGGACAGTGGGAGGGCTGAAGAGCATTGACGTCACATCCGGTGCAGAAGCCAAAGTACCCAGCCCCTTCCCTGTGGACCCCCAAACACAGCTTTCTCCGAACGCCCTGCCATCCCCTCTGTCCATACTTCTCATTCTGCCCCAAAGCTCCCACTTCCTGCCCTACAGCAGAGCTGGAGTGCTCGGTGGGTCTCCATGCTTCCCCTCGACAACCCAACTGTAAGCGCTGCGAGGCTGGGGCAGTAGCTTAAGTTTCTTCTCTAGGCCACGAAGTAGCCAACACACTATGCTGCCACAGTTGTATGGATGCCGGCAGGAGACATGAGATTCCCGGGTCAGAGACACAGGATTTCATTACTCTTCATTCAACCGGAGCCTCAGCATTCGTGCCGGTAGCCCAGAGCCCCATTCCCACAAAGCCACACAAAGAGGACCAGAGGTCGTGGTTTGCATTATAGGAGAGGAATCCCAAGTTTAGAGAAGCTGCATCTTTCATAAAGGAGTAAGCAAAACTGCCCTTTGCTCTGGAGGAAGTCAGTATCATTATTATGCAGGACAGTAGGCATGCCTGCCTTTTGCTCCGAAGGGAAATACTATTTCTCTCTTCCGAAGCTGTTATACAAACATCTTGAAAAGATAGTCTGGAGAAAAGGCAGTCAGTGCCTCTGCTGGCAAGACATGCAGAAGTGAAAAAGATATGTGGTCTCCCAACAAATGTAGATGGATGGATGGATGGATGGATGGATGGATAGATAGCTGGATGAATAGATGGAGGGATGGGTGGGTGGGTAGATGAGTAGGAGAATTAAAAATTGCAAGGCAATGCTTTTTAAGCTGTGCTCCTGGAAGTCATAAGTGCTTCAGGGGTTCCCTAGAGGAGGATAGGCAGCCAGGGGTCTTGCCCCCTCCCCAGTGATTTCTCAGTAGCTCCTCCTTCACTTATTTTATATATTGGCTTTTGCATACAATTCTATTTGGAAATTTAAAATATATGTATTTATATTATTTATATATATTTATATATATAAATATATATTTATATATATATTTATATATATATATTTATATATATATATATAAATATATATATATATTGCAATGGCTAAAACAAATTTGGAAATCATTGGTGTCGGAAAGTGATTCTCAAACTTAAAAATGTGTCAGAATCACTGGAGGTTTGTTGAAACCCAGATTACCAGACCCCATCCCCAGAGCTGCTCATTCGGTAGGGCTGGGGTGGGTCTAGAAAATCTGCATTTCTAACTAGTTCCCGAGTGCTGCTGATGCTGCTGGTCTGGGGGCCACACGTTGAGAACCACTGTTGTAGAGAAACTACCCTGATACTTTCATGCAATGGAATGCAATTGTTGAGTGCCTGGGATGCTAGCAAACTGCTAGTCATATTGAAGTCCATAAAAATGGATTCGAGCATGGCCCGTACTTCTCAAAGGTCTCCTAATCTCGAACCAGAGACAGGAACCCCATATAAATTAACAATAATAATAATAGTAATAAAAGGAGGAGGAGCTGTCACTGACTGAGCGCATACTATGTGCCAAAGACCAGGCTGAGGGCCTCGCATGCATTATCTCAGTTAATGAGCACAATCTTGGGAGGCAGGGACTATCATCATCCCCATTTTGACAGATGAGAATGCTGAGGCTCAGAAAGAGTGATTAACTTGCCTAAGGTCACACAGCTAGGAAGTGGCAAAACCCAGGACTGACTCCAAAGCTTTTAAATCACACCATATCCTTGCACACTCTCCTCTTCCACACAATTAGAGAAGAGTATAAGACGGTTTGCTTGAGTGTCAGATTAAATAAATCAAATGCCAAAACATGTGAAGCTAATGGTGCTCTAGGCTGTCAGGCTGAGAAGAAGAAAGTGGATTCTCCCATTAGGGCTTTAAAAGTCAGGGTGAGGCCAGCAGAATTGCGTTCTGGGGTTCAGGGTGGTATAGACTGCAAAGTGTCGCACACAGCAGCCCAGACTTTGAGCTTGTCTGACTTGCTCATTGCACTGAGTCCTTCAGGAGCCAGAAATCCTGCCTCGGGTGTTGGTTGCCCCAGCCCCTGGCACAGTGCCTGGTACATAGCCCATCAAAAAAGAGGGGACCGCAGATGATTAAATGCACGGTACAAGATGCCACAGAGAATTCCCAGACCAGTTGCTCTCAAGTTTGTTTTTCAAATGAAAGCCAAATGAGGAAGCCAGATACACAGACAAAGAACAGATCAACTCAGAATGGAGGGGGAGTCTAGAGGGTCCAGGGCACCCTTCCCCAGCCTTCTCCCTCCACCTGCAGCCCCCAGGACACTGCTGTAGGACCCAAGAAAGTCCTAGAACAGAGAAGGAAGCTGTGCTCCAGTCCAACCCCTTAATTTTATAGGTGGGGATAAAGAGACCCAGAGAGGGGAGGGGTCTGCCCCAGGTTGCACCGTGAATGGAGGACCGAGTCAGATAAGAAGTCGCTGTGGCCCCGGGTTGGTAGCTTTCCAGAATACTGAGCTGGAATTTCACCTGCTCCTCTCTCTACTGTCTCCCCATTACCGTCTCCCAGGGACTGGTCTCAGAATTTTCTTAACTCTTAGAAATAAGTTCCGGTGTGTCATCTTTTCTGTGCATGTCTCTGGTATGGGGTGGGGAGCAGAATTGCAAGAGATTGCTGCTGTGATGGGGGAAGGGAGCTGTCATTGTTGCTGAGAGGCTGTGTCACTGAACTCCAAGAATCTGCAAGCTGAGGGTGAGGACCCAACCCAGCTCACCTCTGTGCCTTATTGGCACAGAGTAGCCACTTGAGACCTGCTTCAGTTTCCCCTGAGAAGCTTGCTAAAAATACAGCCTCTTGGGCCCTCTCCCCCACACCAAGACCTACAGATTCAAAATCTATGGAGGCACAGTCCAGGAACTGGTATTCTCCTTCTCAGGCAATTCTTAAGCACCTAGAAATATACGGGCCCCTGCTTTATGTTCTGATTAAGATCTCCCCTTGCACTCAAACACTTCCACTCCCAGGCACTGAAGTCCATTTCCTTGGTCAGAGTTCTTACACCGGTGGCTGACACCTGCTTCATTCCAAGTGAATGCCTTTACGTGGGCCCTGCTCTCCAGTTGGCCACAAGCCCCACAACTCCCTGATGTCTCAGAGCCACCCCACTTCATCTGTTCCCTGGAAGCAATGGCTTCTCCCTGCCATTGCCTTCAAAATGCAAATACTTTGATTTCCCTTCACAGTCTAGTGTGACAGGCCATCAAACACTCCAGGTTTAGAGAATTCTGAGATCTAGCAACTTGAATTGAGATGGGGAGTTCAGGAGGGCATCCTGTATTGGGAGTGCAAGAGAGAATGAAAGGACTAAGTTAGGAGTATGAACAGCAAACTTAGGGCTCCTCCCAAGTTGCAGTTGATTCTCTGGGGTGCTCCAGACCCCCACAATCTAATCCCCCACCCTCATTTGATGTCTCCTCTAGGGACACACACTGCAAGACTGGGTGGCAGCCAGAAGATACGGACAGTCCCCAGGGCGTCCCAACACTGTCACCCCATTCAGATCAGGTCAGCACAGAGGGGACCCAGGCCCAGAGGTCTCCAAAGCTGAGTAAACAGGAGCAGGAGGGACCTGAGTCGTCTCCGGAAAACAGGAAGGCTACAGTGAAGGTTTAGCGCCATCTGTTGGTCATTCGGGGAACTGCCTCTCTGCCCAACAGGCTGCGTAGAGCAAAGGACACCTGCAAACTTGCCCTGCGGGTTTCCCGGGCAAGAAGTTGCCTCCTTTTTGCCCATTAAAGCACCCAGAAAGACCACTGGTTCAGGTGCTCCTGGCCTTTTCAAGGTCTCATACTCCTTTAAAAAAGGCCACTGAATACTACAAACCCTCTCTCCCAGAAAAGCACACTTGGACTTGATTTTGCATATAATTTCCAGGAGCCATCTTCTGGTTCAGATCACTTTCTGAGACGCAGGGATGCCAAGGGGTTTGTCCAAACTCACACAGCCCATTCGTGGCATAACCAGGTCCAGCTTCAAATCTAGTGCTTCCTGTGCCAAGGCTGCCTCTTTAAGACTTAAAGGGCTCCTCCCTCTTTCTTCCCTGCAGGAGTCCTATGAATGTCTGCCAGGGGTGTTTAACAAGTCAGTAACCATCCCAGGGACTGTGGCACCCCCACCCCTCCCAGGGGTTCTAGGCTCTCAGACTACCCTTTTTCCTGCTCCCTGACCCGCCTGCCTTGCCATCCCCCAGATGCCCCCAGGGCCACTACAGTGACCCACCCCTCTTAGGGACCCCAGAACCAGTTGAGCTAGGAGCCAGGACAGGGATCTGATAGGCCACTGACAGGCTCTTGCCCACCAAACCTCCTTGGACCTTGGCCTCCTCATGTGTAAAAGCCATGGCTGGGGACAGCCACCTCAGGGTCCTTTCCACAGTGCTATCCCTCTCACTCTGTGCAAGACTGCCCCACAGGCATGATCCTTCATAAGCGTATCTAAGTGACTTCCCCAGCCAAGCATGGTCGAATTCTTTTCCAGAATCAGAGGCCCTGGGTGGGTGGGTGGGAGGAGTACTTAAATGACGGGGGAATCTATGTGCAATGGGGGTCAGGGAGCACCCAGACGAGGCACCCCTCGGTCTTTCAACACACCCTCAGGACGGAGAGACAGACCAAGGGGTGTCGCTGGGGGATGGAGGAGTGAGGGGGATGGTGAGTGGCAGATAAGGGGGTGGCCAGGAGGGGCACAGGGTGTGGTATACAGTTGATGGCTAATTAGGGAGCTCCTGTCCTTACATAGCTAGACCCCAGTAAGCTCTTCATTCATTTATTCAACAAATATTAATTTGGTTTTTGGTTGGAGCAGAAGCTCCCAAACTTGATTGTGGGCCAGGATCTCCTGGAGAACTTGTATAAAACACAGATTCCTGGGCCCCCACCTCAGTGTGTGGTTCAACAGGTCTGGGGCAGGGCCTCCAACCCGGTATTGCTAATGAGTTCTGAGGGGATGCTGAAGCCGCTGGTCCAGGCAACATGCTTTGAGAAGCACTGACTTTGAATGACAGATGAGACAGACCCTCCTCCACCACCCCCCCACCTTTTGGAGCTCCTAGCAGTGCGGCCTTAAGGGAATAAATATCCTAAAGTGTGTTGCCTTAAGAAAGGGGAAGGGCAGAGCATTGGGGGAGCTCAGAGCAGGGGTTTCCCCAAACAGGAGAGGTTTCCACTAAGACCTGAAGCCTACGTAGAACTGGCCCAGCAAAGCGGCAGAAGGGGGAGATTTTGAACACTTACTTAGTAGGGGTGCCTGGGTGGCTCAGTTGTTAAGCACCTGCCTTCATCTCCGGTCATGATCCCAGGGTCCTGGGATCGAGCCCCTCGTCAGACTCCCTGCTCAGCGGGAAGCCTGCTTCTCCCTCTCCCTCTCCCCCGGCTTATGTTCCCTCTCTCGCTGTGTGTCTCTCTCTCTGTCAAATAAATAAATAAAAGTCTTAAAAAAAAAAAAAATTAGTAGCTGCCAGAACCGCTCTCATATTCCTCATCTATTCTTCCCAGTCAATGAGAGGGAGGCAGTATTGATCCCATTTTACAGATGAGGAAGCTGAGGCTCAGAGAGGCAGAGGACTAGCCCAAGATCACACAGCGGGAAAGCAGCCCCAGTCTGCCTGCACACAGGCCACCTCTCAGGTGCTGTCCCTCTGCCACTTCTGCCCAGCACCCCGTCCCCCTCCGCTGCGGGAGCCACTGCCTAGACACAGCTGCGGGGTGGCCAGCCACACTCGACCCCCCCCCCCCACCTCCCGCCCAAGCCCTTCAAGTGTTTTCGCTGCTGGGTGAATTCAACAGATGCCTTTCGATCGCAGCCTATTAAATTAGCCCCTCTCTGCAGCCAAAAGAAGATAATTATGTTTTCATTAGCCCTGGATAATGTATTACCCCCCTCAGTGGCAGCCACATCAGCAAACCTCCTCCTTGCCCTTCCTCCCCGTGGTTGCACCGGAGCACTGTGCTCCCCTGGGCCCACCTCTAAGCTGCCGGGTGGGGACTGGTTAGGGTCCAGGGTGGCAGAGAGGGGGCACCGGAGACAGCCTCCCTTCGGCTGGGAGAGGCCTTTTGCACACCCACCATCCGCACAGGGATGGAGGACGTGGGCCCCAGAGAAGATCCCAGAATAATTGCTCTCCTGGTGACCACTGATGGGGAGCTTGCTCTGAGTGACCCCTGGATGCGTCTCAGCTGCTTGAACCCTACAACAGTCGGGGAGAAGGGTGGCTTTACCGACATCTCCCCCTGAACACCGAGGGGGGCCTGCTGGAATCAGCTTAGAGTGAATGTCTGAGCAGCCTCAGAAAGGGGGGACCACAGCTGAGGAGCTTTGGGGGACCATCACTCTGTATAGTCCCAGGGTCGCCCCGCAGCTGTGAGACTCGCGCCAGTCTCCAGCCGTCGAAGCCCCCTGGGGTCCATGCCCAGCACAGGTGAGGGGAGCCCCGCACACACACACCAGACACTCCCCTGCCACCAGAAAGACAGCTCTGACATAGTCGCTCTCTTTCTCCACAAGGCGGCGGTGGGGAGGCAGGAAGGGCCCCACTTTGGGGTCAGTAGGTCCTGAGTTCTCATAGTTGCTTTTACCACCACTTAACTGGGTGACCTGGAGCAGAAAGTCACTTTGCCCCTCGGAGCCTCTGCTTTCCCTACTGTACAATGGGAATAAGGAAAGGAATCATCCCTTACCATTTTTATGGCGATTCAATGAGAGCCCTATAAACGCTTGGTTCAGACTGATAAAATGATTAAGTGCTCAATACAAGATAGCCTTTATTCTTTCTACTATGACTGGGATTGTCCTAGTCCCCTAACCTGATGGAAACAAGCAGAGTAGGGAAGGGGAGTCTCTCTCTCTCTCTTTTGCTCTCACACCCACACACAGGACTCCTCGCGATGACAAGCTCCTACCTTGAGCTCAGACGCTGTGTCTTCCCCAATCTCTGTCGGGAGAGCTCCATTTCCATGCTTTGCTCTCAATTGTGCCACGCCAGCCGGTGGTGAGGACAGACTTGGGGGAGTGGAGTTTCTGTCTCCCTCTTCCCAAACCCAGGCCAACCCTGCCTTTTGCAGACACAGCTCAGCCTTGGCCCTGACCTCACCATCTCGCGGCTGCCAATTCCCTACCAACCACCCTCCTCCCCAGATCAGAACAGCAGGTGCTCCAGGAGAGGAGGTGGCCCGCCTGACGCCTATTCTGGTCCCGACGCACGACCAGGCAGGCGAGGTAGCTGTTCTGAGCAGGTAAACGGCCAGCCCAGTGGAGAAGTGGCTTCCCTTCCCCTGGCTTCCTGATTTTCCCCAGTTGCCATGGTAATTGAGGGGAGCAGTATTCTGAGTCTGACACCACTGAAACCCAGTGCTCAACTTTGAAATGGTTCAGGCAGGGGCAGCTGGAAGGACTCAGCTGCAGCCCCACTTCCCTGGGATGCCCCATCCCACCTTTGTCACCATTATTCTCAGCGTCGTCATTATTTTTTCTGGCTACTGTTTACTGAGCATTTACTACATGCCAGGCACTATGCCAAGAGCTTTGCCAGCGTCTTCCCATCGTATACATCTTCCCAAAAACCACAGACCCATTTCACCACTGGGGAAACTGAGGCTCTGGAACTTGCCCCATGCGGCACAGTTAGGAAGTGGCAGCAGAGCCCTGGGGCCCAGAGGGAATTCCTGGTGTCTTCCTTCCAGCATGCTGAAAAAAACACAGAGCTCCACGCCCCTGCCAGCTTACTCTTTCTTCCGTGCTCCCTTCCTCATCCCCCACACCTCTCTTCCTGCCCCCAAAGTCACGCCCCCTTCTCCCCATGCTGGGTGTGCAAGACAATCTGAAAAGCATTTATTAGTGACAAGGGGGGAGGGAGGGTCCTCTTTGCCTCTTCTCTGCACAGCTCAGAACCTGAACAGGCTTGTTTCTCTCTGCAAGGCTGGGGAGGAGGTCAGATTCAAGCCAGCCAGGAGCCAGGTACTCGGCGTGTGTGTGTCTGTGTCCGTGTGTATGAAGTCTCCTCTCTTTCCTTGATTTTCCCGTTCCCCCAAGAGTGTGTGAGCAGCAGTAACAGTGAAATGCAAAATCCTTTGCAATCTGCCCAGGAAAAGACAGCTTTTGAGACGGGTTTATATGGTTACCCATATGGTAGAGCCCCTAAGAAAGGAAGGAAAGCTTGGATCTCTATCTTCTCCTCCCCCAGCCCAGCCCTAGGCCTCTCCCCACCTGCAGGTCTACCAGGCCACAGGTGAGCCGCGCCCCTCCCCGGCTGCCCGGCCTAAGTGCTGCTCCAGGGAAAAGCAGAACAAGGCAACATTTCCAGACCTGGCTGCCTGTCTCCCAGTCTGCCCACCCAAGAGCCAGGGCCAGAACTCGGGCCGCAACCTCCTGGGGACTCCTGGGAGCTTCCAACCCTGCCCAGCGTGGGGGGCTGTAGGGCCCACTGTCCCATTAAGGAATCCTCTCCCAACACTGGTGTAGAGACCGAAAGAACCGTCCCTGCTTCCCATGGGGCCTTGTCTCCCCAGAGGGCTGCCCTGTGCCCGCCACATTCAGCCCCCTCCAGGCTCCCAGAAATCGTCGTGGTGTGCGTATTTCCTGATAGGAAAAAAAAATGGAAATTAGGTTATATAAAAGATGTATGCTTTGGAGCCCAGAGCGGCTCTTTTAATGAGGGTTGCGACGTCTCCCTCCCCACACCCATAAACCAGCCGGGTTGGACGTCACCGCTAATTCGTTTCAGCGATGATAGGATAAAGGAGGGACATTAAGAAATAAATTCCCCCTCACGACCCTCGCTGAGCTCACGGCTCAGTCCCTACATATTTATGCCGCGTTTCCAGCCGCGGGGCGAGGAGCCACTTAGCGCCGCGGCTCCTCCGAGGGGCGGCCAGGCGGCGAGCGGCCGGGCCGACTGGGTGAGCCAGGGGCGCGCGCGGGGAAGCCCGCAGCCTCCGTCCCGAACTTGGGTTCGCTGGGGCGGAGGGAGGGGAGGGGACTCGGAGGGGTGGGGGCTAGGCGAGAGGGGGCGGGGAAGGATCATAGAGGCACAAAGCGGAGGGGAAGGGGGAGGGACGCGCGCGGCTCCCATCCGGAGGTGAGTGGGTGCGACTGGCGCCCTCCAGCCGCGCGGGGCGGCGGACCCGGAGGATTCGGAACCGGGAGCGCGGCGGCCGCGGGCGCCCGGGAGGAGGTGGTGGAGGAGAAGGAGGAGGAGGAGGCGGCGGGCAGGCGAGCGGACCCGCGGGGCCGGTGCGCAGCGCGAAGAGGCAGCCTCGGCGCTGCCCGACTTGGCGGCAGGTGAGTTCTCGGCCCAGCCGTCCCGCGTCCCCTCCCTGTGCCCCAGGGCTCCCAGCTCCGGCGCCAGCCTCCCGAGGCGCACCAGAGGCGCGGGGCTTGCCGCGCGTCCCAACTTGGTTCGGGCGACCCGGTTCTCTTCGCAGAGGGCGGCCCCAGGCTGGGGGCTCCGGGCCGGGGGTCGACGCGCCCGCCGCGCTCCAACTTTGCAAGGACCCGCGTCCCTCTCGAGCCGCGCGCTCGCCTCCGAGCTGCGCGCCCGCGGTAATGGCGGACCCCTTGGCACCGCTCGCTACCCAAGGCGGGCAGCCCGCGGCTGGGGGCCGCCGGTCCCCGAGGATCTTCGCACCTGCCCAGCCTCAACTTTAAGCTTTCCTGCGTGCCCGGCCCTCCGGAGGTATGGCACCTGCGCGCCCGCGGTAATGGCGGACTCTGGCATTGCTCGCCACCCTCGGCGGGGACCGGGAGGCTGGGAGGGCTCTGCTCTGGGGAAGCGTTGCTCCTGCCTGGCTTCCAACTTTGCGAGGATCCTGGTTGCGCTCCCACGGTCATGGCGGGGCCGCCTGCACCTCTTACTCCTTCAGCCGGGGCGGGATTGGGGTGTAAGAGCGCCGGCTCCCAGACCTGGGAAAGTTGTGCCTCCCGCTCGAAAGAGGCTCTAGGGCTCCCGGCGCGTCCCCAGGACGGAGGAAGGGCGCGCTCCGCTGGGATTTGGGGCCAGGCAGTGCACTGCGCGCAAAGGCTTTGCTTCCAGGTGATCAAGGGTCAGGGCAGCGTCCCCGTGAGATCCGACTTCCAGGGCCACCCTAAGGACTCTTGGGCCCGAGGGTCCGGATAGGGCTCTCTGGACCGCGCCCTAGAAACCACAAGACCCTCGCCTCCACCCCAGGGGCGCTGCGGCCAGAGCATCCCCGGCTCTCCGCAGGCTGGAGACCGCGCTGTCTGGGGTGGGCACCCGGAGAGAAGAGGCACCCGCTGAGAAGCTTGTAGAGCAACGGCAGGGAGCTTTTGAGTCAGGCAGGGGGCCTGGGTTCTAATCCTAGATTTACGGTTTACTGGGTGTGTGGCCTCAGTTCTCTTGTCTGTGAAATGGGGGAAACGATTCCTTTCTCGTGGGGGCTGTGGTGGGGACATTAAAAAATTATGAATGGGAATGTAAGGTGTAGGGCAGATGCTCAATATGTGGGGAGGGTTGCTGAGATTTTATTATTATAACAGCCCTGAACCAGATCCGGGAGGCTCAAGGGTCGGGTGTTTCCTGCCGGTAGGACCTGAGAGTCCCCTCAAGGTCCTCAGGCTCTGGTGGGTTGCACGTACCTCTAGTGCCAACGAGTAGCCCAGGAAAAGATGCACAGGGTTCTTCCTGGCAGATGAGACTCCCTCTAGTCCCATATTTTAGCTCAAACCCTTTACCCAGACCCCTGAAGAATGTACAAGTGGCTGGGGAGGGAGCACCACCGAGGAGGAGGGGGTCCCTGAGCAGAGAAGTGGTGCTGGTGAGCCAGCCCAGGGCACAGGGTAGACCAGGACCTTGGAAGAGAGGAAGAAGGAACTGATCCCTCAGGCCAGTCCCCCAGAGGAATGTGAAAAATCTCCCTTTCTTCTAGCTCTTTCTCTCATTGGTGTTGGGGCCAACGCTGCCTGTTGGCCGACTCGAGGGAGCATTGATTTTCCCCATTGTTATTTTGAACTTAAAACAGGGAAGGGGCTTTTCGTGCCCCAGCTGGCAGAGTGGTGTCAATTCTTCTCTGCCCCCCCCCCCGGGGGGGCATCTCTGCAGACAGATTTGAGAAGCCTTGGCAAGAACCCTAAGGGAGGCATTCTGCCCCCCCTTCCACCACCACCACCCCAATCCTTATGACCAGTCCAGGTTCCAGAAGCCCCCAAAAGAGTGCACAGCTTTGTGCCATCTCCAAGACACTGTCACACACAAGGTTTCCCTGGAATATGCCCAGAATGCTCCTAAAACTCCCCCTAGGTCACCAATGAGCCATCTGAATCCCATTTTGCAGATACGGAAGCTGAGGCAGGTGAAGCCAAGCCACCTGTCCATAGTTGCCTCACTGGTAAGTGGCCAACTGGAGACTGTAGTCCCAGGTTTTGGCTGTTTAACCTGAGGCCTTTTGCCCACGTCTGGACACCTAGGCAGTCCAACAAGGATGTGCTCCTGCCCTAGCACCCACAGCCTCATTTCCTGGTACATCTGCTCCCCCAGAGGCCACCCCAGTGGTCAGGGGCACGACTGTGTCTCCAGAAATTGTAATTTACCCCCCAAAGTCCCAGATCGCATAGGGAAAGAGCAAGCACAGCACGGTATAGAGATCTGGGAAGGGTCTTAGCTTGAGACCATGCCACTTAACCTCTCCGAGTTCAGTTTCATTATCTGCAAATTAAAAACATAACTCCCACAGGGTTGTTTTGAAGATTTTCTTCATCGCGTATATGAAAGATAGCCAGGAAACAATAGGTTTGTGCCAAGGTTGGTGACTGGGGAAGAAAGGGAACCCCAGAAGGAAGTCTTCTGTGGCATTCTTTGGGGCCAGTAATGTAGATGTGGTTTCCAGACCCGTCTGTCCTGTACTTTTCCTGCCTCTTCTCTGTTTTTCCCTAATGGCCAAAACAAGCTGTCTGGGAGGCTGTCATCCACAGAGAAGGACCTTGCCGGCAACGGTGAGGGGCTAGAAGTGGTGTGATGGGGTAGTCTGCTCCCTGAGGGTCTCTGCATTTGAGTCTCAAGACGCTGTCCAAGGTACCAACTGGACCTTTGTCCCCAAACCTTCCTCCAGGTGGGGATACTGGTTTCCTAGGACATGGGAAGAGCTGGGGTTGGTTCACCTGGGTAGTGAGCGTGCATAGGTCTGGCTGTGCTGCCTTCACAGGGGTATGTTTTGGGGTGTCTTATGACAAGACTCAGTATATTGCCCGTCATTCAGGTTCTGTGGGTCTGTGCATGTCTTGGTGAGCTTTGGAACATGGTTGAGAGTCACTGGCAGCAATCTGGGTCCATTAGACCTGGGAGCCTTTTCCTATTGGAAACTGGAATGTGCAGAAGTTGAACTGGGCATTTTAGGACCAATTTTCACCTGGTCTGTTTGAACAAAAGGGCATACTTCCCACCACAGGTCGGTGTGGGTTTGTGTGTTTAACCACACAGCGGCTGCAATGACCATAGACGCGACTATTTTTCTCATTCTCATACATGATAGCATTTAGACCTCATCTAATCCGGCAGATGCCAAGCATCGGCCCGGTGGACTATCGCCGTCAGAATCCACCCAGGTGCTGGTTAAAAGTAGAGATGCCAGGTCCCACCCCAGATCTAACAAGTCAGGGTTTCCAAGGGAGATCTGAAGTTTCTGTATTCTTAACAAGATTTCTCCAGCAGATTCTAATCCCTTCCACTCTTGTCCATCACTCCCATTTTACAGATGGAGAAGCTAAACTCAGAAAAGGTGAGCGCCTTGCCGAAAGTCACACAGCACTGTATCGACAAAGCAACTCAGTGCCTTGACTCTTTGCCCAGTGCTCCATTATGATAACAACATATTTACTCCAGGATAGAGAAGTCCCATAGATTCCAAACTAAAGGGAATTTAATTACCTCTCTCTCTCTTTCTCTCTCTCTCATCCTCTCTCTCTCTCTCATTCTCTCTCTGTCTCTCCCAGTTGTTGTCAGATTGTTCAGGAGGGACTGAGCAGGATCCTTTCCACTTTAACCTTGCTGCACATCAGCCTTGTGTCCCGGTGTAATGCTGGGCATGAGTCCCATTGGTGGATCCATCTGTCCTTTGAGAAGGGATTTCATTTAAAAGTGACCTGTTGGTTGAAACTCTAGGAACCAAGTAATCACAGACACTAATAAACCCTGTCTAACTACCACTGATTTCACCAAAACCATTGGTTTGAGCTCTTCGACAGCTGAGTCAGCCACCCCCTCCCCAACCCTTGCAAGTCCTACGTCTTTATGTCACTCACATGGCTGTTCCCCTGAGCAGCACCCAGCAATGCAGGAAAATTGAGTCTACTTGAATATATTAAATAAAAATGATCTAGCAACAGAAAACACCCGTAAGTCCCCAATACAACCGTAGCTAACGGGGTCCGGCAGACACAGGCGTATTTAGCGACGAGAAGCCGAAGATGAGCAGCAGTTATGTGCGGCTCTGCGGCAGACATCAGGACGTTTGTCAAATGTGTAACGATGAGTGTCAAATGGCAGGCTCGGTGCCGGACCCCAAGGGCAGATGCCCAGATGAAGGTGGTGTGAGCCCTGCTCTGACGAAGCCTGCGGTCCAGCCAGGCAGTGGGCGCCAAACAAACCTTGTTACCAGGGGCGATGGTTGTGTGGGACAGGTAGCAGTGCAATGCGGCATCGGGGATGAATGACAGGGGACATCAGCTTCGGGCTTCTCGGAGGAGGCAGGATCGGGGCTGGGAGGCTTCTGATTTGTAGCAACTCCCCCCTACCCCCCCATCCGCCTGCCCCACCGCAGTGACGGGGTCTCCGGGGTCTCCGGTGCCAAACTGGGTCAAGTGCAGCCAGGTGTAAAGGCAGAGCACCATACTGAGAATCGCAAGAGGATGTTATCTGGGGAAGCATCAACACCAGGCCCTAGCACTTGTAGATTCTGTGACTCAGGGTGAGTGAGTGAACCTCTCCGAACCTCAGGTGTCGTCGTCTGTAAATGGGGATTCTAGCTGCTGCGTGGGGCTGGTCAGAGGACGCACACAGCGTGAAATAGTAGGTGCGGAGCTCTGGAATGGGGACAGCATCAGGCCCGTGGTAATGGTCAGCACAAAGCAAAGAAATGCACAAAAGAGAGACCCCTCCAGTTAGCCAGCTGATGTGGACCCTGCCTGTTGCCCTCACCCGGCCCCGATTTTCTCATCTGTGAAACGATTGTTAGCATTCAAAGGCAGCTTCATCTGGAAACCTGCAGATACATTCTGTCTGGCTGGGATTCCTCCAGGATTTCATTTTGGTCTGGCTTTACCTTTTTTTTTTTTCTTTTTTTACCTTTAGGTCACAAACCCCCACCATTAAATATTGTTTATGTCACTTGCCCGGCCCTCGAAGACATTTTCCACTTACAACCCCTCAAAGACCTTTTCCACTTTAACGTTCTGTGGCTCTCCAGAGACACACATTTGCCCGACTCTCGTCCATCAGTGGCATTCGTGATCTCTGCTGACAGTCTCTGAAGAAAGCCTCCTCTGTGAGCACTGGAAACACAGGGCCGTCTGCAAGGGTGACGTTCCCATTTCCAGCCTGGGCTGCTTTTCCATGTCCTGTCCCCTACCGTCACGAGATCGCCTCTTCTCAGTTGGGGTTCCCGGGAAACACAGGTCTTTCTGGCCACTCGAGCTGCTTTAGGAGTCTTGCCCTAACGTCACCTAAAAGAAATGCCACAGATTATCAGGGGTGTCCCAAAGAGTGTCTCTGCTTCTGCTGGGAAACGTGGCCCACCAGCGTTAAGTAATACTCAGGACCCCTTCCTTATTCAAAAACCTGAGAGCTAAACGGGGGACTTAAAGGGTGGGCCTTTGTGGAACCTGTTCCCAGGTTGAAATGAAGAAGGGAGCGTGGCAACTTTTCAGATGCTGTTAGGTGAGCCATCGCTGCTTCTCAGCTAGAGGATTTCTTGTCATGAATGAGAGTCTGGGCAGCCCCTTCATCGAACAAATGAGCCCTGAGCTCCCAGCTCTGTGCAGAACCCGTGAGAGAAGCTGGGGCATGAAGAAGTGGAAGACATTGTCCCTAACCCTCCAGTAGCTCGGGTGTCCAAGAAAGGGACCGATTTGCCAGTAACTAGAATGCAATGGGGTACATGGTATGGGCAGCCCATCCCGTTCGGTCATTAAAATAGCCATGTGGATCTCATCGTGCTGTATTTCATTACAGGAATTTTAAGCACAAAAATGGAACCCAGAGGGATAAATCAAAATACTACTCGATAGCAACGGACATATTTTGGGCATGTTTTTTTCCTGTGGATTTTTAAGGCAGTCTCATAGCTCTGAATAGTCAATATCCAATAAGGAAAATGAAAACAATTATGTTCATGTAACCAGAATGCAGGTAATGAAAAGAGTCAAGAACATCTATGCACTAGTTTATTAAGATAAGTCTTAGCTGGAAAAACCTTCATTTGTCATTTCATTCCTAGTATCACTGTAGTCACCAAAATAAAATCCTTTTATTTCTCACCAGGCAGGGTATAAAATAATGAGACAGGATGGATGTTTTGGGTTGATATTTTTATTGGTTTTGATAATTTTTTTTTAACAAGCATGCAAAACTCCTACGTGTAGGTAAATGTTTCCTTAACTACTGTCTTCAACGCACAGGATTTCTGGCGAGAGGTTGCCTCCTCCAAGACTTGCCTTCCGAAATTACAGATTTCTTTCCGACTCTCCTGCCTGGTGATAGCTCGTTGGGCTTTTAAGAGTGCATTTGCCTTTTACAAACAAGTCCTTGGGAGCCACATTTTGTAGTTAAAATGGGTGATGACATGGGATGAGATCATGTGGAGATTTTGTTTTGAGGAGGGGCTCTTTTTCAAAACAAAATGGTATAAACATCATTGTGCCCTGTGCACTCTTCCTCTCGAGACTCTGAGGACGAGAACCAGCCCCATGAAGCCCAAAATCTTCCCGCTCGAGAACCTCTTGACGGCCTCTTGCCATGTGGCAGATTGGTTTCTCTCTCCTGAGCCGTAGGGATTAGATTTACTACTTCAATGGCCATTGTTGAAAACACAATCTTCACTGAATATCTGGGGACATTTTGCAAGGAGAGCTCATTTCCTTCGGCGCAACAATGGTACTGTGGGGTTTGGTGGGGGCGTGGGGGGCCGTCTTTATTCTAAGATGCACGTTTCAGGATTTAGGGCTGAAGCATTGTGATATCTGCAACTTATTTTCAAATGCTTCAGCGAAGGGAAGCTACAGATAGATGCTAGAGAGTGGTATAGATGGATAGATGAAGTCAGAGAGAGATGATAGATGAATGGGTAGATGATAGATAGACAGATACCACAAGCAGGATGAAAATGGCCAATGCCAAGAGTCGTCGAATCCAGTTGGAAGTTTATAGTTGTTATTGTACTATTCTTTTCAGTTCGCCGTGCTGAAATATTTCATAATAAGTTGGGTGGCAAGAATAGCTTTAGGCTTTCCTCTGGGTTAAATTTTCCCAAGTTTCTTACGAGAATAACATTCAGCCTCCTCCTCTCCGTCCCCCTCCCCACACACGCAGACGTGCACACACACACACACACACACACACACACAACTCATGAGCACTGATTTTTCCTGGAAGAAATAATCCTGCAGTTTAGCAGAATGTCACTGTTTTCCATGGCAGCCTTTCTTTACATTTTCCCCTCAGCATTTTAATTAGGGCTGTGAGTCACTGTGCTTTATGAAGGCTGGTGACAATGTCATTTACGGCTGTTTAGCATCCCAATCGAGCCTTCTTCTGCAGCGCTCATTACATCAGGGGCATTGAGCAAGGAGCAGGCGACACTTCTCTCTGTCAGCAGCAGAACAGGCTCCGGGCCTCTTGAGGAATTCAGAAATGAGCTTGAGGTTCGTCCCTGGAATATCTTCCCGGGTCCTCTTTTCTTCTGCCAGGCTTTATAGCCCTGGTGTGGTTTGAGTGCCTTTCAGCTCCAGAAGGTGATCCAAACCTGAGGATTGGACATCCTTCTTGGAGACAGCAGGCTTTGCTCTCAGGCACGGGGGGTCTGACTTGCCCTGACATCAGCCCTTGGATGAGCGAGACTTCTGTGGATATGAGGTGGCAGCAGGAGGCAGGATTCTGGAGCCCGTCCAAGCCAAGTTCAAATCCAGCCGCTGCTACTTGTTCACCCTGTGGCCTGTGGCAAGCTATTTCATCTCTCTTTAAACCTCCTTTTCCTCTTCTGTACACCTGAGGATAACTCCACTGCACTGGGTTATTGGGACCCTTAAGTACTTGGTGCCTATGGGGTGCCCCATACATTTATTCCTAAGGATGAGGACCACTGTTAGGATCATCTGAAGACATGCTACACCCTTGACCATTGGGGTTGCTTCTGCTATGCCTCGTCCCTAGGCCCCAAGTGCAGTGGAGGTGAAAGTTTGTCAGCCGGGATCTAAGCAGCACACGGGAGACACCTGTAGTGATGATGCTTTGATTCCAAGATAATGTAATGCAAGTGTTATTTCAGGATACAGTTTAAGATGCTAACCAGGCAGAGTGAAGCACCCAGGGACCAGCAAAGGCGGAGGGAGTGATGACCACGGCTGGACTGTTGGAGCAGGGGGAGGGAGCTTGTTACCGAAGACCTTTGGGCCGTGGAATGGGGCGTGGGGAGCTCTCAGCAGAAGCTGTGCTCAGAGAGGAATGCAGACCTCTCCAGACCACAGCACTGGGACAGCATGGAGCTCCCTTTCTTTCCTCCTTCTCGTCTCCTTTGTGCCTCCCATTGGCCAAACCCAGTCAGAAGCCAGAGGACAAGGAGCCTATTGATATCCATAGAGGTTAGCCTCCTCCTGGGGCCCAGAGAAGTTAGGAGAAGGGTGGAGAATGGACCTGAGGGCAGAGGATGGAGAACATCCATCCCCACACAGACAGGGAAAAGGGGAAGACCTCACTGATAATCAGGAAGAAACCCAACTCCAACTCGTCAGCTCTGAACGGAAACATGCTTCCGTCATCTGGGATGTGCTGGAGTGTCTCCAGCTTTCTGTAGGATCCCCATGAAATTCTCAAACCAAATCAAGCCTTCGCTTTCATTTCAAATACCAAAAGGCGACACAGGGTACTTTGAGGAAACGGGAGTGAGCATTATAAAATCAAATGAACAGTTTCAGGGCATTGCGACTTAACCAGCAAATTGTTGGGTAGCATCTCGGGTAACCAAAGCCTCCGGTCCACTGAGGAGGTGAGGCTTATTGGAGAAGCTGTTGATAGAGGTTTAGTGTTCAGTCAACAAGTAAGCAGTTCAGTGTCTGTCGAATGTCCACTCCGTGTTGGCTCTGAGCACGTAGCTGGAGGCGATGGCCTGGTGTGTCCCTCCCGCCAGGTGCACATCTCATGAAGCAGTTCTTGGATGCCAAAGCAGGGTATTCTAGCAGCGCCATCCCAGGAACCCGGCAACTTCATGGCTGACCTTCAAAGAGAGTAGTGGACCAAACTTGCAGGAACTTTCTTGGTGAAAGCCAAGTGATGGTATAGAAAGACCCATGGAGGGGGAGCTGGGAGGCTGATGGGGGTGTCCAGCGATGATGATAGCACGGGCCAGCATTCTTCATACACCTGCCGAGGGCCGGCTGCTGCACTAAGCGCTGGGCTCTCCAAAGCACAGCTTCTCCAAAATGGTAAAATTATGGTAAAATTCACATAACATCAGGTTCCTCATTTTAAAAGTATACAATTTAGTGGCCTTGAGGACATCACTGTGTTTTGCAGCCATCACCTCTGTCCAGCTCCAGAACATTCCATCACCTCAGCAGGAAACCTAATCCCCACTAAAAATTGAAAACTCGTGTTCAGGCAAAAACGTGAACACCAATGTTCACAGCAACACTACTCGTCATAGTCAGCAGGTGGAAACAGCTCAAATGTCCATCAACAGATAAACATAATGGGGCACGTCCATACAAGGGAATACTATTCAGCCCTAAAAAGGAATGGCTTACTGATGTGTGCCACAGCATGGATGATCTTTGAACACAGGATGCTAAGCGAGTGAACCCAGGCACACAAGGCCACAGATTATAGGATTCCATTTGTAGGAAATTCCCGGAATGGGCAAATCCATAGAGACAGAATGTGGTTGCCAGGCGCTGAAGGGAGGGGGCAAAAAAGGCAGTGGGGAGAGACTGCTTAACTTGTACCCATTTTTAAAACTTTTTATTTTGAAGTAGTTTTAGATTTACAGAAATGTTGCCAAATAGCGCAGCGAGTTTCTTCATCCCCCTTATCCAGCACCCTCTAATGTTAATGTCATGTACGGTTTTCATATAATCATTAACAAAACTAGAGTTTATTTGAATTTCACTTTTCCCACGAATGACCATTTTCTGTTCCCAACTCTTACCCAGGATCCTGCACACTTTCAGAGCTCATTTCTCCTTAGTTTCTTCTGATCTGTGACAGTCCGTCACACGGGCTGTCTCTCATGAATTTGACAGTTGTGAAGATTATTGGTCGATGACTTTGGAGAAAGTCCCTCAATTTGAGTTTGTTCAGTGCTTTTCTCATGATTGGGACAAGATAATGTATGTTTTTTTTTTAATTTGCCCATTAAATATTTGTTTTGATCAATAATAGCAAAACGTAGCTGGCCCTCTTTGTACCATGATTTCATGGATGTGATTCCTTAGGATGAGGCTATAGTTAAGATTTAGGGTAAAATGTGAGTCAGCTCTAAAGAAAAAGAGTAAGTAGATGATTACCTAGGGTGAGACACAGGTAGGCACAGAGATAAGAAGGTGGTTAAGACCGGTCAGGGAAACCGACACCACTTTATGTAAATTTTATGTAAATTTCACAAGAGCCTTGCAAAGAAAATACTATCATTTGCCATTTTTCAAATAAGGAACAAGAGGCAAAGAGATGCTAAATGTCTTGCCCAAGGCCAGCCAGTCAGTAAATGGCAGAGTCAGCATTTGAAGCCAGGACCTACAGTCCTACCCGTGACAATCCCGCACAAGCCTTCTTTGCCGTCTGTGATGTCAGCTCTGGTGCTGCTCATGGTGGTGTCATTCTCTTTTCTCTGTGATTTTACTGCAGGGGGATGTTTGCAGAGCTCTGTTCTGTAGGGCTGAATCAGGAGGGAAGGTGTCGCTCAGGACTGAGGGAGGGGTGACTTCTAGGGGCTTACCAGGTGCACTGGTACAATGGGAGATGAAGACCCAGCAAGTTCAGGTAATCCCAAGGTAGGGTCACTAAGGAAAACGAATGGGGTCTTAGACTGTGTGTTCCCTCTATTTTTTTTTTTCCCCAAATACTTTTATTTTATTTTTTTCAGTGTTACAAGATTCATTGTTCTTGTACCACACCCAGTGCTCCATGCAATACGTGCCCTCCTCAATACCCACCACCAGGCTCACCCAACCCCCCACCCCTTCCCCTCCAAAACCTTCAGTTTGTTGCTCGGAGTCATAAGGAAAAACATGGAGGACATTGTGAGAAGGAAAGGAAGGGTGAATTGTGTGTTCCCTCTAAATGAAGAAGAGAAGCTGGTTTCTGTCCAGCTCTTGTTGGAATGAGTAGGCAGACTGGTCCGACATCAAAAGTGAGAGCTCCCTTTACAGAGAAAGGTGTCACTCCAGAAGGGTCTTTGTAAACGCATGAGGTTGAGGGAAGAAGCAGCTAAGGAGTTAAGGGTGACGATTATGTGAAATGCTCTATCATTCTCAGTAGCTTTAACCCGGGGATAATGAGGCAGAATGAGCATCAGCCACCGGGCATAAGCTGGGACATGTGCAGAGGGCTGTCAGGAAAGTGAGCATCCATTGAACCCCTGGATCACCCAGGGTCGCCTGTGGCAGGACCCAAGTCACTAAGCACATCTCTCCTTCCACTGAGCGGCTTCTAAAGGTGACCTTCCTTGTTGCCCTTTAAAACTCACTATGTAACTGGGGTTCCCACAGTCAAATAAATACCTGCACGGTCCTGGCAACAAGCACATGCATGAGGGGGGCTGCATGGGGACCAGAGGAACTGGAGAGCCTACGCCCTATCCAAAGGGGGCGCCACCACCCACTCCATATGTTTGCTCCCATCCAGGAATACAGACGCAATCCTCGTGCTCCTTCCAGTGTTCCAAGAAAACCAGAAATTTGCATTTCCCTTGAAATTTCCAGTTTTTACATGGTAGTACCCAATTTGAAAAAAAAAAAAAAGTTTCTAGCTGTGTTGACCCAACAAAACTCGTGTGTTGTGCCTATAGGCTGTCGTTCATAGCGTCTGACTTGAGACTTTTTGAAGCAAGCGATATCCCGGGTCTAAAGCACTTTTGTGCAGAACAGTTTCTAGTTTAGGTGGAAATGACATTTCATTTGCAATGGCCATTTTTGCAGGTCGCGAAATCGTTGGAAATCTGCAATTGTACTTGGTTCAGCCTAATATTAGTGTTCTGCTTGAAGCTTCATGGGACTGCAAAAAAAGTAACATGGGCATTTAGAGGCAAACTGGACCAATGTTTCTCAAGCCATAATGTGCGCACCCATCACCTAGGGGTCTTCTGAAAATGCAGAGCTGGAGTCACAGGGCTGGGGTGGGGCCTGAGGTTCTGCATTCCTAACCAGCTCTCAGCTGATGACTCTTGCTCCGCGGACCACACCGTGTCTAGCAGGCACTAGACCGTGTCCGTCACTGGTGATTCTACAAACTACATTGAGACCCCCCTCTTGGCCTCCCCTTTTTCTGAATCCAGGTGTTCTTACCCAAGTATGTGAGGTCTCATGTATTTGTTCTTTGATTTGTAATGGGCCGTGTTTTCCCCTCCCTGTAGCTGCTCATACCGACCCTGCCTTCCTGCATGGCAGCCCTCAGCCAGAATGGAGCTCTGGCTGGGGCATGGATGCTCCGGTTCTCCACTGGTCCCCACTCCTCCCTCTCACCTCCCACCTGGGCTACTTCATTCAATAGCTGTGGGCTTGGAGATTGAGACTCTGATTTACTGAGCACCTACTATGCGCCGGGCCCCTTGCTGTGCACTGAGGGTACAACGGTAAACCAGAAAAGCATGATCCTCGTCTTTAAGGAGCATACAATTTCATAGTTCACTTAGGATCATAGGGTTTGGGGACAAAGTCGTTACTCAGTAAAAGCAAATGAAGGAGTTGTGGGTGGGGTCTCTGATACTACGATCCTGATTTTTATTTTATTTTTTATTTTAAAAACTACGTTGATATTTATGGCTCCATTAATCAACTGAAAAAGCATAATCAGGTTTTTATCCTAATTATGAATTTGATCATTTAAACATTTACTTTGACAAACAACTGGTATGGGGTCTGTGGACCCCTGTAGAGCTTTTGTGATGATTTTCCCCCTCCCTTCACCTGTCATGGTGTCTTCACAACCTCTGTTATCAGTCCTGGATAGGCAGCTAATAATTGGAGGTGGTTCACTAGTTAGGGAGGGATAAGGAGATACTGAACTGCGCAGGCTTATTTTGAATAATCAAGAAACAGTATAACAGACATAAAGGGCATCTACCAAGAAGGCTGCACCTCACATCCTTAAATCAGCATTACCGTCAAATATAGGACCCTGAGTAAATTTCCAAATTTCATGGGGGAAGCAAGGAAAATGAGCCTGTAACTTGAATTTGAGAAGATATAGTACAAGAGACCTGGATCCTCACTCTGACTCAGTCTCTAAGAACATTCGGCAAATCCTTCCCTATCTATAAGCCTCGAACTTCTCATCTGTAAAATGTAGGGTTAATCCAGTGACTTCCACTCTTACTGCTTACCGGGTAATGGAGTGCTTAGAAAATCGTATTATGGACTATGTCCATATGCATAAACATGCATATGCACAGACACAAAAGTTGTGCACACAATTCCAGGATTGTCAGCAATCCCCAAGCTCTGCTGAGGGTCCATAGACTTCTCTGTGAGCAGTTGAAATAGAAAACCCCACAGTCCATTTCAGCCACCAATTACTAACATTATACGTGGTGATCAGGCCAACTGGAATAAAAATACATAGTAGTATTTGGAAAGTGGTAACAGCAAAGACTTTGAACTGTCATTATTTGCAGGTGATACAATTATCTGCTTAAAAATCTGAGACTAAAATTTACTGGAGCTAATAAAAGAGTTTAGTAAGTTAAAAATAAAAAGCAAAGACTTCGAGCTCAGACAAAGTTGGTTTGTGTCAGTGCCTTGGTCACTGACAGTAGCTGGATAAACTTCTATGATGTAGTTAACCTATTTGAGCCTCAGTCTCAACATCTATAAAATGGGAGTAATACAATCATGTCTTTCATATATGTTGCAAGGATGAAATTAGGCAATTCAATGAAGTGTTTCCATATATGAATGTTCAAAATATTAGGTTGAACTATAAGACAGTGGCGGATTTGATCATTTGCAAACCTACTAATTTAATATAGTGAGGCCTAATTAATAAAAATTCAATGAGAGAAATTGCTGTGGATAACTGATCATTTATTCAGTAAATGTTTATTTTATACTTACCAGGTGCTAACATATTTTAAGAAGAGAGTGAATTATATATTTCAAATCAAAGCAGACCTATGCTGCCTATGCAAATGTACATCAAACCCATACCTGCCTTGGAGAGCTATTTTTCCTCCTGTCCTTCGCCCTTTGTCCCCACATCCATGCTAATACAGAGCAGCTGCAAATGCATTTAGTCAATCTGACAGTCTTGATCTTTTACTCAAGTTTAATCCATTTACATTTATTGTTTTTACTGATCTGACATATGTGGTATCATTCTCAACTTTGTCGTTTGTGTTTCCTATTTAGTGTATTTTCTCTTCGCTGAAACTCATTTGTAACTGACTCAGACCTACGTGGATGCTGTGACCTATTTGTGGGGACCTTTCAAGTTGAAGGGGCAGATGTTATCACTCCTCCCTTAAAATAACCATTCTTACTTCTTTTTCCTTCCATGGGCACCTTTTGCCTAACCTAGCTTCCCTGCGCCAGGGACACCCAAGGATGCCAGGCATGAGAGAAGAAACTTGGTTGAGTGTCACGTTAACACTGAGCGGTAGTCTGAGGGTACCATTCTTGATGTCCTCTCTGAAATAAAGACTCAGCATTGCTACGACAGTTGACATTCACGGTTTTCAGAGTGCTCTTTACAGCACGTGTCTTAGTGAATTTTCACAAAAACCTTGGAAGTGGTTTTATTACCTTTTCAGTTTTGCAAATAGAAATTGACATTCAAAGTGTTGAATGACTTGCCCCAAATCCAATGACTGGGGAATGAGCCAAATCAAGTGTTTATTATCTGTAACCCCCTTCATTCTCAAAATTATGGAAATAATGATACCAGGAAATGTTGACTCTTACAGTATGCTAGACCACAGTTAAACTATCGCTACTCAGGAAGGACAGTTTTATCAAATTAGTTTCATTCGTTCTTATCCTTTCTTTTGCCCTTTTTTTACCCTGCCCTCCTCTGCTCTCTTAGCCACGAAATGCCATCATGATCCATCTACTTGTAGAAGCCAGAAGCTTTGGCCTTTGCCCCCTCCACCGACTCAGTCACCACAGCCTGTTGACCCAGCCTCCTAAATATCTCTTAAACCTACCCGCATCCCTACTTCCTCGCTTCACGATGCCAACCACTGTCATCTCTCATCTCTGGCCTGCAGCAGCCTCCTAACTCGGACTCCCCATAGCCAGCCTTGTCTCCCAACCCCCATTTTCCAGGAAGCAGCCAGAGTGATCTTTCTAAAATCTAAATCTGACCACAGAACTTCTCTCCTCAAAACTCTTCAGTGCTTGTCATCACTGTAAGAATGAACTCCAAAATCTTTAACTTGGCTCTCAAGAGAGCTGCACGATCCAGCTTCTGAAGACCTCTCCGGCTTTATAAGACATTGGCTTCCTTCCCCTGCCACCATGGAGAGGGCATGGGGGAGTGGCTCAGATGCCTGTTCTCTCCCTTCTCGGGGCCTTCTGTCCTCCACCCCTCCCTCCCACCATCCACCCCTTCAATCTGGCTAACTCTATATTCTGACTCTTCCTCCAGGAAGGCTTCCCTGACCACCAGCACCCAGACTGTTAGGTGTCCTGTCCATGCCCCTGTTAACACCCTGTATTTCCACTTTGTGCTACCCACTGCACTTGTCATAATACCTCTCTCCACCCTCCCCGCTCCTTCGCCCCCAGTCAGTAAGCTCTGAGGGCAGGGAAGCTTTCTGCTTATCCATCCCTGCATTTCCAGTGCCCTGCTCCTTGCTGGCCCAGGTGGGAGCTGTGTTACTATTCATAATGAGCAAATGGATGGTGGAATGGGGGAAAAAAGAAAAAAAGGAAGGAAGAAAGGGGAAAAAGGGAGGGAAGGAAGAAAGAGGAAAAGAGAGGAAGGCTAATTAGGGGTATGAAATATGCACTGTCTTTTTGCAACGATTCCTAAGAAGTGTTTCAGAGACCACCGGTAGTGTTTCATTTTTACAGTAATGAGGCCATCCTCTTGGCTGTGATAATAGTCGCGTATCTGGCTTGAGATCATTCATTTTCCTTGAGGTGCAATCTAAAGTGACTCTAAAAAAAGTAGTTTAGCGCTGCCACACGTTTTTACATAGATTATCCCATCGAATGTCCTCCCACTTAATTATCCCGTGTAATATATTGGTTTCTATCTTTAAGGTAGAAACCGTCACTCTTCCCATTTTATAGATGACAAGTCTGAGGCCAGTAGGTAGTAGAAGTGGGTCACAAACCCTTGTCTTTTGGCTCTAACTCATGCCTTTGACCACTCCGTGACACCCCCAGCAATGGAGTATGTCTGGTGGGGGGGGGTGGGGGGAGGAGAGGTGCATCTCTGGGGACTTTTGTGCCACTGAGGGGTGATAGAAGGAATTTAATTACCTTAGCCCCAAACCCTGGAGTGTTCTGTCTTTATGACGGATATAGTGCTCTCCAGCCAGCTGAACTCACTCATAAAAATGAGCTTTGCAAAATGAAGATAAAATGAAGACTCCATAATTCCCCAGATCTGTTCCAACATGGGAATGACAGCCCTGTAGCTCACTACTGATGATGGACTGGACCTATGACATCCCCGTCCCACCCCAGAGGTGTTGACTCACCCCCAAGGTCCAAGGCCTGAGTTTCTGGCTGCCTCTCTTGAGTTCCGTGCCTCAACACACCAAATCCCGGCCCTTCGATGTTCCGAGGACTCGGTGGGAGGCACCCACTCCACTGAAAAGTAAGACCAACTTGTGGGTCCACAGCTTTCTCTTGGTTCTTCAGCCCACAGGGCTTTAAGCAACATAGGTCCACTTGATAACATAGAAGACTGATAGAATAATGGCCGCTTGTATGGTAATTATTAGTAATAGTAGTGGAAAGAGGGCTCACCAGCTGGGCACTTACTGTAGTGTAAGGCATATTGTAAGAACTCAGATAATATTAACTATTATTCCATCTTCACAGACACTCTGAGGAGATGCTATTACCATCCCCGTTTTACAGATGCAGGAATTATGACTCAGAGTGGTTAAGTAACTTGCCCACCATCACAAAGCCAAGTGGAGAAGCTAGAATATACATTTAAGACAGTCTGACTTCAAAGACTGTGCTCTTTTTTCGTATATGATACAAAAACATAGTAAGAGGTGCATAAATAAGCATTACGAAGGAACATACCCTGAAAAAAGAATATACAATAAAATGTAAGCTTTCCCCCATCCCACCTCTAGCCTTCCAGTCCCTTTTCCCAGAAGCAAGCACTGTTACCAGTATCTTGGATGTTTTTCCAGTGCATCTCCAAACTTATATGGAAGTATGGATGAATATAGGGTGGATATGTAACTATATTTATAGATCTGTGCTCTCCATCTTTTAAAATTTAACAGTGTATCTTCAAGAGCATTCCCCATCAGTCCTTTTAGATCTAATTGCCCCCCCCTTATTTAATGTCTACGCAGGAATCCATTGTTTATTTAATCTGCTGATATTCTCAACAACTCTATAAGGATAGGTCGCGTGTGTGTCTGTGTATAAGGACGTTCCTTCTAGTTTATCTGCAGGAGAAAGTCCTAAAAATTGAATTGCCGGGACAAAGATCTGTGTATTTTAAATTGTAGGGTAGATACTGTCAAACTGCCATTCAAAGAGGTAGTACAAAGCAGCAGTTTGAGAGAGAGAGAGTTTCCCACAGCCTCGCGACAAGGTGTACTATCAAACTGGAAACACCCATGAATACTTACCCGGCTCTCTCTGACTTATGCTCATGAGGTGTGGGCATTAGATCTGGGGAGATCAAGGTCATCATCAGCAAACCATAGCCGTGAAACTGGGGGAGTTACATGTCTGGGGTACCGCGTGGGGCCAGGGTGCCCCTGTCTCTGGGATCCCCGAGGCTCAGAATGCCAACTCACCCCCCTGATTTGCAGAGGTTGGCGGGTTTGTAGCTATGACTTGTCAGCGTGGGAGAAAGCACGTCGGCTTGATTCCCGGGTGGTGTTCTCTCTGGGGAAAGACTGCAAATTAGCAGTTCGGGAGATGTAAGGAAGTTGGTTGCTTTGTCGTGTTTTGCTGTTCTTTTTTAAAGAGCACAGTTGGGTTACGGTGTGGATCTTTTGTCTGTGTGGAGGATGGCGGTATTTTGTTTTGTGTTTGAGACACGGAGACCTGGGATTTGTTTTTAAATAAGATTGGAGGGAGATGGGAAACGAAGCTGTAACTCCATCAGAGATTTTGTGGGTGTGCGAATGGAAAACACCCAGGAGTTCACAGGCTGGGGGTTGTTTTTTCCTTCGATATTGTTCATTTAAAAGGTAATACACGTGTAATTAAAAACATAATTTAAATGATAGTCAAATAGAAAAATAAGATCGATTGCAAAGTATGTCTCCCTCCTACTTCTGACTTCTAATATTCCTTGCGAATTGCAACCGATGATACTTATTCCTTCTAGAATATTCTCTGCATTTACACATGCAAAATTTACATGTACTTTTGTATCTTGGGGCTCATTTCATACCTGCGAGTAGAGATCTGCCTCATTCTTTTTAACGAAACATTCATTGTATACATGGGTTAGACTTCAAAGGACATTCAGATGATGGGATATTGCATACTCTGCTCTTAGCCCTGGTGACATCCTACTATTACCACCCTCTTCACATAGTTCTAGGTGGGTTCTCTCCCCCACCCCATCCCCATCACACCTATTCTCAGAGGTCAACCTCAAAAGTGCCAAGATCTTTGCTAACCCTCTGTGTCATTTTTCTCGTTTCTTTAGAATTATCTGCCTGGTGAAGTTACCAGTAGATTCTCAAGGGGGCCTAGAGTCAGACAGGAGGTCAGACTCTAGACCTGCACGGCCCAGTGGCAATACAATGCGGTCCACATGTATGATTTTCAACTATATAGTAGTCACTTAAAAAAAAAAAAGTACAAAAGCCACAGGTGACATTAACTTTCACAATAATTTTATTTAACCCGCTATATCCAAAACATTGGCCATTCAACACATAACCAATATTGAAAAATTATTGAGCTATTTTACATTCTTTTTTTTCAAACTAGCCTTTGAAACCCAGAGCGTGTTTTGCTCTTACAACAGATCTCAGTGGAACCAGCCGCAGTTAAGGGGTTCAATGGCCACGTGTGGCTAGCAGCTGCCGTACTGGAGAGCGCAGCCCTCGACATCCCCCACCTGTCGCCGATCCACATTGAACGGACCCCTTGCTTCTCCAGGCCTCTGTTTCCTCATTTTCGAATGGAAGTTGGGTTGGATGATCTCAAGAGCTCCCCTTCATCCCAACGTCCTCTGACTTTCAGTGCTAAAAATGGAAGGTCATGGACAAGCCAAGATAAGTGGGTTGATATAGCAGCTTAATCTCACCACCTATAAAATGGTGACAATCCAATGTCACCCTGATCAGAGTGAGGATGAAAAATATGGCAGCCAATGAGGATGTAATTTGGGGAGGAAGGGAAATGAGGCACATTGTGGGGTTGGTATTAGGACTGGGATTGACACGAGCGAGTGCTCTGAATCCACTCGCTAGACCCAAGTTGCCTCCCGGGTTCACTTCTCTGAACCCCACTCACCTCATCCATGGGTAACGTGGGGCTAGAAGTCTCTTCATACAGTCTCTGCCCGGATCAAATAAGACACCCGTGCAGAGGGCTCGGCTCCATGCTTAGCACACAGGAAACTCTCCAGTAGTAGAGACTGCTGCCGTCCCCACCCCCGGTCGCAGAATCGCAGAATCTGCAGCCCAGAATGGGGAGTGGCTTGCCCAAGGTCGCGCGGTGAGATGGTAGTAGCAGGCGCTGGCCTATTTTGGCTCCCTCCTTGTTGTTGGCAACTGTCCCGAAAGTCAGCCGCTAATTTCCTCGCAGCAAGGTAAATGAAATAAATACGCCCGAAACCGCTGAACTACTCGAATGAGGCCCGGGTCCAAGTATTGTGTCCATGGTATGTACGCTGGTGTGCACGCACGTGATTTGTTTAGAATCCCAGCTCCAAAGGGCGGAGGCTGGCTTGGCAGGACGTGCCGCCCAGCACCCGGCTCCCTGTGTTCAGAGCCCCTTTCCACGACCAGTGCCAGGTTCCGCCAGCTTTCCAGCAAAGGGCCCCCCTGAGATGGCACACGAACTACCTGTGGCAAAACTGGGATGGTGGAGAAAATTAAGATGAAAAGCCAGGAGGCCCAAATCATTACATATTATGTAACAATAACAGGAAGCCCTTTCTTCTAGGCATGGGCTGTGTGACATTGCTGAGTACCCCGCGTCCACCATTTTAATTACTCCTTCTGGTTACCCAGGGAAGTGGTCGCTGCTTAACAACCCCGTTTTACAGATAAGGACATAGAAGTTCCAAGAAAATAAAGAACTCACCTGGAAACACACAGATAGAGCCAGAAGGGGCCTTAAAAATCTTCCCCAGGGCAGAAGGGTCACCAGGCACCCCCGTCGACACAGGAGCCCCAGGGACGCTGGACATTCACCAGCTGGGACAAGCGGGTCTCCCTAGAGCACCTTAATTTATTCATCTGTAAAATGGGGCTATTCAAACTCGACCTTGGTGAGAGTGAGAATAAAATTACTGCAGCAGATGGGGCCATGTTCTGCGGAGGAAAAGAGGGAGACAGAGTGATGTGGGATAGTTATGAGGATCAAGGTAGACCCTGGCGAGTGCTCAGAATCTGTTGGCTGAGGCACAGAGCTTGTCTCTCCCTCTCTCTCCGCAGACACTGAACATCCCTGCTTCTCCCAAGTCCAGCCTCTTTCCAGTCCCTTCCAAAGATCAGGTTGCCTTTCTAAGGCCAAAGTGTGAAAAACAGCACCCCAGTTTCCCAAGCACCAGCCAACAGCCCTCCCTGATTTGAAAACCATCCGAGAAAGAGTTTGAAAAGCTGAGCGTGGCTGGGAAGCCTTGGGGATCACTTTATTCTTTTTCTTTTTTCTCGAGCCAAGCCCAGGATCTGTCCTTTTTAGGGTCTGGCCCAAGCCAGCAGTGCAAGAAAAGCGCTTTGGAAGACTTGCCTTCCCAAAAGCTCACCTGCGAGTCCCTTCTTTAGTTAAAGAACGGAGTCCGCTGCCAAACTTGGACACTCAAGAGAGCGCTCGAGGTCCCAGCTGTCTCTGCCTCCAGCTAAACAACAAACATCCTGGGTTCGGTACCCAGAAGAAATGGGGCTTGGGGAGAGTTAAGGAAGCAAAGGGATGAGGGAAGGACCAGTCCTCCCCACTGAGGAAAGACACGGGGGTTCTGGGTGGTTCTCTCCCCAAACCAGAACCCCAGCAGCAAGATGCCGAAAGACACTCAGCCGGTAGACACACGGGCCACACACGCTCACACACACAGCAGAGAAATGACACAGCATGAGGGCAATGCATGAATACACAGAGAGATACACACACACACCGAGACGCCAGATGGAGAATGCAGCCTGGGCCGGGCCTGGGTATTCATTATTCCCTCACCCACACAGAGGGGCTGGCGGAGTTACATAAGGCAGGCTGCAAAAGGGGGAGGCTGGCTTACTAACCACCCCGCCTTGAGGGGATCCAGGAAGGGGCACCTCCTTCTTGGGGGGCGTCTGCACCCATCTCCCACTCACAGAGGCAGCAGGGAGCTTGTCAGCTGCCTCAGCCCCCGGATGACCCTGGGAGTTTGATAAAAGGGAAATGAGGGAGTGAGTGTCGCTTCGTTAGTGGTGGCAGCTGGGGGCTCCCTCTTTGCGCTGAGCATGGCGAGAATGCCGGCAGGGAAGGGTGTTCGGGATAGAGCTGGACCCTGGGCTTGAACTGGGGGGCTAGAGCAAGATGGAGGGGTTCTCTGCTGCCTCCCACCTGCCCCCACTCCCCCCACAACCCACAGATCACCTGCTCCAGGCCAGACGCATGGGACACACTTCCGTAGCTGCCCGCCGTGCTCATGCCACAGGTGCCTGTGCCTCACCTGGGTCACAACGTCCCCGGCTGGGCCCCCTGTCGCCCCTTGGTACCCCAACCATACCTCATTTCTCCAAACCTGGGGGAGCCAGAGGGAGTTGAGAAAGTAACCGGAATATGAAGTTTTTTTCAACTGGAGTGAAAAAGCTCGGGCTCAAGAGTGGGGCAGACCTGCGTTCAAAGCCTCTCTTGGCTGTCATTTCTATGTGGCTTTGGACAACTAACTAACCCCCTTCCCAGGATTCTCGTCTATTGAAGAGTTACCATGAGGATTAAAGGCAAATATATATATATATATATATATATATACACACACACATATGTGTATATATATATATATACACACATACATTAAGAGTATACGTGTTCAAAAGTGTCCTCTATGTTTAATCTTTTGGGATTTTTCTTCATTCAACAAATACTCCTTGAGTACCCGCTGTGTGCTTGCAATAACCCTGAGGGTACACAATCCACCCTTTTTAATGTTTCTCCATTGGGGTTGCAGGCAGTCTGTGGAGTACAGATGTCCTCTAAAGTTTTGTGTGGACCCACGTCTTTGGTGTTTAATACGCCACGTTGCCTTTATAATGGTTTGTAACGTGTCCTTTGGAGCCGGGAATAAGTCAGGAGTTACCAAAATGGTCCGAAAGGGCAGTTGACACCATTGGCGGCATTCCCCTTCCAGTGGGTTTGTTGTGGGGACTTCGGGGGTGGCTGGGGCAGAGAGCCTGAAGATCCGTGCTGGCTGAGCTCCTGACATGCGAGTGGAAAATGTGTGTAAGACACACAGCCCCGAAGGCCGCGGGACAAGTTGCAATGGTGGCTTCTCAAGATGGGAGAGATAAGAGATGAAATTGCGATTCTTGCCATTTGGTTTCTGGGCTATCAGGGCTTTCCCCAGGGAGACTGTTGGTCTCGGGGGGCTTTGCTCATGGGAGATGAAACCAGGCAATCTGCAGCTAACAAGGAAGGTCCCCCCTCCCCTCGAGGAGGAAGGATTTCATTTCGAGGTTGGCTTCCAAACTCCAGTGGCTTGTGGCTAGACTTCTCAGTTGGCTGCATTTCCCATCTCGCCTTTGAAGATGGCATTGGGTACCCCACATTAGTCTCTCTCTGCTAGCTTCACCCCCTCCCTTGTTCCTTCTCTCCAGCACAGGTCCCACAGGCTGGCGACGCCCAGAGAACAGTGCCCAGGAGTTTGCATCACCTCAAGACCCATCTAGTCGCATCCACCAGACATTTCTCCTCCCCAGTCTGCCTGACCTGTGGCTTAGGGACACGTCCCACAGCTTCTCCTGACGTCTGCCCGATCGACCATCACTTCCTAGAGAACAAGGAGGAAGGCAGACGCATGAAATCATGCCACCGACGGCCGGACGGCAGTGAGTGGGTGACGCCGAGTTGACGTCAAAGACGGAGAGGACGAACCCAAGAGCAGCTCGTTTTTTGAGCCTCCCCGAGGCACCAGCGCCCGGCTCTTCCTCTCGGCACAGAGTGAAGCCTGGCGCCTCCTGGCGAAATCATCTTGGCTTGACCTACTTTAAGTCTTCGGACCCCCAGACGCTAGACGCCATGGAGGGTCAGGTGTTCAGCGTTCAGCAGATCCAACCCAACGTCATTTCCGTCCGCCTCTTCAAGCGCAAGGTGGGGGGCCTGGGCTTCCTGGTGAAGGAGCGGGTGAGCAAGCCACCCGTGATCATCTCCGACCTGATCCGAGGGGGTGCCGCGGAGCAGAGCGGCCTCATCCAGGCCGGCGACATCATCCTCGCGGTCAACGGCCAGCCCCTGGTGGACCTGAGCTATGACAGTGCCCTGGAGGTGCTCAGGGGCATCGCCTCTGAGACCCACGTGGTCCTCATTCTGAGGGGCCCTGAGGGCTTCACCACTCACCTGGAGACCACCTTCACCGGGGACGGGACGCCCAAGACCATCCGGGTGACACGGCCCCTGGGTCTCCCGACCACAGCCGTCGATCTCTCTCACCAGTCGTCAGCCAGCAAAGAGCACACACCGGCCGTGGACGGGGCCACGGGGCCTGGCAATGGGCCCCAGCATACCCACGACAGCAGGCAGGAAGCCGGCTCGCTCTCGAACACCAACGGCCTGGCTCCCAGACCCCCGGGCCAGGACCCCACCAAGAAAAGCACCGGGGGGGCCCCCCAAGACAGCCAGAACAGTGAACTGCTCAAAGAGATAGAGCCTGTGCTGAACCTTCTCACCAGTGGGAGGAGAGGGATCAATGGAGGGGGACCGTCCAAGGCGGAGACAAAAGACGCAGAAGTCCAGGTGGACAGGTAAGCGCCACAGGGGTGTGCGTGCGTGCGTGTGTGCGTGCGTGCGTGCGTGTGTGTCCTGTATGTGAGCATGTCCTGCAACTTGGCGTCGGGCCCAGGAGCCAACCTGAGCTGTTCCAGATGCTCCCCCAGGCACGTCCGCTCGCTTTCCCTTAAAACTGCAATTGTAAGAGCGGAATGGGCATGACTTCCGGCCTGCGTCTCTTGCCGTGAGACCCAGAGCTAAGAGTCGGGGTAGCTGATGCCGAGTCTTCCAGCAGCTCCTCCAGGTGGGTATTTTTGCGATCTGCAATTCACGGGGCAGGAGACTGAGGCTCAGAGGGAAGGGGCCTCTCCCAGGTCATCCAGTGAGCGAGAGGCGTGTGTCTGTGGCGGCCTTGGCATAGGGTGAATGCCAAGGTCCCGGGAAGAGAGAGGGGGTGGGCTGAGGCCTGGGTAACCCTCAGCCGAACCCAGCTGTCTCCTTGTGACAGCCTCTTGGGAGCAAGGGAGGTTCTAAAGGAAGGGACAGGAATCGAAGTAGAGAACTTGCCTCAGCTCCCCCTAAACAGTGGGTTTGCTCATATCATGCAGGAGCTAAGGCTAGAACGTGAAGACCTAGGTCCCGGTCCCCCTGCATTTCCCAGGTTGGCATTGTCTGATTCTGGAGAGAAAGGGAGCAGGTGATACAGTGGGTGATTCTAGTTCCTTCTTTGGGGAGGAATTGGCAGCTGGGCCAGGGGGTCAGAGAATAGTGGGTCCAGAGACATAAGAGAGAAGGAAATTTCTCTCTGCCCCCTTTTGCTCTCATCTTAGATCAGCATTAACCCTATAGCCCCTCCTTCTTATCCACCCCCCACTACAGGGGAGGCTCGGGTGTGGGGCCACCCAGAAACCCAGGCCAAGATTTCCCAGCCCTCTGTCCAAGGACTCCTGAGTGTTCGGGGAGCATTTAGAGGTCCCCAGGATGTCCCTCAGGGACCTGGATTAAAGCAACTCTCCAGGCCCGTGCACCGATTCATTTAACAAATGTTCACTGAAGATCTACTGTGGCCAGACACTGCTCTGGGCGCCAGGGGTAAAGCAATGAATGGGACAGACAAACCCTCTGACCTTGTGAGTGAATGAAATAGACAAGCCCCTTGACCTTGGGGAGCTTATGGTGTGGTGGGAAAGACGAAGAATAAATGAGATAAAGATGTTAAAATATGTAGGCCGTCGGTGATATGTGCTAAGGAGATAAATGGAACAAGGAAGGGGTCGGGAAGTATTGGGGAGGGTGAATTTTAGAGAGAGAGGCTGGGCAGGTCTCAAGGAAGGTGACATTGGAAGACCCAAAGGAAGGGGAAGAAAGGTGCCTTGAAGCTTTATGGAGGGAATGGCAGGTGCCAAGATCCTGAGGTAGGAGTATGCCTTATATGGTGGAACCCCCTGTGCTCTCTCGCGCGTGCTCTCTCTCTCAGATTAAAAAAATAAATCTTTAAAAGAAAAAAAGTAATTTATAGTAACAGAAGCTATAATGTAATAGATCAGTGCTTGGATATTTGCCCCTACACATAGAATTAGCCCACACACGACAGTGTCACATGCGGTTTGACACAAGTGTGTCGTTTTGGCAACTCAGACAACACCAACAGGGTCACCTTAGTGATGTGATGATGTGATTTTCCAAAGTGGTGACCAGACTCCCAATAAAACGGTGTCCTGTCTTTGCTTGACCCAGTGGTGGTGTACACAGAAGATTCAGGATTTTTTTTTTGACAGAGAGAGAGATCACAAGTAGGCAGAGAGGCAGGCGGGGGGGGGGGGGAGCAGGTTCCCTGCTGAGCAGAGAGCCCGATGCGGGGCTTGATCCCAAGACCCTGAGATCATGACCTGAGCCGAAGGCAGAGGCTTTAACCCACTGAGCCACCCAGGTGCCTCCAAATTCCGGATATTTTAAAGCCATGTTTGTATGTCAGACCAAATTGGGATCTTGGTTCAGGAATCCCAACTTGCTTTGGATCTAGGTGGATGTCCAAAAGTTGCGTGGCAGCCGGGCCCTGTCTTCCCTGGAGATGGGAGATGTCCCCCACCTCCGATCCCCCCTTCCCACTGTGATGCCAGGAGCCCTCGAGATCGTTGGATCAACCGAAACTTTTGGTTCTTGTAGACGTGTCCTCAGGAATTACCAGCCTGCCTCCCAGCGGCTGAACTAAATGGCATGCTAAGTGTCAGCATCCCAAGGCAGGAAACAAGCCCAGAGACAGAACGGTCTTCAGGGTCACTCTCGGGCCTGGCAGGCTTGGGAGCATCCGAGCCCCTTGGAGCACGTGGTGGCCTAGAAATGACTCACCCTTCCAGGGACTTCCCCATCCAGGCTGCTTTTTGGGGTGGGGGTCAGAGCTGCCTTCTGGATGGCCCCCACCAGGCCTGGAGCCCCACATCCCAGTCACAGGCAGCAATCCGTGGCTTCTGGGGGGCCAAGCAGGGCTGGGGCCATCCCTGGTTCTTAGCCGTGCCCTTGACTTTCCTGTTCTCTTGGCCTCATTTCCTTCCTTCCCTCTTTCCTTTTGGACACAGACCTGTTCTCCTGCTTCATCCAGTTCCTTTCCTCGCGGGGCATCCCCGGTCCTGGTGTTTGGGGGTGCTGGCCCTTCACCTGGGGGAGATGTGATGGTTCGTGTAGGCACAGTCTCGCCCTGGATCTTGGGGAAGGTTGGCCCGGCAGGTGGTGGCAGCGTGTGCGGTGTGTAAGGAAGGGAAATCTGGGGGCTTCTGGGACCTGCCCTTGGGAGCGGTCACTTTAAAATGCTGCGTGTCAGAGGATATCCAGGTTGTTCAGCTTGCTGCCCTGAAGGAGGGTTCTAAAGAGGCCAAGGTCCCTGGTCCAGCCTCCATCTGGAGCAGCCGGTGAGCAGGTGAGCCTCGCCCTGCGCTGTGATCACTTCCCCTCCACCTGCAGGGTGCTTGGGTACTTACAGAGTACCTTCCAACAGCCGTGTCTTCCGAGCTGGGGTGAATTCAGCTCCCTAAGCGGGCTGTGTGGTGGGGGCCCCCTTACCGCCGAAAAAACTGGAACTCCGAGAGCTGGGGAGTTTTGCCCAGAGTCACATAGCACAGGCCACAGGGTGTCGCCTTGCTTCTACCTAGACGTCTCACTGTGGGCATCTACAGTTAAAGAGAAACCAGGCAAGAGAACGTGGCCGGAGGCACAGAAGTCCGTTTCAAGCCTAGAGAATGAGCTTAATTGGGGAGAGGAGGTCTCCTGTGACAGGCCTGTGTTTCGTGATCATGATGCGGGTCAACCTGTACTGAGCACTCCAGGTAGGCCCGGGCCCATGCAAAGGTCTTCACATTGATGAGTTCATTTGCTCCTCCTAGCACCCCATTTGCCTAAAAAGCAAACCAAGGCTCAGAGAGGTGCAGTCACTTGTGCCAGGTCACACAGCTCACAAGTGACAAAACCAGGACTTGACCCAGAGCCCGTGCTCTTGGCTGCTACCAGCGTAGATGGCACTGTCGGCCACAGCGTACTTGACCGCTAGCCATCAAGCTGCTGAGGACACTGGAGTATTTTCTCAGTCTGGAAGGGAGAGAGAGATGAGAGATAGCACCCCCAGAGAACTGATCTCAGACCAACCAACGACAGCACTGACTCCAGGACCATCTGCAATAGAGGAGCTCCTCTCTGGCTGCACTTGACTCATGGCTTTGAATCACTCTGTTGGCATTGACGCCAATGGCTGCCCTCCCACTGAGTGTCACTGTGAGTTTTCATCCTCACCCTGGCCATTTGAGCACGTGGGGCTTCCCCAGTCCATCCTTTCCTGGGGGAGGGAGAGGAGTCCTAGTTATAGAGTTGTTCCTCTTGCTTTACCCTCTCTTCGGCCTGTGTCCCCGCCACTTGGTCAGGTGGGCACCCAGCCCCTCATTCTGGGGAAGAGCTATGGAATAAGCCCACCCAGCCGACCACTCACCCCAGACGGCCTGTAACCGGGGGACTTCTCACCATCTTTCTTTCAACAAATATTTATTGAGCATCTGTTTTGCCCCAGATGCTGTCCTTGGGACTGGGGATCCACTGATGAGCCTCTGTCATTAAGAAGTCATAGGCAAGAAGTGAATAATAAACAGCTAGCCTCAGGCAATCGCTTTAGATAGTGACACATGCACAGAAGACATGGAACACTACATCAAAAACCACTGATATACTGTATGGTGACTCACGTAACATAAAAAAAAAAAAAAAGAAATGACAGTGATTTGAAGAAACATGGCTTGGGTTAGGTTAAAAAAAAAAAAAAAAAAAAACTAGATCAGAGAGTCAGAGAAGGCCTCCCTAAAGAGGCAACATTTATACTGAGGCCAGAAGGTGTGAACCATGTGAAATCTAGGGAAGGGCATTCCTGGCAGAAGGTACAGCAGGAGCAAAGGCCCTGAGGCAGTAACCAGGTTGGGATGTTCAAGGAACGGAAAGAAGGTCTGTGGGACGTGAGCGTAGTGAGTAGGAATAAAGAGCTAGGCAGTGACACCACATGTGGGCCAGGCCACTAATTCCGCACCCCCCCCCCCCGCCCACACCATCCCTGCCACCAAATACTCACTGTCTCAGTTTCCCCTGCTCCTTGTTGGAGTAACAAAGATACAAATGTGGTGGCCTAAAACAACATGCATTTATTCTCCTACAGCTCCGGAGGTCTTAGGTCTGGAGGCTCTAGAGGTGAATCTGTTTCCTTACCTTTTGCAGCTGCTAGAGCTGCATTCCTTGCTTTTCTTGGCTGGTGCCCCCTTCCTGCCCCTTCAGAGCCAGCAGGCAGCCTCTTGCTTCCGGGGTCACATGGCCTTCCTCTCTTGTGGCAGATCTCCCTCGGCTTCCTTCTTATAAGGACCCGTGTGATGGCATATAGGGCCCGCCCACTTAATCCAAGATAATCTCGCCATTTTCAAGATCCTTAACTTCATTACCCCTGCAAAGACTCTCTTTCCACATAAGGTAACATATGGGTTTCAGGGGTTAGGGCTTGATGTCTCCGGGGGGCCATTTTCAGCCCACCATACCCATCCAACATGCCCCGTGGAGAATGCTGTGGCCAGGTCCTGGACTGGCCATTACTATGAGGTCTCACTGGACTGGGTTCAGTGACCTTACTTCTAGTCCCCCCTTTGCCACTCAGCAGCTACATATTTTAGGAAAGCCCCTGGACCTCTCCGGGCCTCAGTTTCCCCATATGTAAAAGTAGTATGTGGACCAGATGAGCCCTAAGATTCCTTCCAGAACTACCATCCAGGTTCCTCCTTAAGGTCAGTAGTGAGCGCGCTCATCACAGCCTGGGCAACTGACCAGTCCACCCCCTGTCAAGCCCACCCCAAAGGTATACTGCTCCGTTTGACCTCTCCAGAGCATCACTCTCGGGGGAGGAGCGCGAACATCCCTTTAGGTCACAGGTCACAAACTGGGCATTGAAGGTCACACCCAGATCGCCTACGAGTTTTATTGGGAGGCCTACAGAGTTTTCTGGAAAATGATTTTGTGGCAAAATAGAGAAATAAGAGGTTTCACAATAATACTGATTTCCAGCCTCTCAAAAATAGAATATCAGAAGAGCTATTAGCACCAAGTCTATTCGTGGGGAGACAGGCAGCCTGGGGAGCTGGGCGGGGCCTAGTGTGGGCTTTCCAGTTCCCCAGGATCCAGAGTCCGCCAATCCGCTCAGCCTGGACGCTGTAAACACTGGAGTTTGAGGATCCCGTCCAGTTTTTGTGATGGGAACAATTAGAGTCCTGATTGTGGCTGAGCCCAGAGGCCCTCACCTCACTTCTCAGCTAGAGCACTGCAGTAAAATTCCAGCTCTGAAGAGCCTGTTCTTCCCTTTCGTCACCTTCCCCCACTCCAGCACGATGAGATCCAGAAGAGAACTTTGCAGAGACCTCAGACTCGTTCTTCCACGGACCCCCAGTCTCCCTGCTTTAACTTAGCTCCCAATATCCGAGACCAGGTGGAGGGCGGACGGTGAGAAGGGGGTCAGAGTGTAATGTGGTGTCTGAGGAGAGATGTGGCACACTTCCTGCCGGGACCAGCTACTCCTCAGCAGCCTACTTGCCTGGTTGGGGCAGAGCAGGTAGCCCCTACCTCCAGACTGTGCCCGACACACAGGCCTGGCCCACCTGCTCCCCATCCCGGGCACTCGGGGCTGGTTAGTGGTCGGCACTGGGCTGACCAGCACCCGTGCAAACTTCCTGTGGAGTTGGCCCAGGACCCCCGCACACCCTGCCTGCGAGCCCAAGGCCTGGCCCCCAGGAAGCCTCAGTTGGAAGGAGCTGGCAGAGGTTTTCAGAAGGTTCTAGAGATGCCAGACTGACTGTGTTAGCTTGGGTATGATTGTCCAGCTAGCAAAGTGGAAGAAAAAGGGCTTTAGTTTAGGAACAAGGGGAAGTTAGAACATCATGCCTGGACTTATGAGGAGAAAGAAGAGAAGGAGCCGGGAGGACACTGACATTTCTAACTGGGAAGGGACCTTGCTGTTCCCTCTAGAGTCGGGCCCATAGCCCTCCCAGGAGGACGGGTCTTCAAGGAAGTCCGGGGACCACATGGGCACTTTTGACAATGCAGATTCCAGGGTTCCCACCTAGACCCGCTACCTCAGACTCTCCAGGGGACAAGTTCCGGGGGATTTTAACAGACCCCTTAGTTGATTCTGATGCCCCCTGAAGTGTGAGAACTGCCAAACGTGACCACGCAATGGCTCTGGGGACCCTGGTCTACGTGGAATGCACGCCCACTGGAGGATGGCCCATGCAGGGGGCTAAGGATGCCTGAGAAGGGGTAGAAGCCACATAGTGAAGGCAGGTTCTTCAGTCCCATCTGGGAACAAGGGGAAACTAGTGAATAAATCCTTGTAGACGTAGAGATGGGCATAGAGCAAGTGGGAGGGACTATGGGGGAAGCATGAGATTGGGGTCTTAGCCACACCTAAGCCAGTGCTTCTCACTAAGGAAGGGTATATTTTGTTTCCTCCCCAAAGGGACATTGGGCAATGTCTGGAGATATTTTGGATTGTCACAACTGGCAAGGACTGTGGAGGGGAGAAGGGTGTTCTTGGCATCTAATGGGTAGAGACCAGGGATGCTGCTAAACATCCTGCAGTGTCCAGGACAGCACCCTACAATGGAGAATGGTCCAGCTCCCAAAATATCAGTAGTTCCAGGCTGAGAAACCCTGATCTAAACTAAAACCACTCTAGGAAGCTGGGCAGGACCAACATTCATGGTACTGGCAAAGGAGAGTCACCCTCCAGGCATCTGAGAAGTCAAGACAGACCCTATCCACATCCATCTATGGGCTCCCAGTATACTTATTTAAATGAAGAAATGATACATGAAAGTGACCAGGCTCTCATTCAACAGATAAATGCATTCAACACCTCTACCCCATTTGGAGGGAAAGCTCAATATCTAAATTTGAGGTTCTTCACCAGTATGAGGTTCAACCAAATGTCTTCTCCACCACCTCTTTAAGCCCTGTTCTCAGTGACTCTCAGCTAGGGGAACAAGAAGGAAACATTTGACTTTCAGGCTTTCTCCACTGCTCACTGGTGGTGCGACCTTTGACAAGTTACCTAATCTCTCTGAGCTTCAGTTACCTCAGTTGTCAATGAAGATACCCATGTTTAATTAGTTCTGACTATGTGTTAGGCATTTTACGCGCATGACCTTGTTTAACCCCCAGGAGAGGAGGGGTGTGAGGTGGGTGTTGAAGGTTGCGTAGGAGTTGGTTCCCGGCAGAGGGAAGATGAAAGGACATTCCAGGGAGGTCAAGTATAAAAGTAGGAGCAGACAACAGGGTGCTCTTTGGGAGGAGGAGAGAGTGGAGATCAGGATTGAGAATGATGGGAGGTGGGAGTCTGGAAGGGAAGCAGAGAATTCCCAAACTCCTGTGCCCTGAACAAGACACGACAGGTTAGAAAGGGTCTGAGTATCCCTGCCTGTGCCCTCCAACCCCCAGAGAACATGCTTTTTCTTGGCAAAAGCGATATATGCCTTCATTTCCCAGGCTTCAGAGAAATTAAGACTTTGAGGGCCACTGTCCAATGCTATAACCACCAGCCACATTTAGCTACTTAAATTTCATTAAAATTAGATAAAATTTCGGATTCAGTTTCTCAATGACCACAGGCACATTTCAAGTACTCAATTGCCACATGTAACCAGTGGCTATAAAATTGGACAACATAGATATAGGAGATTCCCATCATCACAGAAAGTTCTACCAGACCATGCTGGCTTAGAGCAATCTTGGCTGTTTTATACAGAACCAGCATTTTTCCTTTTTCTGTTTCTGTCTGATCAGCCCATAAACACATCAGTAGAAAGAATAACAGCAGGTGCCACACAGCTAAGGGCTACAAGCTTAACCTCGTTTAACCATTGCTGCAACCCCATGAACTAGGTATTATTAACCCTGCTTTAGAGATGAATAAATGGAGATTCGGGAAAGCGTAAGTATCCAAAGTTGCACCGCTTATTACCAGCAGAGCCAAGAGTTGAACCCAGTGCCACCTAACGGATAGCCCACACTCTTAACCAGCAAGCCACCCTGCCCATCGGAACCCATCAAGCAGCTAGATCCCAAGGTGAGCAAATCGCCGCAACTAGCCAGATTTTCCCCTCAGACCTGGTTATCACTGTCAGACTAGAAGCTGGGAATCTACAGAAATCTACTTCTGATTTAGCTCCTGGATGAACGGAAGCAAAATAGCCCAACCTGGATGTTCCCCCTAGTCCCATATTAAAAATATTCTTCCCAGCTCATCACACAGGACTCTTAAATAAGTTTGTGTTGACAAAACACTTCACACGCATTATTTAAACAGAGGTGTTAAAGGCTCTTAAAAAGGGAGGGGGGGATAAAAGCAGCTCTCCCTGAAGATTCACGACAGACAAGCCGACAGACAAGCCCTGTGAGCCATTTCGTTTCGGAGTTGCCTAGGTAATTATTCCCTGTGATCTTTGCAAACTGGCCTCATTCAGCAGGAGAGGTTGGATTACTCGCTCTTTAGTCTCTGGCTTGGAGTAACTACTTTTTCCTGTCTCTGTTTAAAAAAGGAAGGATCTCAGTTTTGGAGGGGAGGGGTTGGGGGGATGGGCGAGCCTGGTGGTGGGTATTGAGGAGGGCACGTATTGCATGGAGCACTGGGTGTGGTACATGAACAATGAATCTTGTAACACTGAAAAAATAAAATAAAAGTATTTGGGGGAAAAAAAAATAAAATAAAAAAAAAAAGGAAGGATCTGGGCCAAGCATCAATCAGACCTGGTTTCAAATCCCAGCCCTTCTCTGTGCTTAGCCATGGGACCCTGGGAAACGTACATAACCTCTCTGGGCTCAGTTTTGGCATCTGCAAAATAGTCTGTTGCGAGTAAATGAAGTCACTTCTCCGCCCGCACCTGGTATGTTACA
>CM052889.1:68905903-68955709 GCA_028534135.1 Potos flavus
GATGCTGGTGATGGTGATGATGGTGGTGGTGGTGATGGTGATGGTGGTGGTGGTGATGCTGGTGATAGTGATGATGGTGGTGGTGGTGATGCTGGTGATGGTGATGGTGGTGGTGGTGATGCTGGTGATGGTGATGATGGTGGTGGTGGTGATGCTGGTGATGGTGATGATGGTGGTGGTGGTGATGATGGCAATAGTAATGATGGTGATCTTTGTGTTGGTGGTGATGGCGATGGTGGTGATGCTGGTGATGGTGATGATGGTGGTGGTGGTGATGCTGGTGATGGTGATGATGGTGGTGGTGGTGATGCTGGTGATGGTGATGATGGTGGTGGTGGTGATGATGGTGATGGTGATGATGGCAATGGTGATGATAATGATGCTGATGAGTGATGATAATGAGAGCCTCCACTTCAGAATGGCTGTGAAGAATGGACTGAAAAACTGTGACCCTGAGCATCTTCGTGTCTGTCTCGCTTATATCATCTATAAAATGTGGTTAATATCCATCCCTACCTCATAGAGTTGTCACAAGGATTAAATTAAAACCCTTATAAGGTGCTTGACACGTAATAAGTGCTTAATAAACACTATCATTTTTTATAGTCTTATTTATTTTGTTGCTCTGTTCCCCTCATTTTCAGAATCATTTCTGTTTCTCTTGGCATAGGTATCATTAGTCTCCTTATTAGTGCTGATTCAGAATTAGGATAACTTCTCACTCTGGCCCCCGGGACTTGTTCTCTTCTCTATCTGTCCTGCCTCCTACATCTGACCCAGGTCCAGGGGTCTGCTGTGAGATGAGCCTTCTGTGTTCCTAGATCTTTGAAATGGGGAAGTGGGAAGGGAGGACCAAAGCCAGGTCCTGGCCATCGGGAAGTGATGCCACAAAGGTGGGCGCGTGCCAGCCATCGGCGCCGACGTCAGCGAGCTCACCTTTGTGCTTGGCGAGGAGACTGCCTTCCCACGTGTTGCTGGCGATTCTGCCGAGCAGCAGGCTGGGCACCCACAGAGTGCTGGCTCCTCACAGAGTCCTGAGGGTGAACTGTGGAAGTTCTGTATAGACGTGGCACTTGTAGACCAGGGCCATCAGCCTGTCCCCCCTGAGGTCATGCCTTTCTCACTTCCCCTACCTTGCCTTTCAGAGGTGTGGACGGCAAGTCCCACAAACCGCTGCCCCTTGGCGTGGAGAATGACCGAGTCTTCAGTGACCTGTGGGGGAAGGGCCACGTGCCCGTCGTCCTCAACAACCCGTATTCAGAGAAGGAGCAGGTAAGCAGGTGGTGTCAGCTTGACTCCCACACTCCACGGCTCCCCAAACCTTCCCCGGCGTGAAGAGGAGGGGAGGGATGGCACATGTCAAACCACGTTGAGATGGGAATGAGCCACCACGGCTGGAGAGCTCAGGGGCACTGAGGCCAGGAGCACGCCTCCTAGGAGACGGATTTTGGCTTTGTTTTGCTTTGTTCATGAGCTTGCTGTTTTTCGAATTTCAGTTCTGTTTCCACCAGCAAAGGCACTCCCATGCCATTCACATCCCAAATTTAGAAGGTAAAGATACACGGTAAAAAGTTTTCCTCTCTCCCTTAATTCCAGCCACATGGTTTCCCTTCCCAGAGGCACGCAATATTTATCGTTTCTATGGTCCTTTGCATGATACTTAACGCATAGACTGACAAATACACGCATTATTTTCACGCAAATGAGAGCACATTATACATATTTCTCTGCACCTTACTTTTCACTTATCAACGTATCTTGGTGATTACTCCCAATTCGTAGGTGAGGAGAGGCCTGGTTCTTTTTCACAGCTGTATAATATTCCATTGCATGGCTCTGCCATACTTACTGAGCCTGTCCTCCATAATGGACACTTAGGTCTTCGCCAGTATTTTGCCATGACATTGTTGTAACGAATGACATTGCCTAAATCCCTCACACGGCACATGGGCAGGCTTTTCAATAGTATAAATTCCTAGAAGTGGAATTGTTGGCTCAGTGAGCATATACATTTGTGACTGGGGCAGAAATTGAGAAATGGCTCACGGTAAACATTGTTCCAATCCTACCAGCTGAGCAGGAGAGCGGTGGTGTCCCCATAGCCTCACCAGCCTAACGTATTATCAAACTTTTCGGTCTTTGCCAGTTTGCTGAGATGCGTTTTGACAGCTGAGTCGATATTGTTTCTGAGCATGGAGAGATTTGGCTAGAGATCAGCAGTGCCTCGTTCTCACCTGCTTGGGCAGCTCACAGACCAGGCCAGTGCAACCCTATTAAAGCATATGAATTTGCCACCCATCCTCTGCACTGCAGTGAATTATGGGAGGAATGGTGCATGGGAGGTCAGAACAGGGAGATGGCCCAAGTCACCTTCTTCTCTCCACCTGCCTCCGGCCTTGGATGGCATGGGGCAGGTTGCCAGATTCTGTCTTCTGATGCATCTGGATGAATGGCACTTTTCGCTACCAGCTCACCTGAGCAGTGACCCAAAGCCTCTCTACATAGCCTCCCAAGGGGAGGAGGAGACATTCCAGAGCCTCAGTGGGGATTGCTTTCCTTAGCTGCTGATGGTTGGCCAGAAAGATAAGGATGTCAGGGATTCTGCGGTAGGTCAAACCCATGTTCCCCCTGGCTGGTTACTCACCCTCTTGCAGTGACATCTAGGATTGCTTAGAGGAGGAGCACCAATAGAGCCGTCTATTATGCTGTCCCCAAAACTCAGGGCCACGCCGTGAGCCATGAGTGGGCTATTTTCCATTCATGATTAAACGAACAAATAAAGTTAACATTTTTCTTGGTATTTCCTTTCTTAACTGAAAAGAAAAGGGTATTGCCATAGTTCAAATCCTCCCAAGACAAGAGAAGAACAGAAAGAGACAGACTCAGGCTAGATCCAGGCTCTGGGTGTGATTTGTTAGGTCTGCACTATATTGCCCTAAGGGATAATTTATATTTGTACTTTGAATTTACAGCCAGTGTTTTGAAATTTTATGTAAGTATCATATTCATAGCTTCTCTTAAAAAATGTGGACACATCGATATATGACCTCGAGCCTATATTTTTATGGGACAATAGTCTGCACGGACTGAGTAGCAGCTGCCCCTCTAGACAGAGCATGGGCTTTCCTGCTTGCCACAATTCCCACCACTCCCTACTGTGCCCCTCCCCTTAAGACCATTGTCTGTTGTTACTTTTTATAACATTAGTGCTATTGATTTTCTTAGGATGAAAGGGAAATATTTTTATATCCATGACTTTATTATAAGTGGCAGGTAGAAACAGACCAGGAGGTTTGTATGTTTCCGGAAACATGAGAAAGACCACTTTTCAGAGCTTCATGGTGCAATGATCAATGTCTTAGGTCAGGCAGGCTGCTCTAATTCCAGAATTCCATAAACTGGGTGGCTTACAAACAACAGACATTTATTTCTCAGTTCTGAGAAGTCCAGCAATTTAGGGTCTGCTGAGAGCCCACTTCCTGGTTCATGGCAGGGGTCTTCTCGCTGTGTCCTCACAGGGCAAAAGAGGCATCTCTCTGGGGTCTCTTTTAGAAGGTAATCTAATCGCTTCCCCAAGGCCCCACCCACTAATACCCTCAGCTTGGGGATTAGGTTTCAACATATGCATTTGGGGGCCGAAGGGACTTAAACATTTTGTCCATAGCCATCAGGGAGAGGTGCTGAGAACTTGCCTTAGGGCCCCTCAAAAATGGTCGTTCCCTTTGTCTGGGGGAGAGAGGGTGCTGGGCAAGGTAGGAAAACCCACATCTTCCTGACGTTAAGACAGTTTTAGAATTGGGAGCTCCTGGATTCGTGACATACAGATCATCCGTGCCAGGATGTGCCTTCTCTCCTTTATCATCGGCAAATCCCCAGTGTCGTCTATGACCCCAAAACCACCGGCCAGCAAGATCATCCTGGCTCAGTTCTCTGCAACTCAGTTTTCCAAATGCATCTCAGAAATACAGCTGGAAGAGGGTAGAGATCCAAATGCCTGGTTTTATTTGAGTCCCCACCCCTTCCAGAGCTTAGGAAGCAGCCCTGTTACCTCCTGCTGGACATCTCCATAGCCACAGTGCTGAGAAATGTTTCCCAGGCTGAGCAAATTAATAGAAAACATAATGTTCTTCTTTCCGTCCTAACAGACCGGCGTATATGCTTAGCCTCTTCTCTACCTGCTCAAAGCCGCTTTACCTAGAGCTCCCGGGATTGGCTTCCTTCCTCTCGGTTGTAACCCACATTCGCTGCTTTTTTAGGCATCTGCGGGGGGTTAGCATTGTTAATAACACACAAAGAGACCCAACCACACTACCTGCTTTCCCGAGTCAGGAAGAGACAGGGGGAGGTGAAAGAGCAGCTGGTCCGCATTTTCCCCGACTGGGCAAAAGGCGACGGAGTCCAAGGGAAGCAGGGTGGAAACAGGCTAGACAAGAGAAGGAACTTCCTGATTCAGAAGATTGTTAGCTCCCTGAAGGAATAGTGAGGTCTGCCCCATCCTTCTTGATTCTCTCCTTTATCCAGAGTCAAGGAAAATCAGCCACAGAAGCACCTTCTCCTCAATCGGTCTCTGGAGGCTGAGATGTTCATCTCTATCTAGTGGTGATTTTTCTTGCTAACGGTCTGTTTCAGCAGTCGGTACGGCCAGTGAGACTTAAGTCCCTCGTCACCAGAGCACAGTGTGTGAATGACTGTAATGCTCATCTTTTTTTTTTTTTTTTTTTTAAGATAGCAGGAGCAGGAGCAGGGAGGAGAGGGAGAAGCAGGCTCCCCGCTGAGCAGGAAGCCTGACATGGGGCCCGATCCCAGAACCCTGGGATCATGACCGGAGCCAAAGGCAGATGCTTAACCAACCCGTGTAATGCTCATCTTTAACATCCCTTTGCAAACTGTATCTGGCCCTGGGCTGGTGGCTAGAATAAATCAGCTCGCCCATCACCAAACCTTCACCCAACACCTGCCACGTGCATAGCTCTGGGGTGGAAACAAAGAGGAATAAACCTCGCCCTCCCTGCCCTTAGGACCTTCACAGATGAATGTGGGGAGACAGACAGGGGTACAGTGCGATTAATCCTAAAATACAAAGGCACACAAAACACTGTAGGAACATAAATACCTCAGCAGGTATCAGGAAATGTTTAGCTGAAGAGGTACCATTTGAACTGGGTTTTGAAGGTCATGTAGGAATTTGCCTAGTAGAAAGTAGGAAAAGGTATTATAGTAAGAGGAACCACTATGGCAGATCTAGGACACACTGCATTTTTTTTTCTTGCTAAGCATCATTGTTGGACCTCTGAGGTCATCTTTAGTGCTGATTATCACCTGGGACACATACTGAATTTTAATGCCATTCTAAAGGCCCTTGACATAATAATCCTCTTAAGTGAAAATGCTAGCCTACGTAAATGACTTTAGAAACTGCTGTTGGTCCGTTCTCCCTGCAAAACCTCAGCATTTGAATCAAGCCCTTCTCTGCTTCCCTTTTTTTTTTTTTTTTTTTAAGATTTATTTATTTAGGGGCACCTGGGTGGCTCAGTCAGTTAAGCATCTGCCTTCGGCTCAGGTCATGATGTCATGATCCCAGTGTCCCGGGATTGAGTTGAGTTGGGCTCCCTGCTCAGCAGGGAGCCTGCTTTTTCCTCTCCCTCTAACCTCTCCTCCCACTGTGTGCTCTCTCTCTCTCTCTCAAATAAATAAATAAAATCTTCTTTAAAAAAGAGAGAATCTTAAGCAGACTCCATGCCCAGTGCAGAGCCCGATGCGGGGCTCGATCTCACAACCCCAAGATCATGACCTGAGTCAAAATCAAGAGGTGGATGCTTAACCGACTGAGCCACCCAAGCGCCCCTGCACTTCCCTTATTAGGCAAATATTTCCTTACCTGCCTGATTTGCTTTCTGAAGGGGGAAGGGGTGAATTGTGTCCTGCTTCGGGGCCAAATGTCTATTTTGTCTATTTTCAGATACTAATTAAGCATCAGTCCACTCCGTGGATGTGAGGGAGGGTCTTGGGCCTGGGGGAGGTGGGATTTCCAGTGGGGCCCCCCCCCCCGTCTTATTCAGCCCACTGCCCGTCTCTCCAGCCTCTTGCTGACACTGCAATCAGGTAATCAGATAGATGACTGATCCCCACCCCTACTCTCTCATCCAGAGCCTGGCATTTCCTCACCCCTGGGGACATGGGGCTTGCTGGCTGCTTTCAAAATGTCAAAATCTGTTGAGAAGCTTTTCTGTACTATGAAGTGTAAGCATCATCCCGGTGCCTGGAAAGCCCCAAATTAGGAGGCGAGGGGAGGGGGCGTGCTTGTGGGTCCCCAGCACTCAGAGGATCAGAGGGGGGTCAGGGCGCCTCTCCACCCAGGCACGCACCCCAGCTGGCCAGCGGGTGCCGGCTTTGCTGAAAGCCGAAAGCAGGCAGCCAGCCCCAGCCGGGCTGCTGTGTCTCAATGAAGGCAAACCAGAGACACTCCCTGCCTCTCAGCGACAACCCAGCCAGCTGCCGGGGAAACCTGCGCGTGAATGATTGCGGGATAAAAATAACAATAATGCGGATCCCCGTGCCCCCTTGTGGGGGTGTGGCCATTCGGACCCTCGGGCTCCCCACCCCCAGCTCTGGCGACCGCTGCGGTTGGGTCTTCTCCTCCCGGTGACCTTGGTCCGACAACAAAATACCATCTGCACGGAGACTCCGTTTCCTAACAGGCCCGTCCAGTTGTGAGGAGGTGAGGTGTGCCGACCGCGTCTTTAACAGTAGCAGCCGGTACATGTGTTCAGCCCCGTCGGGCACAGTGCTAGCACTTAGGTCCCTGGTCTCAGTGAGCCCCGCACCCCAACCCAATGAAGTACTATCGCTCCCATTTCACAGATGACTAAACTGAGGCACAGAGGGTTCACTTGAGGAAGGTCACGTGACTAGTGAGTGGCAGAGCCCCACAGCTCGCTCTTAACTCTTAAAGGCCCAGCACAGAATAAGTGCTCCGAAAATGTGCATCATTATTATTATTGTTATTGTTGTTGTTGTTGCTGTTGTTTCATTTGGCTGATTAGTGTTACTGCTAATCGTTACGTGGCTCACGTGAGGCAGATAGGGCAGGAAGCACATCTCCATGCCTGGAAAGGGAATGTGAGCAGCCGCCGAGTCTTGGTGGCAGAGCTGCCCCTCTTTCCCTCTGTGACTCCGTCGTCATCCTTGTCGATCACAATCGAGGCAGCGAGCGTCTTTCTGCTGCAGGGAGGTCAGGCTCTAGGAGTCCATAGGGGCCGGTAGCCGGGTCTACAGTGGGAAGGCCCAGCCTTGGAGGGCCTGAATCCCACGCCCTACTCTGTTGCCCGATAGCTGTTAATTTGAGGATAGTCATTTCACCTCTCAGAGCCTCTGTCTTCTCCAAAAAATGGGTTACCACGAGGACTCGACGAGCCAGGAGATGTGCAGTGGCCTAGCCCCGTTCAGCCACCAAACAGGCATTTACTAAACATCGCTCACGATGGAAGTTGGGAAGTTCACCGTCTGGGCATTGTCTTTTCATCAAACGGTTGCCTTGACTTCCAGAAACTTCCATAATCTTCCAGAAACTTCCACTTCTGAGATGAGCTACAGACATCACACATACACACACACACAGCAGTTATCACACTGTTGTATTTGGGGTTTGGTAGCATCATATGCAGACGTTCCCTGCAGACCCACCCGGCGGCCTTCAGATTCACTGGCTCTGTCCAGGGTGACCTCTCAGGGTGTCTGTCCATTGATTACTCCCTTCCCTGAGCCTCTCTGAGCACCTGAGGAAACCCCTGTCTTTTGGGATGAGTCTCTCTGTGGGAGAGTGCCCCGAATCGCTAGCTATAAACTCCCACTAAACTCATGATTGCCCCCAGCTCCGTCGGACCAGTCTCCCTTGGCTCCATCCAGCTCATGACCAGCATAAGACATCCAGGTTGGATTTTCCCAAAAGTGCTTTAGTAGCTCCCTCTTTTTCACGTCCCCCAGTGTTCTAAGGATACCCTCAAACAGGACAAAAAAAGCCTCAACAAAGACACTTTCCGGGAACTGATGTGGAACGGAGTCTCCCTCAGCCCCCAATGGCAGCGGAATCCAAACCTTGCTGCTATGTCGCCCCCCCAACACCCCCCCCCCCCCGCCATCACCTGCTGCTGACCCTCAGGCTCTTTCTCAGTCACTCAGCCAGGAGACCAGCCCTCCAGGTCCTGAGCACAGGTGGACAGGGCCAGGGCGGAGCCAGGAAGCCGGGCCTGAATTGATGGGGGTTTGGGTTCAGCCCTGCAGGAATTTCCACCTATTTTGCTAACGGTTTGTTTTAATAGTGTATATATTCAAAGCAAGCTGTCCCGACTGTTTCCAGTGGGACAATGATGTCTGGATCGGGCATCAGCAATATTGCCCCCACGCTTATTCACGGCATCAAGCCATATTCGTGTTCTTTTCCCAGATAAGCCACGTTAGGTCAAAGTCCTTTTTCCTCTACGCTAGGCAAACGGATACCCCTCCAAGCAGAGATTCTCAGAGGTCAATAGGACTTTCATTTTCTGAGTGTCGCAGGATACCTTAAAAGGTAAAAAGTTCAAAACGTGATTGCAAGCCTTGTGCGTTTTATTTATTATTATTTATTTATTTGACAGAGAGAGAGAGATCACAAGTAGGCAGAGAGGCAGGCAGAGAGAGAGGAGAAAGCAGGCTCCCCGCTGAGCAGAGAGCCCAATGCGGGGCTCGATCCCAGGACCCTGAGATCATGACCCGAGCCAAAGGCAGAGGCTTAACCCACTGAGCCACCCAGGTGCCCAAGCCTCGTGCATTTTAAATGTTTACCTTTAGCAAGTTAATGATTTTAATAAACGCATGCACACAGTACAAATGTAATAGAATGGGGTTGGGCCACAAGGTAATTACAGGATTTCTTTTAAAATCAATTCATCATGCCCATAAACATTTTGGTCTGGTAATGGGACCAAGCTCAAAGTTGTCTACTACATCTGGCCACTTTGCAATGTCAGCGCCACGTAAGCATCTACTCAGCAATGTAACTTAGAGACCCCTTCCCTGCAGAAGTCCTTGTTTGTGGATCCCAGCTGTGGGGGTCTGACTCTGAAGCACCTCCTTCTGAAATTACCCTACACAGAAAATAGCCTGTTGAATCGGGGGGGAAGAGAGAGGAAGGCAGAGAATCCCCTGATTTTGAGCTTCCTTGGAGTTATTATACAGAATGAATCACTTTAGAAATAATGCTTTGAAGACACTACTAGGAAATTGTACTGGAAGAGCTGAAACACAGTTGGTTAAGTTTTATAAGCAGCCATTTTTCATCGCACAGATGGGTGCCTACCTGCTTGTTCACAGGTCTGCCGGCCCGGACCCTGACCGGCCACAGCTCACAACCTGGTTACACTTGCCGCAGAAGGCACGGTGTGTGGCTCTGGCCCCCCGGGGTGGCTGGCGTGCTGCCCAGCTCAGCCCCAGGATGCTGCCCTCATTTTAGGACAAGCCAAGCCAGACAGGCTGCTGCAGGCCTAGAAGGGCGACGCTGTCCCGGGCGCCAATAGTCAGAGTCTAGCTCTAGCTCCTGGATTGTTTCCTAGGGCTGTTGCAACAAAGCATCACACACTGGGTGGTTTAAACAGCAGAAACGTTCTGGAGGCTAGCGATCTCCCGAAACCAAGGTGTTGGCAGGTTGGGTCCTTCCCAGGGCCTTGGGGGAGAGTCCTCCCCAGCGCTGTCTCCGTGGCTTGTGGATGGCGTCCTTGGGTTCACACGGCCTTCTCCCTGTGTGCGTATCTGTCTCGAAATTTCCCCTTTTTAGAAGGGCAGCGTCATGTTGGAGGAGGGCCCACCCAAAAGACCTCATTTTTACTTAAAGACCTCACTAAAGACTCCAAATAAGGCCATATTCTGAGGTGCTGGGGATTAGGACAGCAGCATATGAATCCGGGAGGGACACAGTTTGGCCCCTAACAGTTCCTAAAATGTTGTGTCTCCCGGGGCCTCCCTCCCTGCTGTCAAGCGCTTGTCCCCATTCCACGGTGAGGTTCCTGACTGCGACAGCCCATAATTGGGAAAGGGCAAGGTGCTTGGCTTCTGTTTTTAGATCTTCCAGATTCTGATGTCTTGTGTCTATCTCCCTGCCTTAAAAGCCCCCCCCTCCCTCCACCTTCCCGTCACGTCTGCTCCTTACTCCCCAACTTCTGCTAGAAGGCTCGCCGTCCTCCCACTCCCAAGGGAGCCTCCGCGTCAGTGTTGACTTCATCCCTTGTCCTCCCACCCTCTCCCACCCCCGGGGCTGTCTGTTCGGCTTCTGGCACCCCACTCTCCAGCAACTCCCACCCCACCGCAGCTGTTGTAGCTATGCTCCACCCTCCCGGCTTCCCACCTGCACCGTGGCAGCCACCCCCCCCACCCCCCTGACCCACCCCCCCACCGTGGGTCTCTCTGCCCTCACCTCTCCCTCCCGCAACCCCTGCAGCCATGTGTCCTAAACCTCAGCTGTGAGAAGCTCCCCCTCCATCAGGCAGCTTCCAGGGTCCCCGTTCTCTACTAACTCAAGACAAAAGCCTTTGGCTTAGCATCCGAAGGACTCTCCGATTTTGAAATGCACTTAGACCTTGTGTCCGTCAGCTTGGGCTGGCATCACAAAATACCACAGGCTGGGTGGCATAGATGTAGAAAGTTATTTCCCATAGTTCTGGAGGTTAGCAGTCCGAGGTCAAGCCACCAGCATGGTCTCGTCGGGTGAGAGCTCCCTTCCTGGCTTGGAGATGGCAGCCTTTACTGTGTCCTTACTCTGTCTTTCTGTGTGTGCGTGGAGGGAGAAAAAGAGAGAGGTTTCTCTTCTTCTTATAAGGCCACCAATCCTATCAGATTAGGTCCTACTCTTATGGCCTCTTTTTTTTTTTTTTTTTTTTTAAGGTTTTATTTATTTATTTATTTATTAGAGAGAGTGAGAAAGAGAGAGAGAGAACGCACAAGCAAGGGGAGAAGCAGGGTCAGAGGGAGAAGCAGGCTCCCCATTGATCAGGGAGCCCAACGCGGGGCTCGATCCCAGGACCCCGGGATCATGACCTGAGCAGAAGGCACATGCTTAACGGACTGAGCCCCGCAGGCGCCTCTTTTAATCCTAATTACTTCCTGAGGTCCTGTCTCCAATAGGTTAGGGCTTTAACGTATGAATTCAGGAGGGACACAGTTCAGTCCGTGGCAGATCTCAGGTGTCTTTTGCTTTATGTGCTGGACACTGGTCTAGGGGCTGGACGTAGAGCACAGTAGACAGTGGGTAGGCAGAAAACTCTATCTGAATCTAAGTATCCATAGACATTATATATATGGGTCTGTATATATGTAATATATATACATTTATATACACAGAGACATAGATAGATAGATATGCAGATACATATACACTCGCAAATTGCTGGCAGCGAAAAGTGCCTTGAAGGAAAATAAAGCAAGTGTGCTCAGGGAGCAGAGGGTACCATGGGTGGGGCACTGTTTTAAGGGGTGATCAGGAAAGATCTCTAATGCGGTGCTGTTTAAGCAGATGGGGACATAAGTGAAACAACCTAAGCGTTCAACCACTGGAAGTCAATTCCTTGGATCAAGAGCCTGAAGATCTGGGGCACCCAGGTGGCTCAGTCGTTAAGTGTCCACCTTCGGCTCAGGTCATGATCTCAGGGTCCTGGGATCGAGTCCCGCATCGGGCTCCCTGCTCAGCGGGGAGTCTGCTTCTCCCTCTACTCCTGCCTCCCTGCTCGTGATCTCTTGGTCTCTCACTCTCTCTCTCAAATAAACAAATAAAATCTTAAAAAAAAAGAAAAAACAAAGAACAAATGCGTGTGGCCGTGTGCCAATAAACTTTATTTACAGACACTGAAATTTGAACTTCCTATAACCTGTATATGTCATGAAACATTAGTTTTCTGCTGATACTTTTATTCAACGGGCTAAGAATGGAAGAACCATGCTTAGCTTCTGGGCTGTATGAAAACAGGCAGCGGACAAGCTTTGGCCCACGGGCTGCAGTTTGCAGAGCCCCGCACGCAGCTGGATGAGGCTTACCCCGCCTGTGGGATGAGAGCGGGGGCCACAGTAGGGCCAAGAGCATGAGTCCCCAGCATACAGTAGGTGCTCAGTAGGTATTTGTTGAAGGAGAAGGAGGAGGGAACAGGGTGTCAGGGTGCCTACAAAGCTGAGCTCCGGGCTCAAGGCTCTGGGCTGATAGGACCTTGCCTCACTGTCTCATCTCAGGCTGCAAGACCATTGCTTTCCATTTCTTCAGGGCCCCTGCAGCCTCCAGAAGCAAAGAGGTGTTGACAGAGCCTTTGAAATGCCCACAAGTGCAGAGCCTCCTGGCCCCATTTAGGAGCAAACATCCCAGGCAACCCTCCCTCAGAGCCCAGGGAGATCTAGCGAGTGTCTCCCGCCACCTGAAAAGCTTCCACTGGCCATCCCAGACACAAATCCAGAAAAGGACAGGTGTAGCCGCTGCCCAAAGCCCACTTGTGCCCTGTCCCCAGCTTAATAACTCACAAGTGCCCCTAATCTGCATTTTTAGCGAGAACATTTCCGTCCCCACTCAGAAAAGTCATTTGCATCCCCCATGCAGGGCCCCTGACTGCTATATTAATCTCCCCATTTGTCCCCTCCTGAGTCATCTAATATTACGGCTGGCTAATTAAAACATCAAAGCCCCAAGTACAACAGCCCTGCCAGGGGCCTCCTAATGCCTGGTTTCAAGTGTGAGTTCAGCGCAGCCCAGGGTGGAGAGGCACAGCTCACGCCCGGGCCTCCAGTTTCTGGGCTCGTAATGACCACCCCTCACACATCTGGAACCTCAGCAGATGGCCTCTTTCACGATGCTGGTTACGTCACTCCTGCCGCACCCTGCCAACCGGCTGGCTCCCACCCACTGGCCACAACCCACATCTCCTCCTCCCGCCTCCTGGTGCTCCCCACCCGTCTGCCCTCCCACCCCCTCCACGGGTCCCAGGCCCGACCCCGGTGCCAGCACTGCGTCTGTTACCCCCCATTCCAGCTTCCAGCTGGGCCACTCCCCAGCCTCTGGGGGAGCCATGTAGATGGTCAGGAGAGTTTGCAAACTGGCTGAGTGATGCTCAGTCTTCAGGGAGGATAGCCGGGTGCCTCCCACGTGGGCAAGGTCCGATTTTTTGGTTCTTGTGGCTGCAGGCTGTTGGCGTGGTCGGAGGAATTTGTCGCTACCAAGTCTTGCCCGAAGATGTGACTTCCATCACCTGCACATCTGCTGGAGGAGACCGTAGCGAAGACAGATCTTAAAGAAGCATTGGGGCTGTCTGGCCAGGCTTTCAAAGGAAATGGAGCTGTCCGTATGTGGCTTCACGAGGGGCAGAAGGAAAATAGCTCGGAGCTTAGCAGGCAGAAAGTACAAATGGGAGTGAAGGGAAGAACTCTTCCACATCCTTCTTCTGCTCCTGGTGTGATCCGACTGTAGTAACACTTGTGGCCTTGGCCGTACCGATAGGACTAGCAGGTGTACTGTAGGTGACTGTATAGGTTATAGTGCTCTAGTCTACTGGTGTGGATTAGAATGCCAGTAGCGGTACGCGATGGCTAACATTTAGGTGATTGCATTCATCCAAGGAAAGATGATGTTGGTCTGGCCAGGGAGAACAAGATGGGGAGAGCAAGGAGGCAGTGGATTCTAGAGCTATTTAGAAGCTAAAGTGGTGGGACCTGGGGATGGATCAGGTGCAGGGGATAAAGAGAATGATGTCCAGGATAACTCCCACCCGTGGCTTGCACAGGCGGACGGATGGTGATGCCCAGCACTGAGATGGGAACTGGGGGTGACTGGATCCGGCCACAGCAGGGAGGTGTGGAAGATCATGAGTCATAGCACCTTCCATGTGTTCTCTGCTATCACTTGCATGGTTCTGGAGGCTGTGATATGCCTCTCACCTCAGGACCTTTGCATAAGCTGGTCTTTCTGCCTGCAAGACCTTGCTCTTCTCTCTTTGCCTGATTAACACCTACTTGTCCTTTGGGTCTCGACTTAGAAGTCAAATGCCCTGGGTTAGGTGCCTCTCCTGTGTGCTTCCACAGTCCCTTATACACTGCCAACATCCCATGTTATAGCACCCACTGCACTTGATTATAATGACCATAACGACTGTCGTCCTCCTCCACCCCCACAACACACTGTGAACTCCCTGAGGACAGAGATCACATCTATCTGGTTTGTCACTGTAGCCCTGGCCCTTGCAACCTTGCTTAGAACATAGGAGATACTCAGTAAACACATGTTGAATGAATGAATGAATGAATGAATGAATGATGCATAATGGCCAAGAGGCAAGAGTCTAACAGTTAAGGACATGGTTTGCAGGGCAGACTGCCAGGATTTGACTCCTGGCTCCAGGGTACTAGTTGTGTGACCTCGGACAACCTAGTTAACCTCTCTGTGCCTCAGTTTCCTCATCTGTAAAATGGGCATGATAAGATTTTGCACGGCATTTAGTGCTTCTTGAATGCCAGTCTTCAGTATTAACCCTTCAGCGTAGTCTGATTTCTTTTCTGGACTCAGCCCACTTAATTGTAATTCACAGCTTCCTCACCTGCCTGAGTTCTTTCAAGCCAATAAGATAAAGACCCAGCCTCCTATCTGGCTTCATCTCCTGGCACTAACCACACTCCTACACTCCAGCCGCACTGGCCTCCTTGCTGATCCTTTGAAGCTTACCCCTACCTCAGGGCCTTTGCACTTGCCTTTCTCCCCTCATCATTGTATATCCTTATCACCAACTGATATTCTATCGTTCATGTATGGGTTTACTTATGATTTATCTCCACTTCTCTCCCAGAAGGGCCAGGGCACTCTCTGTCTTGTTCACTACAGTGTCCCCAGTGCCTAACAGTGTCTAGCACACAGTAGGTGCACAATAAATACCAGTTGAACGTGTGACTACCCCGCTGCAAGGTCACTGTGCAGTACTCCGTTCTTTGGCATGAGTGTCACTCCACACTGGCTTGTCTTCCCTCTCTCAGCTGACGTGGCAGGGTGTGCCGGCTGCCTCTCCCTTCCACTTGGTGACTGACTGATGCTTGTAGACAATTACTCAGAAACACCCAAGACTGAATGCAATCCTTATTAATGAGGTTTCAACTGGATGAGCCAACATTGGTGAGCCCAAGACTTATCCCCCACCACCGGCTGGGCATTTCGTGTATGGAAGTGAAGACAAATGGGGGACTGAAGGTGTTCGACACAGAACACCAGTCAGTGCAAAGGCCCTGAGGCAGGCATTTTTGAGAGGCAGAAACCTGAAATTTGGGGGAGATATTCTATGCTTCAAAACTTTGTAATTGAATCTTTTCTGTTTTCCCAGTACTCACTAGAAGTAGTGAGTTTGGACTGTAGCAGGAAAGCCCAGATACCCAAGGAACTTGACCTGGCTTCTGGTTTGATCCTCAGGCCTGAAAGCTGGTATCATTCAGAGAGGCTGACAGCGTCCCTTGGTTATTTCCTCATTCAACAAACATTCAGTGAGTCCCAGCTATATGCTAGGACCTGTACTAGACACCAGAGAGGCCGCCTTTGAGTTCCTGACCCCTCCCTGCAGAACAGAACCCAGAAGGCTTTCACGGTGCCTCCTTCTGCACAGACAGAGGGACCAGGTTCCCAGCCACCTTGCATGTGTCACCCTGGGAGAATGAGTCCTTCGCTCTGTGCAGATACTTGGTGACTCTAGGAGATTCCAGAAAAAGCGACTCTTCTCCCCATCCTCGTGGAGACAGTTTTCCAGTGCCCTCAGGACCCTGTGTAATGTCCCATCCTTCCTTCTCTCCTCCAGCCCCCTGCCTCGGGAAAACAGTCTCCCACAAAGAATGGCAGCCCCTCCAAGTGTCCCCGCTTCCTCAAGGTCAAGAACTGGGAGACCGACGTGGTTCTCACTGACACCCTTCACCTTAAGAGCACACTGGTGAGTGTCCCAGCAGGATGCAGACCCACCTCACACTAACCACATTCGGTATTGGCTAACTCTTTGTTGTGGGGACTCTGCCGTGCACTGTGGGGGGCTTAGCTTCTCTCCTGGCCTGTACCCATAAGATGTCAGTCACCCCCCCAAAGTTGTGACAGCGAAAATGTCTCCAGATATCACTCAGTGTCCCTGGGTGGGGATCACTCAGATATCACTCAGATATCCCAGATATCACTCCAGATATCCCCCGGGTGGGAAATCAACTCCCATTTGAGAACCGCTGGTAGCTACTGACTCACTCATGGAAATACTTTTTATTTGGTACCTTGAACCCAAAAGAATCCAAGCGGAGGAGTTGCTCGTGCTGAACACATTTTCTCTGTCTCTCACCGCCTGCCCACTGATGAAGTATGGAACAAGCCCTTCCTTGCTTTCACTGTGTTTCGGCTGAACTTTTATATCATATTTTTAACAGCCAGCCCATCAACATGTTGCTTTACATTTTTGTTGAAAACGAGCCTCTTGAAAGAATGTTGTATCAGTTAGCTATTGCTGTGTCACAAACATCCCCGAAACTCAGTGGCTTGAAAACAACAACCACGTATTATTTTTCAAAAGTCCACAGATTGGCTCCGTGGTTCTGCTGATCTCAGTTGATCTCAGGCATCTGCAGTCATCTGAGGGGCCAGCTGTGGGTGGGCTAGTCCAAGGTGGCCTTGGCTGGGATAACTCAACTCTGTTTCATGTGGTCTCTCATCCTCCAGCAAGGTAACTTGGCCTCATTCTCATGGTGGTTGTGAGGTTTTCAGAGAGAATGAGCAGAAGCACACAAGATCTCTTAAGGCCTAGGCATGGTGTGGGCCCAGCCTCACCTCTGCCATTTTCTATTGGCTGAAACCAGTTCACTTTCAAGGGGAGAGGGTTTAGGCTCCACCTCCCAATGAGAATTGCTATAAAGTCACATTGCAGTGGGTGTGAATATAGAGCAGAGAAGAATTAGGGCTACTTCTTTGCAGTCAACGGCCAAGAGATGTGTTCGAGTGAGCGACTACAACCACTCAACAAGTTCCTTCTTGATCAACATGGGATCAAAAAAAGACTTAGGGGGTTCAGTACCAATGAGTCTGATTCCCAGGGAGTGCCAATCAGAAAGCCCCTCTACCCCTAGCTGAGTAGAGCAAACGCTTTCAGAACCTTAAAACACTCCCTGTCAACCCTCCCCTTGACTGATGACTGCATCCTACAATGATTTGAAGCTGGTCCTTGAGAAATCCCATTTGGCCAGGTAAACTTCATAACAAATGTCAGATCCGGATCTGCAGCCCCACTTGTGCTAAAACCAAGTGATCATCCAGCTGTCTCTTTTCCCTCCAGGAAACAGGGTGCACCGAGCACATCTGTATGGGCTCCATCATGCTCCCTTCTCAGCAAATACGAAGGCCTGAAGACGTCCGCACAAAAGAACAGCTCTTCCCCCTCGCCAAAGAGTTCATTGATCAGTACTACTCGTCAATTAAAAGGCAAGTGTGTGTGTTGACTCTGGGGACCCGGGGTGAATTACCGAGTACCAGGACATGTAAAGGACGAAGACTTCAGCTCCAACCCCACGACACTTGAACCAAGACCTAAGCATGAAGGCTCTGCCCTCCATACACACAAGTTGAAAGCTGGCGGCCCTAGGGCCAAATCTGGCCCCCAGAAATGTCTTTGTTTGGCCTGCAAAGCATTGCTTAAGTTTGAAACATTTCAAGCAATTCCATGTCTAGGCATACTAACTTAGAGAAACTCTCACACTTGTTCACCAGAAGACATACATAAAAATGTTCACTGAGACATTGTTAGAACGGGGGAAAAAAATTAAAATCAAAGAACCGACTGGAAACCACCTTAGCTCCCTCAACAGGAGAATGTGTAAGTGGTGGTATTTTCCAAGTCGTGGAATATTATACAGCTGCAGAAAATGAGTCAGTCAACATCCAGCATATTCATGGGAACGAACCTCGCAAATAACTACGCAAAAGGAAGAAAGAATAAGTTTGTAAAATAATACATTCAGGGTAGCACCCTTTATATAAACTCTTTAAACCTACAGAGTAATACTGTACATGATTTAGGGAATATTTATACATGTGACAAATACATAAAGAAAAGCATGAGACGGGGCAGTTCAGTTGGTTGAGTGACTGACTCCTGATTTCAGCTCAGGTCGTGACCTCAGGGTCATGAGATCGATCCCTACATCAGGCTCTGCACTCAGCACAGAGTGTGCTTGGGACTCTCTCTCCCTCTGCCCCTCCCCACACTTGCATGCATGCACGTGCGGGCTCTCTCTCTCTAAAATAAATAAATAAATCTTAAAAAAAAAAAGGAAGAAAGAAAAGCATGAGACACTTCTGGGAAGAAAGTGGGTTATAATGGGAACATAGTCTCCAAGGAACTATAATATCATTTCTCGTTTATTATTTCTTAGGCCTGGGTGTTCATTATATTATTCTCAATACCTTTTTGTAAGCCTGAAAATTTTCATAATAATATTTTCAACTTCCTAAAATTGAATTCCTTGTCATCATTTAAAACTTAATAGAGTTCTTTTTAAAAATCAGATTTCCAGGGGCGCCTGGGTGGCTCAGTCGGTTAAGCATCTGCTTTCAGCTCAGGTCATGATCTCAGGATCCTGAGATTGAGCCCCACATTGGGCTCCCTGCTCAGTTGGGAGCCTGCTTCTCCCACTCCCACTCCCCTGCTTATGCTCTCTCTCTCTCTCTCTCTCTCTGTCGAATAAATAAATAAAATCTTAAAAAATAAGAATATAAAATAAAATAAAATAAAATAAAATAAAACTCAGATTTCCCAGAGCACCTGGATGGCTCAGCTGGTGAAGCACATGACCTCAGGGTTGTAAGTTCGAGGCCCCCCTTGGATGTAGAGATTACTTAAAAATAAAATCTTTAAAAATAAATAGATAGGGGCGCCTGGGTGGCTCAGTGGGTTAAGCCTCTGCCTTCGGCTCAGGTCATGATCTCGGGGTCCTGGGATCGAGCCCCACATCGGGCTCTCTGCTCAGCGGGGAGCCTGCTTCCCCCCTCTCTCTCTGCCTGCCTCTCTGCCTACTTGTGATCTCTCTCTCTGTCAAATAAATAAATGAAATCTTTAAAATAAATAAATAAATAAATAAATAAAAATAAAATAAAAATAAATAGATAAATAAAATTAAACTAAAAATCAGATTTCCAGTTTCTGTTGAAAAGAGACCTGGCCTCTCTGGGCCCCCATTCCTACGAGGGGATGACTGGCAGAAGCAGAATGCTAGCTGCTCCCTTTGAACCAGGCACAGGCTCGCCCGCTGGCCACAGTCCCCACCCAGCCAGTTCAGTCACTACTGGGCCTTTGTGGGCATTTGAGTTCGCAGTCTGCTTATGCTTGAACTATTGTGTCCACACATCAACTCAGACTTGCTGTGGCTTTCACCCTCCTGGAATGGCTCGCTCCTTCCACTGACCCCTAATTCAGGAGAGAAGGTGACACTCCCATGTCCCTTCCTTCCTCACTCAGATTTGGCTCCAAAGCCCACACAGAGAGGCTAGAAGAGGTGAACAAAGAGATTGAAACCACCGGCACCTACCAGCTCAAAGACACAGAGCTCATCTACGGGGCAAAGCACGCCTGGCGGAATGCGTCTCGCTGTGTTGGCAGGATCCAGTGGTCCAAGCTGCAGGTAGGCAGTGAGCTCTTTGGTGGGTGGGGAGGGATGAGCCTTACAAAGGGTCAGCTCTTTCCAACGGCACCCAGAAGTCATGGTGAGATAGCAGATGGTGGTCATGGGGGCCCAGATTCTCAGATCATGACTGAATTTGCCTCGTAGTCATGTCTCATTGAGCCAACACAGTGTTTTTTTTTAAAAAGGAACCTGCACGTCTCTTGGTAAGGTTTATGCTCTCCAGTTTACCACAGACCTCACCATTCCCTTTTGTCTTCTGCCTACTCTCTTTGCTTGTTTATATTATCTGTCTACTCCCTGAAAGTATTAGATTCTGTGTCCCCTGATAAGATTTCTACCCCCACCCCTCCTGGGGAATAGTTTGAAGTTGCAAGTAGATTAGTTATCAAGTTCAAGGGGGTTTTGTTTGATTGTTATTTGTTTTGTTTTTAAATCCCTGATCCCTAGTAACTTAGCAGGAAGTGCATCCAGCCCACTGGAGTCTGTCCTTTACTCATCATCCTGTAGCCACCTGCACCTACACACCATGCCTGCTTTCCGGGGATTTTTCCTGGTTTGATTGACTGTGGTTATTAGGATAGAAACACACACACACACACTATGAAACCCAGCCCAGGTCTCCTTAGCAGAGTGCTCACTCCCCGAGTGGGGCAGCAGGTAGAGTGGGCTCCGGGTTCTCCTCCCCTGGGCAGGCCGCCCTGGGGGAGCCGAGGAGGGAGGGAGGAGGCACCCATTCTCACCATGTGCCCCTGGCAGGTGTTTGATGCCCGCGACTGCACCACGGCCCATGGGATGTTCAACTATATCTGCAACCACATCAAGTACGCCACCAACAAAGGGAACCTCAGGTGAGCCTGCCAGCTTGCGGGAGGGGCGTCTGATGTCCCCAAAGCATTGACCCCTGGGTCTGGAGTTGGCTCGCCTGCCGAGGAAGTGCTCCGCCTCTCCTCTCAGGGAGACATGCCCAGCTGGGAGAGGTGGCCGGGCTGCTTTGTCCCACCTGCCATATCCTGTCTCTTGGGACTCTTGCATGGGTTGCAAAGCTGCAGCAGCCAAAATCACGTTCAACCCACAGTTCAGTATCAACCTGTGGAAAGGGCAGGAAGGGGCATTTCTCATTTCCAGGACTCGGAAAACCCCGGTGCCAATGGTGACCTGCTTGTACCAGCTCCTGCTGTGTGGCCTGGAGCTGCCTTAGAGTGTTCCTGGGTTTAAAAGACAATGTCTCTTCCTGCTGCTGTGGGCACGGCTCCTTCAGGTTCCACCAAGCCAAACCACACCTTGGGCTTCTCCTGCCCCAGACAAAGAACAAAGCCCCGGGGAGCAGGCCAAGGCAGGGAGGCACCGGTGTGGGCTAGTGACTTCCGCACTGGCAAGTTGCAGCTGGAAGGGAACGGCTGGGGCCCTGCAGCTGGGCAGTTCTACTTGTCAGTCCTGTACCATCGGTTCTGGCCCAGCGTCTGGTCTCAGCTGCTGAGGACCAGCCCCACAGCGGGGCCGTGCGTGCCACTGTAGGGAGATTCTCACAAGCCCCAGGCTGCACTGAACTCATCCCCATAATGACTTGCTTGCATTAAGCATGGGTTTTCTTGGCCGTGTCCCTTCCTTGAGAAGGAAACACTGTTCCAGCTGAGCCCACCAGGAGGGAAGGGGCCTGTGATATAAGCCCAGAGCCTGCATGGGGAATTGGTCTTTCGATCTTTTCCTAAAAGACCTCAAACCCTCAGAGAACATTAAAGAACCCTCCTGAATATCCTGAGGATCAAAGGAGAGCCCAGTCAGGATCTCAGCCCCAAAGGAGCTTATGGGCTGTTCTGGTAGTTTCTAAATGGAGCTGTTACAAGGCAATATGGAGGAGGGGGGTCACCAAAAGCTGGACAGCGCACCTCCCCTTTTTTTAGTTATTAATTGTGGGGGTTCTTGAGATCTTCTCCTAAAGAAAATATTCAGCTGATTTTTTTTTTTTTTTTTTACAACCACACATCTGGACATGATAAGAAGGCCAACAGATAATGTATGCCATACATAGAAATAATCTAGACATAACAGAGGAAGGCAGGCAAAGGAGAAGAAGGGAGGGAGAGAGAAATGTAAGGCATTCAATCTGCCGTTCGGTGAAATTATGTTTAGGAGACATAAATGTGTTCTGTTTCTTCTGTCGGTCTCAGTTCCTGCACATAGAGTAAGCATTCCACCCGCTGCGTGTGATTCTGGTGTTTCTAAACGTACTTTTTAAATATATGTGTTACACAAACACCCTTTATCTGGTGCTAAACCGAAGAAACAGCAGCGTGTTTTACTGCTGAAGGGAACGCTGACAGTTTGACTCATTCTGTGTTCATCTCCAAGATGGCGCCTTTGCTAGGAGCTCGTTGAGAGCACTCTTGGCTCTATGGGACTCCTACCTTCAGCCCTCGTTCTAGACTCACCCCCACCTGGTGCAGCGCACCCTCCCTGCAGTATTAAATGTAATACAGTCTTATGCACACGGTAAGACCCACAGGTGCTCAGAAAGAAGGTGGCCCTGGGAACAGATGAGACAGGGGATGCTTTGTGGAGGAAGTGAATCTGAGTTGGGCCTTGAATTTGGGCACAAGACAGCAGAGAAGGATTCCTGCCAACATGGGCAGCAGGACCAAGTTCCAGGGGCAGAATGTGTAGAGGAGAAGATCTGCAAGCGATGGGCTGGACCTGCCACATGATCCTCAATGTGGACACCAGCCAGAGTGGTGGCTCCCAGAGCCTGGGATTGAGTCCACAGATGGCATTGACGAGCCGGGGCGGCCGGAGCTCCTGGGATGGGTTCACATTGAACCACGTTGAGAAGAAGTCATTCTCCTTTCCACTGTTTTCAATCCTTCTGATGATGCCAAAGAGGAAGTCTCAGTTTGGTGAGAAGACATCCATTACACCTCTCTAATGCTGCTGATCTCCCCATGAGCAGAGCGAGCTGGGCCCCAGCTAGGTGCCTTCGGCCAACCCCAGGACCTTCCTGTAATGTAATAATGGTATGCGGTCTCCTAGAGGCCTGTTTAGGTAGGCGAGGCCAGTGGAGATCTCCAGTTTTCGTTTAAAGTGAATAAATGTGAGTATAAGGGAAGCGCTTAGCTGTAAGTGTGTAGACTTCCGTACGGTACTGAGGCTGGGCAGGTGGGGCGAGAAGTTAAGGATGGTGGTAAGAGCAAGACCGGAACTGAGAATCAGTGGTGGGCTCTTAGAGGGAAGGGGGATCCCATATTGTTTCCCTGGAGATCACCTGCTGCCACAGCCCCTGGGAAAGTGGCCCATGTCAAGAGTGTTTGAGTCTCCAGTTAGAGCAGCAGTCTCTATTCTTTGGCGGGCTGGCATGGGACCTCCCATCCTCCATCCTTCCTCAGACCAGTGCTCCTGTGGAGGGACAGGACATGGTCCCTCCCTTCCAACAGCAGCTCTGTGGTCCCCTGGGGACCTTGGCACAGAGGTCACCCACCCTGAGCCTCACGCAGTGGGTGGCCTGGGTGACGCCCTTTCCAGCAGGTCCGGAGGTGAGAGCCCCGCCCTGACAGCACACGTCCCCCTCTCTCCGCCCCAGGTCGGCCATCACCATATTTCCGCAGAGGACCGATGGCAAGCACGATTTCCGGGTCTGGAACTCTCAGCTCATCCGCTACGCCGGCTACAAGCAGCCCGATGGTTCTATCCTAGGGGACCCAGCCAATGTGGAATTCACAGAGGTGCGTGCCCCCCCGGCTCCTGCCTGGGCTCTCAGTCCCCCAAACTGGCTTTATCCACAGCCTTTTCTTACTTTAATGTTATCGTCATAGGGAAAGCAGCCAGTGGGGTACCGTTGACTCCTCTCCAGACCTCCTGCTCCTTTTGGCTGCCCCCAGTCCACCTGGTGCCCTTCCAGCTGGCCATATGGTCATTTTCGTCCATTACCTCCCCCAGCTCTCATAACAGGAACTGTTGTCCCACTTCGCAGATGAGTAGACTGAGTCTCACCATAGCCCAGTGAGTTATCCAAGGCCACCAGATGAGCACAGAGAAAGCTGGGAATGCAGTCCAGATCTCCTGCATCCCCCTAGCCGGCGAGGAGCTGACATGTATACCAGTTCCGAGTTGGGTAATACATCAGACTCCTATCATTCATTCATCTGCTTACCCAGTTCTAGCTACCCAGCCCTTCTTTGGATGGGCTTGTCTCTGCATCGTACCAAGACGACCCCAGTTTCTGGCAGCCTAAGTCAGTTCATAAAAGCCGGCAGGAACACTACCACCACCATCTCCCCATCCGTGGAGATGCAGACAGGTAGCACAGGTCATGCACAGTAGCTTCCAGCACCTGTGCCCGTAGGAGACACCACAGGCAGACCCATGCCCAGAATGAGCTCGGGCACACGGCCCAGCTCCCCTCTTATTTATCTCCCACTCATCCTCATCCCCAGTTGAGGTTCATCTCTGTTCTTTCCTCGAACGCCACCCCTCAGGACAGAGCTGGCAAGATCAAACGCTGCTCCAGTCCCTCATTACTGCTGACTTCATTTGCATGTGGCTTTTCTTATTAAAATAGTATTATGGAGGAGAAGGGGCTGTAACCAGGGCAACCAGGAGTTGCACCTGTGCCGATTCAGACTCAGCCAGACTCTCGGCTCCACTTGGCTGAGCGCTAACTGCATAGTTGGCTGACCTTGTCCTCCTGGCCACCAGAACAGAAGTGCCACGGCGTCTTCCTCCCCTTCTGTCTCCAGAAACCTCGCTGACAGCCCGTGTTCTCCTAAGGCCCTGATTTCGTGCTTCCTCTTTCTACTGATGCTGCAGAAAGAATCACCCCAAACATAACCATAACTGTGTCCTTTGCAACCCACTCTCTCTGTGTCGTCCCGCGTGTCAGCCCCTGGCCACGTGTGGCTAGTGAACCCTGGAAAAATCCAAATTGAGGTGTTGTAAGTGTAATATACACACCAGATCTCGAAGACTGAGAACAAAACAGAGTGTAGAAAATACCGCATTGATAATTTTTTTAAAAGATTTTATTTATTTATTTGACAGAGAGGAGAGTGATCACAAGTAAGCAGAGAGGCAGGCAGAGAGAGAGGGGGAACCAGGCTCCATGCTGAGCAGAGAGCCCGATGCGGGGCTCGATCCCAGGACCCTGAGATCATGACCTGAGCCGAAGCCAGAGGCTTTAACCCACTGAGCCCCCCAGGCGCCCCCTCATTAATAATTTTTATCTTGATTACATATTGAAATAATATTGTAGATAATGTTAGACTATTATATTTATTAAAATTAATATACCCATTGAATTAATAAATGTATTAATGTTTATGTTAAATGCCTTTTATTATAGTTAATATTAATAACATTTAAGAATTTATCATTATGACATTAATGATGATTAATACATTTAATTATATGTTATATATATTTGATATATCTATTGGATAACTATCACATATTTAAGTTTAATGTTAAAAATATTATTAAAATATATTGCTATCAATACTTTAATATTAATAAGTTAATACTGATATAATGAATATTGTAATTATGATGATTAGTAATTAATAACCAAATATTATTAAAAATATATTATTTAAAATGAACCTATTATTTAAATTATTCACCTGCTTTTTATTTGGGCTCTTTTTTTTACTTTTTTAAATGTAGCTACTAAAGGGGAACCTGGGTAGCTCAGTCGATTAAGTATCTGCTTTCAGCTCAGGTCGTGATCCCACGTTCCTGGGATCGAGCCCCATATCAGGCTCTCTGCTTAGAGTCTGGAGTCTGCTTCTCCCACTCACTCTCCCTCTATACTCTCCCTCTCTCTCTCTCTCTCAAATAAATAAAATCTTATTTAAAAAATCAAAATTTAAATTAAATCACATGTAGCTGCTAAAAAATTTTCAATTACCTATGTGGCTTGCTTTGTATTTCGATTGGGCAGCTGCTCTAACAGATGCATTTATGCACAAAGTCTAATCATTCCACCCTCGTCAAATGTGATAGGTTTTCTTTCTATCTCAGGGCACCCGATGCACACAGTTCCAGAGCGAGTACCTAGGACGTGCCAGACCCTGGGCTCGAGGGTAGTATAGATAAAACAGTCAGATTCCACTCTTGCCGTCCGGGAGTCCCCAACGGACAAGAACAACGTGGCCCAGAGCCTCCAGAGGAAGGTGCTGCTGGCCGGCTTGCACTGGGATCTCTATGCCTCCTCCTCCTGCCCCCGTGGCTGGGGGGCCTGGGGCACGGTAGCAGTGGCGGTGGTGTGACCTGGCCACTTCTGGTTGCAGATCTGCGTTCAGCAGGGCTGGAAACCCCCAAGGGGCCGCTTCGATGTCCTGCCACTCCTGCTCCAGGCCAACGGCAACGACCCCGAGCTCTTCCAAATTCCTCCAGAGCTGGTGTTGGAAGTGCCCATCAGGCACCCCAAGTAAGAGGAACTGGCGGCTAGGGGGAGGTGGGGGGGGATTCACCCAGTGCCCCTCTCTGCCTCTCCCTAACCCCCTAACTCTCCCTCTAGCCCAGACGGAGGCAGAAAGGGGGTCTTAGTTCCTTGCTCACAGTGGACCCCCCCAAGCAGTAAGTCCTCCTTGACCAGCCAGGGGATGACCATCTCTTCTGAACCATAATCTCCCTCCTCACCCCACTCCTATGCAATCAACCAGGACCTGCCCTTTTTCCAGCCTTTTTCCAGCCTTCCAGAAAGGCAGAAGCACCTCCTGTCTTGTTGTGGGCACTCGTTTTAAATAGAGCTGTTTAAAACTATGTGACCTGATGTGGGTCAAGTCCAGAAGGAATTTGGAGCCAGGAAGGAACTGCAAGGGCTGGGCCAGCAGCGCAAGCAGATTTCACACTTTGAGAGGGAAGGAAATCCATAGTGAGACCCTGACCTTGGAGGCAAAATGGGGGGGTGGTAAAAAGCTCGATACTCCAGACAAATATTATTTTAATGCAATCTTTTTATCAAAATTTAATTTTAAAATGTTTATATGAAAATTTCAAATAAAGACGGGTTCCAGTTCAGGGCTGAGATTCAGGTGAAACAAGCAAGGTGAGCCATGCACATGCAAGGTGGGACCTGTCTTTATTTAAAGTTTTGATGGTTTGTTGTGGCTGGTTTTTATTTTTATTTTTGGTTTTGGTTTTTTTTTTGGCACTAATTTTGTTTGGAAAACATGGAATTAATTTAGAATATCACATTAAAAAAATTAGTACTGGTTTTGATTACTGGGTTTGTTGTAGCCCCTTTAAATTTTGCACCCAAGGCTAGAGCCTTAATGACTTCACCCTCGCCCCATCCCTGGAGAGGGAGCAAGTTTCCTGAGGCTTCTGACACTGCCCAGTATCTGGGAACTCACACGATCTTCCTGGTGAAACCTGGCCTACATTCATTAATGCATTCCTTCAACATGGTTTATGATTCCTGCTCTGGGCCCAGCATCATGCGAGCCTTCGGAGCTGAGTAGGTCTCTGCCTCCATGGTGTTTTTGGTCCCAAGAGCGAGAACTTACACATACTATTACACAAATAACCAATTAATTCTCATAAAGTGCTACAAAAGAAATTTTATGGTGCCCAGAGGCATCAAGCTGCCTGACCCAACCTAAACTGAGCATCAGGGAGGGCTTCCCAGAGTAAGCAACATTTTAGCTGAGAATTAAAGGTTGGTTAAGGGCTGGACAGACACAGAAGGAAGAGAGAGGATCCCAGGAGGAAAGAACTGCCGTGCAAAGGCCCTGGGGTAGGAAGGAATTTGGCAAGACTCCCTTCCTCCTGGATTAACTTTCAGAGTGGGTTCGGGAGATCAATAGCAGCCCAGTGCAGTGGCTCCCAGACTTGCATGTTCCTCCACATCACCTGGGAGACATTTTAAAAATGCGTTATCATTGGGCCCAGCTGTGGAGCCTGCTATCCCACTGGTCTGAAATGGAGCCCAGGAGTCAGGGGCTGACCTAGCGAGTCCCAGGGGGCTGCTGGCATTGCCACATCCCTGGACTCTGGCTGCCCCGCCCACGTGTCTGCCTCGAAGACTCCTGCCCCGTGGCGAGCTGGGCCGTGTCGCTCTCTGCAGGTTTGAGTGGTTCAAGGATCTGGGCCTGAAGTGGTACGGCCTCCCCGCTGTGTCCAACATGCTGCTGGAGATTGGCGGCCTGGAGTTCAGCGCCTGCCCCTTCAGCGGCTGGTACATGGGCACAGAGATCGGCGTCCGCGACTACTGTGACAACTCTCGCTACAACATCCTGGAGGTGAGGTCCCTCCCTGGCCATTGCAATGGGCAGGCGCAGAGGGGGCAGGCCCAGCGCTCCTTCCCCACGGCCGAGCTTTGGGTCTTGGAAACCAGAAGAGGTTAGAACAGAGGCTGCACCACCGGTGAAGCCCCCGGTAATCCCAGAGCGACCACGGCAGGAACGGCGCAGGGGCTGTGGGCTAGGCACTGTGCCAAGCACTATGTATCGATGATGTGCTCATTTCATCCCCAGCACAACCTCTGTGTCTGATAATCCCCATTTCACAGATGAGAAAACTGAGGCCTTTCAGAGGTTAAAGCGACAAGCTCAAGGTCACCCAGCTAGCCAGTGGCAGAGCGGGGATGTGAACTCAGTCCGGCTGATGGTCCAAGTTCCTAACCACTCGGCTACACAGCCTCTTATTAGAATGGTTTGAAAATAACCCATAAACTCGGGACGTTTCTTACTCTTTCCTGAAAAACAAGGGAGCCGCGTTGGCAGCGGTGTGTCAGCATATGTGTTTCTCCATGGAGGGTCTGATTCCCTCCTCGGCTGAGTCATCCTCATCTACTGAGGGCTGCTGGGGTGGAGTCTGGAGCTCAAATCTGGCAGATGCCTCAGGATAGCTGTGGTCTTGCCAGCAACTGTTATTCCTAACAACTGTCTGCCGTGGCAGGCGGCGTTTCAAAAGGAGGCATGAGAAACAGAAAAGTTAATCACTGGGCCTATGTCACACAGTAAATAAGGCAAGATTGGAACTCACAGTCGAGCATTAGGTTTTGTTGTTAAAACCCATGGGTGTGGGGTGCCTGGGGGCTTCAGTCGGTTAAGTGTCTGCCTTCAGCTCAGATCATGATCCCAGGGTTCTGGAATCAAGCCCCGCATCGGGCTCCCTGCTCAGTGGGGAGTCTGCTTCTCCCTCTGCCTCTGCCCCTCCTCCTGCCTGTGTCTATTCTCTCTCTCTCTCTCTAATAAATAAGTAAAGTCTTTAGAAATAATAATAGGAAAATAAACCCCGTGGGTGTGCACATGGATGGAACTTGAAGACGTTATGCTAAGTGAGATAAATCAGACAGAGAAAGACAAATGCTGTGTGAGATCGCTTGTATGTGGAATCGAAAAAAAAACAAACTCAAAAAAAGAGAGTAGAATGCTGGTTACCAGGGGCTGGGGGTTGCGGGGGTTAGGGAGGAGATGTTTCAGGGTACAGACTTGCAGCAAAAAGATAAATAAGTTCTGGAAATCTAATGCAGAGAAGAGTAATTATAGTCAACAATACTGGATTATAAACTTCAAAGTTGCTAAGAGACTGGATCTTAATTGTTCCCACCACAGAAAAAGAAATAATAATTATGTGACACGATAGAGGTGTTAACGAACAGTGGTAATCATATTGCACTATATAAATGTAGCAAACCAACGCCTTGAATCTGTATACCTAAAACTCACATGATGTTATATGACCACGATGTTTCGATTTTTTAAAAACCCCATGGGTATTAGCTTGGAAACAGAAGCCAGGGGTCCTCAGGGAACTGTATTATGCCTGAGTCCCACTCACCAGGATTCGGATATAATTGCTGAGGGATAGAGCACCGATACCAGCATTTTTCAAAGCTTCCCAGAAGATTCTACTGGGCAGCCACTGATCTCTGCAAACTTCTGGCAGGAAAGGAAAAGACATTTTAGGCAATTTCCATAGATGTGGCTCAAATCACATTTGGGGATTTTTTTTTTTTTTTTAAATCATAGTCTTTTTTTTTTTTTTTCTGCAACTGCTTTCCATTCTTGTAACCAAAGTAACGGTGTAGACATAACAATGGCAGGATCATGGCTATGGACACTTTCCTCTCTCATAAAATGACTCAAGTTTTGTATGTATTTATGTAAATCGGGAAATTTCTTTCTTTCTGTGGATGCATCACTGCCAAAGGACCATGGCAGAACCTAGCACCCCAGCCGCAAAGAATGGATTAATATGGTCTCTGCTTACATTTCCGTTGCAGGCAGTCCTCCCCGAGTAACTTGAATGAGACACGCTCCCGCGCCAGCCCGCCCAGTCCGACCTCTGTTATATACAAATGTTGACAGCTGGGCTGGGAAGCCTTTTCCCTAAACCCGAGAAATTGTCACCCCCTAGCCCCATAATGAGACCTGGGCTCCCACAAGTGACTAGAATTGACAGAGGAAGGAAAAGCGAGGCTCTAATTAATGAATTTGCTGTTGGGTCTTCCCCACTCCTGACATCAGCCCCTGGTTCAGCTCGAGTTGTAACATGTCAGGAGTTTGTTTGTTTCCAGTAGTTTCGCCAATGGAGTCGGCTAGCTGGGGAGCTGCTCTCAGGTCTTGGTGGTTGGGCCTCTGCCTGGGCCCCAGCTCCAAGGCCAAATGGCTCTATGGACCTCGCTGAGCCTCAGTTTCCTTATCTGTCAGATAGACTCAGGCAGGTGTCCCCCTGAGCTCAAAGCACCCATGATCTGGATATCAATCATGGCTACTCTCCAGACGCGGAGAAGATTGGTGGAGAGCTTTTCCTTCTAGAAAGCAGATGCTGTCACTCTTCCAGACCCACTCTTCTGCTTAAAACCCTCCAAAGACCCTCTCCATGATATTTGGGATGAAATCCTGACTCCTAGGCTTATCCTAAATCCTGCACGACCCAGTCCTGCCTCTCTGTCCCACCAACTCCCCTGGCTCACTGCTCCTGCCCCTCAAATACACTGGCCTTCTTTCTATAGCTCAGATGGTACAAGCCCGAATCCACCTCAGGCTCTTTGCACCTGCTGTTCTCTCTGCCTAGAACCTTCCCTCCGTAGACCTGCAGATATCTTGCTTCTTCTCATTCTCTGGGTCTCACCTGATATGCCACCTCCACAGTGCGTCTTCCCTGACTATCCTGGCTCAATCCAGCCCCCTTATCCCTCGTCATCTCCCTCCCTTGTCTTATTTTCTCCCTAGGAATTAGCACTTATCACAATATTAACTGTCTCTCTCCCCCACTAGAAGGTAAGCTAAAAAATAAAAGAGCCACCCAAGTCCCTCTGGTTTTCTGCTCTCAGTGGGTTTTCCATAGAAAAATCTTTTGAGTGCGTTTGTCAGCCTGGTAGTGAGTTGACTACTTAGTGAAGAAGTTCATTGGTGACACTAGCTAGCCCTGTCTCTCCAGCCTGTGCGTCTGTGTTTCCTTCCTGTTTCAGGAAGTGGCCAAGAAGATGAACTTGGACATGAGGAAGACGTCCTCCCTGTGGAAGGACCAGGCACTGGTGGAAATCAACATTGCTGTTCTCTATAGTTTCCAGGTAGCACAGGGCACACATCCTGGTTGTCAAGTCTCCCGGGGGAACTAAAGCCTCCTAGAGGCTTGGAGCAGAAGGTCAAGAGACCTGGCTACCGGGGTGGGGTTGGGGGTGGGGGGATCCGTTCACCAGCAAGTTCTACTTCCCAGCACATATGCCTTGATCTCCATTTTGGATCTTGGGTGGAGACCATTTGAGGAAGAGATGAATAGATGGGGGAGGGGCATTGGGACTTGTTGCTTATGATTTATTAGAATTGGGACAGCAGGCATCCTCTGTGTCTTGCCACTTCTTCGGGGTTCAGACTATCACGTAATGGATGCATCTTCATTATCAGAAGCATATCGGCCCCCTCAGTGCGTGGCTCTGTGGTAGGTGGTATCACATAGGATAGCTGTAGAATTTAGTATCTAAACCATGATACTTTTGAGAGCAGAAGGAAGACACTGCTAATAATTATGCCAGGGTGACAGGCATTAGCTGGCCTTCTCCCGGGCAGAAGTCTATGGAAGACTATAGAATAGAGACCACTCTGTGTAATAGAGACCAGCTAGCTCTATCCTCTGGGGGCTGAGAGTCTGGGAAGCTAGGCTCTCCTAGACATCCATGGAAGGCACACACAGCAGAATGAATGGATCAAGTCATGGAGAGAGATGAATACGGGCCATGGGCCTCCATGTCAGGCGTAGGGAGAATGGACACACGGAGGACTATCCCAGGGAAAGACAGGTTGAGATGGGACAAGGGGGAAGGAAGTCCCCTCTTCTCAAATGTGGAGGAGTGAGGTTTTTGGGAGTCATGGAGAAGGATGGAGTGTAGTTTGGAGGACTGGGGGCCTGGCATGAAGACCGGTGAGCCAGAGATAGGAGAAATGTGAGTGGGATGAGGAATTGAGGAAGGAAGATGCAAAAAGGGCAAGGGTTTGTGGACAGAGAGGGAAAGCACCTTTCAGACGAGGTTCGAATCCAGACCAGCCGACCAGCATAGGCCCCGGGGGCAGGTTACCCAGATGGGCAGTCCGCCCACCTCCACTGTGATTTCTGTGTCTGGATTTTAATAAACTCCTCCTGAGTGCTTAAAAATGTTTATTTTAAGAGGATTTTCTATCAGCACCGTAAATGGAGGGTCAGTATCAGTTGCCATAAATAGAAGGTAATTATAATAGTAAATAAATTAATAAGCAAATAAACACAAGAAAAACAATACAGAGTTGTTAAATTCTAGCTCAATGCTGCCTGAGGTTCCTCTCTCTGGTGAAAAAGGGGTGGGGGAGGAAGGAGAGAGGAAAATTGGCAAGAGAGGCATTAAAAATGGGTTAGCACCAAGGAGACTGTCCCCTGGGTATAACTGAGAGGGAAGAGTGGAGAATCACTTCTCATTGCCTCACGTCATCTCCGGGACCAGCCTCTGGGAAACGCTGCTTGGTGGGGACGGGAGTCCCGAAATAACCCAGCTTCCTTTCCTTCCTGACTCCCTGTCCCCTTGCCTCCCACAGAGTGACAAAGTGACCATCGTGGACCACCACTCTGCCACCGAGTCCTTCATTAAGCACATGGAGAATGAATACCGCTGCCGGGGGGGCTGCCCCGCTGACTGGGTGTGGATCGTGCCCCCCATGTCCGGCAGCATCACCCCGGTCTTTCACCAGGAGATGCTCAACTACCGGCTCACCCCCTCCTTCGAATACCAGGTCCTGCCCCTCCCTGCCTCTTTGGTGCCAAATCTTCAATAGTTGGGATGCATGTTTTGCCTCAAGCACGTCTGAATTCAGACTTGCTCTTTGGGCACTCAAGTGCGCCATGGCCAATGTGGCTGGCGGCTACCATATTGGCCAGCGCAGCTCTAGCTCAGAGACTAATGGGATCCCCAGGAGAGTCTGAGAGGGATCAAGGGCTGAGTGGAAAGGCCTGGAAGGACAATGCAGGGAGACTGGAACAGCCACTCTGTGCAAGGACCCCTGTGGTCACCACCAGCAGAATCAGTCCCTTCAAGGGCTGATGGTTGGACATAGCCGGGCAGCCACAAGCACCTACGAAGTCCTGCGCGTTCCCCAAGGGGAGCTAGACTTCCTCACTGCATGACCACAGTCCTCTCTTTCCAGCCTGAGCCTTGGAACACCCATGTCTGGAAAGGTACCAATGGGACCCCCACAAAACGGCGAGCCATCGGCTTCAAGAAGCTGGCAGAGTAAGTCTCCTCAAGTAGGTGGGGGATAGAAGTGCCTCCAAACTCAGAGAGCCCCAGAAGGGAGGCTGGGCAGATGCTTGTGCCTCTGACCCCTCATGTGATGTGACTTCTCCATCTTCTCTGACCCCCTCAATGCCTTCTTTGCCTCAGGGTCTGAGATGTGGATGTTGCTTCAACTTTTTTCCTTCCCAGCCTCATGTTCCTCACCTCCATGTCCTAAATTCTTGTGTTAAGGGCAATGGCATATTGATAAGCCAGCTCTCTTAAAAATAACAACAATGGTTCTAGCAACAATAATAATAATAATAGATTTGTAACATTTGCAGTTTCCATGGTGTAAATACTCCCCCTGTGGCCAATCTCAAGCTCCTAACAGGAAGTCACTGAACCCAGAGGTGGGAGGAACTGGGACGACCCAACTCAAGAGCGCTCTCACCCATGGCTAAACTCGAACATCATTCATTCATTCGGCCAACAAATGAATACTGAGGGTCTGCCTTGTGCCAGGCACTGCACTAGGCTCCAGCAATGCCTGACGAGCCAGATCAATGTTGTTCCTGTCAAAGCTCATAACCATTCATTTTCCAAGAATCACACAAATACAGTAAACATTGCAAGCGCCGTCGAGGGCTGATTCACGGTGCTGTAAATAGAGCTAACCGAGTTTGGGAGGTCAGAGAGGGCTTCCTTCAGAAGATGACAAATTGGGCTGAAGAATGAGATGAATAGATTTAACTGAGCGAAGGCACGAGGGAAAGAGGTTATGGGCCAAGCCACGATGAGTAATGATTCCTGGAGAATGTGTGGCCAGCCAAGGGACCTGCTGACGAGTGATGTGGGGTTGACAGAGATGATCCGATGGAGATGCCAGCCTTCTCCTAAAGAAAGTGAACTCCACCGACCCCCTCAGCACACACCCCTGTTTGGAGTTAACCTTTTGGCAGAGGAGCTGGGTATGCCTTGAGCGACTCTTCCATCGGCACCCTCGGGTCCAGCACTCTCCGGGTGCGATCCCTACAGGTGCGACAGATGCCATCCATTCCATGAACCCCAGAAGCAAAGCACTGGGGGCTCCTGCAAACCTAGGTCCCGGCTCCATTACTATGGCTTCTGCCATCTCTCTCGCTCTATCTTCCTCCTCTCTCTCCTTCCACCCGACCCCGTCTTCCAGCCACACAAGAACACATCAGCGACCATTCTTTCCTTAACCAGAGAATCACAGATATTCTTGGGGAGGGCAGCCTTTGGCTTCAGTTCAGTTCAACTGTTTCGGGAAGAAAAAGGAGGAAGAAATCTAAAACATTAATTGCACTATTAAGTGTGGGGTAGAAACAATGGTAGTTAATTATAGATGCTTCTTTATGCTCTGATCGTTCAAAGGGAATCCTCCAGACACCTTTTATTCTTTTCTGTTTCTCCCTCTGAGCTCGGAGTGCTCCTTCAGTGTGGGTGGTTGCCCTGATTCTCAAAAATGAATTTGCCACCAGTAATCCCCAGGTGGGGGTAATTAGCAATCTGCCTACTCCGAGGTTTCTCCTCGAACCAGGGATGCTGGCTCAGAAGGTGAGCCCAGGCATTCCTGAGCCTCTGCCTGTCGGCCACCCCTATGCCCTCATCAACAGGAAGGAAGGAACCCAGGTTCTGAATTCTCCACTTTGCTGGAAAGAGCCTAGACTTGGTATTTAAACTCCCAAGGGCTTTGGTGGGAGCAGCATCTTTAAAATCCATTCCCCCTTTCGATGGATATTTATTTAGTGCCTATTAGCTGTCAGGCTCTGTGCAAGACCTTGAAGATGAAATCTGATTTAGTTCTTCCTTCGTGGATTTATAAACCTCTAAAATGCTTTCTAACTCAGTAATACCTGGTGATTTATTAGTGATATTCTCCCTCTCTCTCTCTCTCTCTCGCACTCACACACACACATACACATTCACACTAGAATGAAAGCTTCATGACAGCTACCTGTCTGTATTTTTCAGCTTCTATAACTGCCTGGAACATGATTTAGCACTCAACAAATGTTTGATGAATGAATGAATGATCATATTTGGGGGCCATGCTTGGCAAACCAAGGTTCTCAAGACTGGGATTGGTCAACTAAGCAGCAAACTAACAAAACTAACCAAACATGTTAGCTCATGACTAGTTGCTCTGGAGGGATTTAATAAAGGGGTCAATATGTTGCTAGACTCTGGCTTCTAGTATCCCTGAAACCATCAGAGATCGCGAGTAAGTTCTCTCTCACTACATTTCAGGGATCATGGTTCTTGCCCAAAAGCCCCAGTCTAGCATCTTCCCTCCTTTCTACATTTCCTGTTTTCCTCTCCATCCTCTTCTTCCCAGAGCTGTCAAGTTCTCAGCCAAGCTCATGGGGCAAGCAATGGCCAAGAGGGTCAAGGCAACCATCCTTTATGCCACAGAGACGGGCAAGTCACAGGCCTATGCTAAAACCTTGTGCGAGATCTTCAAACACGCCTTCGATGCCAAGGTGGGTAGGGGGTCGTGCCAGCTCCCTGGCCCCTCATGGTGAACACAGTTGGGAGGGGGAAGGAGGGAAGCCAACAAAGAACCTTTGAGAATGGATGGAGGCACATCTCAAGGTGTCCATTGGCATGCACATGCATATTTGTATAAATTGCAGGGGACTTTGATGCCCGTCTTCCCATGTCCTTCCAGGAGAGTCCAGGAATCACAAAATGAATCCCATCTCAGAGCCAAATCTTAGAGGGTTTATGAGAAAACATTCTGGGGTCAGTTTGGGAAACTCTGCATTAAACTCAGTTCAGTCTCAGAGCCTTCAATTTGCAAGTCCATTCAGTTGACCCTTGTACAACATGGGGGTCAGGGGTCTGCATATATCTTTTCACTCCCCCCAAATTTAACTACTAAAAGAGCCTATTGTTGACCAGGAGCCTTAGTGATAACATGAACAGTTGATTAACACCTATTTTGTATGTTGTATGTATTATATACTCTGTTCTTATAGTGAAGGAGCCTAGAGAAAGGAAAATGTTATTAAGAAAACCAGAAGGAAGAGAAAATGCATTGACACTACTGTACTGTATTTATTGGGAAAAATCCACATATAAGTGGACCCACGCAGTTCAAACCTGTGTTGTTCAAAGTCTACTGTATTCTAATCTCCAAATGAAAAGGGGTTAGAATATAAGCATGTTTGGGGCTCCTGGGTGGCTCAGTGGGTTAAAGCCTCTGCCTTTGGCTCAGGTCATGATCCCGGGATCCTGGGATTGGGCCCCGCATCAGGCTCCCTGCTGAGCAGAGAGCCTGCTTCCCCCTCTCTCTCTGCCTGCCTCTCTGCCTACTTGTGCTCTCTCTCTCTGTCAGATAAATAAATAAAATCTTTAAAAAAAAAAAAAAAAGAATATAAGCATGTTTGTTCATGGCTCACTTATTTTCAAGGAGCCTCTCAGGGGACTGGGCTTCCCCAGAACCTACGTGGAGAAATGTTGCTCAAGAGATGCTAAGATACAGGGCAATAATCTTCCTTACAACAAGGATCTCAGACTTATTTGGCCCAGGTTCCATGCTGGTGGAGGGAGGATTAGCAAGGAGACTCAGCAGACCTGGTCAGAGCCAGCTGGGCCATTCCCAGCCTAACCGTAGTCAGGAAGATTCCAAGATCAGTTGGGTATAAGCCCAAGGATCTCAATCAAGATCTGTCTCTATTAGCGGCCAACCCCTTCCACCATCGCCCCCAGGTTCTTTATGCTCCTTCAGGCCACTGCGACCATAGAAAGTCCCACACTGCCAAAAAACTTTTAGTTCTACCCACTCGAGCCCATTGAAATAGTGACACCCAAAACTTTTGGTTCTCTTTCCAAAGGAGATGGCTCAAGATGATTCATCTTCTTCCTCTCTCTTCTTCTCCTTCCCCCATCACTTTTTGTTCTCTCTTACCTCTTCTCCTTGTCACTTTCTCCCTTCCTCTCCCCACTTCCTTCATCCTCACCCACCTAGGTGATGTCCATGGAAGAATATGACATTGTACATCTGGAACATGAAACTCTCGTCCTGGTGGTTACCAGTACTTTTGGCAATGGAGACCCCCCTGAGAATGGAGAGGTAAGATGGACTTTCACCCGTTCTAGCATGTTCTTCATTGGGGTGCGGGGGTGGGGGGAAGAAGGAAGGGCAGCCGTTACACCTGCCAGTCGACAGCAAATCCTGCCAGAGCCTCAGAAGCCCGTGACTTCGATTTGGATCCAAGTTCCGCAAAGACTGGACGATTCCAAGACCTCAGTCTCTTGGTGTCCACTGATGAGCCAGTCCTGAGCGAAAGCTGTCTCCTGAGTGAGCTGCACTGCTTTGGAACGGATGCCCCAATCAGGACCTTGGCATCCCCTGCTCCGGATGAGAGAAGTGGGGACAATATTTTATAAAGAGAAAGCCACAGGGGGGATTTGTGTGCTGGGGGCGGCAGGTCCACACCTGTGGTCGCTTCATCAGCGGGTCCTTCCACGCGCACTCGCAGCCGGGATGCAGCTGCCCAGCCCGAACCCCGGACCATCTCTAGCATCCTGGCCCCCAGAGGCCTCAGGCTTGTGCCTGATGTGCCAGCCAGGACCCCAGACGCTCAGTGCCCGACCCCGTTCCAGGTTTCTAAATCCCTGCTCCCCGTCTCACTTCTCTCTTTTGGCTTCCAGAAATTCGGCTGTGCTTTGATGGAAATGAGGCACCCCAACTCTGTGCACGAGGAAAGGAAGTAAGTGAATGACCCTCCAGGGTCACATCACACACTCGGGGGGGAACTGCAGATTGGCTTTTGGCATCTGGGGTTCACATTTGAGCGCAGGCTGGTTTTTGTGACCTAAGGTCCACTTGTGAACAATGTTAGCTGGAGGGTGTCTGGGGTCCACTGGGACTGGTGCTCTGGCTCCTCGGGTGACTTCACTGCCCCGTGCCTCAGTTTCTTTTTCCATCAAATACGGCTTGTTATACCTGCCTTAACTTCTTAACTTGTAAGAACCAAGGGAGAAAATAGATGTAAGCATCTCGTGAAGACTCAGGAGCCCCTAAGTGTAGACACCAGTTCTTATTATCTCTCCTCTTCGGAAACATACATCTGAAATCAGTGAAAATGAGTTTCTTTCTCCAGAACCGTTCCATCATGCTCCTGGTGGAGTTCTAGCTAATACAGAGGTTGAGTTCGAAGATAAGATACCTCCTAAAGCAAAAAAAAAAAAAAAAAAAAAAAAGCCTGTAGCCAAAAGATGTTCATGGCGAAATTGCATCCCAATAAAGGGTTGGGTTCTAAAGATATTTCATAAGGCGGCCTGTCATCACGAGTACCCTCGCAAAGCCCGAAGTCCCGCATAAAGCAGAGAGCATAGGGCGTGTGCGTGCTGAGCTGTCTTTGGAGGAGCCCAGCAAGTCTCCAGCGTGGAGCAGAGCAAATGCCTTAGCCGACCGGTGTTTAGAGGCCGTGGTCCGCAGAAAACCTCTCCTGGTTTCTCCTTAACAAAGCACCTGTTGCCAAGCTCACGCACGTTCCATACCCAAGGGATAGCTGCATCCCTCCTGCTCAGCCATCTTTGTCCTCGCTCTCCCTGCCCCTCTCCTTTCCAGGTGACCACCACAGGCTCCCCCTCACCCCTCCTTCAGGGAGAGAGAGGGCACCATCCGTTCTCCCCTCTAGGTACCCGGAACCCTTGCGTTTCTTTCCCCGTAAAGGGCCTCCCCTCCCCCAAGGTGTCGCAGGAGTCCGTGGTCTGGCTGCAGCCCGTGACAGCCAGCAGAGGTAGAGTGTGTGTGCGCGTGTGTGCATGGGCGTGTGGGCATGTGTGCCCCGTGGTCGTGTATGCATGCGGGGGTGTGTGCCCAGCGCCCAAGCATCCAAGACCACATCTGCATCTCAAAGAGACCTGAGCCCTAACTCAGGCTGTGCCACTAACTCACCAAGCAACCTTGAGCAAGACATTTGACCTCTCTGGGCCTCAGTCTTTCTCATCTGCCAAATGGGGAGAAACCGTCTCTGCCCCAGCCACCTCTGGGAGTGGCTGAGAGGATCAAAGAATAAAAACAAAGAGGAAAGCGGTTGGAAAAACCTCAAGCCTCATACAAATACATGTACTGTTATTTTTAACCCACGAGCATTACCCATCCCTCCCACACTAACAACGCAGCCGCCCCCTGATATGTTGCATGACTTATTTGCAGAAATGACTCAATGTGAGGCTATTTTAGGGCAGAAAATACACTTATATATATTTAGAACTTTCCTGATGCTGGAAGGAAAACTTTGAAGAACGTCCAGCTCAGAAGCCCTGCCTGCCAGAACGCGCAATGTCTTTTTTTGTCTTTCGCACTCGGATTTGTCTGTGGAGTGGTTTTGTTTTCGTTTGGGTGTTGGGCTTTTGTTTGGTGGGGGGAGTTGTTTTGTTTTGTTTTGTTTTCTGGTCTTGGAATTTTTGTTTTGTTTTATGTTTTGTTTTGGTTTTTGTTTTGGTTTTTGTTTTTTTGCTCTGCCTGAGAAAAACACTTCCCACTTTTGGAGGAGAACAGGGAAACTGGATCTTTCTTTGAAGTCTCAAGGCTCCCGAGCCTCTCATGCTGAGGTTTGCGTCTCGGTGACATCTTCCTTCCCCTTCAAAAGAGTTTAATAAGAAATTCAATCTCTTTTCGTGCCATGTCTCAATGCTAGAACATTTTCTCGAAATGGGAAATGTGACAGTGCCTTGAAAGGTCCAAGGTCCATAACTTGATAGAGAGAGCGTACTGAATGGGAGTTGTCTGGCACAATCCAGGAAAACTTTCTGGGGTGGCGTAAATGTTCCACAGCTGTGCTATCCAGTATGGCAGCCACCAGCCACATGTGGCTCCTGAGCACCGGACATGTGGCTAGTGCGAGCGAGGAACAGAATATTTAACTGTTTTCTCTTGAATCCATTGAACTTTATGTTTCGGTAGATACACAGAGCTATGGGCCGCATAAGTTAGTTCCTGACTACTCAGACTGAGGTCTGGAGACCGGCAACATTGGCATCTCTTGGGTACTTCTTAGAAATGCAGAACCTCACACCCTGCCTGGATCTGCTGAATCAGAATCTGCCCTTTAACAGCATCCCAGAATGATTCGTGTGCTCGTCACAATTTGGGAAGCAAGGAAGTGTGGTCTGATGGTTAGGGGATGGTCTGTTCTATTTGTGACTTTTTTGCCCATTAAATCATTTTGACCATCTTGCTCTCAAGATTCCTGAGTCAAGTGTGGTCAGAAACCTTTTAAATACAAGTGTTGGCATGTGCAGATGGCTAGCTGTCGTCATGGTGGATGAAGGTAAGTTGATCCATTCTGGAAGAGTCCATAGAAGCCTTATGGTCTCAACATGCGAGAGAAAGTCCTAGAAACAAGGTTGGTCATTTGAAAATCCTTTAGGGTATTGACCTCAAGAGGGAGTTCCAAGCCAGAGCTCACAGGCTCTCTTCTGTTTTGGCAGGAGCTACAAGGTCCGATTCAATAGCGTTTCCTCGTATTCTGACTCCCACAAATCATCGGGTGAAGGGCCAGACCTCAGAGACAACTTCGAGAGTGCTGGACCCCTGGCAAACGTGAGGTGAGCAGGGGCTGAGGGCATCAGGGAAGACATCTCGGCGAACTGGATTCAGTTGCAAAGTGAGCTCTTTGGTAGGGCGTCTCCCTTCTATTTCCATCCATCTCTTGAATAACCAGGTATACTGTTACTGTCTGGGGACTCCCCCTGGCCTGCTGAGGCACACTAGCTGGGCTCTCCCGTGACCACTTCCTAAACACCTCTCAGAGCTCCATCGCCCAAATCTCACCCCATCATCATGTGTGCTGAAGGTTGTTAATCCCTAGAAATTACTCAATGAGCTACGCTTCCTGGTGATAGGTTTTACACCTAATAGAAGCTTCTGGAGACACTCCATCACGCCCCAGCAGCTCTCAACCCTGTATGCACGTCAAAATCATCTGGAGATGTTTGCAATATACCAATAACCAAGCCCCGTTTCCAGAGATTCTGATGTTATTGGTCTAGAATTGGGCCCAAGCATTGCCTTTTATTATCTTAATTTCCCCCAAGTGACTCTAATGTGCGGTCAGATTCAAAAAATATTGGCCCAACCCCATGTTTACCAAAGTACAGTGGTCACATACCAAGAGATCATTTTAGGTAGAACACAGACAGATAGTTTGTATTTCAACAGTTGTGAATTCAATTCAACGAGCACTTAGAAAGAAAACTCGATGTCACATCCTTGGTTTTGCCCATGTTAGTCAACACAAGGCTAACGTAAGCCGAGTATCTGGGCCTGGCTGCAAATCCTGGCTGCAAATTCCTGACCATTTCCAAGTGAACTTTCTCTTACCTGCTCACAGCAATGCTTGGTAGATGAATTCACATCACAGGGGTCCTAGATATTGAAGTTTTATGTCCAGCGGTACCCTTTTTAATAGACTTTATTTTTTTTTAGAGCAGCATTAGGTTCCCAGCAAAACTGAGAGGAAGATACAGAGATTTCCCTTATGCTCCCTTCCCAGCCCCCAGCAAAAACAGCCTCCCCCAACTCCCCCACCGCCACCACCGTCTCCATCCAGAGTGGTACATTTGTACAGTGGGTGAACCTACACCAACACATCATGATCACACAAAGTGCATAATTTATACTAGGGTTCACCCTTGGTGTTATTCATTCTGTGGGGTTTGACATCAGTGCATTGTTTTAGTTTTGACATTGAACATCGGTTTTGTATTTTGACGGCCAGACCCATTTTTCCCGTATTAAATCTATCATGGCTTAGGGCAGGCATTGGCAGGCTGCAGCCTGCAGGTGCATTCAGTGTGGCCGCTGTGGCCTCTTGCACAACCCGTGAGCTGGGAATGGTTTTTATAGTGGAACATTTGCAACTCACTTGATGATAGGAAACGTTACTGTTGAATGCCAATGAAGCAAAACGCCATCCCTCCCCCCCAAAAAAGGAATTCTAGCCTCATAAGTAGACATAGTACTAAAACGTTATCCTCACTAAATGTAACAATCACTTTTTAAAATTTTTATTTTGTGAACAAAAATGTGCAGGAATTTATTTTCTTTCTGTTACCTAAGTATCTACATAATAGCTTCTTGGTTTTTTGCTTGGATTTTGCTTCTTGGCCTAGAAACCTAAAAATATTTATTCTCTGGCCCCGTGTATAAGAAGTTTGCTAGTTCCTGGTTTGGAGGCTTACAATAGGAAGTTTGAAATCATGAGGTGAAGACCGTGGTGGAAACGTGAGTCTAGGAAGTAACTGGGCTGCAGGTCTTCAGGTGTACCAGGAAATATACTGACGAATGGATCACCGGAGCCATCTGTTAGTGAACACAAGTGGGTTTGATAAGCTAGTGAGTACAAATTAAAAGCAAGTTAAACAGCAGTGGTAAGGAAACAATAGTAGCAGTGGAAGTCACGTACGGCGGATGCCGTGAACATAAACATTGCATGTTTGAGGAACAATGCCGTAACCACAAGTCATGACTGGTGCTAGGAATTTCCAGTCTCTGTTGGGCTGAAGCTAAGGGGTATGGCTTGGGGCAAAAGTGCTCCTTCCCGGCCCCCTTCAACCAGTCCCCCCCACCACCGTCCTTGGAGGAAAAAGAGAGGAATCCAGCTCTAGGAAGATCACAGGTGAAGGAGTGATGGGGGAAACACTGCCTAATCCCACGTACTTTCCTTGGAAAGGCTCTACGAGCCCAGAGGAAAGAAAGGCAGGAAAGGAGAAGAGGCTCGGTGAGGAAGCATGCGTGCAGGTTTGCGAGGACCAATGTTAACCTCTGCTAACCCTCACTTGATCTGTGAGATGCCTGGACCCATCTCAAGTGCATTCTCCAATGACAGAGAGAATGGGAGTCCCTTCCCAGCTTCCCCTCTTTCTTCCCCGCATCCCCCATCTCAATCTTTAGCCAAATTGACCCCTTCATCCTAAACAAAGAAATTCAGACGCAGAGCCAGAGCCAGCGTGGAATAGCTTACAAAGCTCCACGTCTGGGCTTGTCTGAGATGACAGTCTACAGCAGAAAACTCCAGCCCGGGAGAGAAGTGGGGTGCGGTGTTCCTGTCCCACTTACCAACCCGTAGCTCCGGTTCCAGTGAGGTTGAGACCCACAGCCAGGACCGAGCCCTGCAAGTGTGACATAAAGCGTCTCTAGGACAGTGAACTAGCAAGAGTGGCCGTCTGAGACACAGCCCTTCCCTTCTCGTACTCAAGTCAAGGCAGCCCACCTTAACAGAGAGGAAAATCTCATTAACTTGACCCCCACTGATCCAAATGCCCACGTTTTCTTGGTAGTATCTAGGCAAAGAGGGTTTGCGAAGCAAATTAATTTCATAGACATCGCAAGGGGTGGAGTCAGCATATTGATAAACCTTTTATCCCCTTTTAGAAGAACTCGTTTACCCACCAACATTTGATGTGGGTTTTTTTTTTAAGTTTTTATTTTTAATTCCAGTTTGTTAACACACAGTGAGCATTTGATGTGTTAATGACAAGTCCTTCTGATCTCCTCGTTAATATAGGTCCCTGAGGACTGCTGTATTATGATTTTCATTATCTTTGTACTTAGAACTCATCTGGTTGTGTCCATGATAGAATTCAAGCCTTCCCAAAAAAGTAGACTAATTTCTCCAGTTTAGAAAGGGATGCACAAGAAATAAGCCAATGGTTCTGGGTCATCACTATCCCTAACTCATCCTTCTTAGGACCACTGGGAATTTTCTCCTGAGGATGGTCACAGCTAACAGAGACCAGAAGGAAAGGAGAAGAGGCCCCAAGGGCTCCCAGATTTTACAATGGCCTTCCCCAGGTGGGCTCAGGGCCATTTGACCATCATGGGCTAAACATGGTCCTTCTAGAGATAACCAAATATCTTAGTCTGCTCCGGCTGCCATAACAAAAATACCAGAGTGTGTTGCTTCAACAACAGATATTTATTTTCTCGCACTTCTAGAGGCTAGAAGTCCAAGATCAGGGTGCCAGTAGGATTGGTTTCTGGTGAGGCCTCTCTTCCTGGCTTGCAAATGGCTGCCATCTTGCTGTCCCCTCACATGGCCTCACCTCTCTGCTCCGTCAGAGTGAGAGAGTGCTATCGGTGTCTCTTCCTCTTCTTCTAAGGACACCAGTCCTATTGGTCTCGGGTCCACCCTTATGACACCATTTAACCTCAGTTACCCCCTTAAAAGTGCCATCTCCAAATACAGCCACATTGGGGGTTAGGATTTCAACATATGAATTTGGGGGGGGGTACATAGAATCCATAATACCAGATACCCCCTCATGCCCCACAGTCCCCTAGCAGGGACCTTTTGTTGTCCCCTTGGCAGGTTCTCTGTGTTTGGCCTTGGCTCCCGGGCTTACCCTCACTTCTGTGCCTTTGGACATGCCGTGGACACGCTCTTGGAGGAGCTGGGAGGAGAGAGGATCCTGAAGATGAGGGAAGGGGACGAGCTCTGTGGGCAAGAAGAGGCTTTCAGGACCTGGGCCAAGAAGGTCTTCAAGGTAACCACCCACCCAGGTCTCAGAGACCTAAGCGGAGAAGTCACGCCCCCCAAGATCTCCAAAGACAGAGTACCTACACCATCAGAAATAGAAGAAACTTGAGAAAACCCCCAGTATTTCCCCCATGTATCCAGCTTTCAGCAACTCAGATGAGTTTGGGTGGTCTTAAAACACACATTCTCCACCCAGAATCTAACCCCCTACATTATGGGTAGGGACTTGATCTATAAAAAAAAATTGTAGTCTTGAGATTTCAGAGCTGGGAAGAATCCGTCCCTCCCTTGCATTTGGTAGACAAGTAGACCAAAAACATAAAGTTGGGTAGCCACACCAGGGGGCCATGCCTCACCCTGGAGCTCAGGTCTCTAATTTGTCTACTTGGACAAGCTCCTTCTCCTTGTGCTAGATCTTCGCTGACCAATATGGGAGCCACTAGCCTCGTGTGCTATTTAAATGTCAGTGTTCATTACTTCACATTCAACAGGATGAATGACTAAGTGAACATGGTATGTCTAGATAATTGAATATGATTCAGCCATGAAAAGAATGAAACATTGACACCTGCTACACCATGGATGAGCCTTGCAAACCTGCAGAGTGAAAGAGGCCAGGTCTATGCTCCCATTTATAGGAAATGTCCTGGAGAGAGAATGCATACAGAGATTAGATTCATGGTTGCCCGGGGTCTGGAGGAGTGGAAAATGGCAATGATTGCTGATGGGTACAGGGCTTCTTCTGGGAGGATGAGAATGTTCCAGACCTGGATAGCAGTGGTGGTTGCACAACTCTCTCAACACACTAAAAACCATGGAATTGTACATTTTAGTACATTTTAAAATGATGAATTTTATGTTGCATGAAAAATGCATATATATACATAGAAATAATTAAATGTTTAATTATATAAAATACTGTATATTATAATGACAGAAATATTATATATCACATAATTACGTAAATATATTTATCTTACATAAAGTAATTACTTACGTATTTTATATACAATAATAGATATATAAAATTTTAATCATTTTTAATTAGGTTTTTAATTCTATTTAGTATCTATACTAAATAGATTCTACTTAAAGAGCCCATTCCTTGGCTGCATATTTCATGTACTCAGTAGTCACAAGAAGCTAGTGGTCACACCAGGAGACAGCATGGAATATTCCCATCCTGGTAGAACATCCCATTGGCCAGCGCAATTCTAGACATATGAGGTCACAGGAGAATAAAGAACAATGGCCTTCTTTTTTTTTTTTTTTTTTAATTTTTTTTTTTTAAGATTTTATTTATTTATTTGACAGAGAGAGAAAGAGAGATCACAAGTAGGCAGAGGCAGGCAGAGAGAGAGAAGCAGGCTCCCTGCCGAGCAGAGAGCCCGATGCAGGGCTCGATCCCAGGACCCTGAGATCATGACCTGAGCCGAAGGCAGAGGCTTTAACCCACTGAGCCACCCAGGCGCCCCGGATAATGGCCTTCTATCTGCATGGGGGGCACGATTCGATTGGCCATCCTGGGAAAAACAAAAAGCCATGAATGCCGACTCCCCACCTTCACCCGCTCTTTCCTGCATGCTGGAATGCATTCTCTCAAGCAGCCGCAGGAGAAAGGATGCCAGGCAACCTCCTGTCACTCCTCTGGCACTTTCCATCCTGCATGTAGAAGCAGATAGGGAGAAAAAGGGGAAACTGAGGCCCCTGAGCTATCTGGGTATCTGTGGGCGGACCATGTCCATAAGCCTGTTTCTGCATTTCTTCCTAGACAAGGAAAATTGCGATAACTTGGCTTCTGTTACCTTGAGATCACTATGGTTCTTGACTTTGACGAGCCCACTTTGAGCAGCCCAGAAGCAGGGCCCGTTACAAGCCACTGTATCCTTTAGCTATCGCCCCACCCCCACCCCATCCTCCCGTCAAACTCCCGGTCCTGGCAACCACTAATAGACTTCCTATCTCTGTAGATTTGCCTCTCCTGGACATTTCCTATGAATGAAATCCTGGCTCATTTCACATGTTTTTAAGATTGATCCACATTGTAGTATATATCAGTTCTTCGTTGCTTTTTATGGCCACACAATACTTTGTTGTATGTATATATCATACTTTGTTTATCCATTCATCAGTTGATGGATGTTTGGATTATCTGAAAATCAACACAAGGCCAAAAAATGGTTAAAGCTACCCTTAAAAACCTCTTGAGTTGGGGCACCTGGGTGGTTCAGTCAGTAAGCATCTGACTCTTGGTTTTGCCTCAGGTCATGAGCTCAGGGTCATGGGATTGAGTCCCACATCAGGTTCTGCACTCAGCATGGAGTCTGCTTAAGATTCTCTCTCTCCTTCTCCCTCTGCCTCTCCCCGCCTTGCTCACATGCTTTCTCTCTCTAAAAAAAACAAAAACAAACAACAACAACAACAACAACAAAACCACTCTTGAATTATCCATGACTTTTTTCCCAAAAAACTGAATTCCAAGTGGTAATTCTTAGGCTTACTAAAGTCAGAGAACTTATGAACTTGGCAAAGAAAGAAAGAAGGAAGGAAGGAAGGAAGGAAGGAAGAGGAAAAGGAAAAGGAAGAAAGGAAGAAAGAAAGAAAAGAAATAGAAAAAAAGCAAAATTCATAGGCAGATGTTCAAACATTGAATATGTTCTGCTTTTAATGTGTTTAAATCTTTAGAGTAAGATAGCTAGGAAGTTCTAGGTGTTTATTTTCTTTTTTTAAGATATAATTTATTTTTTAAAACTTTTATTTATGTGAGAGAGAGAGCACACATGAGAGAGAGCACAAGTCGGGGAGAGGGGCAGGAGGAGAAAGAAAAGCAGACTCCCTCCCGAGCAGGGAGCCAGATACGAGGCTCAGTCCCAGGACCCTGGGATCATGACCTGAGCTGGAGTCAGATGCTTAACTGACTGAGCCACCCAGGCACCCCGATTTTATTATTTATTCGAGAGAGAAAGAGCACAAGTGGAGGGTGGGGGGAGGGAGAGGGAGAAGCAGGCTCCCCTGCTGAGTGCAGAGCTTAATGTTGGAGTTGATCCCAGGACCCTGAGATCATGACCTGAGCCGAAGGCAGAGGCTTAATCAACTGAGCCACCCAGGTGCCCCTGTGGTGTATTTTCTTGTTTAACGTTAGGCCTCTACAAATATTGGTTTTAGGAATAAATGACATAAAAGTTACATATTCAGGGCGGCTGGGTGGCTCAGTGGGTTAAGCCTCTGCCTTCAGCTCAGGTCATGGTCTCAGGGTCCTGGGATCATGCCCCACATCGGGCTCTCTGCTCAGCAGGGAGCCTGCTTCCTCCTCTCTCTCTGCCTACTTGTAATCTCTCTCTGTCAAATGAATAAATAAAATCTTAAAAAAAAAGTTACATATTAAATAGAGGTTAAATCCTGAAGTCATTAATTAGTAAAGCTGATATATCCAGCACATCAAAGGCATTCAAAAAATACAGGATGGATTAGTGGATAGATTGATGGATGAGTGGCTGGCCGGTAGGTGGTGGGATGAATAGATGGGTGGATGGGTGGGTGAGTGGATGGAAGGAAGGAAGGAAGGAAGAAAAGAAGGAAGGGAAGGCATAGATGGAAGGATGGATGGACAGATGGAAGGAAGGAGGGAAGGAAAGAAGGAGAAGGAAAGAAGGGAGGGAAGGAAGGAAGGATAGATGGAAATAAAGAGGAAAGGGGGGAAAGAAGGAAGAAAGGAAGGGAGGGGAGAAGGGAAGGAGGGCAGATAGGTGGAGGGATAGAGGGATGAATGGACAGATGGGTGGATGGATGGATGGAGGGAGGGAGGGATACATGTCATGCCTGGGAGGTCACCGAGAGCCCTGCGTGTGCCACAGGCAGCCTGTGACGTGTTCTGCGTGGGAGACGACGTCAACATCGAGAAGGCCAACAACTCCCTCATCAGCAATGACCGCAGCTGGAAGAGGAACAAGTTCCGCCTCACCTACGTGGCCGAAGCTCCAGAACTTACGCAAGGTACCTCTCCTCACTCTCCTGGGGGGCACACAGGACAGTGGGGGTGGGGGGAAGACAGGAGTCCTCACTGCGAGAAACTGGGTGTCATGGCTTCCCTCTCTCTTCAGTGCAGTCCTCTGAAAACAAATACATGGCCAACACCCCGCGCCCCTGTCGACCTCTGCCTGGACATTTCTCCCTCCAGCAGGGTGGCGCGTTACCCCGAAACTCTTCTCAACTCAGCTCAACCAGATTTGCTTTTCCTTCTCCATTATCCACAGCCCCCCCACCCAACCCACCCAACGTCTTTTCTTCCATCCCTTCGCCTCACTCCAGAGGACAGTGGAAGCGTGAAGAGAGGGTCAGGAGAAGCTGGAGGCTTTGTATTGACCGTGCTTTAACCCCGTCTCAGGGAGACTGTCGTTGTTCTCACCGCAGGTCTATCCAATGTCCACAAAAAGCGGGTCTCGGCTGCTCGACTCCTCAGCCGTCAAAACCTTCAGAGCCCTAAATCCAGGTAAGAACACCTTGGTTGGCTCGGGGTTCCCCACCCGTGCTCCAGATGCCCCCCATCCTCGGAGAGGCGCCCTGGTGGACTCGGAGGCCTGGCTTCCCATGACCATCCCGAGCGCTGCTGAGATGCCCTTGCTGCTTTGTAGCGTCGAGGTTTTCCCACTTTCTCTTTGCCAAGGTCCGACCTAGAGGGACCAAGAGAGGACATGATCATCATGGAAAGCAGAAAGGGAGAGGTTTCATGAGGAGTTTTTAATATAGACCACACCGTTGTCGAACTGCTCATTTCATTGTACCGGAGCATCCTAGCCAGAGAACATCTCCTCCTTGTGGGTGGTGCTTCTCTAGAGTCCCGAAAACTGGCTACCCAGATGCTGCTTAAATTCCTTTGGGATGATGGGAGGTTCATTACCGCGCCAAAGAGCCCACTCTGTGTTTCAGAGTCCT
>CM052889.1:68956209-68980449 GCA_028534135.1 Potos flavus
AGAGCATTGCAAGGCTGCCGTATTAATGACGAAGTGCACAAAGCAACTAGCATCTCACACCTTCCCGTTACTCTTTCTTATCCATCCCAGCTTCAAACACCTGCAAATTTAGTATACATGGTTTCTACGTAGACTTCAGACCTCTGACAGAGTTATCAGCAGGATGAAGCCCCCAAGCTCTCGTGTGCTCTCTTAGATCCACAGACATTAAAGAAATGGGTTGGGAAATTAATCCCTTCGAATAATTTGTTAAATGCAACATTCAGAGCAGAGGATCTCTGATACAGAGAGGGACCTTGTGTTTGAAATACGCACCCTTACTTCCCATCTCTGCCCTGTGGAAAGGGATAGCTTCAGTAGCATGGAAGAGAAGAGACTAAGAATCCATTGGAAATTTCCTTTGGCAACAAACTGTGAAAGACCAAATCACAAAAATTACTCCCTAAACCGTGGTACATAAAAAGCAAGGTCCTTTGCAAATGTTCTGATGCTAACTTGGACCAAAGTCCCAGAATAACCCCCACTCACCTCTGGAAAGGGCAGCTGACTTTATGCTGAGGGACATACAAGAGACTATTTCAGCAAGGTTAGGAACAAGAACCTCGTATAAAAATCAGTCATGAATTAGCCCAAAAAAGGATCAAATTGTTTGTAGGTGTCTCTCTCTAGAAGCACACTCTGGAGCATGACCTATTTTCAGGCTTACTACCACCTCCGGCTTCGTAAGTTGTTGGTTTGTTTTAAGGGATAATTGAGTAAAAAAAGCATGATGCTCTTTCCCATTTTCCCCTGCCCAAGGCGGCCCAAAGTCAGGCTCTTTGGGCCAGGAGGCCATAAGCGAGATACTACAAATTACTCCCTGCCTCCCAGACCCTTAATTGCAAGCAAAGTGCTTAACAGGAAGTAAACAGCCTTCTGAGGGTGATCCGTGCACATCTAAAGAGAAAAGTGACCACAGTTACTGCCTGGCCAGGAAATACATTCTCTAGGTACACCAATTAGCAAACAATACAGAAGGGAGTATAATGGAGCGGTAATGGGTGCGGTGAGTCCTGCATTTCAGAAGGAGGGGAAGCGCATAGTAGGCTTTGGAAAGGGAATGAGAACAGAGGAGGGACATCTAGGCAGAGGCTGGCAGGAGTAGAGGTGCAGAAGGGGGCCTGAGTGCTAGGACATCAAGGACAGTGGTGGGATATTGCAATGGACAATTCTTGGTGGGGGAGCTCTTGATTCTCATCCCTCCTTGGATGAAATTGCTTCTCTCCGATCTTCCCCATTTCAACACAGAACATCAACATTTGACTTAAGCCAAAACCTCAAGCATCTTCCTTGCCTCCTCTCCCTCCCTTACACTGCATGTCCAGCCCTCACCTGGTCCTGGGACTTGACTTTCAACTTCATCTCAGACCTACAGCTGCCACCTTGAGCAAATCCATGTTCATCGATGGTATGAGTGGCTACAGTAGACACTAATTTGTCTCCTTGTTTCTTGGCTTTTCTCTCAAAGATCGATTTCCAAGTAGTAGGTAGACCAATCTTGGAAAAACGTAAATAGAATCCTGTCGCTCCACAGCTTCGTACCCTCCTGTGGCTTCCCAACCTCCAAACTTCTGCCCATGACAGGTCATGATGAAGTCCTCATGATCTGGCCTCTGCCCAGCATTCTGATCTCCTTCTCCAGCCTCCCCCCACCCCCCACATCTGTGTTGACCACTCTCCAAACACTCCAGCCTTCTTTCCCTTCTCCAAATATGCCACACCTTTTCTTACCCCAGGGCCTTTGCACATACAAACACTATTTCCAAACAGGTCTTTGCGTGACCCCATTTTCTCATTGTTCAGGTCTCTGCTCAAATGTCACATCACCACAGAGGCTCCCTTACCATCCTATCTGATGATCACGCAGCCCATTGCCCCCAACCCATCAATACCCACCCATCTCTCTGGGACCTCTTTAAGTTGCTTCTCAATGAGAATAGGACACTCAATGAGAATGGGACCCCAGACCCATCACTGTCTCACCAGTGCCTACAATAGTGCCCGACACTCAATACAAATTTGCTGAATGAAACTTACAATGTTTACTCTTTTCATTAAAGAATGCACATTAGCTACTTTTTTTTCCATTTAATTCTGGACATTAGCAGACTCTCGTTTCATCTGTGAAGCTATCATTGAACCACTGCCAAGCATACGTGCGTGTGCATGTGTGTGTCTGTGTGTGTCTGTTATGCTTCTGGAGTCTGGAGGAGGGGATGGAGAGGCCCCAGCGACTGCTACCTTCCCACACTGCCCTTTTGGCCCTTTCCCCGCCCCCCCTCCACACTTTTCAATGGCCTTTATGTGTCCCAAGCTTAAAAAAAAGAAAAAAAAAATTCTTACAAAATCCTATACTTACAAACCCCCAGCAGAACTGAGACAACTGGTCTCCAGGGTGGTGCTACCGAGAGAGGGTTGAAGGGATCTGCTTCCCCCACTAGGCTTCAAAGACCAGCCCATCGGGGTGCTCCAAGGCCATGCAGTTATTCAGCACTGGGGGTCTCAGCAAGCCATGCCTGATCAGAGGCTTGCAACGTCCCCTTGGTTAGATTCCCAGCACGGGCAGAGCCTGGGGCACCTGGCTAATCTGCCAGCTGCCTCCCCATTCGTGCCCCTTGTCTGCCTGACCACCTTATGTCATGTTCAAGAGGACTTAGGGGAAATGGCTGTGAGCGTGAGCCAGCTCAGCAAGTTCGGGTCCTCCACATTTCCATTTTGTACCGGCCAGAAGAACAGAGGCAAATATACTTCTGAAAGAAATCATGATGATCTGGGAGAAAGTGGGAATTGATTTGGGGCCCTTTCAAAGACTTGCTGTGGTTGGCAGCCCCACAGCGCCCCCTGCTGGCTGTCAGCCTCTGCTAATTCCAGCCCTGGAGTTGGCAAGAGGTGATGGCTGTCTTTGCTCTCCAGGAACCAGGAATCCGTCTGAGCTCAAATCAGAATCAGTCGTGTAAGTCTGTATAATTGACAAGATTAGTGCCCCAGAGACAGCAAAATCTGTCCAGGAAAGGAGAATGGGACCCCAGGCCCTGACACCACCATTCACAATGTCAGCCCCCAATTACCCGACCATACGAAGGACAGGGGTGCCTTGCTTCAAGAAAATACTTGCAAAAATGTAAATGTGCTAGCACAACTATTTTTAATAACAGTGGCTATTTGCAGCACAAAAGAGTTCTTGGGTGTGCCAGAGAGTCCTTTATATAGCGATCCCATTGATCTATTCAAGTTTTGATTTACATACCATGGAGAATGTAAAAACTTCATGTTGAATATGAAGTGTGTCTACCGAGAACCAGTTGGCAATGAAGAAAAGCAGATCTGAAATGCCGCGGGACCCAAAGAGGACAAAGAATCTGATTTACCAAAGTGTAATCAGCCCCCGAGTTCTCAGGTATTGTGTAAAATGCAGTAGGTCTGTTCTAAAACCTTTTAAAGGACCAGAATGATCGTAGTCTGAGAATTCATTCTTGATGCCCTCCCTTAGCGTGGGCCTCCTGCCCTTAAAATACAAAAACCAGTGGGAAAGGGGAGGATCAGGCGGGACATAAATCAGTTCTTTTGTGTGTTTTCTCCTTAGATCTCTCAAATTTATATGGGTGGATTTTTGCACAACCAAAACCAAATGTGTTTCTCTTACACAATAATAGGAGGAGCCCCCCCCCCCCACACACACACACACACTTACAAAAGGGGGGGCGGAGCTTGAGATTCCCAGGAGAGGTGGCATGACACAGACTGGGGGCTCCACTGCCTTGGCTCCAATGGGGTCGTGATTCCTGGGAGAACCCTAGTTGGTACTGAGAATAGAGTCAGTGGACAAAACATACAGATTCCTTGCCCTCTGGAATTTACATTGTCCTGGAGGCTGGTGGGGAGGGAGGAGGGATGGGAGGCGGGAGAGGGCAGACCACAAACCACAGGATGAGGTAAACTCCACAAGAGGGCAGACGCCGGTAAGTGCTACAGAGAAAGGCAGGTTTGGGAAGATAGAAAAGCAAGGAATCTGAGAACTGAACCCTGAGGGGCTCTAATGTCCAGAGTTTGGGGAGATGAGAAGGAACTGCCAAAGGAGAGGGGATCGGGAGAAGGTGGGGTGCTAGAACCCAAGAGAGGGGAGTTGAGAAGGAGGAAGTGAGCAGCCACGTCCAGTGCTGGTTGCATGAGCAAGATGAGCTCTCGGAACTTGGCATTGGATTTGCAGAGAAGTCCGCGGGTGACCTGCTAAAAGCCATGGTGTGGAATGATGGGGACAGTGGTCTCATTGGCATGGACCCCACGGAGACGGAAAGGAGGGGGATTGCCACCACAAGAAGAGACAAAGGAGCGAAGAAAAGAGGCAGTAGCTGGTGACTTTTATCCGACTGTTCCCCGCCTTTCCCTCCAGCCGATCAACCATCTTCGTGCGTCTGCACACCAACGGGAACCAGGAGCTGCAGTACCAGCCGGGGGACCACCTGGGCGTCTTCCCAGGCAACCGCGAGGACCTCGTGAATGCCCTGATCGAGCGGCTGGAGGACGCGCCCCCGGTCAACCAGCTAGTGAAGGTGGAGCTGCTGGAGGAGCGGAACACGGCTTTGGGTAACTATGGCAGGGCGGGGTGCCCCAGTGTCTGGGGAAGAGGAGACCCATCCTTCTTCCCACTCGCCAGTTTAGGTGGGAGAGTGGGTCTCTGTCACCTCCTGCTTCTGAGACTGGAGACTCCTCCTTTCTCATGGCTGAACCACCTCGGCCCAACTGGCTGAGCCACTGTCCATGATGCTAGGACATCCATAGCTCAGCCTTGGGGAAAGGGGCTTCTGCCCTCCCTCATCACCCCCGCCTCACTATCCACCGAATGAACAGCAGCTGACGTGTACCCCTCCCTCCTCTTAAAATCAAGAGGCACTATATGCAACTCGATGGCACTCTCAAGGTTGAATCATCATTAGGTCAGGTTCCGATCTGTTTCAGGGACCATCCTTGACCTTCCTGTTGAAGAATTTTAAAGGCGAATGGGTCTCAGGGCTTCATTTCAGGAGGCACAGGTGAACTCAGGGCTCAGGTACCAGTAACCACGGTGACCTTACCTGACAGCCCAGGATATGGTGACCTATCACCTTCATAAAGGAGCCAGAGTGTACAGTCAGAGCAGAATGTGAAAATAGCATGTGGTCAAAGCCCCACTGAAAAGTCCTTTGGGAGATACGACTTTGGAGAGACAACACTTTATATTAATAAATCCAACTGAGCCGGTTCTTCCTTTGTGTTGGAGCAGCACTTTTTATCTTGGGTTGAGCCCCTGATAAAGTAGACACTACGTTTAGGGCTATATCCAGTGGAAAATTACACAGAAGCAGTACAGCGTAGTAGTTAGAACAAGGTCTGGGGCAGGACTGCCTGACTTCATGCTTATGAGCTGTGTGACCTTGGGCAAATACCTTGACCTCTCTGTGCTTCCCTTTTTCTCAGTTGCAAAGTGGGGGTAATAATAGCACCCACCACCCAGGGTTGTTGTGCAGACTAAGTGAGTTAATGATACAAAGTGCTGAGAATAACACTTGGCATATAGAAAGTGCTAGCAAAGTGTTAGGCATGTTTGTCATTTTAAACGCTGGAATCCCACTTAGGGGTTTGAGAGGCCAACACCATGAGAGGGTAGACAGAGCCAAAATAGACTCCTAGCTCGTGCTCAGTGTGGGGCTCACTGCATAGAATGCCAGAGGACAGACCATCTCATGTATTTTAATATTGGTTTATTTTTTAGTTTTTGAACTAATTTGCTCAATTGATTTTGGATCTGCTCCTTGCATGCATGAGGTGATCACATGGTCCCCAGAAGCCTGGGTCTAGATGTGGGACATGGAAGGTGACAAGCCAAGGGATTGCTTGGCTCACCCAGCCCCATCCTCTGCCCCCGGAGCAAATCGGGCCTTCCTGACTTGGAGCCAAGGCCTCAGAGCTCAGACTCTCCTTCCCCCATCCACCCCCCACCTCCATTGTACCTCCATAGGAGTTATCAGTAACTGGACAGATGAGCACCGCCTCCCGCCCTGCACCATCTTCCAGGCCTTCAAGTACTACCTGGACATCACCACGCCGCCGATGCCACTGCAGCTGCAGCAGTTTGCCTCCCTGGCCACCAACGAGAAAGAGAAGCAGCGTCTCCTGGTCCTCAGCAAGGTGGGTCCCTGGCCTCCTACAACCTCCAGGGCCGCTTTCCCCTCCTAGCGGGTGGAGCCTTATATAGCTGTTACTACAGTTGTCCAGAAGATGGCAGTGTGGAGCAAGAGTTGCCGAATTTTAGTTTGCAGATGGGCACCATATTGGCTAGTCCATTTTGGTTTGTCCTCACCATCTCCCCTCGTTCTAACTAAGGTCTGACAGAACGAGGGTAGCCCTGTTGAATCTCAGAGCTCTCTGGCCCAGTAGAGGGTTAGAATTGCTGTTCTAACTCGTTCCTCCTTCCTTGGGAACTCTTGAGCTCCCATTAGCTCCATCTGACCCCATGTTTAGAAGGAATAGAAATAGAGAAGAATCCCACAGTGCCCCGTTTTAGAGAGAGGCCTTTCCCAACACCAGGAGCTATTGGTAGGACTTGCAAGATAGAGGAGGCCCTCTGATGGTAAAATACATCAAATATTTCTACCATCCTTGCTTTGAAACATAGAACTCGCTTGCCCCAAGGTGGAGCAAAATCTTGCTCAGTAAGGGTCCTACCCAGGAGGACCACCCAGACTTCTCCCAGTGGGGGCTCCTCCCCACTACGCAAGCCATCAACAAAGGATGGCTTAGCTTTCTTCTGCTGTCCAGGAGAGGGACGAATGATGGGCAGACAGGAAGAGGCTAATTCACAGAATGTATATTACAGCTGGCCCTTGAACAATGTGGGAAATGGAGTGCTGACCCCTGTGCAGTAGAAAATCCACCTATGACTTTTGACTCCCCCAAAATTTAACCACTAATTCAGCCTACTGTTGACTGGAAGCCTTACCAGTAACATAAACAGTTGATTAACACATATTTTGCATGTTTTATGTATGATATGCTATATTCTTACCATAAAGTAAGCTAGAGACAAGAATATGTTAAGAAAATCATAAGGAAGAGAAAATTCATTTACAGTCCTCTATTATATTTATCCAAAAAAATTTGCATATAAGCAGACCTGCGCAATTCAAATCCATGTTGTTGGAGGGTCGGTTATATTTAGAAAGGAGGAAACGGACGTGAAAAGGAACACTTAGAGAGTTGTAAGTGGCTCGTTCTGGGGAGCTGGAAACAGATCGGAGAAGTGGGGCATTAATTTTCATCATAAACTTCGCAGAATTGCTTAACTTTGCACACGATAACTTTAAAATTTTAATTAATGGGGGAGGGGCTACTTTAAGAGGGACTGGAGATTGCACTGTTTGCATGGGACAGTTTCAAGTAGAATTTGATAAACTGTACGTATTAGTCTGTGTCTTCCAAACAGCACAAACTCACAGGTCACAGGTCTGCATTCCATACCGGCAAATCATGACTCTCTCCACAGTGCTTCTCTCTTGACCTTTGCGTATGGCAGGACCGATTATGGGTAGGCGCACACATTCTGGGGCCACACTGCCTAGAGCAGGGGTCAGCAACCTTTTTCCATAAAGAGCCTGGTAGTAAATATTTTAGGCTCACGGTCCGTGAGGTCTGTATCACAACCCTTAAACTCCACCATTGTGGCCAACAGCATAGACGGTACCTAAGTGAGTCGGCATGGCTGGGTTCCAATCAAATCTTATTTGTAGGCACAGAAATTTGAATTTCATGTCACATTCTCGTGTCATGAAATAGTATCCTTCTTTTGATCCCTTCCCCCAACAATTACAACGTGTAAAAACAGGTCTCAGCTCATGAGCCCTACAAACAGGTAGTAAGCCACATTGACCTTTTGCCACCCCCTGACCTAGATTCAAACCCAGAATCACTGCCTCCAAGCCAAAGAGCCTCTGTATTTATCAGTTTTTTCCCGGCTATAAAATAGGAACAACAGTCATATTTATTTCATAAGGTCGTCATAAGAATTAAGACCTGGTGCGGAGTTATTACTGTGTGAGTGTTAGGTATCCTTATCTCTCCTGACTTTCTTCCCCGGGCATTCCGATGCCCTCACTGAAAATGTGTACCCAGAGTGGGGTGCGAGTTCTCCATCCCCCTCCTTGGCACAGGGTTTGCAGGAATACGAGGAATGGAAATGGGGCAAGAACCCCACCATCGTGGAGGTGCTGGAGGAGTTCCCGTCCATCCAGATGCCCTCCACCCTGCTCCTGACCCAGCTGTCCCTGCTGCAGCCCCGCTACTATTCCATCAGCTCCTCCCCAGACATGTACCCCGACGAGGTGCACCTCACCGTGGCCATCGTCTCCTACCGCACCCGAGGTAGGCAGAGGCCCTGGGAGAGCCTCCGGGTCTGCATTTGCCCCCAGCGGCCTCTGCAGGGCTGCCAAATCCCAAATTCCTGGGAGGAGACCCACCCCAAGGCCAGGAACTGGGGGAAGAAGCAGGACAGGCAAACTGTCCCCTTAGGCAGAGCCAACTCTGTGCAGAATCAGGAAGGAGGGAAGATGTGCACTTGAAAGCTTCCTCTGCTCCCAAAGCCTGGGAGCACTTTTACTCATCCCCTTATCCCTCCACCTGCAAGGCAGCAACTGGATCAAGGCGCCCCCACCCATCCCTCGGAGGGGGGAGCTCTCTGCTGCCTGAAGTCCCCCGGGTATAGGACAGTCAGACACCCTAGCATTTATCTCCCATATTTTCCCTCCTTGATAAAGCAATTAAAATGCGTGGTGCCTGAGAGAGCTCCGAGACCGGGATCCTGGAAGGTCACCGGGATCACCTTGACCGAGACCTTTTCAGTGGGCGGGGTCTGAATCCAGCCCACCCTCACCCACGGGAACCCTGGGCAGCGTCACAGGGTTTCACCATTCCCTCTTCCCCTTCAGAGGAAGGGATCCAGACAAGGAATTCCAAGGCAGAAACTTGGCATGGGGCTGTGAGCTTCGGCACTGGAGGGAGGGAGAGGCCCCTGACGGGAAACCCTGGGGGCAGTAGGCGCGCCAGACCACCCTGATTATTCTGCCAGATGGAGAAGGACCAATTCACCATGGCGTGTGTTCCTCCTGGCTCAACCGGATACAGGCTGACGAAGTGGTCCCGTGTTTCGTGAGAGGGTGAGTGGCAAATGAAGAGAAATGAGCAGTTGTCCCAAACCTGCATACTCATGAGCTGGGCTGGGTGAACCAGCCTCAAGGGTTCTGGAGAAATGGCTGAGTCAGACGGCATCGAGATCAACACTGTGTGTCACTCCAAGCTGTTAAGTAAATAGGATCGTGGGACGGGCAACCAGCAGCAGCTAAGCAAGCCTCCCCCCCCCCCCCCAGTCAAAGTCAGGCCAATGCAATGAATATTTATCAAGTGCATGTACTGTGCTAGATGCTGGGGCTACAGTAGACAACCTGGCAAATGCAGTTTCAGCTTTCCTGAAATCTGCAGACTGGTGGAAATTCTCTCCACTGTCTCCCAGCCACCCTATCCATTCCCGCTATCTCGGAGATGGGGAAGATCCAGACCCTCCTCCATCACTCAGCGCTGTTCCTCCCAAACTCAGCTGGTTGCTTTGTTTCTTTTTTTTAAGATTGTATTTATTTATTGGAGACAGAGCATGAGCGGGGTGAGGGGAAGAGGGAGAAGCAGACTCCCCACTGAGCAGAAAGCCCAACGTGGGGCTCCACATGGGGCTCAATCCCAGGACTCCAAGATCATGACCTGAGCTGAAGGCTGACACTTAACCGACTGAGCCAGTCAGGCGCCCCTTCTCCCCGCCAAATTCAGTTTTAAAGGACATTCCTGCCTACGATGACCAGTACTATATCGTGCACTTAAAACTTTTGCGAAGAGGGTAGATTTCATTGAAGTGTCCTTACCGCCATCAGATCAAAAATACAGCTTAACCGTATTTCACCCTGAGGGCTCTGGCTGAGCCCATGGGCCCACTGGAGGTTCCTGCTTTGTCGGCCAGTGACTTCTGTACCTCAGCAGTGGTCTTGACCAGTGATTTTTCTCAGCTGTTGAGAGCAGAGTGTCGATGGGATGGTCCACTTACCGTGAGCCTCAGAATCCCCTGTGGTGTTTCAAAAACGCAGTATCCTGAGCCCAGACTTGCGCCACTGCCCGGGACTCCGCACTTTTAGCACCCTCTGGGGATTCTTCTGTACACTGAAGTCTGTTCCCTGATTTGGGGAGATCTCGCCACTGGCGAAACCCGTGGTTCTCAGCATGGGGTATTGTTCCCCTTCAGGGCACCCATGGCAGAACCCACGGAGACTTTTGTCTGTCACAGATGGAGGGTGCTCCTGGCCTCTAGGAGGTAGAGACCGGGCTGCTGCTCAATATCCCACAATGCACAGGACACCCCCCCCATGGCAGAGAAGCGTGTGGCCCCAAATGTCAGCAGTGCCGAGATGGGGAAACCCTGAGTTGAAACAATCCCACTGCCCTTTGTGGCTTAGCTCAGCAGTGAGGGAAATTGGGAACTGGAGTGGCAACCACACCCCGAGGGGCTCCTGTTTTGGGAATTCCCCAAATCTGTGCAACCTCTCACCCCGATAAGGGGCACCCGCCCCCAGCTGGAGAGTGTGATCCCGCTGTATTATCGAGACGGCCACCTGGTCTACCGAAGGCCCAGCCACCCTTGATCAGACTTGAGCACAGCGAGCCTTCTGATTCTCTCTTTCTTGTCCAGAGCGCCCAGCTTCCACCTGCCCCGAAATCCCCAAGTGCCCTGCATCCTCATTGGCCCAGGCACTGGCATCGCCCCTTTCCGAAGCTTCTGGCAGCAGCGGCAATTTGACATCCAACACAAAGGTGGGTGTCGCAATTCAGCATCCTGGTGATGTCCGCCCCACCTGGACCTGGGCAGGCCCGCCTGTGGCTCAGCCACCCGGAGGAATGACGGAGTTATGTCTCCACTGTTTCACTGCCTGGGGGCAGGCAGGGGGATCCCAGTACTGACCTGACCCAGGGCTGAGGTTCATGGTTGTACTTCAAAGGACCTGTCCCAACCAGTCTCCTACATAGCTTGTTCAAGGGCCTAAAATTCCATCCCCAGAAAACATTTCTTTGTTAAGATAGGACCCATCTGAAAATTCAAGCAGCCCTAGGAGAGTAAACATGAAGCCTTAGCAAATGTATGTATGTTTAGGGGATTGTCCCAAAGGCTATTATTCAAGAGCAGGCTTTCTGTGTGCGGGACACAGCGGATCAGCTTCGGGAGGAGAGAGAAGGAAACCCACAGCTGCGGTATGCATTGACCAGGGATTTGTTGAGCATCTAATAAATGCCAAGCACTGTTGTAGGTGTCAAGGGACAGCACTAAACAAGACAGAGAAACCACTTAAAAAAAAAAAAAAGCCACCCCCATGGACCAGTCATTCTGGTAGAATAGCTAACACTGATAAAGGATTCACTGTGTATTCACTGGGCTCTAATGTTTTATGTCTCAAAGTAACCCTAGGAGGTAGATGTTGTTAATACTTCCATTCTGTACCTGCGGAAATGGGCACATAGAAAGTCAAGTGGCTCGTCATCGCACAGGGCTGGGATCTGAACCCGGCTCCACAGACTGGCCTTCCAGCACGACCCAGTAGCAGGGGCTACTAAGTAGCCATCGGGGCAGAAGGAAGGATTGAGACCAGAGAAAGGAGGTCTGCTAAAATCTGCACACACTTCACCGACTTCGCTCGGTGTGCACAGCTGCATGCATGTGTAGACGTGGGTGTGTGTGTGTGCAAATACATACAGCCCACTTGTCCCAGTGTTCGTGTGCCTCTATCCGTGTGGCACGCGTGAAGGTTCCCAGCGCCCTCTCCTGGCTCCACCAGCCACCCCCCCCCCAAATCGGGCATCCGAGGAGCTGTGAATGATGTGAGACCTTCCTGGTCCTCAGGAATGAGCCCTTGCCCCATGGTCCTGGTGTTCGGGTGCCGGCAATCCAAGACAGACCATATCTACAGGGAGGAGACTCTGCAGGCCAAGAACAAGGGGGTCTTCCGAGAACTGTACACAGCCTACTCCCGGGAGCCCGACAAACCAAAGGTAAGCCCCAGCCTGTGCGCTGTCCCCGCCCCCCAGCCCCAGATACACACACACACACACACACACACACACACACACACTTGTACACGCATTGCTCTGTACTGCAGGAAGCAGGAGCATAGAAATATCGGTTTAAAATATCTAACAGCCCATATTACAGGATGCCACTTATGTGAGATACCCAGAATAGCCGAATTTGTAGAGACAGCAGTTCTGGGGTTACCGGCGGCTGGGGCGACAGAGGAATGGGGAGTGACTGCTCGTAGGTACAGAATTTCCTTTTGGGGTGATGAGTAAGTTCTAGAACCAGATAGGATGATGGTTGCACAAGATAGTGGTGCACGAAAGAAATGCCACTGAATTGTTCACTTGAAAATGGTTAGAGGGTAGATGAAATGTTTTGCGTATCTTACCAAAATAAAAATATTTTTAAAATTTGAATTAAAAAAACATGTAACAGTCCCCAAGAGGCGCAAAGCCAGAATGTGGACACAGGCCGCAGGACTGGAGAGTGCTCCTCCTGGATCTTGGGGAGATTCAGGGGGTCCCAGGAAAGGGGCCGGGAGAGCTGGGATGGGGTGGGCTCTCAGTAGCTGGTGTGAAAGTGCCCCAGTGTCTTTACAAGCGGGACATCCGTGCCCAGACGTACTAGCTTCGAGCCCGCCTCACCCCGGGGCAGTTTCCTAGACAAGTGAAAGGCATCCTGAACAGATAAGGCAAATCCCTTGGAGGCTGATTTGGACACCCCGTGCCCACGCTACTTTCTCTAAGCCCGCCTTCTAGTCCAGCTGTTGCTGCAGCAGCGGGCTTTGTGCGGGTGGAAGCTGACAGCCCCTCGCCTCCCCCATCTCTTGCTGTCTTGCCTCTCTGGCACCCCAGCATGGGCGCTGTTCAGTGGAGTACAGGGGCCAACACCCCGTGGGGGACCGCTGGCCATCAGACAGGCAGCGGGTAGACCGTGACCCACCCTGTGCCCCTCTGGGTTACGGCTCTGGGGTGTGCGCCGCATGACCCTCTCAAGGGTCCTCAGCCCTGCTGAGCTCCAACACGGGGAGCAGCTCACTCACACACCTCGGATCGGCTTTCCCTCTCTGCCTCGCTCCTCCCGCTCCCCTGGGTCACCTGTGTCAGGCCCTGCTCTCTCGGGGAGGGTGGGTAGTGTGCTGCTGCCCCGGACCCAGCTCCTTGTCACGGGTCGTGCTGCTCCCTGCAGAAGTACGTGCAGGACATCCTGCAGGAGCAGCTGGCAGAACCGGTGTACCGAGCCCTGAAGGAGCAAGGGGGCCACATCTACGTCTGCGGGGACGTCACCATGGCCGCCGATGTCCTCAAAGCCATCCAGCGCATCATGACCCAGCAGGGGAAACTCTCAGCGGAGGATGCGGGCGTGTTCATCAGCAGGCTGAGGGTGAGTGACAGGCTGGCTTCTTGGGTCCCTTTGTCAGCATCCGGTTCCTGTCGCCTCTTCCTCACCCCAGCTGTCTCAGTGATTAGAGGGGCCATGATGACATCCCCACCTGCTCCCATTTTCCCATTTATGGGTCAAGGTAGAGGATACCCATGGTCCCAAATCATCGTTGAGAGAGAAAGAGGAGGACTGGGTGTTGGGTGTGCAGGTGCGTGTATTAAATATGAGTGGGGGCTGTGGTGTGTGAAAATAACAAGCGGGTGGACCACTGGGTAGTGGGATAGAGACCTTCCTAAACCGACTCTTCCTGCCCCCAGAACTGAGCTGCAGTGCTATCCTGTGCAATTGTCCAGGTTGAGCACTGCACAAAAAGGTTTGTCCAAGCTGGGTCAGTTCAGCTGTGAACTGAAATGTTCTTTGCCACCCCAGGCTAGTGAGACCCCGTGCCTTGAAGGGTTAGGGCATGGGGTCTTTTTTTTTTTTAATATTTTATTTATTTATTTATTTGACAGAAAGCAATCCCAAGTAGGCAGAGAGGCAGGCAGAGAGAGAGGGGGAACCAGGCTCCCTACTGAGCAGAGAGCCCGATGTGGGGCTCCATCCTAGGACCCTGAGATCATGACCTCAGCCAAAGGCAGAGGATTAACCCACTGAGCCACCCAGGCGCCCCAGAGGGCATGGGATCTTGTGAAGCACAGTCTGGGAGGCCAGAGGTCCTCCGGGGGCACTAGGTTACATCTTGTTTGTTTAGTACCCATCTTTTTTCTTTTCTTTTTTTTTTCTTTCTTTTTTATTAACATATAATGTATTATTTGCCCCAGGGTACAGGTCTGTGAATCATCAGGCTTACACATTTCACAGCACTCACCATAGCACAGACCCTCCCCAATAGGACCCATTTTTTTTAAGGACATTCCATTCCAGGTTGTCAGCGTGTCTGTCCCTGTCCTGCCTTTGGCTGTGATTTGAGGGCTGTTTCTGTCCCCCAGGATGACAACCGGTACCATGAGGATATTTTTGGGGTCACCCTGCGAACATATGAAGTGACCAACCGCCTTAGATCTGAATCCATTGCCTTCATCGAGGAGAGCAAAAAAGACACCGACGAGTAAGCTGGCTCCATCCCAGGGGCGAGGGGCGGGCAGAACCCTCTTTTCCCAGTCCTGATGGCCAGGATTTGTTTGCCCTGGTTTTCCCACAGTGGAGCGTGGGCTACAAATGCAAATTCCCAGGCTGCCTCAAACCTGCTGACTCTGGAGTGAGAACCCAGGCTTCTGTTTTTAAGGAGCCCTCCAGGGGATTCCGAGGCCCTGGGAACCCTGGCTTTGGATCCCTGAGTCTGCCTGGGGCGCCCCCTAGTGGAATGACATCTCCTTCCTTCAGGAAGGTGTATTCCCAGCCTGGGCTCCCAGCCTTTTTACACCACCTCCCAGACCCCCCAAATTGCCCAGACTGTTCTCATCCACGCAGATCCCAATTGGTATTATTTTGACAACCTCACTGGTCCTCTAGAAATTGCTTGGGAACAGTCTGAGGCACCACAGAACTGGATTTAGTCTCACTAGTTAAACCTCCCCTTAAGGCCGGGACCTCTCAACCACGATGGAAATGGCAATCCCCCACGCCCGCCCACAGACCGCCTCCAAACCACCGCCGTGTGCCCTTTATGTTAAATTAGGTAGGAACTGGGTTGTCTTATTTTCGGTAGCATAGGGAAGACACCCCATTTCTTAAGCAGCCCCATTTTCTCCCCATACATACGAAACATATTTTGTGTCTAGTAGGCTCGCTTTATCGCTTTTAAGATTCCAACTCCTTTGGCTGTCAGAAAGCCCCTTTCAATGTCCCTCTTCCTGGCCCGGTGTGTTGGTGAGCAAGCACTCCTTCATTCCTTCATTAGCTCATCCGTTCATTCAAGATGAGCCCAGCTAGGGGTCAGGTGCTATCCAAGGCGGGGAGCCTGCAGAGGAAGGGACGGTGAAACCCCCGTGCCCAGAGCTTAGTGGCTTTTCTGCGGCTCTGTAAGGAAACAGTGCAGTTTGCCTCCGGGCCACTAACTCCCTACCCCCCGTCTTCCCACAGGGTTTTCAGCTCCTAACTGGACCCTCTTGCCCAGACGGATGGCAGGGGGCCCGTCCCGTGTGCCCCCGCGGGGCGGCTGCAGGTTTTCTAAGCGTGGACACTGCTGAACCCTCCCTCCGGGATCCCGCGTGGCCCCCGCTGTCCCTCTCGTCCTGTCGCTGTGGTTTTTCCTCTTCTGGGTCTTCGCCCCTCGGTGGTTTCCTTGGCCCTCTTGGGTTTTCTCCTTGAGTTGTCCTGCTGCAATGCAATGCCTTTATAATCCACAGTGGCTCTTAAAAACTGTTTCCCCCTCCCTCTCTTCCCGCCAAGGGCAGATCCCCGGCGCATGACATCACTGGAACGTGGCCGTGGCTCTGGGGTTCCCCTGGAGAGGCTGCAGGGACCGGTCAGGAGAGTCTTCTGAGCCAGTCTCTCTGCTGCTGAAGCCCTCCTTCTCCTTTTTTATGATGACGTCCTGGTCGTGTGTGTGTGTGTGTGTGTGTGTGTGTGTGTGTGTGTGCACGCACGCACATGCGTGCACGCGTGGGACAGGCCTGGTTCTCCGTCTGTCCTCTTGCCTGTGGCAGCGTGTGGCCTGCAGACTCTCAATGCCAAGAACTGCGCGTTGGTTCTCCACACGTCTGTAATTTCTGTCTGTGCTTGTGTCCTTGAAACCCTTGGAGGCACCCTCGTTGTCCTGGTTACAAAGGGCAGGGGGAAAGGAGTGTAATGATTAAGGGGGAAGACTCCATTAAAAAGGGGCTCACAGAATTGGTCGTATTTAGATTCTGATACCAGCTAGTGGAGCCCTCCCTGGGAAACTAACCCATCTCATGGATTAAGCACACCTCCTCCCCAACCCTACCCTAGGAAGGAAATAACAGAAGCCTGTTAAAGCAGGTAGGTTGGAGAGGGACGCCATAATGAGGGGCCCTCATGCTCCTGGCCTTGTAAAAGCGATCCCCCAAGTTTCTAGCCTGATAAAATAATTTTGACAAATAAATGCACCTTGACTCCGATCAAAAATGGGCGACACAATCTTCAGCGGGGAATCAGGGTCAGTATAGTTCCCGCCTCACCCCCCAACCCCAGCAGGCAAACTGCTGCGCCCACCGTCAGGATGAATGGGCTGGGAGGGCCCCTCTCTCCCCCCAGAAGTGCTCAAAATCAGGGGAAGGCCTGGAGAGAGCCAAGAAATTGCTGGAGGGGGCTGCTCTGGGCCCCCCGGGTTGGAGGGGAAGCCTTCTGCAGGTGGGCTCTTCTGTTTTTGTTGTCTTATGTTTTGTTGCCCAGAATGACAGCACCGCCTTTCTATATGGCACAATGGGTATTTCTTGATGCTCTGTTTGGGGGGCTGCCAAAGAGAGAGTGCCCTGGCCCTCTCTGGGAGGGCCTTAGGACACAGGGTGCCAAAGAGGTGTCCCTAGGAGGGGACAACCTCCGAGATTCTTAAAGGCAAAAGGCAAACTGGCCCTTGCCTTTCTCCACCCTCCACGGTAGCCCCCCTCCCTCTGGGGTCCCATCTCTGCTGCATGCAGAGCTGGGCTGCCTCTACTTACCACCTCCCTGCCTTCCTTCGATCCTGTTTCCCCTGGCTGGGGCTTCCATGGCAAGGAGACCAAGCCCAAGCACTCAGCGTGCTATCCCACCCATCCCCCCACCGCCAGAGGCCCATTGTACACACAAGTCTGGCTCCTTGCAGCATTCCCTCAGGGGCTTCCTTTCAACCCTTTGAGCCTTTTGGAGATACTTGCGAAGACATCCCTTGCTCCCCAGACCCTGAACTGCAGTGTCGGACCTCATTCAAGCAGGGACCCAGTGCTTCCCTCTCCAGACCAAGCTGTGCTTGTGAGTGCTTTTCCAACCCCGAATGAGTGCTTGTGTGCACTTCCTGTGTGCCGGGCACCTCCTTCATGCCCCCCTCCCCTCCAGGAGCAGGCTTGCAGATGGAAGCATCATCTCTCGCTGTATCCGGAAGTCCAAAGCAGTGATTATAGAATTGGGATGCATCTTTCTTCCCAAGAAGGATTTTTGTTTTTAAAGGAAATGCCTTTCAACACCCAACGCAAGCTGCTTCAGGACTCCCCGCTAGAAGACTGGAGCCTGGTCTGATGTATTTCTCTCATTTGCCAGATTCCCTGTTACGAAAAGCCTCCCTGTAAGGAGCCTTTCAAGAGGCTGAGTGTGGAGTCCTGATTTAGGGTTTGGCTCTGATGCAGGGTGGGTAAATGCTGCCCTCTTGTGGTGGTTTTTACTTTGGTCCCAGTAGCCAAATCTAGGTGCAAAATTTGGTTTCACAATAGGTGAGCAGAAAAATAGGATTGATTGAGCATTTGGGGGTTACCTAGACTACAGACCTTGAACTGGCCTGCAGTGGCTCCAACCCCATTTAACAAAAGTGAGCTTGGCCAGAAGGAAGGAGACCTCCCCCTCCACAGGAGAAGCTGACATGGCCATGCCCCCCCGCATTCATCACTATGAATCCAAAGCCAGCACCTTGTGTTAGGAAAGAAGCAGAGCTAATTAAACTCCCTGAGCAGAGGAGTATTTTCCCGCTTGGTTTCTATGGAGTGAGACAGCCAGGTATCCTTCGGTTCCAGGAAATGCTTCAGACCCACCAAAATGGAGCCTTTGGAAGCAGCCCTGAGTCCAAAGGCTAACTCTTACCCCTCCTCCGTTTCCACAGACAGCCCTGGGCTGGTGATCTAACCTTTCCAAGTCTATATATCCACTTATATAGCAAAGTGGGTTAAATGAGGTAATGCCCATAGAATAACCAGTTATGGTACCCGGCCCATTGAAGCTTTCAAATTTTATTTTTCCACTTCACCAATACCTGTATGCGGGAGGCATACAGAGCACAGAGCCCAGAAGAGTTTCAGTTTGTGAGTGGTGAGAATCTCGTATGTAGACACACAATTCTTAGACTCGACATAAATGTCTGGGGTTTGAGAAATGGTTGGATCCCACCTGTAGGTTTGGGAAAATCAGATTTCCAGGAAGTAGGAAGAGTGGGAGGAAAGGCACAGAGGGGAGCACGTTGCCGTAAACGGGAGCTGGCTTCTTGCACAGCTTTGGAAGACTGAGGGTGGTGAGCCAGATGCTGGGCAGGTGTCAGGGACAGGCGAGCGCACGTCCAGGAATTTAGATGATTTGGCAGGTGGCAGGGCATCCCTAGGAATGTTTTTCAAATGGGACAAATAAGGTCATTGGAGTTGAGTTGTGCTTAGAAAAGAATGTTCTGGCTGCAGGACAGAGTGTGGACGGCTGGCCTGTTGAACCAGCCGTAGAATGTTTTGCGGTAACCAGGGCTGAAAGGAGGGAAGAGGCAGATGTGATGATAAAGCCACTCCAGGGGTTAAATCAGCGAGACCTGGAGACCTCGCTGTTGGGGAGGAGAACGGATGAGAAAGTCAAGAGTCTTACCTCTAGGCTGAGAAAGGAGACTCCCGAGGAGGGGGGAAAAACAGCTTTGAGGGAAAGAGGAGTTTGCCATTGTTGACCTGCTAGCCAGCTTCTCCCCAAGCCAACGGTACATCTTCCCAAGGTCCAGCCAGGCCTAGATGCACGGAAAGAAAACCGACCCCAGGCCAATTAGACATTGGCCTTAGAACAAAGGATTTTCTTGCCAAGCACATTCTCAACAGCCACCTGCTTTAGACTTCCAAAAGGAGGTCAGGTCTTGCCCTAAGTCCAAAACAAGTGAGATTTTTCTGACCCAGATCACTGGCAAACAGTCCCTCTGCCAGGATGGGCAAGCCAGATGTCTGGGCCGGTTCACCCCTAGGGCGCTGGCCATTCATGCCATCGGGAAAACTGTGGAGTTCAGATTTTGTGTGAAGCCAACCGTTAACTTGTATATTTGCATCTCGACTGCCCTGACCTCCAGCATGTCACCGTGCCCATCTTACTCACAAAGCCTTCTGTCTGAATTGGCAAGTTAATCTGAGACTGCCTGCAGGTGACAAGGAGAAAGAAATATCCGTCTGGGCGTCCTATATGACTTATCCATACTCTTGACATCTCCCAACCCTTGTAAAGTTTCCTGCATCCAAATGGCCTATTTGGCTCAAGAATTAAAGGCCAGGGGGCTGGGCTGGAGGAAGACAGAGCTGAGAATCCCTGCTCCCAAACTCAACACAGATGGTCCCCATGAACCTGAATCTGACCCTTCGGGGCTGACACCAGCCTGATCTCTCCTCTTTCTATCATATGCACCCTGTCCTCGATCCACCCCCAGTCCCCACCTTAGGTGGTAAAGGCTGTCTCTTCCCAAAAGAAGACCTGCATGGGGACCTAGGTAAACTCTCACCCCTGGAACATGGGTCTTGGAGCTATTCCTTATTACTGCTTGTCAGAGCCACGTGCAATCGCGCAAGGGAGGAGGTCTGGGGTAAACATGCCTTAGTTTGTTTATGAGTTTGTTTTGTCCTGGAAGATCTGAACAGCTCTGAACAAGCAAGGCGTGTCTGTCTGGTCCAGGACAGAGACCATTCTTAACAAGGTGGTCCTGGCAGGCAGGAGCAAATCTGCCTGAAGATGCTGCTTTCCATAGTCTTCTAGAAAATGACACCAGAAAAAAAAAAAAAAGAAAATGACTCCAGGACATCCAAGTGCCCAGACTCGATTCTAGTCCAGGGTCAGCCAACCTCAGCACTACTGGCATTTGGGGCTAGGGAATTATTTGTGGTGGAGGCTGTCCCGGGGCCATCCCTGGCCTCCGCCCACCAGAAGCCAGCAGCAGTCCCTCCCCACCCCACCCCCACCAACTGTGACAGATGTCCCCTGGGGGCAAAAGAATCTCTCTTGGCTGCCCCAGGCCTTTCGATCTTGAACCTTCTGTCAGTCAGCAGAGCAGCCCTCGGGTGACAGCTTTGTTTCTGTTATGGGAGAAGGATTTGGGGGCGGGGAGATGATGAAAATGTGGTTTCATAAATTCCCTCCCAAGACGGAAAGGATGACGGTTCCATTTTGGTAAGATGCTGTGCCCTTGGCATCGCTCTGATCACAACCCACAGAGGCCCGATGCCGTGCACCCTGCCTCCCTCCCTGTTTTCCTTGTGTTGTGCTGTCCTGTGATCGTAGGACCCACTGTGGGCTCAGCAGTGGTTTCCTGGAAGGTAGAGAGAGAGAGAGAATGCAGTTGGCCATCCCCTCCTTGCTGTACCAGTGGGTTTCCATTCGGGGCTGAGGAGCTGGGGAGGTGGGCAGAGTGGCCTGTCGCATGTCACCACACACACACACACGCGTGCGCGCGCGCGCCCACGCACACACAAAGTCAGAAATTCGGACGTCCCCCTACCTCTGAGCTCTCGATGCTGCTAATGTCCGCCCAGCGTCCCGTGCGCTCCAGCACCTTCCTCCAAGGACCGACACCCCCCCCCCCACGCTCCTCGCGAGGTTGTCCAAGCTGTGTTCACCGCATGCTCTCCTTCTGCCTTGTCCTCATCTTCTAACTCGATGGAATTCAACAAAAGTCTACTTATGCCTGTTTGCATTATGGTCAAAATATTAAACAGTGGAGTTGACTTCACTGGCTGTGGTCTATCATTTGCTCCGCTGGGAATTTCTCCCACCTTTGCCCGCTGTCGCCAGCCAGGGGCCCTCAGGAAGCCCACCCTGAGCCAGGTGGCAGAGATTGACCGGGGAGTCGTCCTGGGAAGGGGAGGGGAGGGAGAGCAGTCCGCCTGATGGGAGGCAAAGCCTGAGCCGCCATATTGTTGCAAGAGAAATCTCAGCCCACCCTGAGGGGAATTCTGAAGGTGACCTTCCTGAGCTGTCCGTGATTTGGGGCCAGACGCCGGGTTCCATAGCCCTCCCTCAGTCAGTCCTGGACCAGCCCGCTCTGTGCAGCAGAAGCCACCCCCAAGGGTTGATTGCAGAGGGTGCTCCCAGCAGCTGGAGAATGGTTCTTGAGTCTTCGGGATCCCATTGGAGCATCTCAGCTTCCTCTCCGCCCTGCCCACAACACCTCTGCTCCCATCACGCCTGCATCCATTGAATGGTTCCCAGAGAAACTGTCCCACCTTTTCCCCCAGCCCTGCCTCCCTATCTGCACAACCCTGAGGATCCTAAAACCTAATTCCTCGCTGGCCTCAAAAGCACCAGCAGGACAGATGAAGAGGAACTGACCCCAAATGCCCTGACTGGGTGGTGAGTACAAAAGGATCAACGAGGGGGTGGGAGCCCCCAAGGCTTTGTCATGCCCTTCTGGACACGGCCATTTGGATGCTGTGACCATTTTGACATTCACGCCTATTTCCTGGCCAAAAAAGCACAAACCGCCAGATAGCCTTTTAAGTTACAAGATAATTTACCCAACATCAGACATTCCCCACATACGGTTCCTGCCTCCTCCACCCCATCCCTGAGCCTCAGGCCCAGGTTCAAATGTAAGATGTGGGTCAGAGATGGGGTAGGACCAGAGAACCCCCATCAGTGTCCAGCTCTATCCTGCCCCCAAAGAATTTAACTAAAATAATGGCTAAGAATGATTAAATGCTAGTCTTCATGGGAATACTTGGATAGGTATCATTACTCTCTCCAATTGAAAACTTGGGAAACTGAAGCACAAGGAGATCAGGCAGTCTGTGCAAGGTGAACATAACTAGTACACGTCAGAGGTAGAATTCGAACCCAGACTGTCTATCCCAAGAATCTGCCTTCCTTGCCACCTGCCGGGGCTGCTGCTAAGAGCCCCAGACTGTGGAAGTTCAAGTCCTGGCTCCTCTACTTCCTCGCTGTGCAACTTGGGATGAGTTATTCAACCTCTCTGTATCTTCCTTTCTTCATTGTCAAGTAGGCTGTGATTGTTTCAACTTCATTGCATTGCAAGAGGATTAAATGAATTAATATATTCAACACACGTAGAACAGGATAGAAGAGGATAGGATAAAATTATCCTATATATGAGTAAATAAACTAACATCCAGCTTTGAATGTTCTCAGCTTTTTTTTCTTACTGAAGCTCAGTCAGCTCCCTCTTGATGTAATTTGCCATTTGCTATTCAGCCCTGGGATCCTTAGGCCCCTTCAGACTACCTGTCATCACAGAAGACACTAATTTTAAAGCCCATTCCTGGGCTTCTCCCTCTACCTGCCCATTAGTGCTCACTGGAGATAAGGTCCGACTTCAGAATTTTTAACCAGCACCTTTCCCCCCTCCCCCCACCTGCACCGGATTTTCTTCCACAGGCCAAGCCTCCAGAGGTGGCCGGGAACAATTTAACGTTTTTATGCATCTTGATTGGGGTGGCTGCTGTTGCCTGGCAACCAGGTGGGGAAAAAAATCCCAGTTTACACCAAAACAGAACCTTCCCAACCACAAATCCAAAGGAGAAGGGGTGGGAAACAAATGGGGAAGGGGGAAGAATGGATTTTTGGGCGACTACAAGTCAATGTAGAATATGGGCCTCACCGTCAGTTAAATCGTAAAAATGCACTTTTTTTTTCTTCACTGTACCTTTGGCAAAATCGCCAAGAGAACTAAACCAGGGGAAAAATTTACAATCGGTGGATTGATACGGAGCTTGGAACCCACATCGCTAAAAGGAAATCACTTTAGCAAGGGCCTCTGGAGGAAAATGAGATTAAGTTAACCAAATAGCAGACAATTAGGCCTGAGTAATTAGTAAAGTGATTAAAAAAAAAAAACAACAAGAAACAAAAACAAATCTGTACTGCTTGACTTGGGGATGGAGGGGACAGGGGTGACTGATCTCCTAGGCTCTCTGCCTCTCAGTCTTTTCCTCCGCCAGAACTCGGAGCTGATATTGGAACCCTCGCTCGCCTCGCTTTTCCTTATAGTTTCCAAGAATTTGAGATCTTTAAGAGTTATGAGCCCCTCTTTCCTCTCCTCCCATTTCTGGTCTCCCAGGGAAGCGGTGGGGAAAAGAAAGAAGCACGAGAAAGGCTCTGAGACCCACCCTCAATACAAAGTGTGGTATCTGTGGCCTCGATTAAACAGTATGCAGTAACTGAATCAGTTCAGGTTTGAAGGCCTTGAAAAGAGTCGCTAATGGAAATGCAGATATTAGCAGAAAAGCTTTGGGCAAAGCTGTAGGGAGAGAGACACCTGTTCCTTCTTCCTTCAAGCTGGTGGCTTCACCTTCCTTGAAAAACACACGCTGCCCCCAGATGGCCCTCTTGAAACATCTCTTTTAACCGTCATGCAATTTCTACGAGGAAATCAGTGCCACCAGGGACCGGAGGAGGAGGGCTAACCCCTCCCACCAGCATTCAGCGCATGCTCTGGCCAGAGGCAGGCAGCCTTCTCAATGACCGTGTCCTCCACGGATCCACGCAAACTTCCCGTCTGTGGGGTCACCCCGACGGTTCTAAAGGCAGCTTTTGCTTCCCTTCTGCCTAGCCTTTCTTTCTGCTACACTCCTTACCTGGAAAGCCCACCCCTCTCTTCCACCAAGGCCAATCCCACTTCTCTGGCTGAGGGTTGGATTCAAAGTCGCCTTTACCTCTTGCCACTGAACTCGGAGCAGCAAGCAACCACACCATCTCCCTGGCATACCACATTGCTGCAGCAGAGGTTGGGGTCGTGCTGCTGTGAGCAGCAGTTCTGCTGACCCCTTTATTTTAGCTTCATAAAACCCATCAGAGACTTCTGACAC
>CM052889.1:68980949-69003663 GCA_028534135.1 Potos flavus
CGAGACAATAATTTTTTTTTTTTAAAGATTTTATTTATTCATTTGTCAGAGCACAAGCAGGCAGGGTGGCAGGCAGAAGCAGAGGGAGAGGCAGGCTCCCTGCCGAGCAAGGAGCCCAATACAGGACTCGATCCCAGGACCCTGAGATCATGACCTGAGCTGAAGGCAGCTGCTTAACCAACTGAGCCACCCAGGCATCCCGAGACAGTAATTTTTTGAAGGAATATGTCATAATGATAGATGGTGATAAGTAATTTTGGAGAAAAACAGCAGAGTGACAGAGTTTACAGAAAGAAGGTGGTTGGGGAAGGTCTCCTCAACCCCGTGACTGAGGCACCCTAAGGGAGAAGCTAAGCATGCCGGGGAGGGGGGGGGGCGGGCGCTCTTTGGTCTGAAGAAATGTCTGTAGGCTAGGGAGACACCCTCTCACATACCCTAGCAAAATCGGATAGAGGCCCTGCTGTCATGAAGGTCATCATTTTATAAGAAGAGGTGTGTTTCCCATGGAGCTAATGAAGCTTAATTCCGGGGCCCCCTCACTTGGAAAGACCCTTTTAAGGCTCCTTTTCTCATTCTACCCAAATGCTCCCCTGTTCACTTATAAGTTCATCTTTATGCTTTCCTTTTCTAAAATAGGGCCTCCAAACAGTATAAGCTTCAGGCCTGGCGGAACCCTGCCCGAGGCAGTGAGTGAACCCAATAATACCAGTGTGCGTACTATGACAATTTGGGAGTATTTAATGAATGGAACGGGACTCCTTGAGGGCACACTCCCCCGGTGTGTGTTTCTACAGACATGGTGTTTTGAGTTAGACATCTAAATGGTGAGTTAGGACCTGGGAAGCAGGCTCTCCAGGAAAAAAAGAACAGAATTAGCAAAGACCCTCAGGTGGGACAGAGTCTGGGGAGATGGATCAGAAGAGAAAGAGTTTGTATATTTATTTGGAAGCCATTGAAGAGGTTGTGGGAACGGTCTCTCTAGTTAGGTCAGAGAGATCTCTTGGGAGAGGAGTATCGAAACCCTCTAGCCAAAGATAACCAGACCTACACCATATGCTGGTAATCCACAAAGATGGGTTTATTGCTTGCTGGAGCAGGGAGAGGGCACCCTGGGGAGGGACCTGGGGGGTCAGGTGAGAGGGGCCAGAGGGGATTAGTCTAGGATTTGGACTTGCGTTAAGTAATTTTAAGCAGGAGCTGGGGGTGTGGGGATCACCTCTTTGTTCAATACAGTCAGCAGTTTGGCAAGAGGGTACTACAAGGTAGATTGTAAAATTCAGATATTTCCCTGTTGCCCAAGCAGAAAGAGACTCATTCCTTTTTTCCCTTCTTAGAGCATGTCCTGGAGAAACTGTGTGTGTAAATCTTTCCTCTGTCTCTTTGATATGTATGTAAATCTTTTGCTGTTTTTTCAATATGGTAAGCTGTATGTAACAGAAATTTTATCATTTAGTGATTTTTAAGTATACAATCTGATGATATAAAGGACAATGGTGGGGGCGCCCGGGTGGCTCAGTCAGTTGAGCCTCCGACTCATGGTTTCGGCTCAGGTCAGGATCTCAGAGTCATGAGATTGACCCCCGCATCGGGCTCCATGCTCAGCGGGGAATCCGCTCGAGATTCTCTCCCTCTCCCTCTGCCCACCACCTCCCCCACGCACTTTCTCTCTCTCTCTCTCGAATAAATTTTAAATTTTTTTAAAAAAATAAAATAATAAAGGACAATGGTGTATAACTGTCCCCAGTATCTATTTCCAGAACATCCAGAACATTTTCTATCACCCTAAACAGAAACTCTGTAACCATTAAGCAGTTAACTCCCCATTGCCTCCTTCCTCCCAGCCCTCCCACTAATCTACTTTCCAACTCTATGAATTTACCTGTTCTAGATGTTTCACATAAGTGGGATCATACAATAGTTGTCCATTTGTGGCTGGCTTCTTTCACTTAGCATCATGTTTTCTTTTTTTTTTTTAATGATTTTATTTATTTATTTATTTGAGAGAGAGAGCGAGCCAGAGAGCAAGAGAGCATGAACAGGGTGAGGTGCAGAGGGAGAAGCAGAGTGCCTGCTGAGCAGGGAGCCCGATGCGGGGCTCAATCCCGAGACCCTGGGATCATGACCTGAGCTGAAGGCAGGTGCTTAACTGACTGAGCCACCCAGGCATCCCTGCAAATCTATTTAAGCGCTCATCAAGCCTCTTGCCAGTAGTACAACCCAGGAATGTTTTTCTTAGAGGCCCGAGAACCCTCTCTTTGAAATGTAAATACCAAGAAGATTGTGTCCCTAACTCCCTGGGACCGTGGCGGCTGGGGGGGGGGGGGTTGCCTAAGCAGTGCGTTCCAAGCTGTAACCACCTGCTTATCGTAAAGATGAGAAGTTTTATTATTTCCTTGAGACAAAGGCAATTAGCTAAGCACAATGTGTACCCCAGTTACCAAGTGAGTTTAGGATGAACTAGGAAAGATGCGGTCAGGTCCTTCTACATGAGGACAAGTTAGCATTAATCTCGAGAGCACGTGTGGGAAGAAGTCAGTATTTGGCTATATATGAAAAGGGTGGGATTTCTCTCCGTCTTAGTCATCTCATCAGCAGATTACCTGTGCTGTGCCTCAAGTCTAGTTTAATGCTTATTCACTATTAAAACTATTCTTTTCTAGAATTGTGGAGAGGCTTTTCTGGATTGGCAGGATATTTTAATTTTTTTCCCCTGACGGTATCTTGGTCATCTTTGATCAGAAATGAGAGAAAGGAGGGGCACCTGAGTGGCTCAGTTGGGTAAGCATCCGACTCTTGATCTCAGCTCAGGTCTTGATCTCAGGGTGGTGGGACCGAGCTCCGCATTGGGCTCTGCACTGGCTGTGAAGCATACTTTAAAAAAATATAGGAAGACGGAAGGCCTGGGTGGCATTGATAAGAAAACAGTAGTTGTTCATGAGAACAGCTTTCCAATCACCTGTGCAGGTCTGGGGTCTGCCTTCCACCTGAGGGGCTGAAAACTTTGGTTACCAAAGTCTGAGTGTCATTGGGGCTGATTTCACATTCACCCTGAGCCAGGGTGAAAGCCAGGGGAATATTTAGGAGCCATGCTGGGAACATGGACTGGGACCATGGCTAAGGAAATGGAAAGAGACAGATTGGTAACTATTAGGAGTGATCTTTTAGAGAAGAAAATTGCTTCCTTATTAAAAAAAAAAAAGAAGTTTTCTTAAAGAAACTGAGGCAGAGAGAGCATAACCTCTGGGCATTTGAGTATGGAGAGGGCTTCCCAGCACACTTAAGATCCCAATCCCTTTTCCAGGCCCTGTAGGATCCGACGTTTAGTGTTTGAGAGCACGGAATCGGGAGCCACCACCTCATTCTGATTCAGAGCTCCCCAGCTAAGACCTTCCCCGTTCCTGGTCCACAAAATCAAGAGCACAAAAACAAGGTTGTTTTACACTGCTAAGTGTTGGGTTTATTTTTTTATTTTTAAATTTTTTTTTTTAAGATTTTATTTACTTATCTGACAGAGAGATCACAAGTAGGCAGAGAGTCAGGCGGGGGGGGGGGGGAGGGTGAGAGGAAAGCAGGCTCCCCGCTGTGCAGAGAGCCCGATGCGGGGCTCGATCCCAGGACCCTGGGATCATGACCTGAGCCGAAGGCAGAGGCCTTAACCCACTGAGCCACCCAGGCGCCCCGGGTTTATTTGTTATGCGGCCAAAGTAACTGACAAATATGCATCGTTTCATTTAATAGGAAGATCTGTTGTTATCCCCATTTTATAGAGGAGGAAACCGAGGCACAGAGAAATTAACCTCTATTGGGCATTCAGATGTAGATGGTGAGGAAGAAAGAGGTGCCAAGGATAGTCACAAGTTCTAGTTTTGCAGAAATGGGTGGAGGAGTGGCCTTTCCTAAGGCAGGAACCACTGGGAGAGGACAAGGTGAAGTTGCTGGAAGATGTGTGTTTTCTCCTGGACACAGTGAGCTTTAGGGACCCAAAGGGAATGTTGGGTGAGCAGGTAGCTAAGCAAGTCTAGATCTCAGAGGAGTGAACTGGGCTACAGAGAGAGTTGTTGACATTTAGAGCAGGTTTAGATCATCACTCAAGGTGTAGACAGGGTGAGAAAGTGAAAAAAGGGGGCTGTGGCTGAGCTCCCAAGGTACCCCTCCTTTGCCCACCCCCCCAACAGGGAGCCATCCAGAGGGAGAACCAGGAGAAGGCTGAGGAGCCAGCATTTCCAGAAGAGGCTTGGTAAACAGTGTCCACCTCTGCCATGGGATTTTCAGGAGGGAAGGCCCAGACTCTCCCAGATTTGCCACACTCCAGGGGCTGCTCTAAACCTTTCTGTTTTCATGACTGTGTTAGGAGCAGCAGCTGCAGTGTCCCCTACCCTCAGATTCCTACATTGAAGCCCTAACCCCTCAAGATCTCAGAGTACGACTGCATCTTTGGGGCGCCTGGCTGGCTCCGTACGTAGAGGACACGACTCTTGATCTCAGGGTTGTAAGTTCAAGCCCCATGTTGTGTGTAGAGATGACTTTAAAATAATAACAATAAAGCCACTTAAAAATTAATAAAGAGAGGGTCTTTAAAATTGTCAGGGTGGCCCCGTAATCTAACGGGACTGGTATCCATCTTTTTTTTTTTTATAAAGATTTTATTTATTTATTTGACAGAGAGAGAGAGAGAGATATCACAAGTAGGCAGAGAGGCAGGCAGAGAGAGAGGGAGAAGCAGGCTCCCCGCTGAGCAGAGAGCCCGATGCGGGGGTTGATCCCAGGACCCTGAGATCATGACCTCAGCCAAAGGCAGAGGCTTAACCCACTGAGCCACCCAGGTGCCCCATGGACTGGTATCCTTCTAAGAGGAGATGAGGACACAGGGAAGGCCATGTGGGGACACAGGGAGAAGGTGGCCATCTACAAGCCATGGAGATGGGCCTCAAGAAATCAACCCTGTCCACACCCTGATCTCAAACTTCTAGCCTCTAGAACTGTGGAAAGATAAATTTCTGTCAAGCCAGTCTGGGGTGCTTTGTTATGGTGCGCTAGCAGACTAATACAAGCAGTAACGCCCTTTTGAACAAATTTATTGAGGTGAAATTCATACAACATTCAATTAAATGTTTTATTTTTTTAAAGTAAGCTCTATGCCCAACGCAGGGCTCAAACTCACAACCCAGAGCTCAAGAGTCCCACGTTCTTTCTGACTAAGCCTGCTAGGTACTCCTAAAATTCAACATTTTAAAATTAACTATTCGATGGCATTGAGTACATTCACAGTGTTGCGTAAACATCACCTCCATCTAGTTCCAAAAATACTGCCATCTCTCCAAAATAAAACCTGTACGCATGAGGCAGTATCTCCCCATTCCCCCATGACACCCTTTTATCTAGCATTTTCCCTGTGTCAAACTCTGTTCTATGTACTTCACCTATGTGTACTCACTGAATTCTCATGACAATCCCAGGAGGCCAGCATTCTTCTTCTTATTCCCATTTTACAGATGAGAAGCTGTCCCTCAGAAAGTCTGACCTGCTCTAGTTAAACAGCTGGTTGAACAATTGCAAATAACGGACAATTATTGAGGATCTGCTATGTAGGGGGCCTGAGCCAAGTCACAGGACACTCACCTGTGAATCAAATACAGTCCTGATGCTGAAGTTGCTTCTGATCTAGCAGGAAAGATGAAAGTTGAACAGTTATAAATTAATTCAGTAAGTAACGACAAGACTGAAAAGTGCTGGGAGGGAATCCTATCTGGGGCAGCAGGGCTGAGGTGAGGGAAAGGAGGTCCTCTGGAGAGGTTAAATTAAGGCCTGGAGGAAGAGGAGGAGTAGTTAGGAGGACATTTTAGCACAAAATACATTCCAGGCAGTGCGACCAGCATACATGTGAAGGCCAGAGGTGGAAGGAAAGAGACCAAGCTGGCTGGGGTGTGACTAGTGAAGGAAAGAATGGCTTCAAATAGATAGGGATAGGTAAACTGGGGACTATCCCTTTGCAACAATGTTAGGAATTTCAGATTTGTTTCTGAGGGCAATAGGGAGCCATGGATGGCTTAACACCATCCAATGAGAGTTAAGTTTACAACTTTAATACTTTCAAAGGGCATTCTGGTTACCAAATTGGGGTGGGGGCCTTATTGAGCCTCCATGTACTGACAGCAGATCATTCTATACCTATGTATCCCCCCCAACTGGACTTTGAGCTCCTGTGAGGCAAGGACACCGTCTTACTCACATCTGTATCCCCAGGGCACCACAGCACAGGGCCCGATTAAAAATAATATTTATTTTGTATTTATTAATAATAAAATAATAATAATAATAATTATTATTATTATTATTATTATTATTGCAGGCACTGAATTACCCGGATGGTAATTCCTGCTTTAAGGATTCAAAGCCAGGCTCTACCACTTTCTGAATCTGTGATTCTGAACCAGAGACTCCCACCGTTATGAGCGTTTGTTTCCGTATTCGTAGAATAGGTATAATTACAGCACCCAACATAGAGGGCTCTAATAGAGGAGAAAGAAATGTAAAATGCTTGGCACAGCGCCCACTCAAGAATATTAAATTAGCTGTTATTACAGCATACTGGTTTAGAGCACAGTCAAGCAGAAGTCAAGTGGCTCTGAATTAACATCTAGTACACGGGATTCTGAGCAAGCCCGTTTAGCTCCCTGAACCTTAGTTTCCCCATGTGTAACTCGGGGAGGGTAAGAGTTGATAGGGTTATTGGGAAGCTCATGCACAGGAAGCGCTCCGGACATACAAGAAAGATGGAGGCTGCTATGACTCCTGGTTCGCAGCTCCCTGACCCACCGCGCAGTTGACAAGAACGGGTTTCCCTCTTGGGGCTGCAGCCCCGGGCGAGAGAATGTGGCTACGGGCGTGGGCGGGGCGACTCGTGCGCCCGCCCCTCAAGGCGGGTGGGCGGGGCGACGAGGGGCGCCCTGACGCGCGCGCGCGGCGGGCCCAGGTACGCGGACAAGATGGCGGCAGCAGCGGTCGACAGCGCGATGGAGGTGGTGCCGGCGCTGGCAGAGGAGGCCGCGCCCGAGGCGGCGGGCCTCAGCTGTCTCGTCAACCTGCCCGGCGAGGTGCTAGAGTACATCCTGTGCAGCGGCTCGCTGACGGCCGCCGACATCGGCCGCGTCTCCAGCACCTGCCGGCGGCTGCGCGAGCTGTGCCAGAGTAGCGGGAAGGTGTGGAAGGAGCAGTTCCGGGTGAGGTGAGCCCGCCGCCCGCGCCCCCGCCCCGCGTTCCCCCCGGGCCCGGGCCTGACCGGCCCGCGCCGCCGCCTTCCTGCCGGCGCGCGGACCCCCGCCTCGGGAGGCCACCCCCGGACCCCCTTCCCGCGGACCGACAGACAAAGGCCTCCAGGCCGCCGGCTCCCCGGGCCCCTGGGGTCCACGCCGCGCGGACCCGCAGCTGCCCAAATTGCGCATCGGGAAGCTCCCGGCAGCCGGGGCCCGCCATAGAGTGTGACGACGATAGGATTGCTGCTGCTCCATCCTGCGCGCTTCTTTGTGCCCGACTCCGAGCTAAAATGTTTACATGGATCCGGCGATGCAGTGATCCTAACAGCCCTTGGAGGAAGCGGACGCAGCATTCCCCGGTTGCTGACCGAGAGCACAGATTTCGGTGTGGGACCCCGGATAAATCTGGCCCCGGCACACTTGCCGTATGACCTTGCGGGGGGTGGGTAGCGACTGCCCTTTCTTTTGAGCCTCATTCATCGACTTTATACGGTGATAATCAGACCTACCTCTCACTGTGGTTATTAGATGATGTGTAAGGAGCATTTACGCAGGGCCTGGCCCTTGGGAGGCGCGCGATCAATGTTAGCAGCCCTTGTCACTGTTATTGTTGCTGCAACTGTCCCCATTTTATTGATGGGGAGTGAAGACAGAGCATTCCTACTGCTACTCCAAGGTCACGCCGCGAGCTGCGTGCCCGGTGGAGATTTGAACTAGGGCCACCGCCAGGGCCCCTGGTGCCACTAAACCGTACTGCTTTCCCTGTTTCTCAACGCTGCCTTTGATTCGTGTGTCTGCCTTTGAGTCTCTGTTAAGCTGAGAGGGTGTTTCTCTCCTTGTAGGTGGCCTTCCCTTATGAAACACTACAGCCCCACCGACTACGTCAATTGGTTGGAGGAGTATAAAGTTCGGCAAAAAGCTGGGTTAGAAGCCCGGAAGATTGTAGCCTCATTCTCAAAGAGGTTCTTTTCAGAGCACGTAAGGATCCGTTGATGTAGCTCCCCGCTTTTGCCTGCTAGTGGTGTATGTGTCTCGGTCTGTAGGCATTAGCTCATCCAGCTCTTTCTGATTTTCCTTTTTCAGTTCTCTCACAATCCCTGACTCACTTAGATGGCCGCAAGAGTCATTGTGTCCTTTTCCTCCCATCCAACAACACGAAGCCATTTGTCCCTGCCAGCTTTACTTTTTCTAAAGCCAGAGAGAGAATGGGGGTGGAGGGGGGGGGAGGGACCGGCAGCACAATGTAGAGGGAATCCAGATCAGCATTATTTCTCCTCCAGGAGGTTAAACGTATTTTTCACAGCCTCCGCTTGAGTTAGGGGATCATCAGCGATCGAACACTACAGATTCTGCCCAGTTGTTTTCCCAGAAGGGTTGACGAAATTAATACGGTTTTTCTTCTCTGGCTTTGCAGGTTCTAACTAACCAACAGTGAATAGCATTGTTTCTTAAGGTGACAAGAGGATTAGAAGCTATCTGTAAATCAGAATTATTACTCCCTCAGTTAAATTATCTTGCATTCATTATCCCTGAAAAGTAGTTGTTGTTTTTTTAAATATTGCTGAAATGCGGGGGTTTTTATAGTTGTTTTTGTTTTCCCACAAAGCGTCTCTGAAGTTTCTGTATTAGGTCATGATTCGTAACTTTTTGTAATTCTGGGAGGTAGTTCACATTACTATTTTAATTTTATTTATTTATTTAAAGATTTTATTTATTTATTTGACAGACAGAGCCAGAGAGCACAAGCAGAGTGAATGGCAGAGGGAGAGGGAGAGGCAGGCTCCCCACTGAGCAGGGAACCGGTTGTGGGGGATCCATCCCAGGACCCTGGGATCATGACCCGGGCCAAAGGCATTAACAGACTGAGCCACCCAGGCACCCCTTAAATTTATTTCTGATTGAGGGCCTAGAAATAGAGCCAGTCTGATTTATTTATTTATTGGATTTAGGGTTTTTTGTTTGTTTGTTTTAAGTAAACTGTACGCCCAGTGTGGAGCTTGAACTCAGGACCCTGAGATTAAGAGTCGCATGCTCTACTACGTGAGCCAGCCAGGTGCCCCTGATTTATTTTACTATCCTGGTTTACTGAAGATTAATTCCTCTTTTCTTCCTTTCTTCCTTTTTTAAGATTTTATTTTTAAGTCGTTTCTACACTCAACGTTCATTGATACTAAGGTGGACAGAATTTATGTTCTGTTCTGGATAAGCCGTGCCCTGGCTAAAAGCATTCATATCAAATTTTAAAACTGATACAAATATGTTTGCAAAACACATATATTTGGGTGCTAGATGTATTTGATGCACTTGGTTATGACCTACTAGTTTGCATCCTCTAATTCTAGTCCAGCTGGTTTTGTGTGCATTTTTAAAAGCCTGTGTGTTTGTCTAATAATGATGGATTATTGTGTTTTTTCCTTAGCCCCCTCTTCCCCTGTACCACTGCCTAATTAGAAATATGTCAAGGACTTTGAACAAAGCAGGAGTATATTTAAGATTGATCTGTGGGCGGATGATTACTTTGGCTCAGGACCCTTATATTCTTGTGTTCTCTGCATGCACGCAGGTTGACATGAAATTTCCTGCCTACTTTCAAAACAAAGGGGGAGAAGTAATAGCATTTTAAAGCTCATTGGTACCACCACTTCAATTTACCTTGGAGAAAATAGGCCCAGTGGGTTAAGTGAACTGCCCAAAGTACTAGGCTTCTCTCTGGCCCTCTCCTCCAACTTGAGTTCAACATAAATTACATGAAATCACTGTTGTAAATGATGATATTTTGTATTTCTAATCCTTGTTTCAGAGCTGTTTTTCTTCACATTTGTACTCTGAGTAATTTCAGAAATTCCAGACTATGAAAATATAATTAACTTACAACTGGCAGTAAGATCTGAACAAATTATTGTTACTCCACATGTTACTTCCACGCATGGTGGGTGGTGCAGGCTAGTGTTACCGCTTCCATGCACTTGAGCATCTTTGTTTGCAACTCAGAGTTGTGTGAGAGAGTGACAGATTATTGCCTATTATTGAGGCCTGTTTGTATATGTCTTCTTCATAGGTCCCTTGTAACGGTTTTAGTGACATTGAGAATCTTGAGGGACCCGAGATATTTTTTGAGGATGAATTGGTGTGTATCCTAAATATGGAAGGGAGGTAAGTCATAGTTTTAGCAGGAATTGTTTTTTGTTTATTCATTCTAATAATGCCCAGAACTAACTGCTGTAATTTCTACCTGGCTGAACCCTGGGATATGTTTTCCAAGTATTTTATGTCTTGCCATAGTTATATTTTTGAAAAATTCTGTGTAAATAATGTAAATACACTGAGACCATTGATATTTAAAGAAACCTTGCAAAAATCTTTTTGGAAAGAAAAGAGAACTCGTATTTATTCCTACCACGGGTTAAATACTGTGCTCGGCACTTGTATCTATTATGTCATTTAGTAATATAAACTACCCTTCCTTTATGATCTCTCCACCTACCATCACCAAATTTGTCTGTTATGGATTTTTTTTTAAATTTCTTAGGCATGTTTTAATTTAATGGAGGATTTTTTTATGATTCCTGAATTTTGTTAAGAAATAGTCTTACTTTGGCCATGAACATTATTGATATCTGATTGAACCTTTATCTCTCCTGATCAAGAAGAATCCATCATCTCTTGTTTGTTGTTTAAAAGTTTTTATGCCTCATATTTTGTGCTGTGAAGGTTAATTTCCAGTTTACCTAAAAAGATGACTTGGCTTCCAGTTTAACATAACTGTGAAAAAGATTTTCTGCTCTAAAAGTTCTGGAAACTATTAGTGATAGAAGATAAGAAGGCTAGCTTAGCATCTTCCTTAGAGCTTATTGTGCAATATCTCACAAACAAGTTGTAGGATATTTTTCTTGTTGTTTTAAAGGGGTTTAGGAGAGAGAACTATCTATCAGTGGAACAACTTTAGGGGAGAGGTAAGATGTGCCACTATTCTAGGCCTTGGATGAGTTCAGATACAGAGGTCATTTTTCTGTTTCTATTTTGGTTTATCTATAAATGAATTGAAGTATGATCTAATAGTCAGTATTGTGCAGCCTTAAAAATAAAAGCTGACCTGTCTTTTTTACATACATGTGAGTATACTTTCAAATACATAAACATAATGTCATATATACTAAGTTTATTGGTTGTTTTAGTTTTGATTTGATGTTGAGTGCAGACTTTGTTTTTTCTTGCTTACGTTGTTTCTCCCTTCCTCCCCACTCCCTCCATTTGCATTGGCTTTCCCTGTCCCACCCCTGTAGTTAATGAGGACAGCTTAGCTTATGTTCTATACACATCAATATATATGGGGATGGAGGGAGACCATTTATTTCACAGAATTGTGATCATAAAATAGGTGCTTTTCTGTATCTTTTTTTCATTCAGCGTTACCTTGTGGAAATCTAATTAACTGATGAAAAGTCAAATTCATTTTACTAATGGCTGTATACTGTTTTACAGTACATACTGTAATTAACTATCCTACTGTTGATGAGCAACCACTTTCTTCTCCATCTTATGTTACTGTGGAGGGTGATGGTTTTTGTGGTCTCATTTCTAAGTAATAGGTTCCTGGGAATGAGTGTCCAAGGTCAGACTATCGAATGTAAAAGAAAAGATAGCATGTCCTTGACTGGGGAGATTTACCATTACAAAAATGTCAGTTCTTCTAAAATTAACGCATAACCCTAGTGCCATTCCAATTAGGATCCAAAAAGAGTTTTGGGAGAGGAGTTTTTTTGTTTTAATTGGATAATATGCCAAGAAGAATAAATTCACTAGACAAGCCAGAAAAAAACAATTTTTAAATAATCACATTGTAAAATTTGCATCACTAGGTAATAGGACATAGATGAAGCTCGCTGTAACCAAAACAATGTTTAAATTGAGGTTGAGAGCTACATCAGTGACAAAGAAGAATTCAGAAAAATTCTTGTGAATTTTTCTGAAAAAAGAAAACTCTTGTGAATCAGTGACAAAAAAGAATTCAGAAAAATTCCCAGCATAAAAGATAATTTAATATATTTAAAGTTAGAGGGAAAAAGGTGGCATATTTAATGATTGTTATTGGAAATAACTGAATATTCATCTAGAAGAAAGTAAAACTGGCATCTTACAAAAATTAAGTTCCAAAAGATTAAATAACCTAAATTTAAAAATTATCACCATGAAAATCCCTCAATAAAATAGCGGACTTTGTGTCCAATCTAGGGAGACCTACTTAGCTAAAACTAATGATATGGAAGCAATACAAGAATATAGACAGAGGTTTTTTTGTTTTTTAAGATTCTTTATTATTATTTTTTAAGATTTTATTTATTTATTTGGCAGAGAGACAGAGATCACAAGTAGGCAGAGAGGCAGGCAGAGAGAGAGGGGGAAGCAGGCTCCCCACTGAGCAGAGAGCCCGATCCAGGGCTCGATCCCAAGGCCCTGAGATCATGACCTGAGCCGAAGGCAGAGGCTTTAGCCCACTGAGCCACCCAGGCGCCCCTCTATTTATTTTTTTGACAGAGACACGACGAGAGAGGGAACACAAGCAGGGGGAGTAGGAGAGGGAGAACAGGCTTCCTGTGGAGCAGGGAGCCCAATGTGGGGCTTGATCCCAGGACCCTGGGACCATGACCCGAGCTGAAGGCAGACGCCTAATGACTGAGCCACCCAGGCACCACTAGACAGAGAGTTTTGCAATAAAAAATAAACTTCCTTTTGGCCAAAGAAACCATAAAGAATGTCAGTAGAATTCTTAAAAAAAAAATTTTTTTTAAGAATTTATTTATTTATTTGACAGAGAAAGAGAGACAGCAAGAGAGGGAACACAGGCAGGGGAAGTGGGAGAGGGAGAAGCAGGCTTCCCGCTGAGCAGGGAGCTTATGCGGGGCTGTATCCCAGGACCCCGGGATCATGACATGAGCTGAAGGCAGATGCTTAACGACTGAGCCATGCAGGCGCTCCAAATTCTTAAAATTTCTAAGAAGAAGCTGAAAAAGGTACAAAAGAGGAGGACATTCACAGAAGACAGATCCAAAGGGCTCAGAATCCTGTAGATCTTTAAATTCACTCTGCAAAGAAATGTTAAATAACAACAAAATACTGATTTTTTTTACCTAGCAGATTGGCAAGCATGACTAAATATGTACAGCCAGTTAAAAAGTACAGTTACAGTCTTTTTAGAAGTGAGTGTCATAGATATGTCACCTCTTGGCCTGACACATACTTTGAGCCTAAAACAGGGTTATTTTTAAATGAGAGGGAATACTGACATTTTTAAATATTTTGGGTTGCTGGTGTTGTTGAAGGACCTTGTTTGTATTCATTCCTGGCTTATTGTGCAAATATGGAAAGCATTGGAAGGAAGGATAGTTTTCCATAAATGCCGAAGCACCAATCTCAATATTTGAAAACAATTTGCATTTATGGTGTTCTGTGTGATCTTTAAAAAGAGTACATCTACAGTAAAGATTTGAAACAACATATTAAAAATGGCGTATGCTATACCTGAGAAAATGACCCAGAGTGACCAACACTGAGACATATTTCAGTAAACCTACTGGATTTTAAAGACAGAAAAGTCTTTTGGGCATCCAACCAAAAAAATGAAGTCACTTAAAAGGTTAAGAGAATCACAGTATCATCAGACTTTTCAACAGATGCTCTATGTCAGAGGAAAAAAGAGTAATGTATTTAAGGTGCTGAAGGATCAGAAATGTCAGCCAAGGATTTTTATATCCAGCCAAACTGACTTCCAAGTATAAAGGCTGCAGACAGACTTACCAACTTGCGGGGACTTGGGGACTTTTGAGCCCTTCGTGAGAAATGTGCTAGAAAATGAGCTTCAACCAACCAAAACAACCAGAGAGACACTGGCACAAGGACTAATGGTGAGCATTAAATATGTATTTACTTTTAGAATTCAATCCAAGCGACAGTTAATAGGGTAGAAAGTATTGTTTGTAATGGCCATAAGCCTTTTCAGTATAGATCTAGTACAGTTGTTTAAAGAAATGAGCAGAGAATAGAGGAGAATGTAAACAAATATTTAGCTGTTTTTAGTACTCATCAAGGTGATGAAAATACTGGTCTTGTTATTCTGAGGCTGGACATGTGTTTATTTCTAAGATGTGGAACAAAGCAAATGAGTACCTAGGTAATATTCTAATTCATCTCTGGTATTCTGGAGAAATAGGATATTCCCGGAAGAAGAAAAGTTAGAAACATAAAATAGAAGATGTTTAGTTCTGAATTTGATTTAGAAGTGTCAGTATGAATTCCCGAGACGTATTGAAAAATACGTAGGGCCGTGCACGTGGATGCACATACACACACATAGGTACACCGGACTTACTATTTCTGTCTGTTGAAAAGGTCTAGAAACAATAACTAGCCAATCTAGTAGAAATGATGATCCCTAGTACCCAGAAGGTGGTCTTGATATTCCCTTTCCCACCAAAAGAAGCCATGGTTTTGGGGAAAGGGCTGATTCTACGTCTGATACAGGAATTGTAAAAAGATGAGGCTGGATCTAGGAAGTCTGGAACCAGATATCGGGAGAAGTACCAATATTTCATGTTTAAGTCTTCAGGGGCCAACATGGAGAGGCTTCCATTGGCCAGAGATGTGATTTGAGCAGCATTGTGGATAATAACTGGGATGGGTTGAAACACACCAACCGTGTATAGCTCTGTTAGTTCATAATAATACTCAGGAACAACTAATTGTTCACCTTTGGAGGATAATAAGAATCCAAATTATTATTATTTTGAAAAACAAAAGGAAAGACACGAGCATTTATCCTGCCTTTCCTAAATACTGTACCGTTGGGGGAATCAAATAGTGGATGAGGGGAAATTATTCCTTATAGAAATGCTCCAGCTAATAAATGAAGAAAGGATGGTGGAATTAGAATATCACCACTTTGCAACCTCTAATGAATTAACGGACCTGGGCATTGAGGAGCAGTGGCTGCTAACATCACCGAAAGGGACAGCCAAGGCATGATTGCCTCCTGATGGAAGGACTTCACTACCACCTGTGAAGTAGTCTTGCCAAATAAATGGAATCTGAATCTGATCAAGCATCTACATCCAATTTACAGGAAATTCAGAAGACAGAAGAACATGTGAAACCATACCTTGTGGATGCAATCAACAAATTCCAGACTGTGGGAAACTGCAGGTCACACAACCAGGTTTCTTCAACAAATAAAGTGCAAGGGAAAGAAAAGATGGAGGGGGATCCTGTGCATTAAGAGACTTGAATGACCTCAGAATGGGCTAGACTAGAGTGTTCGGGGATATACATTTGGTGAGGCAATGATGAGCATGGAGGTGTGGGTTGTGATGGCTATAGATGGGAGAGAGGGCCCTGGAGGGCTCTGGGGGTTCTACGAAGTCGTTTCTTAGCCTGATTGGTGGATAAGAGGATGTTTGTCTTATAATCATGCATTGAGCTTAACTCATGAAGCTGCTTATTTGTTTCATGCAGTTTTCTACATTGGCATACTTTACAACTCAAAGGTTAAAAGACTGGTAGAACCTAGCTTTGCTGATTTTCATTTACTAACTGAAGAGTGGGAGTTCTTTATTTCTTTTCTTTTTTTTTTTTTTTAAAGATTCAACTTTTTTGAAAGCAAGCCAGAAAAAAAGCACAAGCGGGGTTGGGAGGGGCAGTGCAGAGACAGAGGGAGAGGGAGAAGCAGGCTCCCCACTGAGCAGGGAGCCCAATGTGGGTCTCGATCCCAGGACCTGGAGATCATGACCCGAGCTGAAGGCAGACGCTTAACCGACTGAGCCACCCAAGCGTCCCAGAGAGTTCTTTATTTCTGAAGCCACACAGATAAAGTAATCAGTCTCCCTCCTATTTCCCATGATCCCTGTGTGCATTTGGAATATCTGGTTAAACATTTCGTTTACTCAGCAAGTATTGATTGTCTGCTGTGTGCCAGACACCATCTCAGGCACTGAGAATACACTGGTGAACAACACAAAAAGCCCTGTCTTCATTGGGCTTACATTCTAGTGGGGGAGATAGTCACTAACCAAGTTAAGATAATTGATTACATTAGAAGATGTGAATTGCTATAAACAAATACTAATCAGGGAGGGGTATTTGGGGGTGAGGGGAGAAGGCCTTACTCGCGATGACATTTGAATGAAAACCTAAAAGGAGGCGAGGGCGCAGATTGCAGATCCCCAGGGAAGGAATGTTGTAGTCAAGGAACTGAGAGTGCTGAGGCCTGAGGTGAGCACCACCAGGCGTGGTGAAGGAACAGCAGGAAAGCCAGTGTGGCCGGAGGCCTGGTGGAGGCAGGGAAGAGCAGGAATTGAGGTCAGAGGGGTCATGGGGGGAGAGTTTAAAGGACCTCTTAGGTCATCATTAGGACTGGGGCTTTTACTTTGAGCAAGGTGGAAAGCCCGTGCTGTGACCTGTGCTGTGACTTACCATGCTAACTGAGGCTCTTGGGCTGCCGTGGCGGGGAGGGGGGGGGGGGTGGAGACTGTCGAGGGGCAGGGTTGAAGCTGGGAGCTCAGTTCAAGTGCTTTTATAACACAGACAGAAGATGATGGGGACTTAGATGAGTGAGTGAGAAGTGTTCACATGTCCGGTAGACTTTGAAGATAGAACGAATAGCACGAGTGGATGGGTTAAATGCGGCTTCTGAGAGCAAGGGAGCAAGGAGGCCAGGAGAACTCCAAGGTTTTCGGCCTAGTTGCAATGGCAGAGTTGCCTTTACCTGAGGGGGGATGACTGGGAGGGGACACATGCATAAGGAGTTTACCAGATACCCAGGTGGGAATGTGGAGTAGCAGTTGGATATATACAGGTCTGGAGTTTAGAGTAAAAATGCTTACTGGAAAATGAACTGAGGGCTATCAGTGGGGATAATATTTCAAACTGCAAGATGGGATGAGATCACCGTGGAATAAGCATAGAAAGAGAAAAGCGTTAGCCCAAGGCCTGAGTTCCCTAGGTGCCCAGGGGCCCGCAAAGGATTCCAGACACCTCACCCCTAGTTCCTGAGCCTCAGCCAGCTGCCCCGGCTTTTCAGGTTTCTCTTGGATTTCCTTTTAGTAAATCTGAAGCCAAACAGGTCAGTGTTTCTTGGATTTCAGCACGAATGATCTAGTGTTAGTTACAAATGCAAAGTCATCAATTGTGCTGTCTGTTTCCATGATAACAAGTGCTATGTGATCACGAATCAGTTATATTTTTCTTGTTAAGTAGGCTCTTTACATCCTCTGGTCAGTGCAAAGTAAAAAATAAGGTAATCAGGGTGTTAGTATCTTGATTCTCATTGACTTATTTTTGTTTGTTTTCCAGAAAAGCTTTGACCTGGAAATACTACGCTAAAAAAATTCTCTACTACCTACGCCAACAGAAAATTTTAAATAACCTTAAGGCATTTCTTCAGCAGCCTGATGACTATGAATCGTATCTTGAAGGTGAGGCTCTCACAGTGATCTTTCGACTGGCAGCTGAGTTGTCGCTCAATACAGTAGTGGAGACCGTCCCTGAGGGTGGAGCAGTGGAAAAGTCAGCTGTGCTGCATGGGCTTCTGGAGGCGGGATTATATAGTCCGACCAGTTAGACAGGCAGAACTGCTAACCGTGGAGCTAAGATTTTGCCAGAGTGTTTGGCTGTCAGCTGAAGAGACAGTATTTCCTAAAGATGCACTGTCAGTTCAAAGCATGAGGCTGATAATTGAGCTAATGAGGTTCAATTCCCTTTTTCTAAGCTTTGAAGCATCATTTCCAAATCAGAAATAAATTTATCCAGTTTTGTCTCCGTGTGACCTCGGGGAAATCCCTTCAGCTCCCCTCCCCGGTTGGTTTAATGAGGACCAAGGGTTCTTGTGCATCAGTGAGTCTGCTCGTCCATGAGGAGAAGTGAGGAGAAAGAAGTCGAGTGGACAGACATGATGAACGGAGTAACTTTGTTCCTGCTAAGTCAGACAAGAACAAAATGTGACTTCATTTTTTAAACTAATTTAAATTCCTAGTGTACTGCGTAAGCCTTGCCATAAATTATGGTTATGAAGTGCAGATACGACTACATTCACTTTCATTCCCTGCTCCCTTTGACTTACCCTGTTCATCAGTTTTCTTCCTTTCCAGTGTTGGCATGGTTGTGTCCCCATTCTATTCCTGTGGTCGTGCAGGCTGTCACCACCTCTCCCAGCAGCCGCTTTCTAAGTGGCACTTGCTTTCTTGAGCCTCAAGGTGCTGACACCTAGCATCAGTCCAGCCTGAAACCGGGCCTTTTCACCACTCCATGCGGTTGGCTGATTTCCTTTTTTTTTTTTTTTTTTAAGTAACTCTGCCTGCTTTTCAGTGCCTACCATAATCTGGACACCCCCCCCCCCCCCGGAAGTCCAAACCTTTGCCAACAGAACTCTCCAGAACACCCCCTTTGCTCCAGCCGGGTCATTGTCTTCCCTCCTGGCTTCATATCTTCATTAGCTGTATTCATTTTTCTTAGAATTCCCTCTTAAATCCTGCTTGCCCACAGAAGTGCAGTTCAGATTTAACTTCCATTGAGTTTCTGCTGATTACTGCAACACTGCATATTTTACTCGCCTCAGGAGGCGCACATGCGGTAGCATTGACTAGTAAACCACGGAATAGTGTCTGTTTCCAGCGTGTGCATTTGTTCTCCAACTGATCATTAAGGTTCTTGTGTCCCTTGACCTTAACATTATTATGTTCACTGCGTACTCCACAGTGCCTAGTGCAGATTCTTGTTGATTGTGTAAAAGTCTCATCATCCAGAAGGAAGTGAAAAATCTCTTTCACTTGATTAAACTCAAACAGCCTCACCACCCCAGAATCTTCTCCTATGCGTCCTGGAGTGGAGAGTCACCCTATCTGTTTATTCCCCAGTGAGGAATAATTTGACAGGCTTTGTTTTCTGTAGCTTATTTATGAAGACGATGACTTCTTTTTTATCTTCCAAATATAAAGTAATCTTATGATTCTCACTAACTCATCCAAATCAGTGCTATAGGCATTGGGTAGCCATTGAAGGTTTTTGAGCAAGTAGTTGAGCAAGTGGAAGTCGGCTCTAGGGTTTTGATCCATAGTGACTAACAACAATAATGTGATAGCACTAATGAAGTCGAGGAATCATAGCATTAGTATGGAATGGACTTCAGCCAACAGGTGAGGAAACCATCCCAAGAAAGCTCAGGAGTCTGTCGCTAGCTAAGGGGCAAAACTGGGATTGGGGTCCGGCTCTCTTGATGCCTGCTTTCAGCTCCTTGCAGTGTGAGTTGGGGGTCAAGAACCTGACTTCTTGAATTTAAAATGACTCCAAAAAAAGTTATAACTTCAGCTTCTCAAGTGAAAATGTCTTATAACCAAGTGATCAAGTTAGCCCTTTGGCATCTGGTTAGAAAATGGCCTAAGGCAGTAAAGAGCCAAGCCGGATTCCAGAGACCTTGTCTCCAGTGTACTTTGTATAAGTCTTTAGCTGCCGGTTTGCTGAGTGTCACTGTTTCTTCTCTAATTTTGAACGTATAGTTTTCTCTCCAGAGTTCATTTACTGTTTCACCTTTGAGGGGTACAAATTATAGAAATCCCTCATTGAAAGTTTTCAACTTTTTAAAATTTTTTAAAGATTTTATTTATTCATTTGAGAGAAAGAGGGAGAGAGTGCACAAGCAGGGGGAGAGGGAGAGGGAGAAGCAGATTCCCCGCTGAGCTGGGAGTCTGACGCGGGCCCAATCCCAGGACCCCAAGATCATGACCTGAGCCGAAGGCAGACAGACACTTAACCATCTGAGCCAGGTGCCCCTCAACTTTTTTTTTTTTAAGTAAGGTGACTCTCTTATGCCATTATGTTTTCAGACTTCCTGAAAAGAGCTCCTTTATAGCATTTATTTTTCTTTGTAATAGAATATGGGAATATGATGTGTATCATGCCCGTTTTTGAGTCCATAACCTTTGAGAGAGGGTTTGGTTTATTTTTTAAAAATAAATAAAGTGTTTAAACTCCTTCGTTGTGAGAATGTGACTCCTTCTCCATGTATTAGCAACAAGGTCTGTCATCCACGAATGAAACTTACCTGGTAAGATGGTGCAAAGAACTGTGGCCCGTGGTGTCTGGGCTGAATGAGCAACTGAGAGGAAAAGGGTAAAAACAGGAACTTACTCAATAATTCCTGTTCATTTTCAGGTGCTGTGTATATTGACCAGTACTGCAATCCTCTCTCTGACATCAGCCTCAAAGATATCCAGGCCCAGATTGACAGCATCGTGGAGCTTGTTTGCAAAACCCTCCGGGGCATCAACAGTCGACACCCCAGCTTGGCCTTCAAGGCAGGTGTGGAATTGCTTTGGATCCAGCTGTATTTGCAAAAGAAAACCTAGCAGAGCAGTTGGTGGATTTGAGAAACTACAGGGTGTTTCTTTTACGTCACCAGAAAAGCAGTTAGTGACACTACCACGTGTTCACCGGGAAATGTGAAAGACTTTAAGTTCGTATTCGTTTCTCCACCCTGGACTGGCAGCATCTGCTGGGTCCTGTTGGGACACTGCTAGTGTCTGCGTGGTACGGGTTCTTTGGGACAAGGGTCACACCTTGGGGAGTGCTTGTGTCCTCAGAGTAGATCTCTGTGTTTCAGGTGAATCCTCCATGATAATGGAGATAGAACTCCAGAGCCAGGTGTTGGATGCCATGAACTATGTCCTTTACGACCAACTCAAGTTTAAGGGGAACCGGATGGATTACTATAATGCCCTCAACTTGTACATGCACCAGGTAAATGGGGGTGAATTAAAACAGAATAATACGTATTTTTTAAGCTCATTTCTGACCAATTGTATCATTTTTGAGGGCAAGTGCATTGTCTTTTCATCTCTCAATCCCAGGGAAACTCATTTTTGCCTCTACCATCAGGATATTGCTGTGGATTTTTATTTCTTTACTGTGTGTGAAAACCCTTGAGATCATTTCTTGTCCAGAAATAGGTATTTCTCTGACTTTGGTCAGTTTGTATCTTACAAACACGAAACTGTTAAACTAAGCAGGTCTTTTTTCTGCACTGGCCTCTAGAAGGGTCAGAAGAAATTTGGCCTGCCATATCATTGATACTTAGTTTTTATGTGCTTTGTCCTTGGCACTGTTTTCAAATCTGTTCTGTTGCCCTCTGTGCCACCTTAATTTTTTTCTGTAGTACTTTACACACTTTCCTTGAAATGGCCTTTCATTATTTTTGGAAGAAGAACACCCTAAATCACAGGTCTGCAAACTTTCTCTGTCAAGGGCCAGAGGTTTTGGCTCTGCAGGCCATATGCTGTGTGCCCTCAGGTCTGTCATTGGAGTTCAAAGGAGGCACGGACAGTGCAAAAACAACGAGTGTAGCTGTGTTCCTATGAAACTTTGTATACAGATATGGAAATTTGAATTTCATGTAATTTTTAAGTGTAACAAAATAGTATTCTTTTGACTGTTTTTTTTAAACCCTAAAAAATGTTGAAACTCTTCTTATGCAGGCCATACAGGAACGCAGTGGAGTAGATTAGGCCCACAGGCTGCAGTTTGCAGACCTCTGATCTAAATAAATCAAATATTCTTCCACTTAAACCACAAAAACCTGGTGTCATTCCCGATGCACAGTGGGTGCTCCATAAGCACTTACATTGCAGGAATGATGAGGTGTGGTTCCTTTCCATGAAGCTGAAGGATTTTTTTCTCGTTTAGGTTTTGATTCGCAGAACGGGAATCCCGATCAGCATGTCTCTGCTCTACTTGACAATTGCCCGGCAGTTGGGGGTCCCACTGGAACCTGTCAACTTCCCCAGTCACTTCTTGTTAAGGTGGTGCCAAGGTGCAGAAGGGTGAGCCACCTATGCCATGTTGTGATTGGGCCTCAGGATTCACTCCCGCGGTGCCAAGAGGAAGTGCAGGAACTGAACAGAGGTTCACCAGAGCACTGGGGGTGGGCCAGCTGTCCGATTCCTTGGCCATCAGTGTCAGGGAGAAGGGCACTCTGGATCTTTCTGTATGATTTCTTAAAGCTGCATGTGAATTTACAGTTCTCTCAAAGAATATATAAAGAGTAGGACTAGGAATTCAGGGTTTTAGGTGGATCTCTAAGTCCCTTGTTACAAAGCGCAACAGATCAGAGTGTTTTGTTTTGTTTTAAGGAATTTTGCTTTCTTTTTTTTTTTTTTTAAGTTTTTATTTCTAGTTAGTTAACATACAGTGTAATATTAGTTACAGGTTGATTTAGCACTTCCCGTAGAATATCCAGAGCTCATCACCACAAGTGCATGCTTTAATCCCCATCACCTATTTCACCCTTCCCACCACGCCCCACCCACCTCCCCTCTGGTAACCATCAGCTTGTTCTCTGTAGTTATAGTCTGTTTCTTGGTTTGCGCCTCTTTTTTTTTCCCCCTTTGCTCTTGTGTTTGTTAAATTCCACATATGAGTGAAAT
>CM052889.1:69004163-69065010 GCA_028534135.1 Potos flavus
AAGATTTTATTTATTTATTTGACAGAGAAAGAGATCACGAGTAGGCAGAGAGGCAGGCAGAGGGAGAGGGGGAAGCAGGCTCCCTGCTGAGCAGCGAGCCCGATTCGGGGCTCAATCCCAGGACCCTAAGATCATGACCTGAGCCCAAGGCAGAGGCTTAACCCACTGAGACACCCAGGCGCCCCTTGTGTTTGATTCTTTTGCACGTTGCTGTCCAGTTTTCCCAACACCATTTGTTGAAGAGACTGTCTTTTTCCCCATTGGGTATTCTTTCCTGTTTTGTCAGAGTTTAATTGACCATGTAATTGTGGGTTTATTTCTGGGTTTTCTGTTCTGTTCTATTGATCTATGTGTCTGTTTTTGTGCCAGCACCATGCTGTGTTGATACACTACAGCTTTGTAATATACTTGAAGTCCGGAATTGTGATGCCTCCGGCTTTACTTTGCTTTTTCAAAGTTGCTTTGGCTATTCGGGGTGTTCTGTGGTTCCATACAAATTTTAAGATTGTTTGTTCTAGCTCTGTGAAAAATGCTGTTGGTATTTTGATAGGGATTGTATTAAACGTGTAGATTGCTTTGGGCAGTATAGACGTTTTAACAATATTTGTTCTTCCGATGCATGAGCATGGAATGTCTTTTCATTTCTTTGTGTCCTCTTTGATTTCTTTCATCAGTGTTTTATAGTTTTCAGAGTACAGGTCTTTCACTTCTTTGGTTAGGTTTATTCCTAGGTATCTTACTGGTTTTGGTGCAATTGTACATGAAATTGATTCTTTATTTTCTCTTTCTGCTGCTTCATTTTTGGTGTATAGAAATGCAACAGATTTCTGTAGGTAAATTTTGTATCCTGTGACTTTATTTGATGGAATCTTTTGGGTTTTCTATATAGGGTATTGTGTCCTCTGCATGTAGTGAAAGTTTGACTTCTTGCCTGTTTGGATGCCTTTTATTTTTGTAGTCTGATTGCTGTGGCTAGGACTTCAGTACTATGTTAAATGACAGTGTGAGAGTCGACATCCTTGTCTTATTCCTCACTATAGAGGAAAAGCTCTCTATTTTCCCCATTGAGGATGATATTAGCTGTGTGTTTTTGTATATGGCCTTTATATTATGTTGTGGTATGTTTCCTCTAAACCTACTTTGTTGTGTGTTTTTATCATGAGTGGATGCTGTACTTTGTCAAATGCTTTTTCCGCATCTGTTGAAGCGATCATCTGGTTCTGTTCTTTTATTAATGTGGTGTATCACATTGATTCATTTGTGAATATTGAACCACCCTTGCAACCCAGGAATAAATCCCACTTGATTGTGGCGAGTGATTCTTTTAATGTGTTGTTGGATTCAGTTTGCTAGTATTTTGTTGAGGATTTTTGCATCCATGTTCATCAGAGATATTGGCCTGTAGTTCTGGGTTTTTTTTTGTTTTTGTTTTAAGATTTTATTTATTTGAGAGAGTGTGCACATGCGTGCACCAGTGTGGGGAGGAGCAGAAGGGGAGGGAGGACAAGCAGACTCCGTGATGGGCATGGAGCCCAACTCAGGGCTATGTTTCACAATCCTGTGATCATGACCCCAGCCAAAGTCGAGTCTGATGCTCAACTGATTGAGCCACCCAGGCACCCCTATAGTTCTCTTTTTTAGTGGAATTTTTATCTGATTTTGAAATAAAGGCAATGCTGGCCTCATAAGAGTTTGGAAGTTTTCCTTCCTTTTCTATTTTTTTGGAATAGTTTAAGAAGAGTAGGTAGTAACTTGTCTTTAAATGTTTGGTGGAATTTACCTGTGAAGCTATCTGGCCCTGGATTTCTGTTTGTTGGGAGATTTATTTTTATTACTGATTCAGTTTCTTTGCTGGTTATTGCTCTGTTCAAATTTTCTGTTTCTTTCTGTTTGTTTTGGTAGTTTGTATGATTCTAGGAATTTATCCATTTCTTCCAGATTGTCTGATTTGGTGACATAATTTTTCATAATATTCTCTTAAAACTGAATGTATTTCTGTGGTGTTGGTTGTTATTTCTCCTGTCTTGTTTGTGATTTTATTTATTTGGATCCTTTCTCTCTCTCTTTTTTTTTTTTTTTTTTTTTTGGTAAGTCTGGCTAGAGGTTTATAAATTTTATTAATTCTTTCAAAGAACTGGTACCTGGTTTCATTAATCTGTTCTTTTGGGGGGGGGATTTTGTTTTGTTTTCTATATCATTTACTTCTGCTGTAATCTTTCTTATTTCCCTTCTTCTGCTGACTTAAGGTTTCATTTCTTGTTCTTTTTCCAGCTCCTTTAGGTGTAAGGTTGGATTGTTTTTTTGAGATTTTTTTCTTCTAATGTATTGTATCACTGTATTGCTATATAATTCCCTCTTATGACCACCTTTGCTGTAACCCAGAGGTTTTGGACAGTTGTGTTTTCATTTTCATTTATTTCCATGTATTTTTTAATTTCTCCTTTGATTTCCTGGATTGACCCATTCATTGTTTAGTAACATGTTATTTAATCTCCACATATTTGTGGTTTTCTAAATTTTTTCTTGTGGTTGACTTCAAGTTTCATAGTGTTGTGGTCAGAAAAGATGCATGGTATGATCTCAATCTTTTTGTATTTATTGAGGCCTGATTTGTGACCCAGTACATGATATATTCTGGAGAATGTCCCATGTGTGCTTGAAAAGAATGTGTATTCTGCCGTTTTAGGATGAAATGTTCTGAATATATCTGTGAAATCCATCTAGATCAAAGAGTTCTTAAAGAAAGTCTTACTTTGTAGTCTTCCATAAAATCTCCCCCCTCTCCCTCCTCACCAGAGAAAGGAGGAGGAAGCGGGGGAGGGCAGGGAGGGGTGTGGGGGAGAAGATAGGGTGGCCACATTCTCACTCATGTGCAAAACAAATGCTGGATTTCTTATCAACTGGAGCTTAGCTTTTCTGAAAGAAACAGTTCATCAAATAGGCAGAGCTATCTTTTCATTAAATGTGCCATTTAGAGGAAAAAGAAACAATATTTAATTATGTCCTTGTTCTTTGGATGACTGTGATATCTTTTGGTGAATGGAATAATAGAAAATACCTGAGCTTTAAAGTCAGGCAGGCTTCAGACCTCTGCTTCCTCTGAGTCTGAGTTTTTTACTCTGAAAATGGGGCACATGTTTTTCAAGTGGTTTGGAGGATTGAGATGACCCAGTCCTTTACACACCTAGTAGAATTTGTGACACAAATTCTAGAAGAAAGGTATAACTTATCTCTATAATTCGGGTTTTTTTTTTTAAAGATCTATTTATTAGAGAGCACGCGTGCATTAGTTGGGGGAGGGGCAGAGGGCGAGGGAGAGAGAGAATCTCAAGCAGATTCCACACTCAGGGTGGAGCCTGACTCGGGGCTCCATCCCAGGACCCTGAGATCATGACCTGAGCCGAAATCAAGAGTCAGACATTGCTCAACCAGCTGAGCCACCCACGTGCCCCACTCATCTCTGTGTTTCTACACCTAGTTCAAGAAATAGAACATGTATCATTGGAACCTCCTGGGTATCCTTCCTCATCCCCTTCTTCCCCGTGCTCTGCAAAGATATCCACCAGTTATCTAAAAGTTTTGTGTTTTCCCTGCAAATTTTTATAGTCCATCACATATGTCTATTTCCTTAAATGGTATGTATGGGCTTCCCTTCTTTTCCAAATATCTATTTTTAAAAATGTGTTGCATGGCTTCTTCTTTGGATAGCAGACACCCATTTTCTGTTACTGTAAATGGGAAGTACGCTTTTCAGCCCATTCTCTCTCCCTAAATAACCCAACCAATTTCCCCAAATAACTCAAAAGTACTCTTAAATGGCCATATAATAATCCGCCAAGGATCTCTGCATGATATAAAGCATTTAAAACTCCAGTTACCATATTATTTGCCATAGTAACTTACTGCTGGTATAGTTGTGCGTGGTAGCTGTCATTTTTCCTTAGGCTGCAGCGAATGTACACTAGCAATGCAACTGAGGCACCTCAAGCACCTGGCAAAAGTAAACGCTGAGCTTCCTGGCTGAGTCCTCAGGAAAAAGGGGAAACTGGTGAGAATAGTGGGGGGCGTACCGCCTGTGAAGCATCCTCGGGGCTGCAGGCCCTCTAGGTCCTCACTTCCTCCCATGTTCCTCGTGCATTTGGTCTCTGTTCTGTCCTGGCTCCAGAACCATATGGTCTACTTCCTGTAGCTCTATCATTAACTCATACCTGTTGGTCAGACCCCCATGGAGTTCTTCCAAATTCCCTTGGCTGTTCTTAGCCTTTTGCTCTTCTATAGATTTAGAATCCATTTACCAGCCTCCTTCAGAAGCCTGTATGGATATCAGTTGGCACCAGAGCTTACCTTGGATTGGATTCATAGATGAATATGAGCAATATCGTCAGTGTTTCACTAATGAGCCTGTGAACGCGATACCTCCCTAAACATTGGTCTTTAATGTCCTCAAGAAGATTTCACTTATTTATTTACTTATTTACTTATTTTTAGAGAGGGAAGGGCGGAGAGAGAAAGAGAATCGTAAGCAGGCTCCATGCTCAGCTCAGAGCCCAACGCAGGGCTCAATCTCATGACCCTGAGATGACCTGAGTCGAAATCAGGTTAGACGCTTAACTGAATGAGTCACCCAGATGCCCCCTCAAAAAGATTTTATTGTGTTCTTCATGGAGTTCTTTGGCTATTTGCTAGTTTTATTAAGAACCTTAAATTTTTGTTGCTATTGTAAGTGGTAGTTTTTAAAATTACATTTACTAAGTGTTGATGTATAGGGATATGATTGATATTTAGATATAGATCTGATAATCCTTTTGCTGAATAAATTATTAGAGCTCATTGTCAACTCTTGGGTTTTCTGTGTAGAGCCTCATATTGCCCGTGAATCATGACAGTTTTGTTTCTTTTCTTTCTAGCCCTTGTACATTTCTGTTTCTTGTACTTAACTGTGCTGACTGGGTCCTCTTGCACAAAGTTGAGTAGAAATAGTGATAGCAGGTACACTTGTCTTAGGTAGGACTTTAGGTGGAATGCCTTTATTTATTTATTTATTTATTTATTTTAAAAGATTTTATCCATTCAGGGGCACCTGAGTGGCTCAGTTGGTTTGGCGTCTGCCTTCGGCTCCAGTCATGATCCCAGGGTCCTGAGATTGAGTCCCTCATTGGGGTCCTTGCTTGGCGTGGAGCCTGTTTCTCCCTCTGCCCACTGCTCTCCTGCTTGTGCTCTCTCTCTCTCTGACAAATAAATAATAAAAGCTTAAAAAAAAGAAGATTTTATGTATTCATTTGAGAGAGAGAGAGAGAGTGCACAAGCAGGGGGAACAGCAGAGGGAGAAGGAGAAGCAGACTCCCCGCTGAGCAGGGAGCCTGATGCGGGGCTCGATCTCAGGACTTGGAATCATGACCTGAGCCAAAGGCAGATGCTTAATCGACTGAACCACCCAAGCACCTCTAGATGGAATGCTTTTAAAATTTCATCATCAAGCATGACGTTTGGGGGGCGCCTGGGTGGCTCAGTGGGTTAAAGCCTCTGCCTTTGGCTCAGGTAATGATCTCAGGGTCCTGGGATCAAGCCCCACATCGGGCTCTCTGCTCAGTAGGGAGCCTGCTTCCTCCTCTATCTCTGCCTGCCTCTCTGCCTACTTGTGATCTCTCTCTGTCAAATAAATAAAATCTTTAAAAGAAAAATGACGTTTGGGGTATTTCCTGCAATTGGGATTATCAGAGCTGCCTTCTAAATTTATAGTTTGCTTCAGTTTTATTAAAAAGTGGGCATTAGATTTTTTTTTCCAAAATCTTTGTGTCTGATACAATCATATGGTTTTCTCTTTTAGACTGTGTGTGCTGAAATGGATTTTTAACATTCAATCCTCCTTTCATTCTTGGGGTACATCTATCTTAATCATATGGATTTTTAAAAACACACTGTTGTATGATTTGCTCGTGTTTTATTTAGAATTTTTGCCTATAAATTTGTGTGTATATGTGTGGTTCTCCTAGACTCATACAAAGAGTCGAAGACTCTTGTTTCTGGAACATTCCATCTGTCTTGCCACAGAAAGGATATTGATAGGACTCTAGGAAGAAATCTGACTGGGCTTTTTAAAGAAGCCAAAGAGAAAATCTCTTACATGGCTTGCAGTGGGCATAAGATCAAAGTGGAACAGTCGCTCAAGGAAAAAACACAACTATCCCTGAAACAAAGACCCACTAAATCCTTTAGGAATCCTCATGGAATGTTCTTGGTAATGCAGTGAGGACTTGATTTGTGTGACCTCCCACTGCTCCATTCAGCGTGGGCCACCACCTTGTTCGAGAGCAGGGTTCACAGGAGGGGTGGTGTGGTTGAGTGTAGGGGCTCTGCTCTCTGGTCTGGTGCAGGCTCCCAGGCTGACTCCCTGAGCCTGTCTGCAGACTTGGGGGCAGAGCACTGCGGGGCAGGGCTCTATGACTTTCCTCACAGCCCTAGGGCTCAGGGCCCACAGACACTGACTGTGCCAACTGCGGAGTGCGTGGAGGGCCTCGGGCCTTCCGTCAGTATTGCTCTCAGCAGAACTTCAGATTGAGCGTCTCATAGACCACATCAATGAATTCTAGTTTGTTCTCAAACTTGGTTTAATCTGGCCTAATCGCCCCCCCCAACTTATTTGATGGCATACGTCAGTGCTGTTCCTTGCAGTCTTAGCGCAGCAGGGCAGGTATAAAGGGTCAGATTTTGAACTTTAGCCAAGACTTTAATATTTTAAGTAGAAATGCTGCTGTGTTCATACTCAGACTCTAATTTGAGCTATTCATTGGTGTCGGGGGGCTGTGGTTAGATATTGCCTTGTTCAGCTCTGACCCGGTATCCGGCTAATAACTATGTGTGCCGTTCGCATAGGGCGAGCCTGGACATCTTTGACTACATCTACATAGATGCCTTCGGGAAGGGGAAGCAGCTGACCGTGAAGGAGTGTGAATACCTGATTGGCCAGCACGTGACGGCGGCGCTGTATGGGGTGGTCAACGTGAAGAAGGTGTTACAGCGAATGGTGGGAAACCTTTTAAGCCTGGGAAAGCGGTAAGGTTTTCTTGGTTTTCCAGCACTTGTGCCGAGTGCATGTCTTTGGAGGCACGGATGGCCTTACGGAGGATTTTATTCGATGCGCGAATGGTGGATTCGGTGAAGCCGTGGATGCCGTGGGGCACAGCTGGGATTATCTACAGCTGTCAACCCAGTGCAGGAAGAAACTTATCCCCGTGACACGGAGCCATCCAGTTTAAGATGCGCTGAGTGACTCTGACACCTTCGCAGTGTGCTCGCGAAAGCTCTCCATAATACTGAAAGCATTCTTTAGTAACAAGGGTATTTTAGATGGGTAAAGGTTATTTTTCAGGGGCAGGATGTTCTCACGTCCAAGTGCTTGTCAAGTCACTTGATTTACACATTTCTATCACTTAGATAAGAAACAAAAGTATGAAACTATTTGCTTCTGAGTCAAAGGAAATTTGTCTTACAGGGAAAATAGAAGGTTGTGTGTTGGAGTCATAGTTTTGTTTCTTTTAAATAGATTTTATTTTTTTAGGGCAATTTTAGGTTCATAACAAAATGAAGCAGAAAGTACAGAGAGTTCTCCTATTGCCCCTGGCCCCCCGCTCCCCGCCACAGACTCCCCCACTATCACCGTCCCCCGTCAGAGCGGGATGTTAGTTGTGGTCGATGAACTTCCAAGGCCAGGTCATTAACAGAGTTTATGGTTCACGTTCAGCTTCACTCTTGGTGGTGTGTGTTCTGTGGGTTTGGATAAATGCATAATGACGTGTATCCACCATTGTATCGTACAGAATAGTTTTCCTGCCCCGTAAGAGTCCTCTGTGCTCCATCTATTCGGAATTTTATTTTTAATTATGTACAGTATTACCGAGGTGACTATATAGCGAAAATGTTTATGAGTTTAGTTTAATGCCCATCACCAAAGTAGGGTACAAAAATTCTATTTCTTCTGGGATTTATCATTATTATTAAAATCATCGTAGCTACTTGCTGAACAGAAAGGAAGTACCAGAATTAGAAAAGGTGTGGCATTTGTGTCCATTACTTTTCTAATCTGGGCCTTAAAAAAGAGGGTCTCAGCTCAGAAACAAGCGGAGTAAGACAGTGATTTATTTCCCCCGCCAGGGAAGGCATTGACCAGTCCTACCAGCTCCTGAGAGACTCGTTGGATCTGTATCTGGCCATGTACCCGGACCAGGTGCAGCTCCTCCTCCTTCAAGCCAGGCTCTACTTCCACCTGGGAATCTGGCCAGAGAAGGTAATTATTTTACTTTGCTGCTTTGCTCTTGCCTTAGAGAGGGGAAGTCTAGCTTGAAAGGCGACTCTTGGAAGTTGATCCTTGTATCAGCCTGGGGGATAAACATAAATTGATTCACTCTCCCGATCTTGACCCCTCAGTTAAATGTTTTTTATCTCCTTTATTCTAAAACGACTGCTTATACTGCTAGAAGTTGCCTCCTCTCTTTGTGGTCCGTACCTTAAACCCCTAGAACCACCAGGCCTCAGCTCTGCGACTCACCCGCTGTTGCCCAAACGTGTTTGCCACAGGTCACCCTGACTCCACATAGCGAAGCAAAACTTTAAATATTCCCCATCCAGCTGTGCTGGTAGCCCAGAAAGGGACCGTACATAAACACCCCTGTTCGACAAGGAAGAAATGGATCTTCCATGTATTCGGGTCCCGCTGCTGGCCTTGAGGGACTGGCTCTGTCTCTGAAAGCTGTTGAATTTCGAGGCGGGCCCACTTGGGCTTCTTCGTGTTCTAACAGCCCCCGTGGCCGGCGGCAAGCTCTTGGAGAGGACCGCACCGCACCGTCTGCGATCAGAAATGCTCCTCAGTGAGGTGGGGGTGCAGCAGGGGTGTGAGTCCGGCGGCTGCAGCGCGGGGGCAGCTGCGCATTTCCATCATGCCCTGGCTTTGCCGTGGGAATGTGTTAGTGATCCATGTTGTTTGTTTAGAGCAGCCTGCCAAGAGAATTTTCATCCTGAGTGCTCACAGAGATGTCACCATAGAATCATCTGCACATGTTATTAGAGAGTGGTAAATAATCCGACTCCACATTGCATAGATTTAAACTGGCTCATTTATTCCCCACTTCAGAGATCTAACATAATTCTAAGAAAGGGCACGTCGGTAAGAAAATCCCGAGGGATCTATCTTAAGATGCCATGTCGTCCAGGTAGCAGATGTCCTCCCAGAACATCCTGTGATCCGGTAGAACTAGATTCTCTACTGAAGCGACTGTCCACTTCCTAGAACCCCCTTGTCCAGAGTTCAATTGTTTGTTTTTATTTTTTCATTTTATTTTTGATACTGGAGTCTACATAACTCATTCCTATCACTTTTTTCTGTAAGGAATTTCGTGATAATTTGTAAAATGCAGAGACCCTCTCAAAGCATGGCTTTTTATAAGTAAATTCTGTACTTTAATTACGTATCAGTCTTAGAAGGGGTAAGGTGAAACTCGGCTCTGGGGGAAAGCCTGCAGGACTCTCACGTCCTTACCTTTGATGACGGACTCAGTATAGTGTTCACGGTGCCCACTGGGGAGGTACCTTCGTATTCTCCTTGGATGATCCAGGAACGCCATCCTGCCAAGCAAATGTCACTAAAACAAGTTCCAAATTGCTTATGCACAGAACATTTTTTCCACCATGACCATTCATTTGCTTTTGGGATCAAGCACTTAGATGCCCCCTCATTTGGGAATCAGGAATGCAAAGTGGCTCATTCCCAGTGCTCCAGTGACTCCCCTCTGTATGTGTGTCCTTGAGCTAGGGGAGCGACCTGAGACAGAGCAGCAAAACTGGGGCTCCTGTGGAGGAAGAGTCCAGGGGACAGTGAAGCAGTTAGAAAAGGCTCCTCTCCAGAACAAGGGTTTGAGTTGGACCTTGGAGGGTGGGAAACCATTTCAGAGGACAGAAAAGTAGGTTATTCCCACCTATCCGTGGCATGAAGGTGGGCCAGCTCGGTGCTACAGGCCCACCTGCCGAGGGTTTATATACCTACACATATGCATATAAATGTGAGTGTGTGTAAAATATTTTTTGGATCAGTTTCTGGATGGCCTGGAATTAGTTTGGCATTTTTAGGTAAAAGGGAAGCATTTCCAAACCGGAAAGATGGGAAAGTCACCTTGTTTTCAATTGAAGTAAATCAGGAAGAGCTAAGAAACACAGGTCCACTGGGTCACTGTGGCCAAAATCCAGGGCTACTGTGGCCGTGATGGAAAGAGAGTGTAGGATGGTCACATTTTGAAAAGTCGCTGGCACTTATCAGACACATCCTTCCAACCCTGTGGGATAGATGCTGAGTGTTTTTGCCATTCTATAAATAATGACACCGAGGTGGCAGAAGTCGGGTAACCTGCTGAGGCACCCGCACAGGTGTCGATGGCTCAGGAGTTGTGGGAGGGCAGTTTGGTGCCTAAGCCCACCCTCACGCCTCACCCCTGTGCACCAGCAGGCTCTGGGGAGTTGGTAAAGCCTGCATCCAGGCACGTTCTGCGTCCTGCTGCCGGACCTCCCTCCTTGTTTTGACTCCTGGCCCTGCCTTCCCCTTTCCTCCTCTACATCTCTCTGGAAAAGATGTCCTTCCGGTTTTCCAAGGCAACCGTCTGTGCTCCGGACCCCACTCTGTTTTCCTCTGTCTACAACTCCCTGTTTCTGCTCTCCGCCATCAGCATTCTACTGACTCGAATATCTCTCATCCTTGGGGAAGAAAACAAAAAGCGCTCCCATGACAGCCTTGCTGGCATTCCCCTGTGGCTGCCTCCTTATCTCTCTCCTCCCCTGCAGGGCTCAAGCCCTGGCTGCCCGTGCCTACGTGCCACCGTGCGGTGGGATGGCCACCTGCCTTGCCTCCCACACATGCCCCGGAACATGGCGATCATTCCCCCTCCACACACACCGCTCTTGCCAAGGGAGCCAATGACCCCTTTTTACTGAAACTTGTTGCCAGATCCACAGATACTTGTCTTTCCTTATCTCTCTTGATCACTGGGGCCGCTCGCTGCTCAGAACGCTCTGTCCCTTTGATTCTGTAGCCTGTGCTTCTCAGGCTCTTGCTAGTTCCTTGTCCTGTGTTTCTTCCCTAGAGGCTCCGCACTGTGGGCTAGTTTCTTAGACTTCTGCTGACTCTACACCTTTCTCCAAAGTGGTGCTGCCGGGCCTCCTTGCTTCAGTTACCATCTGTAGGCTGATAGCTCCTGACTGAGGTCCTGCCTGGACCCTGGGCTCCAGACCAACGACCCACATGTCCACTGCACATCTGCACATGGCTCTGTCTCCTAGAGTATTGCAGAGGCTGCCTGTCTGCTCTTCCCTCTGCCCTTAGACCGTTTGAACCCGTTTTACACACTGTAGCGAGTCTTTCTTCCTAAAGTGTGCTCAGAGCCCCCCGAGTGGGTACCCCAGTGTGTTGCAGATCTGGCTCATTGTCTTCAGTATGGCTTACTAGTTTCTTGGGGGTGTGGCCCTGCCAGCCTGAGCTTCCTCGGCTCTCACAGTTGTCCCTTTGTTGCTCTGCTGCCTAGCCACATCCTCCATTTGTCCCTGTTCTCTTGCCTTGGTCCTTGGCGTGGCCCGCAGCACTGTCTAAAACACCTTTCCTTAGCCCTCAGTCCCATGTGTCGGCTACCTTTTGCCGAGCTTCAGCTTCGCCTCTGAAAGCCTTTCCTCAGCCCCTCCACAGCGGTCAGCTTCCCCTGGCCCACCAGCCATGTGCTCGTCCTTTTGAAGACCTTTCTGTAAGGGTACCGTGGCTGCTTGTTTGCTGTGCCTTTGCCATGGACTAGGCTCTCTTAAGACAAGGACCACATTTGCTTTGTTCTTCACTGTAACTACTACCCTTGCTGTATTCCCACAACGTGGTAGGTGCTCAAAAAGATGCTGGAATGAATGATTAAGAAGTGACAGAACTTCGGGACGCCTGGGTGGCTCAGTCAGTTAAGCGACTGCCTTCATCTCAGGTCATGATCTCCCTGCTCAGCTGGGAGGCTGCTCGCTCTCTCTCTCCCTCAAATAAATAAAATCTTTAAAAAAAAAAAAAGTGACAGAACTTCATTAGATAATGAGGGAGAGGATGTCCAGCTTTTCCAACAAGGAAGACTGGCCACATTAAGAGTGAGTGTTTGGAGAACAGACTTGTTTCAGAGACAGGAGAAGGTGTTCAGTTTGGGGTATGTTGGTTTTGATACAACCTGGGGTCATCAAGGGCAGCTGTCTGAGGGCATTCAGCAGGGGCTCTGTACATCAGCACCTGGTGGCCGAAGCCCCAAAAGCAGCAGAGGCCACAGACAAATGGATATCTGAGGCCTGGAGCCAAGCACATAGTAGAGAGCCATGGGGGAAACCTGTAGTGAGGAGGACAGAAGAGGGCCGGCAAACTCTGCCACCTGGCTTTGTCATGTTTCTTCGAAAGCACATCTTGAATAAGCCCATTTGTTTACTTTCTGCCTCTGGCTGCTTTCCAGCCGCAAGGGGCAGAGAAGAGTAGTTGGGTCGTAGACCATGTGGCCCACAAAGCCTGAAGTATTTGTTCTCTGGCTCTTTACAGTAAAGGTTGCCAAACGTGAGTGATAGACCCCCCCACCCCTCGTTCTAAGATCTCTGTCCCCAAAACTGTGGGCTCCTGGGATTATTGGCCTAGACATTTGGTTGGAGACATCATGGCCACCATCAGTGCTGTCCTTCAGGAGCACACCAGGGCCCCATCCCAGTATCTTTTCTGTTTCTGCCCTCTCCGTTCACCCTGTCATCCACACATCAGAAGGAAGCCGTAATTACCCCGAACCGTGTCTCCTCCTGATACTCCGAGTGAGTTGGAGACTTCCTCTGTGCTTAGAAGAGTTACCTCTGTTCCACTTATCTGCCAGGGAAGGGCTGCTAGTTTGGGAGGGGAGCTGTGTCTGCAGAATGTCACGGAAGAGCAGTTAAAAGTAACTGTAGTCGACCCTTGTGTGACCTGGGGATTGGGGTGCTGGCCCCCGATGCGGTTAAAAATCCACATATAACTTGACTTCCCCAGAACTTAACTAGCAGCCTGCTGTTGACCAGAGGCCTTACTGATAGCAAATAGTTGATGAACATATTACACGTGCTATATGAAAACGTACTGTATTCTTAAAATGAACTAGAGGAAAGAAAATGTTACTAAGAAAATCACCAAAAAAATAGATTTACAGCCCTGTACTAGGAACAGTCCTCATGTAAGTGGACCCACACAGTTCAAACCCAAGGGTCTGCTGTACTTGGAACTGCGTGTGGGAACACAAGGGAAGCCATATGCACGCAGAGGAAATAGAAGCTCACCATTCAAATCGCATGCTTTTAACTAAAAAATGTACATATTGTCCGTGTCCCTCAAATGAAAGCACACTACTAGAGATGGGATGTGGGAGGAAACTGGCTCTCAATAGCTACTTGTTGAAACTAGATTTGAGGTGCTTAGGGTTACACTATTTGGTCCATTTTCCTAACAGTGAATTAAAATGCTCCTCTCGCTTTGGTAAGATGGTGAGACCTGAGATTGAGAGTCAGCCTCAGGTCCATACCTCCCTCCCCTCAGAGTCCCGGGACCTCAGGCAAGTTCCTTAACTTCATAGTGCCTGATTCCTCTTCTGGAAGTCCGCACTGATGGTACTGCCGACCTTCAGCTTGGGAGGAGTAAATGAAGGAAGATGTGACGGGCTGGGCACAGTGATCAGTGGAGAAGCAGCGTTCAGTAGATACTGAGATCCTGCAAGGCTTGATCTGGAAGCCAAGATTAGGTTTCAGAATAACAAACTACATTGCGAAAAACTAGTTTTCACAACACTTTTACTGGGTCAAAATGTATCAGGAAATAGGACAGTTATTAATCATTTTTTGGTAAGTAAATAAACTAAAGGTAAAAGCAGCCAGTTTGATGGATCTGGGACTAGAATCCAGGTCATTCTGTCTGCTCGCATGCTATCTTAGGACCCCGTAAAGAGGAAGAGATCCTGCTCCCCAAGGAGGAGCACGTCCGAGAGCCTCTGCTTAATGCTGTAATAGAATGGGCGCTGGATGATTGTGTGCGTGTGTGTGTGTGTAAAACTTCATTTGAATCTGCAGTTTTCCTTAGAGGCACCATGTATAGTAGGAAAAACCGTGACCTTGGAGTCCGACAGTTCTGCTGCTGGCGGCTTAGTCACTTCCATTCCAAGGAGATGTGGTCTCTCCTTGCCCACTTGAGCACAGCGTTCCACTGGGACTTCCAGTAGTTGAAACGATGAGTACGCTTTCAGAACCTGAGACGCGTCTTCATCAGCTCAGCTAATCTGCATCCCTCAGGGGTCTTCTCTGTCGCCCCTTCCACCTTGTGCAGCAAGGGCAGCTCTGTCTTGATCTGGACCAAAGCAACTAAGCAGTTCTTTTTCCTCCCAGTTGACAAGTGGCTGATTAAAATTGTCTCCTTTCAGTGTATGAAAAACCGAATCCCCACACTGACCGAGAGTGTTAGAACCTTTTAGAGTTCCGTAATCCAGACGTGCCCGTGAGTGGCCGGCCCTGGCCGCCTCACCCCATGCTTATTCCAGCACACCGAGTTTCTGAGTGACTCCTCTGTTCCTGCTGGTTTGGGGCCAGTGTCCAGCCTTAGAAGGGAGACCACCAGCTCCCAGACACATGGGCCATCAGCTCGGCCCCGCCTTGCCGTCCTTTGCCAGGTTATGTAGGTCTAAATCCCGTGCCGTGAAAAAGAAAAGGCCTAAATGAAAATATTATCTCCTAGTCTTTCTGTCTTGTCTTGAAGGTGCTTGACATCCTCCAGCACATTCAGACCCTAGACCCCGGGCAGCACGGGGCGGTGGGTTATCTGGTGCAGCACACGTTAGAGCACATTGAGCGCAAGAAGGAGGAGGTGGGCGTGGAGGTGAAGCTGCGCTCCCACGAGAAGCACAGAGACGTCTGCTACTCCATTGGGCTCATTATGAAGCATAAGAGGTGAGTGCCTGTGGTGTCCGTCCCCACGCGGCTGCAGAGGACGCGTGGTGTGCCCCCGAGCACGCTTCTCAGGAGCCACCACGTCTGAGTGTCCACCGCAGAAACAACGGAAGGCTGAACTGGTCTGAGCCGGATCTGCTCTTTTTGTTCTGTCACAAGGGACTCGCTTTCCTAGCTGCGAGTCTTCTAACAGAGGATCTGTAAGCAGTGGGGTTCTTTTTCCTCTCATTTCTTCATTGTCCTGATGCTTCTTTTCATCTCCATTCCCTTGCATCTGAGTTGTGGGTCGGGTTTGCTGGGTTGTAGGGCATGCGCGTGCTGGAGTACTAGGTGAAATGTAACTGTCTCCATGGCAACTGCTGAATGTCCCACGCGGCAGGCCGGGAGCAGGCTAGGAGGGGAGCGTTCCCGTTCTCACTGACCTGTGTTCTTGCCAGACCTTTGAGAATGCACTTACCTGGTAAATACTGTATCATCGTGGTTTTCGTTTGCATTTCCCACATTACAGTCTGATTATGCAGATTGACTAGTAAATGTACAAAAAGAAGCTCCTTCAGATTTCCTTTTATGAAGGACCTCTTCAAGTATTCTAATTTTCCCCTGAGTCATTTGCCTTTCTTGTTGGTTCATAGCCATGTGTCCTGCTGCTGGTGTCTATATGCGTATACATTGCAAATACCTTTTCCCGGTGTGGGGCTAGCGTTCTTCGTTCTTTTATTGCATTTTTTTTTCAACTTCATTATGGAAATTTCAGACCTACACCAGTGGAGACGAGTATAGCGAACCAGGGGGTGCTCCCATACCCAGCCTCAGCCGTTGTGAGGGTTAGCCTTCACTATTCCTCCCCCACCCACCTCCCCAGGCCTGTAGCAGACGACATTCCCTTTGCAGCTGTTGGAGTACGCGTACCTAAAAGGTAAAGGCTTGCTCTGTTGTTTAGAAGTACATTTAACCATCCTCTTGTATCTAAGGAAAGACAAACAATTCCTTCAGCTCATCACATCAGTCTATCAGAGTTCCTGTTGCCCCGGTGGCCCTGGAAGCTTTTCAACAGTCTGCTTGGATCTGGCGCCTGTAATACTGTTGAATCGATTGAGTGCTCTTTACCTTCGGGACTGAAGTTTTCATACCTGGCTTAAGGAATCTGAAACCTGTCCTGTGTCATGAAGCTATCTTAGGAATTCTACATTTTATATCTAGGCCTTTGTCCCACTAGTATTGTGCATTGCTGCCAGGCCTGAGTCTTGATGCCCTTTCCATTTGGATAACCAGTTGTCCCATGGCGGTTGGTTGAAGTTTTTTCTTTTCCAGTTGAGGGGCTATGTTGATAATAAGAGGGGCTTACAAAGGGGGCCAGGAGTGTCCTGAAAAATGCTTGACAGAGATAAACGCAGGTAAGTTTGTAAGGACATGAGGTTGGGAGAACCAAGCCATTATTTATATATCCCAAAGTCGCCGTGACAGGGTCCCAGGGAACTGATTTGCCATTGCTCTTATGTTGATTAGGTATGGCTATAACTGCGTGATCTATGGTTGGGACCCCACCTGCATGATGGGACACGAGTGGATCCGAAACATGAACGTCCACAGCCTGCCTCATGGCCACCATCAGCCTTTCTATAATGTTCTGGTGGAGGATGGTTCTTGTAGATATGCAGCCCAAGGTAAGTAGTTATTTGTGTACCTGTAGTGACACGCAGGTGCGTCTTAAGCACACAATGGAGCACTCTCATGTTGTGGGCACAGTCATCAGTGTTATTTAGAGATGACAGTTGTCCCATGGCTAACTTCATCAAGGCCGATACTCTGCTAAACATGGATAGGTGTGCTCTAGTGTGGCCATGCCATGGTTTAAATAGTCACCGCTCCCAGATTCTCCCCTCCATCACCAGCACACCCAGACCGTCTTCCAGTGCTGTTGCCGACCTCTGTTCTGACTGGTCATTACCTTTGCCAAATTCCCTAAAGTTTTGCTTGCCAGGCCTTGCAGTTGGCTCCCTTCAGGCAAAGAGGGCCGGCCTGTGCCCAACAGTGGAGACTGCTGGGGGGACTACCCAGAGACGCCCTCAAGTGGCCATGATGGGAACTGCAGTCCACTGCAGTTGGTAAAGGCAAAATAATTCACAAAAAATAACAAAAAAATAACAAAAAAAGGCAAAAAAAAAAATAAAGATATTGGATGTGTAAAAATTTCAGAAGTATCAGAAGACTAGGAGGTTTTCTATTCGTGTTGATTCATCAGAAGCTGAGAGAGAGTTGTATAAGAATCAAGAGTCTGTTCACTGAGGCTGCAAGTCACTTAACCTCCGTGAATATAATGGGGCAGTTGAAGGAAAGGGTCTGTGTGTGCCCGTGTCAGAGGAAGGGGCCAACAGGGAGGTTATCTGACTTTGAAGTTGTGCCATATAAAAAAAAATCAGGGGCGCCTGGGTGGCTCAGTCAGTTAAGCGTCTGCCTTGAGGCTTGGCTCATGATCCCGGCATCCTAGGATTGAGCCCCACATCGGGGTCCCTGCTCAGCGGGGAGCCAGTGGGAGCCCTCTCCCGCTCCCGCTGCTTGTGTTCCCTCTCTCGCTATCTCTGTCATAAATAAATAAAATCTTTTTTAAAGATTTAAAAAATGTAAAAATAACATAAAATGAAATAGGCTTTTCAGAGTCGATAAAGCTGGTTATTTGGTTTTAGGTGTTCTGAATTTGGTGTCCGTGTTGAAGATTCAGGGATTCATCTCTAACAGATCTAAGCAAACATGCAGTGTAAAATTTAGAGTTATGATATGGTAATGACTTTGCAAAAAAAAATTACACTTAATATCTGGTTGCAGTTTTACATTCTAAAACCAAGATTGGGCGAAGTGATTGTGGGTAATGTTAGCAAGTTGCCTTTTTTAGTTTTAAATCCTAAGTCTTTCAGAACATCTTTGACATGAACAGCTGGAATTCCCCTACGAGAGTGGTCCGTCTTTTCCCAGGGCTCCCATCGGCCTGTGGCCGAGGTTTCCCGGGTATCTCCTGCGTGCCAGGTCGGTGCGGCATCGCGGGTCCGGGCAGCGTCCTGGCCCTGTGCACTTGGACGTGCTCAGAGGTGCTTCAGGGGGCTCAGGGGTTCTTGCGGCACTATCTCTGACTTCTCTGTCCTTCCCCCTCCTCCTTGGTCCCATTAGTCCGCAGATGACACCAGCTCCATCTCCTGAATGTCTGTCCTTTGTGTTTCCGTTCACTAGTGGCCATTCCTGGCGCCTCTCCCTCCAGGGCCACAGGTATTCTTGGCCTGCACCGTGCCATCTTTCTTAGTGGTGTGCCCCAGACTCCCCTGCAGGGCCCAGAGGTGACCCGGACCCTCCCTCACAGCCTCATCTCTGTTCCGAGCTCATCAAACTTTGTTGTTCCTTGAAACCGTCCTTCTCACAGGTTTTCACGCAGGTGATTGTCCCTTGTGAACAGGCTCTTTTCTCCCCCCTGCCACTCTCCCACAGGCTCAGATTGGGTCATCTGTCCCTGCTCTGAGCTCCCTGACACCCTGCCCCTCCTGAGTCCTCACACCTTCGGGAGAGCTGCAGTGTTTCCCAGCGAACCATCTGGCTCTCCGTCCAGTAAGCTCTGCGAGTTCAGAGCCAGAGCCCAGTCTGCCTGTCCCGTGATGAGTCCCAGTAGATGTTCACATCTCTCTGACAGAGCAGCTTACAAACAGAAGTGCATAATAATGAGAAGAGTGTAAGTAGCAGGTCACTAATAAGATGCTAGCTTTTTTTTTTTACAAGTTGGGTTAAGAGCATTTTTCAAATATGCTTAAAACATCGAATACCCCATACACCTTCCATTAGATTCAACAGCTAGCATTTAATGTCTTTGTTTTATCCGTAGATAGAGATTTCAGGTTTTTGCTGAACTGTTTGAGACTCTTGCAGACATCAGGACTTAAATGCCGAATCACGCATCTTCTAAGAATAAGACGCTTCTCTGCATTACTGTAGTTACATCACCACACGTAGCGAGTAACAGTGATCTCCTGTCTTGTCCTGAGTCAGCGGTCACATCCCTGGTTGTCACAGCGTAACTTTGATAGCTGTTGGTTTGTTTTCACGCCCTGATCCAACCAGCATTCACAAACGATTCCGCATTTGGTTTCTGTTGTCTTGAAAGGCTTAGTCCTCTCTTACTAAGACCAGTTAGTTCCTTATTCCTTGCCTTGTTTTCTTCCTTTTTCATGTGACTTTCACTTTTTCAAGTGTCCAGGCCGGTTGTCATATAAATTGCGTAACATTCTGGATCTGTCTTGCTGTGTTCTTTTCTTTATTATCTGTAAACCGGAAGCTGATCAGGTCTGAGGCTTGATTAGATCAGGTTAATATTTTGGAGCTAGAATGCTTCTTGTCAGATGCGTCTGGCACATGCATCTTCTCCAGAGCCCCTGGCATTTGATGTCCCACTGTCGGTAGGTGGAGTTTGGTCACTTGGCTAAGATCTGTGTAAGGGAGTTTTCCCTTTGCAACTAACAGTGACGTCCTGTGAATATCCTGTTCCCTGATAACCACAATCCCTCATTTTGTTTCAGCACCTGTTGAATCTCCTTGCCTAAATTATTATAGGAGAGCTGCAGGATGGTGATTTTTACTGCTGTTGTTCTCCCTGCTTCTGTAAACAAGAGCTTTCCTAACCCCCTTCCCTTGTCCGCTCCCCTTTCCCCTCCCCACTTACCCTCTCTTTCTGTCTCTCTCTACCCCCTCTCCTCCCATAAATTCCTAGGTTTTTAGTCAATGTGTTAAAATCATTTGGGACAATTTATGCTCAGATTAACCCATGTTTAGCCAAAGGTAAACCTTGAGAGGCTAAATTTAAATTTAAAAAACACTGGGGTGCCTGGCCGATTCAGTTGGTAATGCAACTCTTGACCTCGGGGTCCTGAGTTCGAGCCCCATGTTGGGTATAGAGATTACTTAAAAATAAAATGTTAAAAAAACCCCAAAAACTTAAACATGTTTTTGAACATTTCTGGGTTAATTTACTTGCATCAGATTATTTTGCTTTTAAATTTTTTCTTGATTTAAATTTTCAGCCTGTGACTCAGGTAATCCTGTTAACTTGAGTAGAACCCACTGATGAATGCTTCCCTAATTATAAGTTCTTCACAGAGAGTTGAAGAGTGATTATAAGCCACATGCATGCATGAGATCCTCAAATAGTTTTAGTCTACATAATTAAGAGAATTTTTCTCTCAAAATGTTAGACTATACCTAAATCCAAATGGGGTGATAGACAGCATCTTGCATGTGTTTAACTTTTGTTCCCACTAGGGGGCATGCTTTAGTACTTTCTGGACACCAGGGAGGAGCAGCGTGTCCTATCTCAGCTTCCCTCTGTACTTCTTAGATCCTGCAGAAAGTGAACATCACAGATGGTCTGAATGAAGTCAGCTGCCCATATTGGAAGGCCAGGCATTCACTCCAATGTGAAAACCCAGTTCTTATGTGTGTCTTGTATAGAATGAGCAAGTGCCTCAGAGGATGCTTGGTACATGGTGTGCCTCACCAAGCGTCAGCTCCCCTTTCTGTCGTTTGTCTTCCGCTTCGGAACGAGTTTCCACCCATGAGCAATCTGCACGTGCTGGCAGGTGTGTGAGGAGGGCCCGTGTGAGGGTGGAGTATACATTTCCAGCCACTGCAGAGGGGGCTATGGCTGTTTGTTTTAAACGGAATATCTCAAGTGCTCATTCTCCCGTGTCCCAGCAGTTCCACCCCGGGTCCCTCCACTGGAGACACACTCACGCAGGTGTCTGTGGTGGTGTTGTAATAGGACGAAGGTGTCATTCATGCAGACTCCCCTGGTAAACTGGGGTCTGTCCAAACTGTGGAATGCTAAGCTGCAATTAAACCAGTTGCAGATAAATGCTTATAGTATGCTTCAGATAAACACACCTAAAACAGTACCAAATTCTCTTTATATGTAGTTCTTTTTAGCTCCTTCTATTTGTGTTCACAGGAGGGTCTAGAAGCATACTCTCACAGTGGGTGGTTTCCTTTTGGGAGGGGATGGCTGTAGTGGTATTGCCATAGTTTTATAAACTATATTTATGTATCTGGATGGCTCAACTTTTTTATTTTATTTTTTTAAGTAGGCTCCATGCCCAGCATGGGGCTTGAACTCATTGAGTTTGAGATTGAGTTGCATGCTTTACCAGCTGAGCCAACCAGCCACCCCTGGGTAGCTGAATATTTAAAATAAGATAAGCAGACGCATTTCTGTAGAAATGTCAAGGAAATTGGGAAAGACTTAGGATTTCTCCAGGACTTTTAAGTAGGCCCTGTTTGATATTTTGCTCACTTAAGTTTTTATATTGCTTAGGGTTTTCATTCCTCTTCAGGTAAAATTTTTTTTTAAACTTTATTAGTGGATTTCCTCCTCTTAATATATAGTCTCCATCTTCATTATCTTTTCTCCTCAGAAATGTTTTTATCAGGGCGCCTGAGTGGCTCAGTCAGTTAAACATCCAACTTATGATTTCATCTCAGGTCATGATCTCGGGGTCCTGGGATTGAACCCCGCATCGGGCTCTGCACTCAGCGAGGAGTCTGCTTGAGATTCTCTCCCCTGCTCCTTTTCCCTTTGCCACTCCCCTCGCCCCTGTTCATGCTCTCTCACTCTCTCTAAAAAATTTTTCTAAGATTTTATTTATTCATTTGAGACAGATATATATATATATATATAGAGAGAGAGAGAGAGGAGGAGCAGGGGGGAGGGGCAGAGGCAGAGGGAGAAGCAGACTCCCCGCTGAGCTGGGAGCCCAATGTGGGGCTTGATCCCAGGACCCTGAGATCATAACCTGAGCCGGAGGCAGATGCTTACTCATCTGAGCTACCCAGGCGCCCCCAAAATAAATCTTTTTTAAAAAAATGTTTTTATTAATACCTCTTTCCTGTTTTGCTAGGAGACTGGGCAGGTAAATAAATGCACAGAACCCAGCCCCTGTCCCTCCTTACCGGCCAGGCATGGGGCCACGAGCACTGGCCTTGGACTGCCGCTGACCCCTCACGTGACTTCCCAGACGTTCTGTCTGTGGTTCACGTTATCCTTCCAGATCCATGATCAAAACCTGACCTTGACCTTTCCTCCCAATACTCGAGCTGCTACTTAATACACAGAAAAATAGGGAGGGAGAGAGAATGCTAAAACATACATTTGAATTCTTTCAAGCGGTTGCTGTCAGCATGTTGGTCTAGACAGTTCTTTGTGGTGGGGACTGTCCTGTGCATTTCTTTAGCAAAGACCCTGGCCGCCTCCCACCTGATGTCAGTGGCAGCCCCAGTGGTGACAGCCGGACCTGTCTTCAGATATTTCTTTGTTCTGCTAGGGGCAAATAGCCCCCTGTGGAGAACCACTGCTCTCAACAAACTGGCAACAGGGCCGTTGTTCTGAATTACTGACTTGCATTCTTTTTAAATATTTCCATCCTGCCTGCTAATGAGGGGTAATGGTGGTTCCTCCAGAGCAAAACGGCTTCTTTGTCTCTTGGTGTTAGCTCCAGAGACCTGGCCCCACCCCCTCATGCTTCCTTGTTCCTCTGCAGGGGACCCCGAGGCCCTTACCGGGCGTGCTTCCACCCCATAGGCCCGCCCCATGAAGGTCCACCTGCAGGGCTGCCCTCGGGAGGGAGGGGCACCAGGGGCAGATGCAGAAAGGGGCATTCGCAAATGTCTGTTAGAAACCTGTAAGCCCTAAAGGAGGAGCTCAAGTTCTCTACAGAGATCTCCTCGTCGGCAGTAGTCGTCAGGGTTTGCAGACTACTCCGTCTCGTTTTTAAAGAACCTCAGGCTCCTGTGTCCACAGAGCACCGTCAGTGAGAGCCTGCCGTGCCAGGGCCATGGCGGGCCCTTGAGTCAGTCCCCACTCCTGCGTCCCTGCCTCTGCTCTGTGGTGTGTCTCCTACTCTGATGCCCTCAGCTATGGACCCGGGCTGTCGGGGTTCGAGTCCCGGCTGCCTCCTGGGCCAGGGCTTTCGGTCCGTGTCACAATTCACTCAGCTGCAGATGGGAGTGCTGACAGGGGCTCTGTGGGGAGAGCCGCGCGTGCGCGTGCGCTGGGAGCTGGAGCCCCGCCGGCTGCCACGGGGGCCCGTGCGGCATGAGCCCCCCCCCCACCGGGGCAAACTCCGCGGGTGATCTGTAGCTGGGCCTCCGGGCTCACCGTCCAGCGGTGTGGCGCGTTACTGCCCCTTCAGGTCACTCATTCTCCTGGCTGCCTCGTCTTCCGAGGAGTGAATGTGCCGTCGGGAGCCCTGGCAACTGCATTGGGCAGTCGGACTGTTCTCACGCGCGCACCCTCCTAAGTGAGGGTAAGGTGGTCGCGCGGCGTTCGTCGTTGCAGCTGGTTCGTGTGCGTGTTCCTCAGGAGCGCCCGGAACACCTGAGCATATTCCAGGAACCGCAGTCTGTTAGCACAAAATGTCTGCAAATCCCTTCCCGTCTTGTAAACAGAAGTTACAGATTGAATCATGCAGCTCCTTCCCGCTCTCCCAGCACCAGGTCAAGTCAGTGCTCCCAAATGATGCTCCTGTGGAGACTGGGGACACTGGGGACGCACAGGCTCCGGGTGAAGGGGGCTGAGCAACCTGGACTGGCATGTCAGCGTGTTTAACCAAGCTGTCGAGGGCTGCACTGCGTGTGTTAGACTTGATGGAATTAATCCGAGTGAAGGACTGTGTGTCGGTCAGAACCGACACTGCCCTGGTCCTCGGTCAGAGCAGGAGGGTCCGCCCGGCCCAGCTCCTCTTGGTGCCAGGTCATGGGGAGAGTGGCTCAGCGTCTCCTGGGTCGGGGGCTCAAGACACCATCCTTTCTTTGGGCCTTTGGGGGAGCTGTTTTTCAACGTTTTGCAGGGGGAGAAGTGATGTGAAAGGATTTCAGCCTTTTAAATACCTTGCCTGTATTGTCATCTGTTTGTTGTAATCATTCCGTTTTAGAGGAGTCTTGCTGTTTCTCTGGTGTCAGAATGGCTAGCCCAGAGAGGAGGTAGCATGGTTTCCTAGGAGACCGGACAAGTAGTGATAACCCACATCCGCACAGGTTGGAGGTGCGAGCCGCTCGTCAGCTCCTCCCACGGAATCTCAACACGGGCAGTATTGAAGGGAGCCAGGGGGAGGAGTGCCGTCTGTGTGGGAGCACTCCATTAGCAGACAAGAAGGGTGGCAGGTGCGAGACTTGGAGCCACACGGTGTGGAGGCTTCCCAGGTCGGACCTCTGGCAGACGACGGGCAGGCTCGGGTGCCCTGGTCCCGTACGCTTGGCTGTCGGTGTGATCAAGTCAGAGGAACGCGATGAGTCTGTACTTTGCCAACACCCCCACCCCGAGACAGCTGGAGATTTGCTGGGGCCGACCTCTTGCTCAGAGAATAGGAGAATGTTCTGTTTTGTCTGGAGCTGCGGGGGTCCATCCTTCTTTCCCCAGCTGCCCCCACTGCCACTGTCCTGTTACCTCTTCCAGATTCTGTAAACAGGTCTCTCCTCTTCCTCCATGTCAAAAAGGCCACATGAAAGGGGTGAGAGATAGGAAGATGCTGCAGCAATATCCGTTTTAATGGCAATTGTCCATGTGCCTCTTTACCAACAGAAAACTTGGAATATAATGTGGAGCCTCAAGAAATCTCGCACCCTGATGTCGGACGCTATTTCTCAGAGTTTACCGGCACTCACTACATCCCAAACGCAGAGCTAGAAATCCGGTATCCAGAGGATCTGGAGTCTGTGTATGAGACGGTGCAGAATATTTACAGTGCAAAGAAGGAGGATGTAGAGTAACGTCTGGTAGGGGACACTGCACCTTTGCCGCTGCTGCTGTCCTCCAGGAGAACAGGATTCCGGAAGAAGACGTCTCCACGGATCCCTCTGGATTCACACCACCAGGAAAGCCACTTAACCAGTAGTGCTGGTTGCCTCCTACCAAGTTTAAATAACGTGTGCTCTCCTCCAGCTGCAAAGACAATGTTGCTCTCCGCCTACACTAGTGAATTCATTTGACGGCACTGTGTTCAGTGGCATGGCTTGTGTGCTTGTCCTGTGGTGACAGTTCGTGACATTCTGTCTTCATGAGGTCTCACAGTCGACGCTCTTAGAGTCATTCTTCCTGCTCACTTCTGTACGTCTGTCTCCACCTGTCTCAGAACATTTCATTTGCCAGACAGAGGGGGTCCTGTGTTGGCAGTACTTTCTCTCTGATTTCTCTGCGGAACACGTGCAGTCCTGAGCCGAGGCTGCTTGTCTTTTCACCCTGAATTTAGTCGCTTGTTCAGAGGGAAAGCCGTGAGTGATTGTGGCAGCGTCTGAGAGATGGGGACATTAACAGACTAATGGTAATCAGAACCATCCGCATTTATTTTTTCTAATATTTGAAACAGATTTCAGGCGTTTTATCTTCTCCTTTATTTGAATCGGGCGAGTGGCATAGCTTTTCCTTCCGTGTTCCTCTCAGATTTATGCTCATCTCTCTGTGAATCCTTAGTTTTCTGTTTCATTACATAAAGTCTTCTGAGCAAGTGCATAATGCCATTACGGATGGATTTTCCCACATTCATCTACTATTCCTCCTTTTAAAATAACTACTTTTTTTTCTTTTGATTTTAAAAATTATTCCAGTATCATGAATAGATCTTAAGTCAGTGATGGGTTTTCTTTATAGTAGAAAGTATAATATGATGTTAAAATGTTTGCTTTTAGAAACCATACGCAGTGGTCTCCAAAGACCTAAAAAGGAGGTTTCACTTTTGTAATTGGAAAAAAGAAATAATGAACCTTATACGTTTTTTTAAAAAGGAAAGAGGAGGTTCCATGCCCCCTGTCATCCCTAAGAATCACTCTAAGACCCTTTTGAGTGTGGCGGGGTGGAAACAAGTAAAATGTCTTTAACTCGAAGAGTGTTTGATCGGTGGGGAAGTAGGCGGGGGTGTCCTTTTGCTTTCTCGAAGCACTGCTGTCCCGAAGATACCACTGGCTCCCGCTCCGCACCCTCCGTCCCTGAGAGTGAGGGCACCGGGTCCCTGCACAGCTCCGAACGCCCGCCACTCTCCACCTGCCTGTTCTCAAGCAAGCTAGCTAATTCGTAGTTAACCAGTAGAAGCTAACTTCTGGAGTTAGGACCTAGTTACTTTTCTCTCTGAGTTGAAAAGAACCCAGTTGCTCTGGTGAGTGAGGCTTCGGGGGCTGGGATCCGGCCCTGCCTCGCCACCCTTCTGTGCATTTGCATGCTCTTCTTCCACGCGTGTGTGATGACTGCCTCTCGTTTAGCCCTTGGAAGTCCTGGGTTGACGGAGGTTTGCGGAAGCCACCTGAGACCACGTAGTGGTACCTGGCGGCTGGTAAGCAGTTATTAGAGGTGAGGGTCTGGCGGGCCGGCTCCTGCCAGCCCGAGTTAGTGCTCGCCAGTGTCCTGCGTCCCTTGTCAGTCAGATCCAGAGCCCGATGGGTTAGATCTACCTGGGCAATGTGACCACTCACAGCACCCTGCCTGCTGAGGCCGGGGGTCTTACACTACTCTCGTTTAAAGGTGAGAACTAGTTAATCCGGAGGTAATACTAACCAGATACGTTACTAAGAAACTGTGGAGCATGCTGAGTTATAATCATTGGTTTTCTGGTTTGATTTCCTTTTTTTCTTAGAGTAACATCAAAGCCAAGAAGGATGGTTTTACCTTTACTGACCCAATGTAAATATGTATCTAGACCGTTTTTAAATGTGTTTCTTCATGAATGCTTCATTTGGCTCCAGGAAGCCTGTGTCACCTGTGTAAGTTGGTATTTGGGCACTTTATATTTTTCTAAAAACGTGTTTTGGATCTCCTGTACTCTAATAAATCATAAGTTTCTTTTTAAAATTTTTTCCAAAAGTTTTCTCCATTTTAAAAAGCCCTGTTACAACAAAGTAGAACTTTCACAATGTTAAAATATTAAATATTTGGATATAGTAACTTCTTTTCTCTTCAAACGAATGCCGAGATTTTTTTGTACAATGATTAATAAAATGGAACTTACCCAGAGAAACCACACAAGTGGCCTGCCCGATTTCCTTTCGGAACAGAAAGCCCGGCCTTGACAACAGCAGGATGTCCCTGGCTTCTCTTCTGATCCAAACATTTGCTCTACCGAATTTTTCCTCACGTTGGTGCGTGCACAGGGTACCTCTTATTCTGCGGGCTCCTTGCCAGACGTCAGTTCTGTCGGCCGGCTAGGAGTGTTGAGAGCACCTGGTTGTTACGCGAACGTCGCCGCTTGTCGCTGACGCTAGTCTGTGTTGTGAGATGGGAAGGGCGGGCACTTTGGGAAGTGCAGGTTCTCCGTGTGTCGTTAACATTGGTGTGATAGCTGCGGGACGCGGGGCGCCCGTTCCCCGGGGGATGCGCTGCGTGCTGTGTGGACAGGACCGGGCACGGGCCAGGCCCCAGCATCTGCGCTGCCGTGGGTCTCAGACCTGGAACATCCTGTCGTGCATCGTGACTTTATGAGAGGACAATGTCGTGCGCTATGTCTTCCCTACTTCTTACACCCTAGAACTTTCCTCTCCAACACACACACACACACACACACACAGAGCAGCCCGGAGGTCCACAGGGTTTGCAGACATACTTTGGGAAACACTGTGTCATCAGTTATGTCCAAAACTAGTCTCCGTTCACCTCAGACCAGTTTGGCCAAGCGTCTCGTTGGAAGAACTTCCATCTAATCTGATTTTGAAAGGCTGGCTTCATGTTGTCTCCGCCTGAACCTCATGACAGATCTCATTATAAGTGCATTTACACAGCAAAATTGTTGTATCATGAAAACCGGCATTAATACTGTTGCTAAATCAGTTTTACATTTTCTAATACCTACTCAAAGTCTTGTTCTAATTTTAAAATGTCTCCGTCTTTCTTAACATACTAAATCGAGTCAAACGTTCATGTTCTAGGCTTTCTTCTAGGCTTTCTTCTACCATCAGAAGGGGAAATGCTGTTTTCTTTACTCCATATTCCAAGTAACTAAAAATGGATTACCAGCAACTTTTTAATTTAGAAGTATCCTGTGGCCATAATAATCAAGATGTAGCTCTTCATGTTTTTCTTTTTGTTTTTTGGAGGAAAGGAGAGAATGTTCACCTAGGCACAATGCAGAATTTGGCTATGGGACAGTTTATTTCTGGAGATGTCAACAGTTGTATTGCACGTGTTTTGTATTGCAAGCTTCCTTTGGGCCAGCACTGGCCTCAACTAGAATCTTCTCAGCAGCCCTCTAAGGCAGGGCCGGGTAGTCAGTGTTTCTGCGGGCCACGTAAGGTCACATGTTCCTTGTTTTCAAAAACGTAGAAGACCTTCTCAGCTCGAGGCTGTAAAGAAACAGGCCATGGGCTGGGTCTGGCCTGTGGGCCACAGTTTGGCAACCCCCGCCGAGGCATAGGCCTGCCAGCATCCCGCTGTCCAGCCGGGCAGTCGGGAGCGTACCACTGGGAGGCGGCACGGCTGGGGGGACGCCCCGGCGTCTGACCTCTGAGCTCCCAGCGCCTGACAACCACACTACCGCCAACTTACGCAACTACCTCGCACTGGTTTGATCTTTTGCCTTGCAGCCACTTTAACTTCTAATCATTTCGGTTCTTGAAGACTTAGAATCTTGAGAGGAAAGGACATTCCTTTGGTGAATAAAATTCTGTGCAATTATAGAACAAATGTATTCTGGCCATTTAGCGATGATTGTATTAGGGTAATGCTAGTTCTGTAATAAATAGACCCAAAAATATCCTGTGGCTCGAATACAAAAGAATTTTCTTGCTCACCTGCCACCAGGCAGGGGAATGGTTGGGGGGTGGGGTGCGGTGGGGAGACTGCTGTCTGTCTGCTGGAAGCTGCGTGGCCCCGAAGGGGAGTGAGCACGGAGGGACACGTCTGGGAGGGTTCAATGCACGGAGGCTGGGGGTAGCCCTTGGCACTGCCACTCACATTTCGTAAAAGAGGCTGGGAATGAAGACATAGGAACACAGTGGCCAGTCCGCTCTGGGTGTGCTCTCCCCAGAGCAGGATGTGCCCCCTTGCCAGGGAGACAGCCTCTGTGAGGTCAAGCCGTCTGTGATGGCAAACATTGCCTGCATAAGTGGCTCAATCCAGAAACATTGCTTGCTTCTGTCGTACCACGGACCCCAGGTGGTGGGAGTGACTCCTCACAGGTCCCACTGCTAGGCAGCATCCATAGTCCCTGCAGCAGATGACCATGGGAGAGAAGGAGAGGAGGCCTCAGGGCAAGCCACATCTGTCACTTCTGCCTTGGGAACTAGACAAGTCACAGACCCACAGTCTAACTCCAGATGAGGCTGGGGGCCTCCGTGTGTCCAGGAGGAAAAGGAAAGGTTGGGGGCTCTGCCTGGTCTATGCCTCTCACCCTGAGCCTCTCCTGTGCACTTCCTGCATCCTGCCCAGGGTCAGTCCAGCATGGCTCCTTGGGGACCAGCCCCATGACCTAGAGGTTTTGACCCATCCCCCCAGTACCCATTCAGTGGGGATGCAGAGGCCAGGCAGCCTCAGTGATGAGATCCTGCTGGGCAGGCACCGTGACGACACTCCCCACCCCCACCCCCGTCCTTGCAGGGGTGAGGAGAGTGGTTGCTGTGCCTCCCTGGTCACCCCACTAGTGTGGGTTGGGGGGTGCATCCTCCCCGGGAGGTGGGCAGCTTGCACAGCGTGCTTCCTGCCTGTTGCAGGGTTTGGGGGCCAGCCCCAGGCTTTTATTTATCTTTACAAGTTTGTGAATCTTTGGGTAACGACTCCTTAGGACACCTAGGCTGCTAACCTATCTGCCTATGATCGTAGCCAGAGTTCTTTTCCAGAACTTGAACGGGTCTGCTTCATTTCCTTTGCGGCTCCGGCCCGTGCCTGTCCCCACCCCGCCCCTGACTTAGCGACGGCCGCGTCAGTCTGATACTCGCCAAACCTGAGTCCAGCTCTTGAACCGGCCTGCGTGGCTCAGAGTGATTCTCATCCTCCTCTCTTGCTGGGGCTGCACAGAAGCAGCTCCGTTTTTTAACCTAGGGAGCCCAGGATTTCGGACTTCGGTTCTCACACTGGCACCTTTCCCCCTGAGCATCTTCCTCGTCATACCTTGCTGTAAGCTGCAAAGAGCGGCCGGGACACTGTATTCTCTCCCTACCCCCCTCCTCCCCCTAGACCAGCTGCAGCACCAGCGGTTCCACCTTGCAGACCGGAAGCCCAGATTTTACCGAGTACATCCCAAACACAGCCCTCCCACCTCCCAGCCTGCTGTCTGTGTGCCTGGCTGCCAAGTGGACACCTTAGGGTTTAGGTTTTTGCACACCGTAGGGTTTAGGTTTTTGTTACGGCAGTTCCCCTTTCAAGGGTTTTTGTTGTGGCCGGGGTGTGGGGGAGGGTGGTTTAAAGTTTAAAGTGGGCTAATGTTTCCATGGGAAGTTCTCCTTCCTTGTTGGGCTCTGTGAAAAAAAACAACAAAAAGCTAAGGACAATAATGGCAGGTTTTCTGGGGACAGGAAAGAGCTAAAAGCAAGTTGTTCCGTGAACTTAAGGAGTTGACAGAATAAAGGAAAGAAATTTGGGGGGGAACCAGAGGGAACAGCATGCATTATAGAATCCTTGCATGGTCAGATTTTCCAACTACTTCCCTTAGAATGACAGAAATCTTGGGGCGCCTGGCTGGCTTAGTTGGTAGGCGTGCAACTTGATCTCGGGGTTGTAAGTTCAAGCCTCACGTTGGGTGTAGAGATTATTTAAAAAATAAAATCTTTAAAAAAAAAAAAAGAATGCCAGGAATATTAATGGAAATTTTCATATTCAAGCCACAGAAATCAGCAGAACCCAGAGAACACTTTGAATGAAAGTTAATTGCTTTTCCCTGTCTCTAAAACATGGTCATCCCCAGGTTTTAGAACTCACTAGTAACCTGCCACTTCCTATATGGTGATGTCCTCAAGTCGTAGCCTCAAGACAGAAAAGCATTGACCGACTTCCCTCCCTTCTAGCTTTGGCTGGTCTGATAATTGACACCAGACAGATTAACAGGAGAAAAAAAAAAAAAAGTCAATTTAGTATCTTACTTACAGGAGCCCATAGAAATAAGCGACTTAGAGAAGTGTCCAAAGCAGGCAGCTTTTATACTTTCCAGACAATACATTTGTGAAGAATCTACAAGAGCAAGGGGTTTGGACTTGGGGTAGCAAATTAGTGCAGAAGCAAGAAGGGTTGCTCCCACAGCCTTCTGGGCCCTGCATTCCCTTTGGTGATAAGGATTCTGCCTCTCTTTCTCCTGGTGGAGGGAGGGTTACCTTGCACAAGGGAGATTTATTTCCCACCCTCAGGGTCAAAGTGTCCTCCTTGCGCAGGACGCATCTTAAGTCACTTTAACTCAGAATAATCGCTGCCTACACCATAGAGGCAGATTTGAGGGTGGCCTGCCCTGAGCCCTCCCCCTGCTATTCCTGTGCAGAGGGCTTTGCCCACAGGCTCTCCTACATCCCTCCCCACCCCCTGCTTGGCCCTTTTCCCAGTATTGCACCCACTCCCCAAACTTCAGGCAGGTTTTTCCTAATCACCTCCCCCCTGAAATTGTCTTGCCCTTTTTTTCAACTGAGGTGAAATTCACATAACATAAAACGAACCATTTTAAAATGTACAACTCAGAGCGCCTGGGTGGTTCAGTCAGTTAAGCGGCTGCCTTCAGTTCAGGTCGTGATCTCAGGGTCCTGGGATCGAGCCCCGCATCGGGCTCCCTACTCAGCGGGGAGCCTGCTTCTCCCTCTCCCTCTGTGCCCTTGCTCTCGCTCTTGCTCTCTCTCAAGTAAATAAAATCTTTTTAAAAGATTAAAAATAAAACATACACTCGGTGGCATTTAGTGCATTCACAGTGTTGTGCCTCCCCCAGCCCGATGTAGACGGAAACACTTTCCTCACCTCAAAATAAAGCTCTGGACCCACTCACAATGGGGAGTGAGCAGTCCCCATTCCTCCCTCCCCCGAGCCCCTAGTCTCCTTCCCGCCTCCAGGGATGTGCCTGTTCCGTACATTTCCTCTACATGCAGTCGTGCAATGTGTGGACCTGGGCGGCTGGCTTCTTTCACTTTGCACAGCGTTTCCAGGCCCAGCCGCTTACTAGCATCAGTCAGCGCCTCGTGCCTCTAACGGTTGAATAATATTCCGTCGCAGGGACATGCGGCATTTTGTTTCTCTGTCTAGCCACTGATGGGCCTTTGGGTTGCTTCCACCTTCTGGGCATTGTGAATAGAGCTGCTCGGAAGCCCGCATGGGATTCTTACACCACAGGGAGCTCTGCTTCTGCAGTGTATGCACACCTGTGCTTTCTACATCACGATGGTCGTGACTTGTCATTCTCCCCGGCAACAGGCATTTCCTTTCGGGGGGCGATATCGCCCACTGAGAATGTGAGCCCCCCCTGGGAGGGGGCACTGGAAGAGCCGCTGCTCCTCTCACTGGTTGACTGCTCGTGTCTTGAGTGTCTTTTTTTTTTTTTTTTTAAGATTTTATTTGTTTAGGGGCACCTGGGTGGCTCCGTCGGTTAAGCATCTGCCTTCGGCTCAGGTCATGATCCCAGGGTCCTGGGATCGAGGGGCCCCTCCATACCCTGCCTCCATCAGGTTCCCTGCTCACCGGGGAGTCTACTCCTCCCTCTGCCCCTCCTTCCTGTTCATGCTCCCCCCCTTTCAATAAATAAAATAAATAAAAATTTTAAAGAAATTTAAATAAATAAATTTGAATAAATAAAAATAAGCATAAATATTTTAAATAAATTTTAATTTAATCTTAATAAAATTTTAAATGAAAAGCTTATTTATTTGAGAGAGAGAGAGCATGAGCAGGGTGAGGGACAGAGGGAGAAGCAGACTCCCTGCAGAGCAAGGAGTGGGGCTCGATCCCAGGACCCCAGGATCATGATCTGAGCCAAAGGCAGACGCTTAACCAACTGAGCCACCCAGGCACCCCCTTGAGTGTCTTTTAATGTGCCCACCTTAGTGCCGGGAGCTGTGCCAGGAGACGTACATTTCTGTCCCCCGTAAGTGCTAATCGGTGTATTCTCAAGGCCTTACTGGGTACATATTACACAGTCTTTGCCCTGATTTGCCTCTTACAAATACGGAATAAAAGAAAATCTCTGCAGTTGCGAGACTTTCTGGGTAATGGCTACCTTTGTGTGAAACTATTCCCGCAGGATTAGAGCATTTGAAAGCTAAAGGCCTCCTGAACAGTCAGCTAGTGCTAGACCATTATTCCCGACATTTTACAAAGAGAAATAATGAGGCCCATGGAGGTTAGGTGCCTCGATCTGGCAGGTGGCTCGGCACAGGTACTCAAGCCTGGGTCTTTGGACTTGACTGCACTGCTGTTTCTCTCGCCCCCAAATTGCTTCCTCTGAGGGTTTTTCCTGCCCTACAGAGAGTCTCGCTAATACCATCAGCCCTTATTCCTTGGCATTCAAAACCTTGTTATTTCTCTGCGGCTAACTGTGCTGTGGCAACCTCCTAGCCAGCAGCAAACGTCCTCTGGTCGCATACATTTACTTTGATGGAGAATGAGCAAGTGTATATCTTTATCCCTCACCATCTCAGCAATTTGTCCTCTTGAAGTTTGGGGAGATCTTATTCAAAACCTGCAAAGACTTTTTAAAGGAAGTTGCTTTTTTCCCCCTCCAGCTTTATGGAGGTGTTGTCGATCTCGGGAACTTACTTATCTGGTATAACTGTAACTTAATATATGATCTCTCCTCAAGCGTGGGTTGGCAGACTTCTGCTGGAAAGGGCCAGGGAGTAAGTATTTTGGACTTTTCGGCTTTTCACGACTACTCAGGCCTGACACTGTAGTGGGGAAAGCAGCCATAGGCGATTGGCGAACAAGTGAACATGACTGTGTGCCAATAAAACTTTATTTACAAAAATAGGCGTGGGTTGGGTTAGGCCCGCAGGCTGTCGCTTGCTGACCCTACTGCACAATCCACTTGACCGGTTTTGTTTAAACAGAAGTCTAAGCAGAAGCAACATCAAAAAGTCGAAACAGGGTCGGAGAACCTGGCTGGCTCAGTCGGAAAAGCGTGCGACTCTTGATCTCGGGATGGTGAGTTCTAGCCCCGTGTTGGGCATAGAGAGGACTAAAAAATAAGTAGACTTAAAAAAAAAAAAGATGAATGAGGGTAATGGAAACCCATATACCCCTGCCCCAAGATTCCACATTTGCTATATTTTATTTCCTTCTCTCTCCACTTTGTCCCCCTGAACCATTTGAAAGTGCCTCAGACAACCTGAGAACTCTCCCGAAATTCTTCCAGCGTGTCTGTCTAAGAATGAGAGCACTTTCCTCCACGACCACAGTGCCACGGAGTACCTAAAAAAAACGGACAGTTGTGATGTGAGAAATGCACCCTCGGGGGCACCTGGGTGGCTCCATCGCTGAAGCACCTGACTGTTACTAGGTCTCAGGTCATGATCTCAGGGTCGTGAGATCAAGTCCCTTGTTGGGCTCGGCGCTGAGCATGGCGCCTGCTTAAGATTCTCTCTCTCCCTCTGCCCCTTCCCCTCTCCCTCTCTTAAAAAAAGAAGAAGAAACAAACAAACAGCTCCTCAAGATGATGAGACTGGACTTTGAGGACCAACCAGCGTCACCACTCGGGTTTTCCGTGAAGCACCCTGGCCCGCAGCTTGAACCGGTAGGTAGAGGTTCTTAAAGGGAAACGGTTAAACATCACTCCCGATTGCCCCAGGTGACCCCGACAGCAAAGTAACTGTAGGCTTAGGCTCTGAAACGTTCTTTGACTAAGAGGTATACAACTCAGCAGAAATCGTTTTTTTTTTAAAGCGTTTGCTCATTTAGCAGGGAGGTGTGCCACCCCCAGAGGGAGGGTGTTGCTGACGGTGTCCCATCAAAGGTCAGTGGGAGCCTGCAGAAGGAGCGCCATGTCCTCTAGCCTCTGCCCGCGAGTTCTGCAAACCGCAGGGGGCACAGTTCGCTTACAAAGGCAGCCCATACGCTACCTTGTGGCTTGCTTATTTAATCAGCGACAACTAAGACCCTACTTCCGTGGACCGTATTGGCTAAGAGCAATGATCCAGGCTGAGGTATAAGAACAGGACTCATCTAATGCCGGTCTGGGGGCTGTGCCCTATTTCTGAACAGTGGAGTTCTCAGCGATTCCATTTGCAGACAAAGAGAACCTGACAGCCCGTCTTCTTCTGAGTTGGCCCATCATGTGAATGAGCCAGGGAGGACTGAGGCACTGACATTTCCATGTTCTTGCCTCTTACCTCTCCTGGGCCTTCAGTTTCTACCCTTCTCGGCCCACTCAGCACGTACCGCTGTCGGTATCGTCCCGCTGATGGCTATTTCTTATAAGCAAGCCAGCCAATTATGTCTTCCACGCCCCCCTGTCTTCAAATGCGTCTTTAACACAACTCCCTCCACTTGTCCCTCTTCCAGACTTGGAGGTTTTTGTTTTTCTGAGCCCTGGATAATACAGATGGTCTTATACAAATGGAGGGCTTTCGGATTTTAGAGACCTCAGAGCATTCGTCTTGAGAGGGCCAGCCCAGGGTCTCGTGAGCACTGGAGATACTCCTGTGTGCCGGGGCTCGGCCAAGTCCCTTGGTCTAAACGGATATTATTCCCGAAACCTCCAGCTTTGCTCACGGACGCTTGCATCCAGCTGGGCCACTTGTCTGGTAGTGCTTGGCATGGGTGGCTGGGCACGGGGCCACCGTCCTCCTCCTCAGCGAGTCTGTTCATCTGCCTTCAGGGCCTGGACTCATGATGTGGAACATACAGCCAGCAGAGGTTCAGACCAGATGGGACTGTCCTCTCAAACCTGGCATGACCTGGTTCAGGGTGTGGGTGATTTACACTCACAGTGGCCCCGGGTGTGCTATCCTAGCTGTTTAGACCACACCCGCCCCTGGGGAGCAGGGGCTCCATTCAGCCCCTTCTGGCTGGGAGCTTTCCCCGCATTGTGCAGTGAAGCAGCCTGCTTGGGGGAAGAGGGGAGACCGCCCTGGGGTGTCAAGCATGAGCTCCCGAGCCCAGCAGTCACACTGACTCCCATCTGTGTCCGCAGCGGCCGACACACCTGTCTGGCAAATGCTTCGAGACCATTAACCGAAGTCCCTTTACCTTCCTGTGACAGCGCTCTTGGCACCAACATCCCTCACTGTCAAAGCTCACGCTCTTCTGAGCCTTTATTCTTTTTTTTTTTTTAAAGATCTTATTTATTTATTTGACAGAGAGAGATCACAAGTAGGCAGAGAGGCAGGCAGAGGGAGAGGGGGAAGCAGGCTCCCCGCTGAGCAGAGAGCCCAATGCGGGGCTCGATCCCAGGACCCTGAGATCACGACCTGAGCCGAAGGCAGAGGCTTTAGCCCACTGAGCCACCCAGGCCACCTGAGCCTTCATTCTGCACCAGGCCTGGGTGTCCTTGGAACGACCCCAGTTTCATGCACAAGGAAAGTAAGGCTCAGAGAAGTTAAGTAACTTGTCCAAGACGGCACAGCTCCTGAGTAACGGGTCTCACATCCCATCCCAGCTCTGCTGACCGCAGAACCCGACGTGCTCCTCGCAGCCCCTGCAGACCGAATGTTTGAGCCCCTCCCGTCAGGTTTCTGTGTTGAAACATGAACCCCAGTGTGATGGTATTTGGAAGCGAGGTCTTCAGAGGTGACTAGGTGACAAAGGTGGGGCACTCGTGAGGGGACTAGCGGCCTACTAAAGGGGACCCCAGAGAGTTCCCTCACCCCTTCCACCATGTGAAGAACTAGCGGGAAGACCTCATCTGTGAACCCGGACGCAGCTCCCACCAGGCACCGAATCTGCGGGCACCTTGACCTTGGTGAGAAATCAGCCTCCAGAACGTGAGAAATTAGTGTTTGCTCTGTCAGCCCCCACCCTAGTCTGTGGTATTTTGGTGTAGCAGCCTGAACGGATTAAGATAACTCCCCCGGCAGAGTTTAACTCCTTATCCTCCCGGAAACACATAGAATAAGGCAACCTTCTTGTATAAAAGTGTCTATAGCTTTCCGTGAAATTGTGACAAAATCGCCGTAAGTACAGTTTGGCTGAGTTAGTTAAACTCCCGAAGGCAGACTCTGGGCGTGCTTTAGGACCTGTGTCATTTTGCCTTTCCAGGGATTAGAAGCTGCCACCCAAAGGTGTTTGGAGGAGCACCTGTAGGTTTCCTGGTTTTTCAAGATGGCACTCCGTCCTGTATTTACATGGGCATGTTATTTATCAGCGGCTCAGGTTCCCGCTATATGGTGTTAAGACTTCCGCCTTCCTTTTCTCTTAGTTATCCACGGAGATTGTTGGGGCATCACTTGGTGTCACCTTTGTCTGGGGGCGGGGCAGGGGTGGGGGGGTGCTTGGTGGACCTGCTGGCGCGGAATAGAAGGGCCAGTTCCCGGTCTCAGATGTGCCGGTGTGTGGTGTGCGGAGCCGCAATCCCGAAGTAAGCCATGGAGCAGGGGAGGCAGAAGTCTCCCAGTCTCCCAGCAGCATCGTGCACATGGTAATAGAGACACACAGATGGTTCTATGGGGAGGGGGGCCGGGCTATGTAGTTTCCTCCGGTCGTGATGGACTCTGCTAAGTGTCACTGTCCAGGCAAGGTGCATTAGGCATGAGTCACCCCCATCAGGCCGCAGCCCGAAACGATCAGCATCACTAACCTTAAAATCTCACGGAGGCTTCCGGCACGCCGAGGCCAGCCAGGAGAGGACTCTGCCGAACAGGGAGCACCCGGAGAGTCAGCATGGGGCCAGCCGCCACGCGCGACGGCCCCGGCGTCCTGCCAGCTGGTCGCACACCCCAGGCTCTGCCGGCCCCTGCAGGGAACCCATGTTCCCATTTGGAAAGGAGAGAGAGGGAGACTGGGAATGTTCCATGTTCCTGCCCTGGGTGACTCAGAAGAAAGCCAGATCTGTTCCCAGCTTGTTCTACTACTTGTGTCATTTCTCTGGGGGAGCCGCACAGATCGAAGGCTGGGAGAGCTCTGTCTGCCCCCACTCTACCTTCTGACCGTGAGTTCTCCCCACAATCTGCTTCCCTCTCCCATCTTCAGGCGCCCCCAGCTGCTGGGGGCCCACCCGCTTGCCTGGATATGCCGTCTCTCTGTCCTCGTTTTATTTTAGATAAAGATGCCACCAGTCTTTGGTGGCCTGATGACACTCAGGAGGCTCTGCTGTGAGGTTTGGGCCGTGCTTCGCTGTCTCTGTGGAATGCACCCCAGATGCACAAGAACGCAGCAGGCTGGGACAAGTCACAGGAGATGTTGGATATGCCATCTTGGGGATGGGTTTGCAGACCAAACCGGGACTCTGTCGGCTCCAGCAAGTGACTCAGAGACTCAGGACACTGTTCCTCTCCTCCCGTCCTCTAGACCAGGACCGGCTATTTCTCACCTCGGCCTAGAACCATCCAGGTGTTGGAAACAACTTTCTATGTCCCCATCGGGGGCTGTCTCAGGCACGCCGAGGCCATTCACTCGCTGAGTAAATCAGAGGGGTCTCAGGAGGGACAGCCATTGGTTATGTGGTCTCCCACCCTGTGCTGGTGAAGAGCTATGTGGGGACTCGGGCCCTCCTTCTCGGGAAGAGTCCGCTGAATCCTGAAATGAGTGGAGAATCACATCCCTCTCTCAGCTGCGTGTCATCCAACACCACGACCTGCCAAGGGGACCACGTGTCCTGCGTACATTCTCCTCTTCTGGCTACCCAGACTTGACTCTTTCCCTGTTCACTCTCCAACCAAATGTGCAGAATCCCCGAGGAGAAGTTCTGTGGCAAAAACCTAGATACCAGGGAACCAGGAGCCCACTGAGCCCCAGCTGGGGAGAGCCGTCTGTCTCCTCCCGTCAGTCTCAGAGAGGCCCGACTCACGTAATCCCTCTGCGTTTAGATCCCAGAACTGGCTGGACGAAGTATGACAAGAGCCATGGGGGAGGCGACAGAACATTCTCACGCAAGAACTGTCAGGGATGAAAACTCCAGTGCTCTCTTCTGAGTGGACTCGAGCAGGCCTCGGAACCCACCGTGTCCCCCTCCTCACCGGGCTGACAGCCACACCCCCAGAACAGGAGTCCCTAATCTGACAGCCCACATTGCAAAAGTCACCAATGCACCTTCCAAGGGACTCTTCCCTCCGACAATGAGCTGGTCGTTACTTCGCGCCTGGTGTCCCCCGCGGCAGGCACAGGGTTTGTGGGCTTGTGGCCGTGCGTGCCCCAGCCCCCGGGTTCCTCACAGCCACCCTGCGTGGTGGGGCTGTGGACCAGACCAGGGCTGGCGCCCTCAGCCAGGCCACCCGCCCCGCGCTGCCTTTCCATTCACTCGGCATGCCCCAGAGAGCCCGTAATCCCACGTCTCCACGAGCCACAAGTGGGGAAACAGCACAGACGGGGCAGCCTCGCTGTCTTCTGTTACCAGGCACCTCCATTTCCCTCACCTTCATGGAGAAAGCAGTCCCCGAGACCAGGCACTTTCTGCGCGGCCACTTGGGGTAGTAGGTAAGTAGCGCCCCCATAAGCCAGCCCTTGATTGTTCCCAGTAAATGGGGAGGGGACAGTAAGCATCGTTGACATCAGTATTTCTTGAGTACCTACTGTGTGCACAGCACTACGCTAGGTGCACAGAGGACATAAAAGGCACCCAGGGTTTGGGGTCATGTTGGAACCCTCTCTACCATACTCTGCAAGCCCACCGTGACCCTCTCTGACCTTACCCTGTAGGGGCAGCACTGTCATGCTCTTCTTGTCCTAGAGCCAGGGGAATCAAGGCCCGAAGAACAGTGGTAACAAGTGAAGAGAAGGGCGAGCTGCTGAGGACACTAGCGCCTGGCCTCTCTCTGTGGGTGTTGTGCAGATCTAGCGTGCTGGGTCTCAAAGTCTGGTCCCCGGACCAGCCGCGTCAGCATCACCTGCGTTAGAAGTGCAGGGTTTGGGGCACCAGACCCACTGAATCAGGAACTCTATCTGAACAAGCCCCCGCCCCCGAGGGCTTTGAGGCACACTCAAGTTAGGGACCCTCTAAGCAAGGAAATATTTTATGCACAAATGGTTTGAGGGCTGCAAAGCACTCTGTCAACATGGCGTCCTGAAAGCCTTTTGTGAAAGGTTATCCAGAGACCTCTTTGTTGGTTTTTTTCCAATTAATATTCTATTTAATACAACTACAAATTGAAAACACAGTTCTTCCCTAAAACTTTGTGTTGAATTTATGAATCTTACTATTTTGCTTATAAAATCGACTGTATTTTACAATCACTTTTAAGGTGTTTTTTTTAATTTGATTTCCCATAAAGACTTTAAGTGCAGTAATGAATTTAATATATCTAATTTCTTCTTAAGCGCTTTTCAGAACCTTCCAAGTCTTTCATGAATTCTTATGCAGCCACTAAGTTGAACTTTTAAATACGGCAAATCTCGGTCCTCTTAAACAGTAGCGTACTGTTTGCAAACTCAGTAAAAGCCTCTTAAAACTTTCAAATTAAAAATCCATCCACTACAACGATGTGAACATACTTAACTCCACTGAACTGTGTACTTAAATGGTTACGATGGTCAATTTTATGTTAATGTGTATTTTACCACATTTAGGAAAAATCTGGCCATAATGGATTACTCAATACATTTAAAAATGGGAATCACAAAGCCTTACTGTTTGAGGATGCCAAATTCTCTTAAACGTTTCAAGCACTTGAAATACAAAATATACGTGGGGCGCCTGACTGGCTCAGTTGGTAGAGAGCACGACTCTTCATCTCAGGGTTGTGAGTTCGAGCCCCACGTTGGGCATGGAGCCTACTTAGAATATACATGGATTACGTTCCAATATAATATAGGAGGAAAACAAACACAAACAAACAACAAAACTATAGCTTTGCTTTACTTCATCCTCTCTGTACCAAGCAGTAACCCTTCTGGGGAGTTAAGACCCCACCAAGGAAAGCGCCGTGCCATCGGCAGCAAGCTGGTGCTCCCTGGCAAGTGAGGGAGCCTGCAAAGTGCTCTGTGGCCAGGAAGAAGGAATTGATTTTTTTCCAGGGACTGCAGCTGAATCCTAATTGTAGTTACTCTGCCAATGGAAGATTCCAGGTCCCCTTCACTCTCCACATGGGGTGGTGGTCTCAAAGCCTGGGTTCCCTGGGTCCAATGGCAGATACCCTAATTCACCCCCCCATTCGAATCTCCAGCCCCCCTTTTCCTCAGAGCTATTGAACTTTGCAGTTGGTACAGCTTCCTTCATTACTGAATTCTTCCCACCTGCCAGGGTCACAACTCCTACTGGGAACTTTCAATGCACCCTGCTGATTCTGCACTCCCGGGCTCCTCCTGACTCTCCTGTAGATTTCCAGAGAGGGAAGAGGGTGGTGTGAGTCAAGGGCAGCACAGGAGGATTTTCCAGAAAGGAGAACTGACAGCCGGTCTTTGGACAATGAGCCGCCAGGAGAAGGAAAGCTCGCAAGGTGAGGGGAATGCATTCTAGCCTGATAAGTAAAACATCAGCTGGGCACACTGTTTCCTCGCCTCCACCTTGTGAATGGGGCTTTGTCCCCACCAAGTGCCTCACATTGGAGCCCCCTTCTTCCATTCCATCAGTCTGGTGGAGGGGTAGCTGCTAGCAAAGGGCAGGCAAGGCTAGGAAGGGGGGGAGCAGCCCCTTGCTCATTGAGCCGGCAAGACTGGAGGGGGCTGGGGATGGGGCTGCACCCCGGGGGGGCCTGTCACCGTGCCCTATGCCTAACTCCCTCCTGAGCCAGCAAGGGGCACTGGCCTTGCTGTGCGTTCCACCAAGTGCGGCGTTCCATTACAAACGTGGAAAAGTGTGGGAAACGCCTAGAGCAAGTCACCAGATGGTGTTTCACCACGCGAAGGGAGCTAGTACGTAATGCCCCGGGGGGTGGGTGGTGAGGGGGAGCAGATGGGGAAGCAGCCTCGTTCCGATTCTCCTGGGCACCTGCTCCCGGGCGAGGACATCAGCAGGACCTCGGCGTCCACCAGGGGAGATATTGACGCACACAAAACAACCAACGCAGGTCGCCCAGGATCTGTACTGAAGAGCAAATCCTGAAGGTCTCTAGGAAGATGTGGAGGGGTATGGAACGTGCCAGCCTGAGCGCATCTCGGAGGTCAGTTGGTCGTGGGGGGGGGGGCACTGCCCTATCCTGGAAGCTGAAGAGGGTGCCCCCCCAACAAAGTCCTCATGCTCCTGTGCAGAGTGGACGCTACTATCATAAACCCATTCTATAGATGGGGAAGCTGAGGCTCACTGAGGGGGTACTGAGTTGCCCAAGGTCTCAAGGGGAAAGGGACAGATGCGGAGTCCCCCGCCCCCCCCCCACTAGACTTGGTTGGGTCTGATTCCCACTCCTGCCCTAGGGGGCAGCAGCATTTCATAACTGACTGTGTGCCTCAGACCCAGGTTCAAATCCGCCTTCTGTAACTAACCAAGCACATGTGGGCAAGTCATGTAACCTGCAGGCAGGGGTCTCCATTTCCTGTGTGCGAACCGGGAGAGCAGTCCCTCCTTCCAGGAGCAACACAGACCCTCGGAGGGCTTCCCCTGTGCGGCTCCGAGCCCACTGTATATTCCGGTTCCTGTCGCCCACACAGCAGCCTTGCCTCCTGGTTTCACAGACGCAGACACGGAGGCAGAGGGAAGCGAAGTGGCTTTCCCAGGTCACATGAGCCGTGAGCAGCGGAGTCGGGATTGGAACCCAGGTCATCGAGCTGACCAGAACTGCCCCCAGCTGGCTCAGCGCTTCCCTAGATCCCAGCCAGATACACGGCAACCACCCCCTCCTCGGTTAGCCCTTAGTAGTGACGGGGTCGCTCCAGGGCTGCACGATATTTACAAGGTTCTCAGGGTGGGAATACAGAGCCAGTGCCCCCCACGCAGACTCTCGGAACATCTTGCAGAAAAGAAGTAAGTACTTAACTGGTGGTGGCCCGGCGCACTACAAGTTTCTAAGTTATTTATAAAAAGGCAGCTGAAATCTAGAGACTTCTAACGGGCGGAGGTGTGTTCTCCAGACTAAGAATAGCTTGACAGGAGAAGCTTTCTGGTGACATCAGAGCACAGCAGCAGCTTGGGGGTGGGGGCTGTGGTTTTCTCCAGCTTAGCAACAATGCCCCGTGCAAGCTCATCTGGTCCTCCAGAGAGGGCTCGACGAAGGGGCTGGAAAGGGGCCTGGTGACCCCAGAGGAAGCAGGGTTTCCATCGGTCTGGGGGTTTGTAATGTGTCGCTGTCTCCCCTCCCTCACCATCCTGCTGTGGCCAGACCAGCAGGATGGGGGCAAAGAGCACGGAGCAGGGGAGGGCACAGGGCAGGTCCCTGGAGGGTCCTTGGATTCAGACCACAGGCTCCTCCCTGCCTGCCCATCCTCCCTGGGGGCTTCTAACACAGAAGGACCCAGGCCCCTACCCCTGCCCACTGCACCAGACACTTCTTCTTAATGCACACCTGAGCTTGGAACTTACTCCGAGCCCTAGCAGGGTGACCACTGACTTTTTCTGAAGTCAAAAGAAATTCTGGGGATAGAGTACAAAGATTAAGCCGACCCAAGGTTAAATTGTGGTTCCCCCTGCCAGGAGCTGTGAGTTTTACTGGAGGTATTGGAGGGCTTGGGGGACTTGGGGGAGAGGAAGAAATTTAAATAAGGCTTAAAACAGTGTTTCAAATTATGCCTGGCCATTTGTAAGTTCTCAGGCAGGGCCCCACTGGAATTCATGGTTTGGGCTGATACATGATACATACTTACTACACAGGGCTGTGGGGCTGATGCTGTCCCTGCCATACTTCATGGTTAGGGGGATTTTCAAGAGTGACTGTGGCTGCACGTGACTCTGACCTTGCATCCAGCCTCCCCTCAACTTAGCCCCCAAGCCTCAGTTTCCCCTTCACCAGTGTGGTTTTGCTTTCTGACATCATCTTTTTAAAAACTCATCACATCTGACTTTCAGAGAGCCCAAAGTGTTCACCCACTCTTCCAGGAAGGAAAAAGGGGGATTTTCTTTTATCGTTCCTTTTCCTTCTCCATCCTCTTCCTCTTCCTCTCCCCCTTGTCCTCCTCCTCTCTCCTCCTCCGCCTCCTTCTCCTCCTTTTTCTTTTCCTCCACTTCCCCTCCCCCTTTTTCCTACCCCTCTTTCTCCTCCTTTTTTTTTGTTAACAAAAGAAACACTAAATAAAGCCAGAGAAGAGAAGCTACTTGCCCAAGGTCACACTGACCTTCTCCCCAGATTCCAAGGGCTCCCTTTACCAAGACTGTCCCTACAGTACAAGCCCCACATGCTCCCCGAGTGGAAGGATGGGAGGCCACGTGCGAGCGGTCCTGGGCACGCTGGTCACACGGCCCTCACGGCTGGTGTGCCACTCGCGTCTCTGGGCTATGGGATTAATGAGCCACATTTCAGCACAGCCGCCAAGCAGCTGGTCCAAGGTCACATACCAGAACTCGCCAAGAAAATTCTAGCACACGCACACCCAAGTGCCCGTGGTACCTGGTGACAGAGGAATCCCACCGCCCCATTGACATGATTTGTGATTCTCCACCCTGAGGGCACCTTACGGAAAACCTCAACACCAAGGCTCCCACCCCGGAGTTTCTGGTTCCGAGCACCTGGGATGGAGCCTGCCCATGTTTGCTTTAAGAGCTCCCCAGGTGAGTAACTTGCAGCTAGCTAGGATGGAGACCGCGGTTCTCAAACCCACCTGTGTACTGAAATCATCTGCAGGGTTAAAGTACTGCCCATCTCCACCCAGCCTGATTTAATTGTGGTCCGGGGTGTGGCCTGGGCATTAGGATCTTTACATGCTCCCCCAGGTGATTCAAACGTGCGGCCAAATTTGAGAACATTGCTCTGGTTCATTCTGCACCTGGACTCTGGGCCCCACCCCCTACTCCAAAAGACAAGGCCGCCCTGCCCTTCCCGAGTCCTCCCAAAAGAGATTTTAGTTCCATGTTGCTGCTTATATAGAGATAAGCATCTCAAGAAAATTCTGTTCTTGACTTCTGAATGTCAAGAAACCAATCCAAAGTAATAGGTTTTTTGGCTGTACCTTCCTGAATAGGACATAAGTGCTCAGCGTGAGTGGCATGAAAGCATGCCCCATTCTGCCATGCTTTGTGGACAGAGAGGGAAGGGTGCCTTTGCTGTAATCCAACCCCCAGGCCTCACGATTCATCTCTGGGGGGTCCTGGTTCCTCGGCCCCCGAGTGCACACTGCAGGATCTGAGCCCACCAAGTCCCCCTGAGTGTTTCCGGGCAATCCCAGGGCTGTCTCCTTTGTGCTCTCAAATTCTGCCCTGGCCTGATGGAGGTCCCCAGGGAGGAATACCTCCTTCTGGATGCCCCTGCTCCTGCGACCCTTTCCCAACATGCACGCTCCTGTTCCTGTTGACCTGTAAGCCCATAGGGTCCCCCGCAGTGCTGAGTTCATTCCTGTCTGCGCCTGCCTCCCTCTCCCCAGAAAACCAGGGGCCCTTTCTTTACTCTGTGGCATTTGGTGTCTGGGCTTGGGGCCCAGATTTCATAAAATCTAGGAGCCATGGTCTCTGTGGCCCTGCCAATCCTCCCTCCTCTTCCCTCCATGGGACTTAGACCTGCCGCGGGGGACGGGCACCAAAGTATCCTCCTTATCACCAGCTGAGCGCAGCTTCCCTCTGTAAATGCTGCCCAATGCGCGCATGTCAGCTGGTACAGGGAGACAACCCCCCATCCAGTCCCCACCAAGACACAGCCAGGACCAGCAACAAATTGACCCTGAGCTAGCCCAGTGACCTGTCCCTCACTGAGCACTCCCCATGCACCAGCACGGTGCGAACACTTGCGTGAAGTCTCAGGGACCCATTTCATGGATGGGGACCAAGGATTCTAGGGGCAAGTCATTACCTGAGGCCAAAGACAGAATTTGAACCCACATCTCCAACCCCATCCCCAACCCCTGCAGCAGCAGCTCCCAAATTTGAGAGTACGTAAAAATCTGTATCTCTACGCAAGAATATAGGGGACGCTGACATAAATAGCCCAAGGCCAGCCCTTCCCCAACCCTGTTCTGAGTCTCAGGGCCTCTTCTAGGCCCAGCCAGGGTCGACCTTGCCGCGTGACCTTGACCTCTCTGAGTTTCCTCTCTGGTGAAAATGAGAGAATGGAGCTAGCCAGTTGTAGGGAGCTCTTCAGTTCTACCTTGAGCCCTCCCACTTGGTCCCCATCCAAAGTGACTGTCTTTCAGGGTCTGTCCCAGTAGACCCCTCTGCCAGGTCAAAACTCCACCCAGCATCTGCACCTGCCTCTACACACAGACGGGGACTGGGAAGCCCCCAGAGCACCTGTCTCCCCACCCCCCCTCCCCCTGCAGTCTCTGGCATAGGGCTAGTCCCCCCTGCATGGAAGGCCTCCCGCCTTCCTCTCACACGCATATCCTTTTTCATGAAGCAGGAGAGCCGGATCTGGTTCCCATCTCTGCTCTCCGCAGCCAGCCCCAGGAGAGGTTTCAGAGACAGCCCAGAGTGGACATCTGGGAAGGGCGCCCGGCCAGCAGGAGCAGGCCCTGAGCTCTGCTGAGTCAGCGTGGGAGCGGTGAGGCTCGGGGCCCACCTCCTACCCGCACCTCCCGGCCTGCCCATGCCCTCCGCTGCCAGCTGCCCAAATGGTAGGTGCCTGCCGCGTCCTCTCCCAAGCAAGCCCCAAATTATTGACTGTGCCAACTCTGAACCCCAACGTGTATTTATCATCCTGCCTTCCAGGCACTCAGCTGGGGTCTTGCTTGAACATGCAGCTGTCCCAGAGTGAAGGGAAGGGAGGGGGGAGGAGAGGGCTGTATCTGCTCCCCTCCCTCTCCCACTCCCGGCTGGGCAAGCAAGTGGCAGGATCCTGGCCAGTGGTCCTGCCCTGCCGGTCAGCTTCTGGTCCCCGAGGTGGCTGGCTCAGCATCCAAGCCCTGCCCTGTCACCCACGAACACACCGGAGGTGGGGACCTGCCTGATGGCCAGGCAGCCAAGGGGACAGCTAGCAATAGTGGAGAACGTGCCAGAAGCTAGTTTTCCTCATGGTCCGGTGGTACAGGGTTTCTTGATGTGTGGTCCTCAGAAACGACTGGGGGGCCCTTGTTAAAATGCAGATTCCCGGGCTGGGCCTTTTCGACAAAACCCTGAGGCACAAAATCGTGTAAAAACCAGCCAGCCGTGTGGCATCGGACGGCTTGGACTGTCCCCTGCCCGTAGTTCCTTGTGCTTCTAATGGGGAAGGAGAGGAATGAAGAATGCGCATCCCACGGTGTTGTCCGAGGATTCAGTGAGGTAATATGATACAGAAAGTGCTTAGCACTCGGTAAAGGGTATCCCTGGGTCATTACTCAGCAGCAGAGGGAAATTATGGCAGACTGATTCAGCAAATGGAAGAAAGAGATGTTCCTTTTTTTTTTTTTCCTTTTTTGCCAGCTCTGTAACTTTTGGTGGAGACACTTGCAAGAGGTGTCTCTGGGTCATGGGCCAGGGGATTGGACCCACCAGGGCTTGGTCACTCACAAACCATGTGAACTTAGCATGTGGTTTGAGCCCTATGGAGCCTCAGTTTCCACATCTACAAAAAGGGAATGCTGTGGTGGCTAAATGAGGCACTTGAAGGAAAGCCACGCAATTACTCAAATGTCCCTCAATGGGTGAATGAATAACTAAAACATGGTCTATCCATACAATGTTACATAGTCTGGCCATTAAAAGGAATGCAGGACTGACCCATGCCACAAGATAGATGAACCTTGAAACCATCATTTTAAGTGAAAGAAGCCAGACACAGAAGGTCCCATATTGGAGACTCCACTCATATAAAATGTCCAGAATAGGCAAATCCATAGAGACAGGAAAGTGATTAGTGGTTGTCAGGGGCCAGAAGATGGGCGATTGAGGGGTGACAGGTAAAGGGTGTGTGGGGTTTCTTTTGGGGATGATACAAACGTTCTAAAATGGATTATGGTGATGGTTGCACAACTCAGTGAAGATAACGGAAAACCACGGAGCTGTGGAGTTGCCTGCTGTGTGAATTACATCTCTGTATAGCCATTACCAAACATAAAAGACCATCTCCCCCAGAATCACCTGGCAGTCTCATCTCAAATGCATTCCTGGGTCTCTTGAGTCTGAAATGGTGGCGGGGGTGGGGTCCAGGAATCTGAGTTTAGATAAGTGGTGATTCGCACGCACGCAGAATTCAAAGAACCGTCCCTCTGGGATGACAGTCTGGTCAATGCCAGTTTCTGTGGCACAGGGGTCTTGCAGGTGCAGACCCACTCTCCATTAATTTCCTACGGCTCTTGTAACAAATGACCCCAAACTTGATGGCTGGAAACAACACAAATATATCATCTTACAGATCTGGAGGTCAGAAGTCTGAAATGGGTCTTCCCTGGGCTAAAATCAAGGTGTCAGCCAGGCTATGTTCCTTTCTGGAGGCTCTCATGTAGAATCTATGTCCTTGCATTTTCCATTTTCCAAGCTACCTGCACACCTCAGCCCATGGACCCTTCCAATTCCAAGCTAGCAATGCCAGTGGAGTCTTTCCCACATCACATGACTCTTGGCTCTGACTCCCTGCCCCGCCTTCCTCTTTCACATACAAAGACCCTCGTGATCGCATGGGGTCCACCAGCCATTGTCCAGGGTCGACCCCCCCATCTCAAGGTCAGCTGGGATGTTCACAGCTTCCAGGGATCAGACATGGTTGTTCCGCCTTCCATCCACCCCTGCTGTTCCGCGGTAGAGGATACCTCTCCCCACATCACAGATACTGAGGAAATAAAAGCAGTTCCCCTTGGAGCCCCCTCAGGGGGATGCATTTGTGTCCAAGAAGCCGTCCTAGCAGACCCTCCCACACACGGGTAATCACCGCGTCCTCCCACAGCCCCCAGCCCTCTGCAAGGCCTGCCCTGCCGTTCCGTGTGAAGCTGTGGCGAAGTTAAAATAGATTTTGGGCCCCTGCCACCTCTTTCTGTTTCTCTGGTGAGCTTGTTTCTCGGACAACAATGCAGAGTTTGAAGCCCATCCAGGGACAAGCTTCCATCTGCCCCCTGCAAATTTCAGTAATCGGTCACTATTTATAATTATATAAATAAGAGAAAAACATGCTCAAGCCACCCTCCCCAAAGAGCCCCCGTCTCCATTTTTAGGCGACCAGCCCTCCCACTTGCCCCTGGAGCTGCGTCCCTCTGCAGTCTGGGAGGCGGGCTCCAGCCACTGGTTAGGATGGAGATGTTGGGGTAGCGGCATTAGTGCAGCCCAGGGGGGCGGGGGCGCTTCACTGGGGGCTGAGGGAACTTGGTCACCCAGAAAATGATTAAATAGGTGGGCATCAGGTGGAAATTCGAGTGCAAGTTCCATTGATTTGTCTCACGAGGTATCGTGGGGAGGAGAGCGATGGAGAGGGGAGAGTCAGGCTGGCAATAAAATCCTGGATCTTGTCCCCCGAGAAAGGGCGCAGGGCAGTTGTGGGGGGTATGCTCCGTGCCAGCCTCTTCACCCTTGCTGAATCGTCTCTAGCAAGATGGGGCTGAGGAACGTCAAGGTTCAGAGGGCAAAGCAAGCAACCCCTGGGGTACACAACCAGGAATGGCAGGGCCCTCGCAGGGGAGCCGATGCAGAGTGGAGACTATCTGCTCTAAGGTTCGCCTAAAAGATCAGGGCACCTTGGGCAAGAAAAGGATTGTTTAAAAGATAACCAAAAGGACAGCTTTAATCCAGGAGGCAGATTGGGGATGATTCTTCTCCGATTCCATTCACGAGACCAACATAAGGAGCCTTAATGAGCTTAAGAGAAAAATTGCCCATGTCCAAGTCCAGACAGAGATGTGGGCGTGAGGCATCTGCTGGGTTTCCATCCCTGGGCAGATTTATGGGCGCATCACTAATCCTTATTTGTTTGAGGACCTTTAGGCGTGGTCTTCCCTAAGTCAGAGGCTAAGCAAGGGGCACTTGCATCCCGTGTACGTTTCCTAGGATCAGGAGCCTTCTTAGAATCAGAAGATTAAGGGAAGAGTCTTGTTCTCCCAGAACATTGCTGAGCTTCGGGAGTACCCCAAAGTGATTAGAGGGATAGGGAATCGAGACAGATGTATTATAGGAACTGCCATTTATCTAACTTCCTATCTGTACTCTGATTCTGGTTTACCACAGGTTCTGTGAATACCTCGGTGTTCTCATCAGTAAAATGGGCATGTGTTGGGTGCCTCTCCTCCAGACTCCCACAGCAGCCAGTGTCTTACTAATGTGCTGTGATGGTCTGTTTATTTCTCTTTCCTTCCTGACTGGGATCCTCCAAGGTCAGGACTGGCTCCTTTCCTGTAGTATTTACATTCCTGGCACTCAGTAGTGAGCGAATGGGGGCGCCTGGCTGGCTCCGTCAGAAGAGCATGTGACTCTCGATCTCAGGGTCATGGGTTCAAGTCTCACGTTGGGCGTAGAGATCACTAAATAAATAAACTGAAAAAAATAGTGAGTGAACGAACATATGAGTAGTAACAGTCGTCTGTGTAATGCTGTGCCGCAGCTGTCTCCAACTGGCTTACGAGACCGAATTGTCAGACATTTCAGGAGCTTTACAAGCCCCTTGTCAAATTATTGGTAGCTTTAAATTGACATGGTAGAAACATTTACAGCCCAGAAATAGGCAAATGCTACAAAGTAAGGCTTCCCCCGGCTTTACCTATGCACCCCTAGAGAATACTTACTCTGATAGGCACTGTTTTAAGCACTTGACGAATATCCACATTTAATCTTCACAGCTAAACCAAGGAAGGCACCAGTAGTATTGCCGTTTTACCGATGGGGAAACTGAGGCCCAGGGAGATGACGTCGCTTGTCCACATACGGTTTGGGAGCCTTCCCTAAAAGGAATGCAGGATTGCTGCAGGAAGACCATCCTTGAAGTCTCTGGGTGCCGCTGCCCTTTGCGGACTCCCAGGTACCAGCCATTCTAATCTCGGCCACCGGTTTTAATCAGCTCCTCCGGAAGAGGAGAGGCAGTTGCCTGGTGACTGAAGTGTTTTCCAGTCCTCAGAAGGTCACGCTGTGTGATGGGAACCTAAAGACCCCCACACGGGGTGCCCTTCTTACAGGACTCCAATCAGCCCAGTCAGACTCCACGCAAAGCTCCAGACCTCCGTCCTGCTCTGACGCCGGCAGAGCCATTGCCAGGATTGAATTAAAGCCGTGACGTCCTGGAACAGGCAGCAGCAGGCTTTGCGTGCAGAGAGCCCCTGCTGCGTATGTGCATCACGGCCAGAGAAGGGGGGGCAGGAGTCCCTAGCCCCTCAAATCTCACGGATACAGCTGTCCACCCGGTATGTACTTTTGGCCTGTCCATTTGGGTCTGGAGGTAGTCACGGACTCCCTGAAGCCGGTTTAAGGGATAACAGAGTCTTCTCGGAAACTATGCTGGCTCGAACATTCCCGATTTTGCTGGGCCTGAGTTAGCCTTTGTTTGACCCCTCTGCCTTGTCACCTCCTGTGTGTCTGTCTGCCCCCATTCCTCCAGGAGTTCCTTAGGAGCCAAAGTGTGGCTACTGATTATTCCTGGTTGTGGCCCTAGGACCCAGCCAGGTGCCCAAACATAGCAGAACCTCAGTAAATGTACAATGAATGAATGAATCAACGAACCCACAGGTTGTGCCCTGGCCTCTCCACCTTCCCGCTGCCACAAGGAGCTCCTGATTCTTTCTCCAAGACTTGCCATCAGGAATCCATTCCCCTGGTCATCACACCCCAGCCTTCCCCTCTTTCAGCTCCCTGCTGGCTGGTGAAGGTGGCTTGTTTGGCAGCAAACCCCGGAGGGTGGAGGGAGGCCCTTCAGAGGCCCCTCAGAGGAGGTGATATTTACACTGAGATCTGAGGAGGAGGCCCCAGCCATAGGAAGAGGGAGGGGAGGGGAGTTCCAGGCGAAGGGGCAGGTGCCAGGACTCCTCTAGGAGCCAACAGTGGTCAGTGGGGCTTGCGATGAAGGTGCTAGTGTAGACAGGTCACAGAGTGAAGATGGCTCCCTTCACCCCACACACTGGGGTCCTCTTTGTGATCACTGAGGGGCGGAGCAGAGCCATGTGGCCCCCCCCCCCAAACTGCCCCAGAGCAGGGTCCCAGGGCTTTCCTCCCCGCCCATCTGCACTGTCTCTAGCTCCGGGAGTAGCTAGGCCAAGGAGGAGAAGGTGCCAGCCTGAAAATGCTATTTTCAGTCTCTTCGGCAGCAAGTCCCATCATTTAATCCTTGGATAATTTAATATAATAAAATTCCAGGAAATGGTATGAGAATAAAATTGTGTTCAGCAGTGGTGGTTCATTCCCACAGGGTCAGAAGCCCTTTCCTGACCATGAGGCCAGTCTGGGTGTCTCGATTCCTTCTGCCTTGAAATGCAAGCTCTGGGTCCAGTTGACTCAAACCAGCTGATGCCCCCACAGCCCGCACCTCCCCAGCTTGGCCACCTCAGCCCTGCCCAGGTGCTGCTCCAGCTTTCAAAGTCAACAGAGTGTCATGGGCAGCTGGACTTTTCACCAGGAGGGGGGTTCATTCTGCAGCTTTGGGTGGGTTCAGGACCCCCCCCGGAGGTTCTGCAGTCTGTTGGTATGGGTAGTTGGTTCTCAGCACTCCCTCCCCAGTGCCCTGTGAAACTGATGTAGGTGGGCCCACCCAGGTCTTTGTGAGCACCAAAGGACCCATGCCCACCCCCACCCCCCGGCACTGTCACAGAGCCTGGCACCCAGGACATAACACTGACTACTGGCCAAACGTGGATGGCTGCATCATGAGGCACTGTGGAGAGCAATGGTCTGGACTTGAGAACCAGAAAATGTTGACTTTGAATTTCTGCCCTGGCTGTGTGAGAATCAGTTCCTCCCTTGAAAAATGGACAGGATTCCACAGCACATGCTTTGTGCCCTGTCCCATGGCAGGCCCTTCTAACAGACATCTAATTACTATTATTGTCCCCATTTTAAGTAGAAGGAATCATGGTCAAACAGGTGGCAGGACAGGCCCGGGTCATCCAGCCTGACCACAGAATTCAATTCCTTAAGCCAACTTAAGGCCAACTTCTCCCAGGAGGCTTGGGGAACCACCAGCATTACATTCTCTGGGCAGTTTGAAATGCAGCCTCCTCGGCCCTGCCTGAGCCAGAATGGGGGGTGGGGGGGCGGGGCCAGGAAGCTGCCTGCTCCTCCAGTTTGAAAACTCCCCCACCCCAAGCTCCTGGGCTGTGCCAGTAGGATGGGCCGCCGGGGCACGTGGTGTGTCCACTTCATCAAGCTGCTGGGGAGGGGCCGAGGGGCTTTCCTGGAATGAGCCAAGCGAAGCACCTTGTGCGCGTTTAAGGTGGATTACTATTATTATATTACCTTTATTGCTGTTCAGAGAGCTAATTAATGTTGGCTGTATTTCTTCACTGTCCCAGGTGAGTTTCCCTTCCGAGATCTGGGAGGATGTGTGATGGAACCGGGGTGGGGGTGGCTATGGAACCTCCCCGGGGTCCGATCCCGCCCACCTACACCCCAACTCTGTTCACACCCGCCTCTTTCCAAAGCCGTCAGGGGTGCGGAGGCGGGGAGGCGCGACGAGCACGGCCGCTGCACGGGGGACGGGGGAACCTTGGCGGTGGGCATCTAGGTCCCGCACTCCCTTCCACCCCTCCCCGCGGTTTCTGGCCGCGGGCAGGTGCTCCCTCATCCCCGCAGTGAGCGAAGCCGGCGCGCGCTAGGACCGCGGCGCGCCGCCCGCCGCCGCTATAAGAGGCCGCGCTCGCGCCCCACGCGGAACCCGCGGCTCAGACCCGTCCCCGGCGTCCCGACCCGCGCTGGACCCGAGGCCGGACCGGCCGCTGCGCAGCCGACGCCAGCCCGGGGCCTGCGAGGGACGCGCGCCCCGGGGCCCCCGCCGCGGGCACCATGGGCGCTGCCCACTCCGCGTCCGAGGAGGTGCGGGAGCTCGTGGGCAAGACCGGCTGTGAGTATCCCGCGGGAACCGCCGGCGGCTGGCCCGGGGCTCCCAGCCCACGGCCGCTCGTCCGGCTCCGCGCCGCCGCGCTGTGTGACCTTGGGCTAGTAGTTGGCCGTCTCTGCGCCTCAGTTTCCCCCTCCTGCAAATGGGTCCCCGCCGGCCACTTTGCAGGCTCCGGCAAGGAGCTCCGCGGCGATGCTGAGTAAGTGCCGCGGCCGCTCAGCCTCGGCGCCCGCGGAGTTGGCGGGGAACCCCCAGCGCCTGGGGACTGCGGACCGGGGAGGGAGCAGGGCCCGGCTCCCCCAGGGCAGGGCCGGGCCGGGCTGGCGTCCTGGGCTCGGAGGGCGAGAGCCCGGGCCGCCCAGCTGTGCGCGCTCCGCACCTGAAAGTCGTTTGGGTTCGCGAGGCGCAGGGGCCGGAAAGTTTTGAAGTCGGCGGGACCTGGGTGGCAGCCGGGCTCCGGCGTTCCCGGCCCTGGCCGTGTGACCTCGGGAGGGGGAGCCCGTCCCTCTGCGCCTCTCTTCGTCCTCGCATCTGTAAAGTGGGTTCAGGCGGGTCCACCTCCCCTGGTAGCTGGCAGCGCCCGCGGAGCACTTGGCCGGAGCCCGGCGACCTTCCTCGAGCTCTCCGGGACTCCTGGGACCCGCGTCCGGCCCGAGGCTGGGCGCAGGGAGAGGCCGAGCCGCGGGGGCGACCCGACCGCAGGGAAGTGACGGTGGAAGCGTTTGTCTTCTCCAGTCGGGTCGGGCTGGGAACTTGACCCTGGGCTCTGACCTCGGGATGCCGGGTTCTGCCACCGGCTGTGAAGGAGAGTGTGGACCCAAGCCCGAGGGAGACCAGGTGAATGGGCAGACTGGACCGGCGGATGTGAATCCTGCCAACACCACTTCCTGGCCGTGTGACCTTGGGCTAGTCACTTCATCTTTCAGTTTCCTTCTCTCTAGAATGCAAGTTCTGCTAGTACCTGCTCCATGCTCAAGAAATGGGAGCTGCAGATACTATTTCAAGGAAGGAGCTGGCTGGCTCCGGGCACCTGCTTTGAGTTTAGGGCAGCCAATCAGGTCCTTAATTGATCACCTGGGTGGGGGTGGGGGGATGACCCAGCCTCCTGTGCCAAGGCTGAAAGGCGACCCCTGCAGAATTGGGTAAAAATTACAGACAGCACCTCAATACCTGGTCTGGGTGGGTGGGTGTGTGTATACACTCATACATCACATACATGTGATGTTTTCCCGTGTTTTCCTGTGTACAATCACAGGACTGTCTGTGGAGGGAAAGAAAAAAACTGTAGTGCATACAACATGGAACACTTTTAAAAAATAAGTAGTAAGAGCATATATTTGTAATTGCTTCGTTTGCATCAAGGACCCTAGAAGGTTCTACAGGAAAGTAAGAAGAGTGAATACTTGCAGGTTGGGTGGAAGGGACAAAGAGGGAGTGAGCTTTTCGCTGTAAATTTTTGTATAGTTTCGTTTTGAACCATGTGTGAATATAAAAGTTTTAAGTCTAGGGGCGCCTGGGGGCCTCAGTCGGTTAAGCGTCTGCCTTCAGCTCGGGTCATGGTCCCAGGGTCCTGGGATTGAGCCCTGCATCCAGCTCCCTGCTCAGCAGAGAGTCAGCTTCTCCCTCTCCCTGCTGCTCCCCCCGCCTCTTGTGCTCTCTCATGCGTGCTCTCTCTCTCTTCTCTCAAATAAAATCTTTAAAAAAAAAAAAAAAAAGTTTTAAGTCCAGTTCAATCTTAAGACTCACGTGAGAGAGGAGGTAGGATTCCCCTTTCTTTCCTGGGTTTCCTCTGGTTCTGTTCGTTGAGCTCTGTTAGTTGACCTTGTACTACCTCGGATCTGCCCTGGTGGAAGTCGGGGATCTCTGTAGCTGGGATTTCTGCCAGCAGGGTTGTAGCCCCCCCCACAGGCAGTTGGGGGGACTTCCATCTGGTCGTGAGTTTGACAGGTGATGGGACCGCAGAGCATGCTGGGACTCATGTCCGTTTCCTGGGTCCGGTCTCCCGTGGGGAAGACAGATGCTTAGTGTTCCCCCCGTAGCCTTCCTACAGGTGGCTGAGGAGGCTTCCTTTCTAGTTGCCCTGGACTCCAGTTTCATACCCCAAAGGGGGAAGGGAGACAGGGGCAGGGGCGCATCAGGAGAGGGGCTGTGGGGTCAGACTAGAGGGGAGAATGAATACCTTCAGTTCTTTGAACTTCAGGGGGAAATTTCCCCCTGTCCTCTGAAAGGGGCTGGCACAGTCTGGACATTTTAACCCATTCAGCAAGTATTTATGGACCGAGGACTTGGGGATTTAGAGGTGACCCAGAGAAGCTGATGTTCCTGAGGGGAGACACAGTGGTGTGAGAGTCTGGGGAAGGACAGGGAAACGTTCCTTTAGGGAGAATTGGGAGGGCTTCTCTGAGGAGGCGAAAATGGAGCAGAAACTCAAATAAGACGGAACCAGCTACACGAAGATCAGAGGAAAGTGCCAATTGGGGCAGAAGGAATGGTAAATACAAAGGCCCTGTGGTGGGAAGACTTTGAGGACAATAAATGAGAATTGTATGAGATGATGCTTCAGCCATAGTCAAGGCTCAGCTGGGGGAGCCTGACTTAAAGGATCTTGCTAGGTACGGGGCTTTGGGCAAGTGTTGAGCGGTATTGGCCATGTTTTTAAACCCATTTGTATGTCCTCATCCCTCTGAACCACAGCTAAGAGTTAAAGCTTCGTCCCACTCCTCCTGGCTGCATGACCTTAAACAAGTTCTTTCCCTTCTGAGAGCCAGTGTCCCCATCCGGATCCTGGGGTGGTTATATGGACTCAGTAAGGTGATGTATAGACGTATGTGAAGGACTCGTCTTGGCCTGGAAAGTCCGCTTCCAGGACCCTGCTCCTGCAAGAATCCTCGGGAAGCATTCAGCTTAAGGCCCAGGCAGCCAAGGAACAGGCTGTGCCCGCAAGGTTGCTGGGCTCCCCCTGCCTCCTCGAAGAAGCAAGATGGTGCCTAATTTGAACGGTCCGCTTGGTCCCTTCCTGAGGACTCCCTCTGGAACCGATGAGCAGCACGAGGTGAGGCTGGATGGTGATGCTGGAATCATTCCTTGGGCACCAGGCTCTGTGCCGAACACTTGGCATGCACTCTGGTGGAATCTTCATAATCACCCTCTGTGGAAGGTGGCAATATGGTCATTTTACAGATAAGGAAACTGAGGCCTGGAGAGGTAAAGCAACTTGCTTGCAGCCCCACAGGTCATTAAGTGGAGGAGTAGGGGATCAGAGGATCCCGAGCCCATTTCCTGCCAACCCTGTGCTTTTGCCGTGCGAGTTGCCTCTGATTTCTAGGAATGCAGGAGGGCGAGAACAGCCTGCACATCGGTTTTTCTCACTTCGGGGCCTTTGTGCAAGCCATTCCCTCTGCCTGGAGAACTCTTCCCTTGACTGTGCATAATTTGGTGTTTACATAAGGGGCTACTTCTGCAACCGCCAGCCGGGTTAAGATTGCAAACGTTTTCTCTTAACCCTGTCTCTTGAAGCCGACGCTCTTCCTCATTCGGGGCTCCGCTCAGCAGATGCTGCCTTCCAGAAGCCACCCTGCCTGCTCTCCATCCAACCTTTGAGGGTTAAGGCGCATCCTGGAGACTCCCACGGCCCCTGCATTCCCTCCCGTCATGGCGCAGGGCACACCACGGTGGAGCTGCTGGCTCTGTCACCTGCCACCAACTCGGAGCTTCCTGACAGCGGGGAGGAGGTGGCTTGTTCACCTCGGTATGCGTGTGTGCTACTCACAACAGCGGGGTTCGTGCTGACGAGCTGGGGACCCCAGGGTCTTTAGAACCCAGAGAGTGTTCCCTAGGCACGCGGGCCCAGGAGGAACCCCTAGTGCCACCCCAGCAGCCTGTCGTGGCCGCGCCAGCCCTCCTGGCACCATACTGTGAGCCTCCACGCTGAGCCGCCCCCACCAAAAATAGGCCTGAGCACAAGCTTGCCCATGCAGGGCATCCTCAGAGCTGCACGCCCACCTCCCCTTGCCTGTGAGAGTCTCACTGATTGATTTAAAACATAAAGTCTTCCCAGACCTCTCTTCTGAGCCGAGACAGCGGACTACCTAGAACATTAAAATGCACACTAAACCCGGGAGCTGGCCTTTCCGATGCTCCTCCCGCAGCAGGAACGCAGTGGAGCCCAGCGTGTGTCCCGAGGTGTGAAGTGGGCCCCCCGACAGGAAGACCGGGCCCCTTGGAGGGGGCGTCACTCACGGAAGCCTGCTCCCCTTCACCACCTTGAACTGGCCTGGCGGTGGCTGTTTCCTGGCCGCCCCCCTCCCCCCATCCCCACCCGTGCCTGCTCCTGGGGCTGGAAAGGAAATAATAAGTGAAGGATTCTGGGAAAGGTGGAGGGTCTATTTTTTCCTCCAGGCTCCAAAACAGCCCCACAGGCATATCTGTGTAGATGCCAAGAAGCTGCCAGAAGGAAGAAATAAAAACAATGTCCCAGACTGGAGTTGAGACCTCTTCACGGTGACAGCGGTGTTTACCAGGCGCCCGTCATCTGCCGCACACAGAGCTGAGCCAGGCAGCTTCCCCACAGCTGCTGAGGCAATGCCCCCCAGGGACACCGTGGGTTCCCGTTTTTCCCGAGGAGGACACGGACCCTCGGGGAGCACGCCGCGTGCCTGATAGCGCAGGCTATGAGAAGTAGAGCTGGGATTCAGTCTCTGGTGTGATCCCCAGACCCCCTCACTGGGAAGGAGACCAGAGGCCTGGGTGGTCCGTGCTGGCTAGCAGGGTGGCACCCCATTTTCCACTGGGCTCTTGCTGCTGGCTACTCCTTCCTTGGTGGTTACAAAGACCTTGAGGGGCCCCAGACCACAGCCTCAGCCTGTTCACCACGTGCCATATTCCCTTTGGTCGCATGGGGGGACCAGACACTTTCCCTGCCCTCCAGGAGGTCCGGGGGTCCGGGCGCCCCAGCTGGTACTACTGAACTCCTCCTGTCCCCCACTGAGGCACATTAAGCCAGATGGCCAGTACAAACCTGCACGGCTCCCTTTCTGTTTCCTGTGGGTGGACTATGGCTTTTATCCTGGGGTCCTTGAGCAATCTCTAGGCCCCAGGAAATAGGGTGCACGATTGTGTCTGTGTGGCTCTGGGGCTGGAGGTGAGGGAGGAGCGGATCCCCAGGGCCCATCAGGTTCTCAAAAATGGTGAAGATGGATTCCATTGACTGTAAATCGTACCTTAATAAGAAAGTAATTAAAAACAATTTCTTTAGCACAAATGAAAAACTGTCTCCCAGGCAGGGAGGAGTTAAAGGTGTCTGTGAGGCCTGGGAAGGGTCGGTCCCCCCCGAGGCTGAGATCTCAGTGCAAGCTGGGGAGAGACGGTCCGGCAGTGTGGGCACGGTGGCCGAGATCATAGGAGGGAGGCCCCATGGCTCTAGCCCTCCCTGGGTGCTTGTAGTATGGAAATGTGCAGGCTGCTTTGGAGAGCATCCGTTTTTTAAATTTATGTTCTTTTAAGACTTCATTTAATTTATTTGACAGAGGACACAAACAAGGGGAGCGGGAGAAGCAGGCTCCCCTCTGAGCAGGGAGCCTGACGTGGGGCTCCATCCCAGGACCCTGGGATCATGACCTGAGCTGAAGGCACTCAACTGACTGAGCCACCCAGGTGTCCCTTTTGGGAAGCTTTTAGAAGGGCCGGGTGACAAGTGAACTTCATTGCTGGGCACCCGAAAGCACCCTGCTCTGGCCCATGCTGATATTTTGTACTCTGCTTGGGCCGTGTCATCTTGTCATTATAGCATATTGTTGCCAATTTACAGATGAGGAAACTGAGGCCCAGACCTTTGAAAACACTGCTCAAGGTCACTTGGATGCGGAGTGTGGAACCCAAATTCAAAACTGCCTTTCCCGGGTGACCCGGACCCCATACGATGTAGACTGAGACAAAGGGTCTTTATATCTGGGAGGGGCAACCCTGTACCCTGTGACCTCATTAATAGGGTCCCACACACTTGTTTACTAAGTTGAAAGGGCGAGAATTAGACCTCGAGGTAGATAGGCTTGGTATCATGTTATGGAAAGTTCTAGAATTGTGAGCTGCCCCCAGGGAGGCAGGCTGGGGCGGGGGTGGGCAGTGCGAGGGGGAGTTAGGCGCTCTGGGAGGAAGAGCAGGAATGTGCAGCCCCCTCTGTTTACTTGAGGTCTTGCTGAGTCGCTCAGGTCTGTTTCAGAGGAAGAATTTGTGTTTTCTCTGCATGAAAGGAATTGGCAGTGCGCTCCAAGACTTCCCAGCTCCGCGAATTAGTAGTAATCAGATCCCTTATGCGTCTTTCTCACCCCACCCCCAGCCCCATACTGGCAGGATTTTTTTTTGTGAGTTGATGGCCCCCGGAATGCAGCCCAGAATGTAATCAATGCTCAGACGTGCCATACGGCCCTGTCACACAGACAGAAACCTCGAGTGTTGATAAGATGCTTTTACTCTCGCAAAGTGCTTCAGTATTTGCTCTCTCAAAGCCAGGGGAATAAGGCGTTTCTGGCTCACCGCTTTGGGGAGATAAGGCCGGGCCCCCTTGTGCCCATGCTCGTGGCACCAGGCAAGGTGATTGGGGGCGGGCGGGGGGGGAGAGGTGCCTGGGCCTGCGAGCCATCCTGTCTCCCGTTCCAACTCTATTATTAATTCATAAAGCCAGAAGGTCGAGTGGGTGATTTCCGCTGGTGGCAGCAGCCACCGTAAGCGCGAGGACAAAAAGGCCCTTTGTTGTCCCAGTGGTGTGACCTTTGTGGATGGGCAGGCTGTCAGAAGTGGATTTTCCGCGCCCGAGGAGGTGAGAAGGCTCTTTCAGGTCTCAGGGATCTGGTGCCTCCGGAGGGCGGGCGGG
>CM052889.1:69065510-69083610 GCA_028534135.1 Potos flavus
CTCCCTCCCCTCCCCCTCCCCGCCCTCTCCTTCCCCTCCCCTGCTTCTCAGTCTCCTCAGACCAGATCGAGCAGCTCCACCGGAGGTTTAAGCAGCTCAGCGGAGATCAGCCCACCATTCGGTAAGGTCTGCGGTTGGGTTTGGGTGTTGGGCAGGTCCATGGCCCTTGACGATGTCTCTTTCCATCTCTTTCTCGGAGTGCGCAGAGTCTCTGGAAGAAACCCCCTGGGTTACCCCATTTCCTGCAGCAAACCTGAAGTTGTAATTCTTTTGGTCCCTTCTAGACAAGATGCTCTAGAGCGAATCTAGAGCCACACATGTTTCTCTCGGGATCAGGAGTGTCTAACTGGAGTGAAGACAGTGGGCCAGTCAGCCGTGCCTGCCCTACTCTGACTTCCTCAGATGGGACACGCTCATGGCCTCTGTGCTTAGAATCCCAGATAGATGTTGAAGGTCCGTTGAATGTCTCTTGACTCTGCTGCTTCTCAGTGGTGAGTTCCGGCCTCAGGCAAGATGGTAGGAGCAGCCTCTGGTTTCTGTCCAGGAAACCGGCCATCCTACGTTGTGTTTTTAATGCTAATCTTTTAGAAGCTATGTGGGTTTAAGGAGGAATGCCTTAAACTGTACTCCTTATCTTAGAAGGTTGTGTTCAGTCTTAGATGCTGGTCAAGTTCTATAGAACTAGGTTAGTGAGAGGCCCTGGTTAGCATGTTTGGTCATCGCAGAGTTGGCCAAGAAGCTTGGCGTCAAACTGTAGCAAGCAGAGTTTCCAGTGCAAAGTGAACAGCGCTCTACCACAAACTTTCTAACAGATGTAGTTTCCTAAAATAAATATTCCAGGTCTGAAGGTTACAGTCTTCGAACTTCAAAACAAACATTTGAATAATCCAGGGAAACTTCCTCTTAGTAAACAGACTTAAATTTCACCTTAGTTTTATGGAAACTGAGAGATAAAATATCTACTTTCCCTGGTCTGTCTAAACAAAAGCATGTGGTTAATCCCATGCATTGAATTCTCAAAGCTTCCATTCCCCGGAGCTTAGAGTCTGGTAATCTCATGGTTCCTGTGGCCTCCCGTCTCACTTTGATTATATCCAAGGCAGAATGAGAGCCAGTTAGAACTGACATGTTTAATGCCCTCCAGGACACCTGCTAGGCCCAATAAAGGACAGGGAGTGAGCCCAGCAGAAGGCCACCTGGCTTCTCATTGGCTCTGAGAGTGTTACATGTCTGAGTCCGGGCCAGTCACCAAGGCCGGGTCTAGAGATGCAAAGTGGGTTTTCCCCAGCGCCGTGGGGGCGCGGAGCTGGGTCCTCAGCCTGGGGCAGGATAGAGGGCGAGTGGTTTCCCAGGACAAGATGGGCTGAGGAGTGCGTGCAGGGTGGGAACACCTGGGCGTCTGGATATTGGACTGTGGAAGTGACAAGGGGACTGCTCCCCCTCCCCCCATCAGAAGTTTCTGGGCCCGTGCTCTGTGCCGGGTGCTCGGTACCTGTGCCGGTAAACGCAGCCTATGGTGGGTGGCGTGTGAAAGTGGGGCCCCGTTTCTCAAGATAATTTTCCAGCAAGTGATGCCCCCAGCCCTGGGCCAAGCTGCTGTGCTCGTGGGGTCTGTGGGTCTTGACTGCGGAGAGGTTTTAAGGTCAGCTTCCTCATGCGTTTAGTTTTCAGACTTGGGGGAAACAGGCGAAAACCCACACGTGGGAAACCGGCTGCCCTGGAATCCTCTGTGTCAGGGGTTGTGTGAGTGGGTGTGAGTTGCTCTGTGTCTCTGAGGCTGTTTCCTCACCTGTAGAGCGAGCACAGTCAGGCAGGGTTTGGTCTGGGCCCTAAACATGAGCAGATACCTGCTGGAAGATTCCACTCTGAGCCTGATGTGTCGGCGCTTGGCGGCCGTGCCGTCCTCCTCCCACCATTGCTGAAGCCTCTCGGGCCCACGCTGAGGGGCCGATCGGCGGATGCCTGTTCCTGGGGCCGGCGTGGAGGTGGGGAGCACGGGTGGTGTGTGAGGAGGAGGGCTGATGTCCGCGGAGTCCCTCCCAGTTGGAGGTTCTGGCGTCCGAGCCCCGTGTGGCCCAGGGGCTCCTCCTGGGCCTTGCAAGGACACACTGAGACACAAACCGGATGTGCTCTGCACACACTCTTTCCTAGCGGGAGCGTGTGCGCAGGTCACTCGGGAACCTTCCTCACGCAGGCTTGGCTTTGGCCGGCGCGTGGGGCCCGAGACTCTGCATTTCTAACCAGCACCTGTGCCACACGCACCCTGAGCGCCCAGCCTGGGGCACAGTGAGCGCTCAGCAGAGGAGGCCACCGTGTCTGTCCCCCACGCAGCCTGAGTGCCGCGCTCTCCTGCCCCCCGGGGCTCAGATGGCTGTCTGTGCGGTACTCACCGCCTCCTCTCTCCCCAAACCTGTAGCCTCCCTCCTCCACCCCACATCCCTCCGCCCAAATCCAGGGTAGCTGTTGGGTCTTAGCAGCAGCCGGGTTTCTCCCGGGAAGTCTGCCTCGGTGATGCGCCTGCCCCAGTCAGCAACCTGTCAGGCTCTCCGGGCCCCTTCCGTCTTCCCTGTGGTCACAGGTCACGGCGTCAGCCACGGTTGCTGCCTCCCCGTGGGACGGCGGGTGTGAACGTGTGTGATCCTCTGGGAACCGGGTCACAGCGCAGGTTCGACTCACAGGTCTGGAGCGGAACCCCAGCCTCTGCATTTGCAACAAGCACGCGTGGTCACGGGCAGGTCGGCGCCCCGCCAGCACCCAGGAGGGTGCCCAGGAGCCCCTCTGGGTTGGGTGGGAGGAGACTGCACCCCGCAGGGCCCGTGTTGCAGGCTCTCGTGGGCACACGAGCCGTGGGCTCTGCCCGCCCATCCTCCACACCCACCCGCAGGACGGTCCTACACGTCACGCTTTTCCCACCTCCCCTCATGCAAGCCCGGAGTGTGTCTGCCCCGACCCGGGGAACAGCCCCAGCTCCCAGGCTCAGGGCTCCCCGTGCCCTTGAGGTCATGTCCGTACTCTAGCTGGGGTCCAGCAAGGTTTCTGGATGCTGGTTTTGGCTTTGTGGAGGTCTCCTGGTGGGCCCTACCTCCTCCGAGATAACCCTCCTCCCCCTGCACTCCCACAGCCTCCTCCTGGGGGCGCCTCATCCCCCCGTTGACAGCGCAGAATTGCAACTGTGCCCCTAACGGGCTGCGGGCCGCATGAGGGGCAGGAACTGGGTCTTCGTCCCTGGCCCTCGTGCTACATCCTGGGCTGGCGACATACCAGAGGCGCTGGGAGGACCACTACTGCGTGGTTGAATGAATGAGAGAGCAAAGTAATGAGGAAGAAGCGAGTGTAAGGACCGCCAGAGTTCTTTATAAGCCATGAGGCGTGGAGTCCGTGAGACTTGTTGTTAATGCCGTGTCCTCCATAGGCTGTGCAAATCCCCGGGGAAGATTTTGTCCGGGGCCTGGTTCGTAGGCGCGTTCATGGATGTAAGCGGTTATCAATTGAGCATGTTTTGTGTGCTGTGTACTTTAGTCTTCTAAAACCCGACCGGAAGTCATGGTAGGCACACCTGTTCTGCCCATTTTACAGAGGGGAAAGTCAGGCTCAGAGAGGTGCTGTGCCTGTTTCCAAGTCACACAGCTCCTACGTGGACAGGAGCTGGGATTTGAGCCCGGGGCTGAGATCCCTCTGTGAGGAAGCTGTGGGCATTGCCGTAACTTGGGAGTGGCCTCTTGGGGACCTCAGTCTCCCTGCTCTGCCATCTGAGGACCCTCCACCCTTATCGTCCCAGGGTGGGCACATATAATCTCCATCACCAAAGCCCAGCTCCAGTGTCTCACAACCTCTGCTGGGAGGCTGGCGGCAGCTGCACACAGCGACAGCCCAGCCTAGCCCAGCGGGAAGGAGGTGATAGTCCACAGTGTTTTAGGCAAACAGGCCTGCCTGAAGGGCCCCCCTCCCAGCGCCACTTTGTCTGCTCCTAATCTGCCTTTCAGGACCTGGGGGAGGGTGATGGGGCAGGATTTTGGGTCTCCTAGGCGTTCCTGCCCATCCTCCCAGGGCAGATGGAATGAGCAGCCCTGGGCTGGGATCTGGTCCCCGCACCTTCCCCACACTGCCAAGGGTTTCTCCAGTGACCCTGGGCCGAGCCTTCAACTTCTCTGATACCTGGTCACATCCAAGGAGCTGTGGGCTACGCTGGGATTTCCAAGCAGGGAAGGGAACTTTGCTTCATTAGCATCGAGCCTTGTGAACGGCATCGCCCGGGGTCCCCTGGGTAAGACCCCAGCACCATGGCCTGCGAGGGGTGTGGGAGGTAGCACTCTTCGCCCTGCCTTCTCAGACAATGAGGTGCCCCGAGAGCTTATTAGGATGCTGTGGGCAGGAGTTGGGGTGGGCGGGGAGGGGTGGATACTTCAAGTGCAAAAAGCCCCTTAAAAGTGACCTTTTAAACCTGCAGGCTTTAAGCATAGACTCCTAGTAAGTTTTGTCAGTCGCGTTAAAAAAGTAATGAAGAATCGAGTTTCTGAATTTGACTTTGATGAATTGTCTATAGCTTAAAAAAAAAAAAAAAAAAGCCCCACAAGGGAAGAAACACCAGAAGGGATTTAATTTTAACCCACCATCTCCTGCCTGTGTTTGGTTGGTCCCTTGTTGTTCTGAAAATGCTCTGAGGGTGTCCAGGGACAGCCTCACTCTGAGGTCCCGGAGCTGTGGTCTCGGAACCCCACTCTGTATGTGCCCAGCACCTGATTAAAAAAAAGAAAAACCATGAAGCCGCGTTCTTTTTTCTTTTAGGGCTCCCCCTAAATTGTATATATTTCAGGACCCCCGAAACCTAAGTCCACTGTGATCACCAAGTCCTGAGCTCTGAGTCCTCTCGGAGAAATGCTTGAATAGAGCAGGGTCATTGGACACACGGTTTGGGTATTTATGCTGTGCAGACTTCTGTCCACCAGAGCTTTTCTGCCGGCAGGGAAGCCCCGCCCCTAAGTGACCCCCGCGAACAGATAGGAATTTCAGATCACGAGGAAAATACAGTAATTGCCTCTCGGCCCTATATGTGTCTTTAGTTAGGGCCACTTAAGTGGTGAGTGCCTTAAACGGCAAATGTGCCTTCCCGAGCGAGCCGTAGCCGGCTCACCAGCCCCCCAGAAATAGACGCCGTGGAATCCTTCAGAGTGATGCAGGCCAGTAGGAGGTCTGATTAGATAGAGCCACATTACAGAAATATTTTTAGATTCATCAGGCCGCCGAATGTGGAGTGAGTCCTGGAGTAAACGGAGCCATGGACGTACAAGGCGGAGAGAAAGGGAGCCGGGTTTCGTGTTGACCGCCACCAAAGCGCAGAGCGGCGTTCTTTTTTATTTATTATTTGAGAGAGAGTGAGGAAGCACGGGCAGGGGGGAGAGGGAGAAGCAGGCTCCCCTGGTGAGCAGGGAGCCCGATGTTCAAGGTCAGCTCATGGTCAAGTGCGTACATGGGAGCCCCAGCTGCCCTTAGCTGAGGGCTAATGCGTGCCAGGCACAGGGCTGCACGCCCGCTTGCCTGGTCCCACGGGTCTCAGGAACCCCGTGAAGTTCACACCATTATCCCATCTTCCAGATGAAGACACCGAGGCTGAAGAGGGTAAGGTCAGAGCAGAACTGGAGCCCCCAAATAACCGATTTCCTCATTGTCTAAGGTTTATCTTTGGATGGGTTTACTTAGGGAGGGTCTTCCCTGCTTAGAAGAAAAGCCAGAGCCTCCAGGGATCATACCGCTTTTCTCTAACGTAAGTCCTTTTAACCCAGTCACTTTGCTTTTAACCTGTCACATAACTGAGAATGTCTTTTTTTTTTTTTTTTTTTAAGTACTCTTGACAGTGAAGAGTTGCGGTTCTGCCTACGTCATCCGGCCATTTTGCTGTCACTGTTTAATGAATTCTGAGAGTTAATGAGTCCTCCTTTTAAAGCCTCAGCTAGCACGGCGCACATTCATCTGACAAAGAAAAACCCATAGAACTCCCAGGCGACAGTGGGCGGGAGCGGTCCCGCTCTTCCATCCACTCGGGTGACAGGGAGAACTGGGCAGGAGTCCCTTGGGTGTGAAGGGTGCCGAGGTGTCCCCAAAGCAGGACGGAGCTTTCTAAAGGGACTTGACTAATTCTCAGGTACTCGAACATACGGTTTTTACAGAGACCCTTTCCCGGGGAGGTTTAACCCTGACTCAGCCCTCGCTTGCGGAAGCAGGTGGTCGGGCCCTCCGTGGCTGGTTCTGGTGCCCCGGATGCTGGAGCGGATGACCGGTGTGCTTCCCTCCGCCTCTCCTGGGAGTGCTGCTGTTGTGGGGGACGGGTGGGGCCCACGGGCAGGGGTGCATGGAGAGAGGAGAGGTGACTGGCAGGCAAGCACGTTCATCACGTCTGAGCTAAGGAAAGAAGCAGGACGAAGGGTGCGTCGTCTCTTGGGACTGTGGTGGGGAGAGGATGCTCGGGGTCGTGGCCATGTCTGGGCTGGAGCAGAGGGGACAGAGGGAGCCGTGTGTGACGACGAGGGAAGGGGCGCTCTAGGCAGAGGCATCAGACCCCAGGGGGATGTGCTGCTTCCCCACCTCCCTCCTGGCCCGTCAGCTGCCTGCTCTGTCCACTCCCGCCTCGTGGATGTTCCCGCCGTTCCAGCCCCAGAGCTTCTGGAACACACACACTGTTCCTCCTTGCGGGGTTTCTGCTGGCCCTTGGGGCTGGAGATACCGCATGTGTGAGGGTCCCGTGCGCTGTAGGGTGTGGAGCACACCTCGGGCCTCTGCCCGCTAGATGCCAGGAACACCCCTCTCCCGGGATGACACCAGAAACATGGGGCAGGTGTCCTCTGGGGGTCGAGAGCACACCACCCTCTGGTCTCTGCTCAAGCGTCACCTTTGCCAGGAGGCCTTTCTCCGTCACCCCACTGAGACCTCGTCCAGTTCCCCGGGGGCCCCATCCTGTCCTTGCTTGGTTTGCTGCAAAGTGCTCGCTGCTTCGTGTTCCCTCTGTCGTCTTTCCCCTGCTGGAATCCAGGGAGGGATCATTCCTGTCCTGCTCACCGCTGAAGCCAGAGCAGCGGTCTGGCCCGTGGACGGTGCTGGAATCCTTGTTGCTTCCCCTGTGATGAGGACACGGCAGGTGTCGGGAGGGCAGCTGGGCCCGGACCTGGAGCGGGTGCGGGAGAAGCTGAGAAAGCGCGGGGCAGGGAGGAATGACATTGGTGATGCCACCCCCCCCCCGCCCCCCGCTTTCGGAAGAGGGACTTGCCTGGCGGCAAGGGGCCCGGGGCTTTTTCTACCAGAGCTTTTGTGCAAAGGCGTGTGGATGGGAGACACAAATGCCTCGTGCGTTTAGGAACTTTGTTTAAATCTTAACCATCACATGAGTTCCCTGGGATCATGTTCAAGCGCAGGTTTTGATTCTGGGCCAGCTAAGGCTCTGTTTCTCACAAACTCCAAGTGATGCTGATACTGCTGGTCTGGGGACCACACTATGAGTTGCCTAGCGTTGCCTGGGGAGACCCGTGCATGATACACGAGACTTGGCCCCTGGTGTGTGAGTCCCCGTGGGGGGCCAGTTTCCCAGTACGTAGCATCTCGTGACCCTCATGTGGGAAATGTCACCTGCTAAGTGGCAGACGGGGGAGGGTGGTGGTCCAGGAGAGTCGGGCAGGCAGCCCCCGGAGTAAAGACCTCTCTCGATGGACCAGTGCAAGCAGGGAGGCCGGAGTTCCGGGCTGGGAACCTCGGGGGCCTCGTTGCATCGTCTGCTGTCGGGCGGCTACGTCCTGCTGGTGGCAGAGGACAGCCTCGAGCCTGCAGAGAGAGCTTTGCAGTTTTTGCAGCTGGTGCTCGGAGCTGCCGGAAGCCAGCCCACACCACGGCTTGAGGAAGGGCCCCTCCTTGGTGGTTTCTTAGTCTTTCCTTCCCTTGCGGGCTGGATGCTTGTCTTGTCTTCTTTCTGCGTCCCGGATGGGGCCTCTAGAGGCTGCAGGGGGGAGGGGAGCAGATCCCCAACCAAGATTTCAGTTGTTCTCTCTCTCTCTTTCAAGTAAAAACCTACGACCTGGGGGAAGTAGCAAGGGTGAGGAAGTGTATGGGGCCACTGAAACCCAATTCAAATCTCCCCACCTGGCTGTGGGGCTGTGGCCTCCCCATTTCACCTCCCCGGGCCTCAGTTTCTCGCCTATCAAGGGGGGGTTATGGGTGTGTGGGGGCTGATTAAACATGGCAGTGTTTGCAAAGCACTTAGCACAGCCCGGCACAGGTTAAGCCCTCGGGATGCCGGTCAGGGTGGAGGATCTTTAAACCCTGGGGCCCAACCCCCAGAAAGAGGTGTGCAAGTTGTGCGCCCCTGGGGCCTCCGTGGGGGACCCCTCCCCACTGACCACAGCGGCTGCATCGCCAGACCCCTGCCTCCCCCCCAACGTCAGCTCTAGCCCCAGAGCCCTGGGCTCGCGGGGAGCAGAGCCCTTTCCCGCAGCGGCAGCCTGGGCCCAGACACCTGCGGCCGAGCGGGTTCTACCAGCCCGGTGCGTGCTGGGGGCAGGTGGGGAGGAAGGAGAATACGACTGAAACCAGCATTTATGGGTCAGCGGTCAGCCTCTCCCAGGCTCTGGGCTCCAGACCTGCAGTCGACTTGTTGAAAAGGGAAGTTGGCAAATATCTGGGAGTGTCCCCAAGGACCAGACAGCCAGACCTAAGTCTTCCTAGCATCTGCTTCCTGGGGATACCGCGCACTGTCTGTCCGTCAGTATCCTTCTTAGCAATAAGAAGGGTCTTTATCTCTGCCTCAGTTTCCCCATCTTTAACATGGCGGTAGGCATCTGCCTTATAGGAGAATAATGTAAAGCTCTCAGAGTGGCACTGTCACCTTGGGAGTGCACAGAAGGTTAGATGCTATTATTACTGTCCTAATTTTATTTTATTTTTAAAGATTTATTTCAGAGAGGGAGAGAGCGAGCGAGCACGTGTACATACATGCGAGCAGGGGGAGGGGTAGATGGAGACAGACTCCTTGAGCAGACTCCCCGCTGAGCGCAGAGCCCGAGGCAGTGCTCGATCCCAGCACCCTGAGATCATGAGCTGAGCCAACACCAAGAGTCAGAGCCTAACCTGAGCCACCCAGGTGCCCCGATTGTCCTAATTTTAAAGTGACAAACTCACTATGTGTCAGGCAGTGCGCTAAGCACCGTATGGGTATTTATCGGATTTCTTAATTTCATCAACCCCGTGACAGTCTCCAGACATTCCCGTGATCCCCATTTTACAGCTGAGGAATCTGAGGCTCTGAGGCGTGGAGAGGCTCACCCAAGATCACGCGCCTGGTTGGTAGCAGGTCCTGAAATGGCCCCGGGTGTGCTTGATTTCACAGCCCCTTAACTGTGGGCAGTGCTGGGTCTGCACCCAATTCACAGATGAGGAAACTGAGGCATGCAGCATCTGTCAGGTGCCTGTGTGGGAAAGCTGAGGTTTGAGTGTGGGTCCAGCGGGTATCTGAGGACTGAGGAACAAGGACGGCTGGGCTCCAGAGACACCTGCAGAGACCTGCCGGAGGCTGTGACGTCCGGACCCAGGACACTGTGCCCCCAGCCCGATTCCTAGCATCTGCCTCACCTCTACCCCTGTCGGTGGGAGGTCAGGCCTCTTTGTTAATTTTCTTCTGCAGATCTGTGGTCAGGCTCTGCACGGTCCTCCCTCCCTCCACTGTCAGCCCCAGGGAGCCTTCTGGCCCTTTGTGGGATTTTCATGGTGGCTGGAGAGGGCTGCCGGTGGGTCCCTTCTTGCCCCCTTTCCAAGCACAGGGCCCGTGTTTCTCCCAGACCCCTAGAACTTGCAGCTTCCCCCATTGCTAGCTTCTGTTCCCTTCTGGGGAATTATTTCCATGTCCCAGGTGTGTCCCCAAACAGGATGCTTCCGGCAGCTCTGGGGGACAGCTCCTGACAGCCCCTTCCCGAGCTCAGCAAGGCGCAGCTGGGGTTTGATGCTCTCCAAGAATCCAAGGGCAAGTCCAGGGAGCAGCTGAGAGGTCTGGACACCTCGGCGGGGGAACTGAGCCTGGCATTAGCCAGATGCTCAGGACAGAGTGGACGAGGAGTGGAGCCCGGCCCACACTCACCACCCCTTCCCGCTCTGCTGTTCACTCTGCACATGGCGTTCTGAGCACCTGTGCTGTCCCTATCGGCCAAGGCCGGATTAGCAGTGGCCCGCATTCCTGGCCAATGAAAGCCAGAGGGGGCTTGGCAGGTCTCAGCCACGTAGCTGCTGGCCGCTTCTTTTCCCTTCTCCCCAAATTCTCAAGCTCCTTGTGGCTCCTCTGACCTGACCTGTCCCCGTGCAGGGGTCTCTGGGCGTTCTGTCCGTGGTCTCCCCTGGGGGCCTCCGGCTCTGCTAGCGGGGAGGGTGGCGCACCCTGAGAAGGGTGTCAGCCCCCAGAGAGGGGACCTTACAGCCTGCACATAGCCCTGACCCCACACCCGGGTCAAAGGCAGAACATTCTCTGCCCAGAGCCGCCTCCTGTCCCCCCCTGGTCCCCTTCCCCGAAGGCAGTTGACCTCTCTCCTGATTTCAGGCCGCATGGGTTAGTGCTGGTACCTTGTGTTCTTTACATAAAGAGGGTCATAGTGCAGTGCTTCTTTGCTTTTGGTTTTTAAACATCTCTTAGGGAAGTTTTTTAGATGCCTTATTGCGATATAATGCACGGATTCTACAGTTTACCCATTTAAAATATGCGGTCAATTTGAGGACATTTTCATCACTCCGTCTCCCCTCCCTGCCAAGAAAGCCTCTACTGATCAGCCACCACCCCTGCTCCCCCCTCCCCGCTCTCCCCCCCCGCTCCCCACCAGCCAGCAGTCTGCCTTCTGTCTCTGGATCCGCGTGGACGGTGGCCGATTCTGGTCATCGCAGATAAAAGGATCCTCCGGGATGCGGCCGTTTGTGTCCGGCGCCTTCCGCTCGCTCGGCCCCATGCCTTTGAGGTTGGTCTCCGTGGCAGTGTGCGTCGACACTGCGCTCCTTCTTACGACCAGAGTGTATTCCGCCACCCCAGGCAACTGTTCTGAGTGCGCCCCTTCTTCAGCCCTGGGATCTGAGGAATCCAGAACGTGGCGTCCATGGACGCTGGCTCCTGAGTGAGGCCAGGGCGCCCGAGGCACCCCCTGAGCCAGCCCCCCCGCCGGGAGCCCTGGGGGTGGGGGGACAGGAAACAGCGTGGGGGTGGCGGTGGGCTCACAGAGGCATCTGGGTGCCCGAGCCAGGCTCCGCTCTCCCCTCTGGGCCTCAGCCTCCCCATCTGTAAGCTGGGGACACGACGGGGTCCAGCCACGTGCTTCTGAAAGCTTCCAACTCTGTGTTTAAGTTTGTGCGTATGTGACATGTCCTCGTTCCCGGCATGCGCGTGTTCAGGTTTTGAGCCCCAAATCTGCTGACGATCCCAGCCCGGGACACACTCAGCTTAAGTAGCTGATCTTCCACCTCCCCTCCCTGGGCGTGCCTCCTCGCTCCCCGGGATCACCGGCCTGGGCCTTGGGTCCCTTCCAAGGCCACCGCCCCTTGACGTTCGTGGAATAGAAGAAGGTGAATGGGAAGCAGATTCTGAGGACAAAGGATGGCTTTTTGTGGGCAGGTCGGGCAGGTAAGGGCCTTCACTGCCTCCTTCCCTGCGGACCCACAGCCTATCCCCCACCCGGTGACCACTTTGGCCAGCGACAGGGCGGTTGGGATAGAAATTCATCCTCTTTTGCCCCAAGCCAGCATCTTTTTTTTCTAAACAGCCTTACTGAACTAGGGTTCACGTACCATATAACTTGCCCTTAAGATGTACAGTTCCATGGCTTTTAGTGTCCTCGCAGGTGTGCGTCCAGCCCCGTGGTCACTTTCTGAATGTTTTGATCGTCCCCTGGAGAACCTGTGCACTTGGCGGTCTCTCCCCATCGTGCCCACTGCCCTGGTTCCTGGCCGCCACCAGGCTCGATCCCGTCTCTACAGATCCACCTCTCCGAGACATTGCGTGTAAACGGAATCCCACACTGCGTAGTCTGGTGCCTGGCTGCTTGCACTCGGCACACGCGATGTTGCCAAGGCTCAGCTGTGTTGCAGCGTGGATCCCGCTTCCTTCCTTTTTATGGCTGAGTAATACTCCGTTGTCTGGATGGACCGCGAATTACCTAATGCTCGGTTGACAGACCCTCGGGAGGTTTCCAGCGTGTGGCTGTTACGAGCCATGCTGCTTGCCGTCCATGCACGGGTTCGTAGGTGGATGCGTGGTGTGGAAGGGCCGGGTCCTGGGCTAGCTCTCCACTCCCCCCGCCGAGGTCTTGCCAGACTGTCCTCCAGTCTCCAGGCCGGCAGCCTGCCGCCCCGATTCCAGGTTGGCCCAAGCAGGCTCTCCTCACCTGGGGTCTGTGACGGGCTTCAGGGGTCTCCGACCCCTCGGAAAAGGGTGTACGTCTTGTGTCTGCATTTTCCTGGGGGGTGAATGTCCAGGACACAGAGCGTCTCGCAGCTTTCAGGCCCTCCCAGCTCCCAGCGGTCGAAGGCGAGAGCGGGTGGCCGATCAGTGCAGTGTTTTCCAGTCTTGTCTTTGGACTATTCTTAGGGGAACTGCTTAGGATTAGGAAATACAGCCCGAGAAGTGGTAACATGCCGTGTGACCTTGGCTTTTTCCCCCCCTCCTCTCTTTTCCCGGTGCTTCTCCTCCCTGGGATCCAGCAAGGAGAACTTCAACAACGTCCCTGACCTGGAGCTCAACCCAATCCGATCCAAAATCGTCCGTGCCTTCTTCGACAACAGGTGCGTCTTTGTCCCTGAACGGGCCCGATGGCAGGTGACCTTGGCCTCGAGGGAGCATTTCACCCTCTTACCTTCTTACGGTGCTCCTGTGCTCAGAACATCCCCGTAAGCCAACACAGAGATGAGGGGGCTGCATCGGGTAGGAGTTAGAAGCGCAGCTCGGGGTCAGACAACTCCAGCACCGGACTCATAACTGGTTGACTTTGGGCAGCTCACTCAGTCCCTTAGGCCTATGTAGCAGTTAGCTGTGACCGTGTAACAAATTATCCCAATACTTGGCAGTTTAAAACAAAGAGTTAATATCTCACTGTTTCTGCACATCAGGGATCCAGGTGCAAACTAGCCGGGTTCTTGGGTTCAGGGGCAGCCGGGGCCTCTGTCATCTGAAGGCTTGGCTGGGGCAGGCTCTGTTTCCAAGCAGGGACCGTCCCCCAAGGCAGCTCACACATGGCAGCTGCTGGCCTCCCACAGAGCGACGTCCACGTGAGAGGGAGAAGAGGAGCTTGAGCCCCTGAGATGGAAGACCCCATATTTTTTGTAAGCTAATCCTGTGAGGGAAATCCCATGGTTTTCGCTGTGCTCTCCATCAGAAGTGAGTCACACTTATGTGAGCCCACATGAGGAGAGGGGACTACACAGGCGCTGGGTGCAAGGAGGCCGGAATCATTGGGAGCTGTCTTGGAGGCTGCCTCAGTTTCCATAGCTGTAAAATGGAAGTCACAAGAGTGTCTGCCTCTCGGGGTTGCTGAGGGAGCTCTGAGACGATGTGTGCTAAGGAGTTGGCTGTCATTCTGCTTGTTGCCCTGACGTGCAGAGAAACTGAGGCATAGAGCGGTGGTGCAGTGTCCCGGAGCTGAGGCTCCAACCAGAGCTCGTGCCCTCAAATGTCCAGGGTTGTTGGAGTCGAAAGACTTGCGTGACTTCATGGAGCCTCACTGTGTCTGAGGCTCTATCAAGAGTTGGGTGGCATATGCCCTCCCCAGCCTGCGAGGGCCCCAAGCCTGACCCCCTGTGTCTGCAGAGATGGCCGAGAAACCAGAAGAACTAGCAGAAAGAGGAAGGAAGGGAATAGGCATGTTGTGGCCAGAAGATGGGTGGTGACTTCCCAGACCGGTTTCAAGTTTGCGAGCCTGAGCCGCTGAGCTCTGGTTCTGCTAAGGCTGTGCAGCCCGAAGCAAGATGCTGAGTCTCCCTGAGCCTCCCCTGGTCTTGGGTGGGGGTAGGTGGCCTCAGCTTCCATAAAAGATGCAGAAGCCTTCCTTCAGCGCAAGGCCTGAGAGACTGACCAAGAGTTAATGAGGCAAAGCTGAGAGAGAGGGTGTTCTGGGAGGACTGAACTGCACGTGCAAAGGCCCTGTGGCACAAGGAAGTAGAGCAAATGTGTGTGGCAGAAAGGAGGTCTGGCCGGAGCGTAGAGAGGCCATGCGAGATGAGAAGTGTGGGGAGGGCAGAGCTGCAGCGTGCAGCCCCTTGACCAGCAAGAGGGGTCTTGACCTTAACCTGGGAGCAGCAGCGGGGGCTGCTGACAGGCTTAAGGCAGGGTGGGATTGCAGACTCTGGCTGCTGGTGGGTTATGGGTGAGAGAGGCCCGGGAGGGGGTGTCGTGTGGTCCCCCAGGCTGGAGGCAGGGCTGCTGAGTGGAGATGGAGAGCAGCGGGCAGCTTTGTGACACCTGGGGGTGGGAAGAAGAGAGGACAGAGGGAAGGTTGGGTCTGGGGTTGGAGGTGAGCAGCGGTGCCCAGAGGAATCTTCACAGACGAGTGTCACATTTGCCAGAGGGATGGTACACAGTCCGTGGTGAAGATGGGGTTGAACTCTCCTTTTTGATCCTGGTTCTGCCTGCAGTATCTGGGGAGGAGGCCTGGGGTGGGCAGAGAGGCGGGGCAGGGGAGGGGCTGACTGGTGGGGGGGGCCAGGATGGGAGAGGCCCCCTCCCCCAACATGGAGTTGACACGGCTGTTGGGGTCTGGACTTGAAGGTCTCACAGAGCGACCAAAGCCCAGTGATGCCTGGGGTGAGACGAGGGTGTGCGTGAGGACGTGGGCCCATGCCTGCCGGTATGTGTCCATGAGGCTTGTTTCCAATGGCTCCATGCAGACCTGGCCCCTTGGGAAGCTGGCCAGGCATCGGGGACGCAGCTTTCTGTAGGGGGGAGCTGGGGGCCGGTGGCTCCCATAGCATGAGGTGAGCCAGGGAGGGGTGAGGGCGGAGGCCCTGCTCGTACCAGCTGCCTCCTGGGGCCCATGGGGCTGGCCTGGGCCAGGGCCTAGCAGACGGGTCCCCTAGCAGGGAGTGTGTTCAGACTGGAGAGGGGGCACTCCTGGCGTGGAGGAGAATGTTCTGGGTCCTGACTGGGGCATGGGTTGCACAGGTGCACACTGTTCAAATGCAAAATCTGTGCCTTTGACTGTATGTAATTATTCCTTAAAACAAATCTGACCCCGGGTCGCAGCTTGGCTTTCATCTGTCACCCGTGGGAACTGGGCGAGGCTCCAGGAGCTGTGTTTTTGGCTCACAGGGTGGCCTTCATGTGTGTGCTGGGCTGCTGGCCGTGAGCGGCGGCCTCTGCCGAGGGGACGGGGCGAGGGCTAGGGGACAGGAAAGCAGGGCCCACGCAGGCAGCCGCTGGACTTCAGGGCGGCCAGAGGCAGGAGAGACACCCCCCTTACTTGGAGGGTCCGAAGTTAGGAGAGCCAGCGGAGGGCTGGGGCGGGTGCGGGACTACCTGCAGGGAGGGAGGGGGAAGGGACATCAGTCGGCCGGGGCATGTTGAATGTCCAGAAGGTGGTCGTCGAACCAAACCTGTGGGGACCCCTGAGGAGTGGAGAGTGGCAGGAGCGGGTGTCCGGGGCTGGCCTGGGATGGATGGTGAGACCAACTCCCGCCTTCTGGGGCCTGGGGGAGCCGGGGGAGGGATTGGGACTTACCATGAGATTTGAAGCCTCTGGAGGCCTTGAAGCAGGGGAGAAATAGGGTCCGATTTTCATTTTGCAAAGCTCCTTGTGATCCTGCTGGGGATGGTGGAGGCTGGGTCAGGCTGCGGCAGGTGCGTGAGTGGGCAGGCAGCCTGGGAATTTCTGAAGAGGGGAAGATGTAGGGCTCCCCCAGCCTGGCCCCGGAACAGCTTGGGGCCTGCAGCTAAGAGCCTGCACACCCTTCTACATCCTTCATTTTTTTTTTTTTTTTAAGATTTTATTTATTTGTGTGAAAGGGAACACAAGCAGGGGGAGTGGCAGGCAGAGGGAGAAGCAGGCTCCCCTCCAAGCAGGGAGCCCAATGCAGGGCTCAGTCCCAGAACCATGGGACATGACCTCAGCCGAAAGCAGATGCTTAACCGACTGAGCCACCCAGGTGCCCCCACATCCTTCACTTCTTATCCTGGAAGTTCCGAGGGGGTGGAGGGAGGACTTTGGAGTGGGGTCCAGAGACAGCATTTTCCTCTCAAGACAGACCAAGGTCAGGACCTGGACTGCAGACAGGAGCAGTCTGGGAGGGCAGTGCGAGCCTTTCCCCACTTCTAAGGGTTCCGTTCCTTACAGGATCATCAGAAAGTTTAGGATAAAAAAGATTGCTCTAAACTGGGCATCTTTGCCCAAGGAATGAAAGGGGCCCCTCCTGGCTTCTTCTGAAATGCACGTCGCTAGGGACAACCTCGAGCCTGTTTTGATTTATTAAAATATCCGAAGCTATCGGTAAACTTTGCACCTTGGCGGCAAACCGGTGACTCAGCGCTGCCGAGCCCATCGCTGCCGGAGTTGCAAACAGCCGAGAGAGAGCAGGAGCCGGCCAGCTTTTTCTGTAAAAGGCCGCGTGGTAAATATTTTAGGCTTCGTGGGCCACGCAGGCAGTGTCTGTCACCACGGCTCAGCTCTGCCGTGGTGGCATGAAAACCGCCACAGACGCGGAGTAACTGGATGGGCGTGGCTGTGCGCCAATAAAACTTTATTTATAGACCTTGACATTTGAGTTTCCTGTAATTTTTATGAAATTCTGTCACGAGAGGCTATTATTTGGGGTTCCCCCCAAACATTTTTTCAACCATGTAAAAACCTAAAACTCTTCATCCATGGATTGGACAAAAATAGGTGGCAGGCAGGGGTTGGCCCCTGGACCACGGTTTGCCACCTTCGGATCTGAAGGAAAGGGTCGGGAGAGGTGGTGTGGTGAGTTGCAGAATTGTTGGGTACTTTGGTTTCCCCCCCGTGTGAGTGCCCACCCCTGTGCACGCCGGCCCTCACCAGCCCCCTTGTGGTGGGCTCTGGGAAGGCAGCACCGGTCTTGGGCCAAACCTCCCGGGACCCCCACCCCCCACCCCTACCCCCGGCACCCCCGGGTTGCTGGGAAACAGAACAAGGCGAAGATGCGGCCATCGTGGGCGCCGCGCGGGCCCAGAAGGGCCGCGTTCTCAGAAGCCCCTCAGGTGAAGGGACAGCACCTGGGGTTCACGCGCTGCCCACCTTCCCCTCTTTGCCCACGTAGGAACCTGCGCAAGGGGTCCAGCGGCCTGGCCGACGAGATCAACTTTGAGGATTTCCTGACCATCATGTCCTACTTCCGGCCCATCGACACCACCATGGACGAGGAGCAGGTGCAGCTGTGCCGGAAAGAGAAGTTGAGATGTGCGTGCGCGTGAGGGGGGGGCCGCGTCTCCTAGGTCCTGCCGCACCCCTGCAGCCAGTGACGGCAGGGGAGGGCCACGGGGCCGCCCACCCGTGTCCTTTGGGTGGTCAGTCCCAGTTGACGACACCGACGGGGGCCCCCAGGGGGTGTTTCTCCCCCCAGGTTGGGCCGTGGCGGCTGGGGTTCTCGGGGGATGTGAAAAGAGCAAGGCCCTTGGTTCAGACAGACCTGGGCTCCAGTCGGGCCCCTTCCGCTAAGCAGCCGTGTCACCTGGAAGCGGGACGCGGGGTGCTGATGGTGAACACAGGCGGGTTCTGAGGCTCAGGGAGGTCACCCCGGCAGTGCCCTGGGCTGCCTGGCACCTGTGGGGAGCTCCCCCGGCCCCTGGGCTCGGAGCCTGCTTGGTTGCGATCTGGGCTCGCCAGAAGCACGGGTCCCAGGGTGGCCTGCGTCACATGTCCCTCCCCCGTGTGGACTTTCCCAGGACTCCTGACATCCCGCTGTAGGCCACCCGAGGCTCAGCCTCGTTAGCGGGAACAAGTAAACACGGGGACTCGGCCATATTTAGCTCTGGAATGCCCACGTGAGGGCTGGTGGGAACTGCCCCAGCTGGGGTTCCCCGAGGCCCCCCCTCTGGTGCTCTGGACCCTGCTCTGGACCAGCAGGGGAGTCGGCCCACCGGCCCAGCATCCCGCCT
>CM052889.1:69084110-69150231 GCA_028534135.1 Potos flavus
TGGACCACCCCACTCGGCACATTAACTGTGGCAGAGGGGGCTGGTGACCTCAGTGGGGCGCGCAGGGACCCCCTGCCGTGTCGTCGAGCCAGACTCCCATTTGATTTAATTACACTCTCCTCCTTTAAACGGCTCCCCGTCCCACTCGTTTCAATTGGTGACAGTTTTCTTAATTTGCTGTAGTAAACTCGCCGGCAGCTGGCAGCTGCAGATCTGCATAAAATCCGCGCAACCTCAGAAGCGGGGGGCATCTCCGAGCCGATGCCTCCTCCCCGGGGGCGCGTCCCGAGCGCCTTTCTTGATTTACGGGTCCTCCGGGTGCTCTTAAAGTATGCTCCCCTGCAGACATCAGCCAGTTACACACACAGACGAGCTGTGTGCGCTCCCAGCCGTGAGCAGGGCCGGGACCGGCCACGCGGCTCAGTCGCGGGTGGCCTCCGGGGACGCCCAGGGGGCCTGCCGGTGCTGCCCGCCCCAGACCCACGATCCGTCGGCCCGCGTTCCTGGGCTTCCCCAGCCAGCTGTTGACTGGAGCCGTGCTTGCTTTCCAGAGGGCTTTCTCTGGAAGGTGCTGTGGCTTCGGTGTGTGTGGGGGGGCTGCTAGCCTGGGGTCTCCACTCGGGGGCGGGGCTTCCCCCACCAGCGCCCACCCTCCCGCCCTGCTGGCTATGGAGCCTTGCCTCCGATGAGCTCTCCCCGACTGCCCTCTCTCCGGAGGCAACCCCGGGGTCCCCAGGACCCCCACCTCTCCCCATATCCCTGGGCAGGAAGAGCAGGGAGCCCCAGGGGGCAGGCCCAGGCATTTGAGAACTGGTCACATTTATAAAATTTGGAAGCGTATATAGATAAGTTTTCTGTATGAAAAACGAGTGTTCGGAAACCACAAAGGGTGAGGAATCCCAATAGAAACTTGGAGCCTCCCAGCTGGACAGGGGGCCTGGCCTCACGCGCCGCAGTGGCCTTCTCTGTAAAATGGGAGAAAGGACGGGACCCGCGTAGCGGACGCTCAGGGAGCCTGCTGTTTGCTTTAGACATCAGGGCACCTCCGGACAGGTGTGCGATCTCTGTGCCCTGCTCCCTCAAGGGAAGCACCGGGTGGGGTCTATTTTCCAACACGCCAGTGTAGACGTGTATATCTTTTATTTCTGATTTACGCAACTTGGAGTCGAACAGGCCACTCCTCCTCCGTACTGACCTCCCCACCTCCACGGGGCGGGTGCTGGCCGTTCGGTCAGCAGCATGGGATCAGACCGGCCTGGGTTCACCGACCTGCAGCCATCTTCCTGTTTTTTCCCACTCTGTATCTTGGAGCCTTTTCTGTATCCGCGCATAGAGATCCACCCCTTCTTAACGGCTGTTTAGTAATCAATAGCACAGATGTCCAGGATTTATTTAGCCGGTCTTCTGTGGATGGACATGGATGGCGGCCGGGCGGTCACTGTCACAAAGGGTGCCACAGGCAGGGGTGAGGTTTGGGGAGGCTTGGCTGTGCCAGAGCCCGAGATAGCAGAAGGGCAGGAACCCCACCTCTGGCCTCACGAGGTCCGTGTGTGCCCAGAGCGGGACAGAGCCAGAGGGAGACTGGCACTGACCATGACCGGCTGGGGGATAGGCCCTGCAGTGACACACTGGGTCACGGTGACTCACTGGGCACAAGGGTTGGGCCACAGAAGCCAGCCCTTCCCCCCACCACCCCTGCCCCAGTGGGCAGTGAGCTCAGAGGGCCAGTGCGGGTACAGCGAGGCAGGAACAGGAAATGGCAGGAGGGGTCTGTTGGTGGCTGAGGGGAGGGGAGTCCGTGCCTCTGTGCCACCCCTTTCCTTGACACTCTCATCCACCAGGTCCCCTTGGGGGCTCGGGCGGGGCCCTGGTTAGCCTGCACCCTCCTCCTGTCCTGCTGTCACGCCAGTGAAGGGGACGTTGGGGTTCAGGGTGATGGCCTCAAGCTGGAGGCGGCAGTCCAGAGGGACGCCCCTCTTCTCATGATTGAGGGGACCGTGTGTGTCCTGGGAGGGAGGGGCTCTCCTGGTGGAAGCCGCTCACTCTGCGTGTGCTCTGTCCACAGGAGCCTGACCAAGTGTATGAGGGGATCACCTTCGACGACTTCCTGAAGGTGGGTGTCGGGGAGGAGAAGTCGGGCTCGAGGGGGTGCCCGTTGGTCAGGAGACCTGCGTCTCTGTGGAAAGGGGTCATGCCTGGGTGTGAGCTTTAAGACACGAGTGTTACTTATTTTTGTTGGGAGAGTCATCCTCACATGTGGCCAGGGTCCCTGAAGTATCGCAGAACCTGTCTCTCCCAGACGAGGCCCCGGCCCCCTTCGTCAGAAACCAGGTTCTGGAGTGTTCTATGCCTATATGAGAACCGGCTTTTCCCAGAAGCACGCAGCGTGGGGTTTTGCTGCTTTCTTTTCCTGTGCCTTGGAGAAGGTGCCGCGGAGGTAGCTGTCCTCTCCCAGCCCCCATGGGGGGACACCCGGCCTCTGCTGTCACAAACGTGCTCCGAGGTTAGGAAGCGGGACCCCTCGCTGCTCCGATGGGTACAGACCTAGCGGAGGGAGATGAGCCTGCTCCGCCCTCTGCCTGGCGCTGAGTACCCGGACAGGGGGTCGACCAGGCTCATTCTGGAATTAGAGGAAGGACAGGAAGTCAGGGACAGGACCCAGAGGCTCTGGCCCCGGGCACCGTGCTGGCCTCTGACCAGCCTGAGGGAGGGGACGGGCCTGGGCCTGGAGCCAGGCCAGGACTTGGGTGGTCACAGCCCCGTGGAGCCCAGGGGCAGCTCAGATGGGCGCTCCTCCCAGGCTGCACGGCTAACCCGGCCAGTCAGCAGCGAGCTCTGCAGAGGCGGCGGCAGCAACACAAGCTTCTGGGCCGAGGTGCACAGCCTCCTGTCCTCCCACACCCGGGCTGGGCAGGTTCGTCCCCAGAAGGCTTCCCCTGTCTGCCACCCCGATGCCTCCAGCGCTCCCCAAGCCTGTCCCCACACCACAGAGGCCTTTCCTGGTCGGCTGGCCCTTCCACTCGCCTGAGCCTCACCAGTGCTCCTGTTGCCGCCCGGCATTGAGCAGGAAGCACCCGGGGTGCCCAGCCAGCCTTGCTGGGAACAAGGGCTGGAGCTGATCCCTGGGAGCCGGGTCTGATCGCTCGGCAACCTCGCCAGACCCCACCGCACCCAGAACAGGTGCAGGAGACCACGAAGCCGCTGGGGGATGGTGGGCGTGTGACAGTGGCAAGAACAGCAGCCAGGCCTCCCTGCAACGTGGGGGCTCTGACGGCAGCCGGCTTACGGCCTGGTGACTGTCCCCGGGGATGCTGCAGGTGACAGCCTGAGAGTTTGCTCTTCTCACACAAGCAGGGAGACCAGTCACGCCCACCCCATCCAGCCATTTCTCCATGTGTGGCCCCCTTGGGCCAGGGAGCTGGCAAGTGCAGTCCTTGGGGGGGGGGAGGGGCGGTGCGCTCTGCAGTGTGGCACATAGGATCGGGTGGCCGAGGGGTCCCTCGGGGCCCTGGCCAGGATGGACTGTACCGGCAGGACCAGGTAGGTAGAGGGCAGTGGACATCTGCAGGCAGAGATTACCCTCCCCGGGGAAAAGCTTGCCTCCGTAGAACAGGGTGACCTATCCCAGGGAAGTTATAAAGACCAAACTGCTGTGACCTTTTAATGAAGGAAGGTGGCTTAATAAAACTTGGCGATGGCCCAGAGTTTAACAGCTTACAGAACATTCCCGCGGAAGATTCCGTTCGGGCCCCCGGCATTGCGTGACTTACGTGGGCAGCGCAGGTGGTGGTCTCGGCACTGTACTGGTGAAGAGGAGGTTTAATGGGGTGAAGGAATCCGCATGAAAATCATGGAGCCTGAAGTGGGGTGGGTGGGATTGAAACGACACGGAGCTAAGAGCTTGGATTCCATACTTAATAATAACTTGCTGTGACAGTATCAGAAAGGATGCAAATGTCAGAGCCAAATTAACCCGCAGAAAGGCAGATGGAAGTTTCTCTTCGTCGGCTGGCTCAGTCTTGAAAGCAGCCCTCTGGTTTTCCCTGTCCTGGTGGCGGGCAGGCAGGTGGGACCCGGGCAGGGCCCTGAGGCCGGCGGTGGCCGGGACACGCGCTCACGCTGCTCTGTCCATTGCAGATCTGGCAGGGGATAGACATCGAGACCAAGATGCACGTGCGCTTCCTTAACATGGAAACCATCGCCCTCTGCCACTGAGCCGCCTGTCCCCACCCCCACCCCCCTGCCCCAGAAGCCACGCGGGGCCCGAGGCCGCAGGGGTCCTTCTGCCACGGCTCGTGTAAATAGTCCCCACTCCTCCGCTGTCTTGTTTTCCCCAGGGTGTGGTATCTGGGACCTCGCTGTTTTTATCTCTAATAAAGAAGAAAACGGTTGGTTTGTTAATGGACGTGGCTCCTGTCTGGTTCCCAAGGCCACTTGGTGGCATTAGGCTGAACGTGAACAGGCAGCGGCTAGTTTCCAAAGGCTGGTTTGGCAAAGAGGAAGTTTTTTTTTTTTCTCTCGCTTTTTCTGGTTTAATTTGAGTGAAGGTTTCGCTCTTTTTGCTGCACGAGTGCTGGGCAGTCGAGGGAGGCACGGCTGCTCCCTGCTCTGTGGTGGCCAGGACTCAGGTCGTGACGGAGTGTCTGGGCTGGAGGAGAGGACGAAGGGGACCTGTGGTGACGTGCCCAAGCCCGCCGATGGTACGGGGGGTGCTGGACTCGAGGCCTGGCCGCCACCGCCCTCCCGGGCCCAGCATGGAAGGGGACTGTCCCAGGGGAGGGGCTCCCGCAGCTCCAGAGTTACCTGTGATTCGGGGCTGGGGGGGCTATGCTGGGGGCAGGGAAGTGAAGGTTGTCCATCTGGTTGGTGGCTGTGGCCGGTGGGTCAGCAGAGGCCGGCTTGGGCTGAACGCTCAGAATTGTTGCTCAGTGTGGCAGTTGTCACTGTGGTCACTCACCACTAGTGGTGTTCCAGGCCTCCTTGCTCGGTTCATTCTGTCCACACTCACTGGGAGTTTCCAGCTTCCCAAGAAGGTTCTGGTAACTGACAACCGCTGCTGTTGGCATTCTGCGTTTCCATAGCTTTGTTACTAAGTGTGTTTGCCTCTGACCTGTGCATCGGGGTTCAGAACGTGAAAGGTGAGGAGGGCACCCCACGCGGCCCTGATCCTGGGCCCGCCAGGCCCTGGCTTACGAGGCACTCGGGTCAGCCTGTTTCCTCGACATCTTTCCGGGGCCGTTTGTGCGGACGCAAGTGACTGGAGTGCTGAGGACAAGCTTCATGTTGCCATTTAAGAAAGAAGGTGAACCGGAGCGGTGAGGCGGGTGGAAGGGGGAGCGTGGCCGAGTGCGGGGCGGACGTGTGAGGCTGGCGCCCCTTGGCGGTGGGGGTTTGGCCAGTGCTCCTCGCTGAGGACCTTGGGGGCGAGAGCAGACCCTGGCTGGAGTCCCGTTGGTAGTGCGCGGGTAGTAGGACTGCCCCCTGGGCCCCGGGGCCTGAGGGGTGCGGGCCTCCACTCCCCTGGGTCCGGGAGGAAGGCTGTCAGGCAGCGCGGCCCCCTCTGTGCAGAAGCAAAGGGCGCTGAGAAGTCACTTCCAGAACTCGGCCACTTAGATGAGCGCTTCCTCAACCAGTGTTTTGACATTTCCAAAGCGGTAGGTGGGGGGGCGACGGCAGAGGCCTCGGCTTCCTCCCCTCCAGGTGCCAGCCATCTGGCGGGCCGCTGAACTGGGGAGCAGCCAGCCAGGCAGTTTCCTGGAGGGGGAGCGGGACACGACCGGCCTCGCTGCGGGCCCTGCCTTCCCCGGGCGGCTTGGGACTGTCCCACTCATGCCCTCGGTTTCCCGGCTGCCAGGGGGAAGAATCTAGCATTGCTGGGATGGCCTGGTGCGCGGAATCCGGAGCTCTCCCAGCAGTATCTCCGCTGGGGTAGCCCCCTGCAGCCTTGAGGAGGCTGCCTTCTCCCCTTCCCCGCCCCCAAGCAGGTGGGACTCACCTTGACTTTGAGCTGCAGGACGGCTGGCACGGCCACCCTAGGCCTGGATCTTCTGGGACTCTCTCCGTTTGCTTCGATGTTGTGCTTCTCCAAAAAGGTAGTTCACTAATGGAAAGTGCTTTTATAAATAATCTTCCATCAGCCGCTGTGCCCTAAGTTTTAGTTTGGGAGAAGCGACCACTGTGGGCTTAGGTGAGACGTTTTCATGCACTCAGACCGCTGAGGGCCACAGCTTACCTAAACAGCTAATTAAAAGGAGAGTCATTCACCCGGTCTGTGCTGCTCCAAAGAAGGCTCAGTTGTTCCCAGTCACAGAGGGTGTCCTCTGAGAGGCAGGGTTAGGGCTGGTTTCCATCAGAGGGTGGCCTGCAGAGTTGACGGGAGCCTGCCCGCTGGCTCCCAGGGAGCCAGGCCTGTGAGGTGGTGGTTTTGCTCATTCGGTCCTTTGGGGAATGATCAGGGTTCCTGTCAGTTGGTGCAGACCTGCTTCTAGAAAGGGCAGGTCATTCCCCCCAGTCTAGCAGGGAAGTCACTGCTGCAGGCTTGGGGGACAGGTCTCGGGACGGCCATTTGGGCCGTGTGGTCTGTGCAGAGGAAGGAGGCGGGAGGCTCAGAAACTGTACCTGTTACATGCCGGGCAGCGAGGGTGCCCGGGAGGGGCTTTCTGGCTGCCCAGCCCAACCCCCCAGCCCCGGGGCCCTCGTTGGGGCACCTCATCTGAAGCAAGTGCTGTGTGTTTCGGAATTTGTTCAGAAACAGGCAGGTTGGTGAATCAGTAGGCACACTTGTTGAACATGCCTTCCTCTACCAGGAATGACACCAGTGGCTCAAAGGAAATGGGCAGAAATCACTGCTAAGTCAAATACCTGAGGGAAGCGGTCGTGCTTGGAGGGCGTCAGGCCCTGGGTGGAGACTGAGCTTGGCAAGGGCGCGTGTGCGTGTCCGTGGTCAGGTCACACGTGGGCCCTGGTCCCCTGCCGCCGCATCATCAAGGGGAGAAGTTACTGGATCTCAGCTTCTGGTTGTTAAAAGAATCTGGTAGTTTGACACAAATGCATTGGTTTGGTAGGTTCACCAAAGGGCTGTGTCATGGAACTCTGATAGGCGAGGCTTCGGGGACACATCCTGCAGCCACGTTAAATGTAAATTATGGGTAAGGGAGTAACGTACGATCACAACAGCTTCCAATTCTGGCCAAGCACCCTCTTGCTGGACTTGAACAAAACAACTCCATTCTTCTCTGGTTCAAGGGACTAGAAAGTTTGTGCTCTGCTCATGGGGGGCGCTGTCCCCGACCTGCCTGCCGAGGCTAAGCCGTAGCACCAGGAATGGCAGTGATTTCCGTGGGCTGACAGAGTTAAAAATACAAGTCGTCTTGGCAAGGGTTTTGCAAACACCTGCTTTGCAAGCTGTCCTCCCACACAGTGACCTTGGGAAGGCCTTGGAGAGGAGCCGGAGGAGCCAGGTTTTTTTTTTTTTTTTTTTTAACCACAACTTCCTGGGGCATCACTGCCTTTGTCTCTGGGCTCTTCTGGAATCGGGAGGCAAGTGCCAGCTGAGGTTCAGGGGGCAGATGACCTTGACCCTGCGGTAGCTATTCCTCCCTCTCGTCCAAGTCAGCAAGGGACCAGCCGCCTCCATCTTCAGCCCCAGAACAGCCATCACGGCGAGGGAGATGCTGAGCGGCAGCTTCTGTCCCCTCTCCTAGCGGAGGGGCCGGGGCAGCGTCTGTCTGTCCTGGCAGCGGGCAGGGGAAGAAAAGATGCGCCAGGCTCACTCTCGGGGCTGCGGGGAGCAGGAGTGTTCCCTCCCTCCCCAGGCACCGAGCTGGCACGGAAAGCCCGCTGCCCGAAGCCCACGGTGAGCATCGGAGGCTGAAAGCCTGCCCTGCCTGGTGCCTGCCGGAACCCGGCCACAGGGAAGCCGCCACCATGCGGCAGAGGCGGCCCCGGCCGGACCGAGGCCAAAAGCTCCTGGCTGCTGCAGCTGCTGCCCGAAGCAGAGGCCCTGAGTCGGGAGGTGAGACGCCACCTGCCGCAGCCCATGGACATGGACCTGCCCGAAGGCTGTGCCCACACGAGGGGAAGCCATTGCTCCTCCATGGTGGGCAGAGTCGTCTGCAGTAAGTTGGTGTTTGTCATGTACGTGCAGAGGGGAAAGCGTCATTGGCCCGAATGTGGGGCCTCTCAATCTGAAGTGGGGTGCTGGGGTAGAGGACCTCCTCTTGGGGGCGTCGTCAGCCAGGGACGGGTTCTTCCCTCCCAGGGAAGATGATGCCATCCCCGGAGTATCCTGTGAACACACATTGGCTGGACAGTGGCTGCACCAAGGCAGCTCGTGGCTTGGCTTAAAAGGCACGAGCTAGTGGTGGAGAGGAAATTCTCTGGGGTAGGGTGGGGGGGTCTGCAGTCCCCTTTGAGAATCTGATGAAAGCCAATCTGACTTCTTCCCAGAAAATGTTGTTTCTAATCTAATTTTCACATTAGATTTTGTGGATTTCTTGGATCCTGGGCTGGGAACCCCTGGAAGTGGTGGTTCTGGGTGGTTCGACTCCACTGTGGCCTGTGAAACAAGGCTGCCTGGCCAGCTGAGCCCTCCAAGGGTGGGGACGGAGCAGGGATCATGGTGGGCAGGGTGTGTGTGTGAGAGAGAGAGAGAGGACACCTGGCCAGGGCGACCAGTAATTGAACAAGAAACATTTTAAAAATTTATTAGAATCCACAGACATACGTTTTATAAAGCATAAGCAAAAGGCAGACGTTTTAAGACGTTGGTGTTGGGCCCTCTGGCTCCCCCAGTGACACAGGACTTTCTTTTCTCTTTAGGGGAGGTGGAGGGGAGCGAGTCTGAGCAGAAGAGCTCCAGAAGAAAAGGAAATGATACATCTGCTCACTCCGAACTTGTGAAGAAACCCTCAAACTAGCCAATGGGGATAAAGGTAGGTGGGATGAGGGGAAGGGGTGGTTTTAAGTCATTGGGTAAATACTGATTTCTAGAGGAACTCTGGTCCTTTGCCCACCTTCCAGGGTATAAAGTTTGCAGCAGAAAACCCTGCCTGAGATGGAGTCTAGATCTGATAAACCCTCCCTCACAAAGCCAGGCAATTTTCCTAAGGGAAGATATTTGTTGTTTTTTTACTATTTAAGAGAGAGCAAGAGTGAGAGCACAGTGGGGTCAAGGGCAGAGGGAGAAGCAGACTCCCCACTGAGCAGGGAGCCCAATTTGGGGCTTGACCCTAGGACCCTGGGATCATGACCTGAGCTGAAGGCAGATGCGTAACCGACTGAGCCACCCAGGCGCCCTCTTAAGGGGAGATGTTATGATCAGGTTGGGGATGGAAGAAAACCCCTATGTGACATTTTACATTGGACTAGCTGTTGGCAGCAAATGACAATAGTTTAAAACTAGTTTTGGTAAAATTTTGAGTTTTCACGGACCTTTCACGGCTGCAGAGCTGGGGCGGGGGAACGCGTCTGTAAAATGAATGGTGAAATCCAACTGGGAGGGCCTGCCTCTTAGAAGAAAAATGCATCCTACTGAGTGGTCCAGTCGCACTACGGCTACGAGAGATGAAAACCGTACAGAGCGAGGTCACGAGGGGATCAGCACCACATGACAACAGGAGTAAATAAGATACTTCATCTGCTAACAGCAGATCAGCTTTATTTAGGAAGTAATCGGACTGAAAGGAAGCAGAAGGCCGTCTGAAAGCAAGTGCTGCTCTGGGGGTTCAGGGATGGTTCCCAGGTGCGACTCTCTCTCTCTGGGTCCACCGTCCTGTCGAGCTGCACAGAGGTTTGTAATGATGGACTATCAATCTGAAAATACTTCCCAAAACCTCACAGCATTTCCCAGTTTTATACACTGGTGTACCGTAGGAGAGCTTCGTTCTTCTCTTGGCTTCGTGTGGGCAGGTCGTCCCCACCCTGAAAATCCTGTGTGCGTAAGTACCTCCTTTTCGGTTTCTCAAAGCCCCTTGTGCCTTTTTGTTTCGCGAGTTGTATAGTAGGGGCACCTGGGTGGCTCAGTCGGTTGAGTGTCCTGCTCTTGATCTTGGGGTTGTGGGATTGAGCCCTGCGTTGGGCTCTGTGCTCAGCAGGGAGTCTGCTTAGGAATCTCCCACTAGCCCCTCTGCTCCCTAAAAAAAAAAAAAATTTTGGCTTTCCAAAAAAGCTGGTCCAGTGTAAAACGGGCAAGTGTAGGGTTTTAGTGTTAGGATGAATTTTGTGATTTGTTGGTTTTCTATTCCATCAGTACGTGTTTTTAACCCTTCTTTCTTTCCTTTGGGGTCACTATTTGAGGTGACAGCTCTTCATTTATCTATTCAAGCCCCACTTCTCTTTGTCCACTCCAGTCTCACCCCTGGGGTTTTGATACTGTTTTCCTGGCCCAGAGGGTTCACATTTTCCTTTTTCACTCTAATTTTATTGCATTAGGGGGTCACTGACTTGGATCTGGCTGTATCTTTATGCAATCAGACTGTTTCTGTAGTCCTTAGCCGTTTTCTGTGCATGGTCTATGGATATTTAAAAAGCACAAAACTCTATTGGATCATGCTTGGAAAGTCTACTGATTGATTATATCTGTTGATCCCTGCTAGAAGCATGGACGTTCTATCAGTTTGTGCTTTAATATTTTGAAGGGGTATTAATGGCCACTGCTCAGAACAGTCTAAAGAGTAATGCAATGGTTGCTCTCTTAATCCTTTGGAAATGGAAGCTATTTATCACGTGCAGGAGTTCCCCGGCGCTGCCCTGCTTTAGCCCAGTGGCTCGGGAGAATGGTTTCTCCGCCAGCTCTCGCTCTTCCTCCTAGGTGGAGGATGACTGTTTATGCAACAAATATGTAGAAAATAATCTACTTTGTATCACATGTTGTGGACACCACAGTAAACAGTCCTTAATGCAGTAAGTGTATAAATATATAATTATAAACTGGTAAAAACTATGAAGACAGTACTGCTAGCCCAGGTTTACAGGGGGTGGTGGGATGAAGGACCACCCAGACTGAATACGTGATCGCAGATCCGGGGGATGTTGGGGCCTTTATAAGCTCAGAGCCCGCACCCCGGGCCCCCTGAGAGGAAAGGGTGAGCAGGGTCCTGCACGGTAGTGTATAGACGGCAGGGGGGAGGGTCCCGGCTGGGAACAGGGTGACCAGAGTCGCGTGGCAGGCAGCAGATGCAGGAGGAAGGAGGGGTGGTGGGTGGCACGCAGAGGCACAGTGTCTAGGGAGAGAAAACAGTCAATGCCACAGCCCCGGACCACCTCCAGCTTTCCACAGGCAGCTGCAGGGAAGCAAACTGGCTGTGGAGGAAAGCAGGGGCAGCTCAGGAACCTGTGGGGTCAGACTGGTGCAGAGTCCTCGGTAGTTTTAAACTCCATCCACTTTGGTTCTTCCCATTGTTCCCCCTGCTCCCCCTGCTCCCCCACGAGGTGCCGCCCTAACCATGGTCCTAGGGAAAGGCGAGCGCAAGGTCGTAGTTGTAGCCCGGCACGGTGTCTGCGGACGCTCGGCAGATGGGCAGCGCGCTCTGGAAGGCCAGCCGGTCCACGGCAAACTCATAGGCGTGGATCAGCCCGCGGTGTCTAGAGGAAGCACACGGACAGCGAGCGCGTCAGGACGGTGCTGCCGGCCCCCACCCCGGCTGTGCACCCCAAAGGACCATGCTTCTGGTACCACCCGTATCCCTCCGGCCCACGGGGGGCCGGACACTCAATCCCCAGACTCCAGACAAGTCTGGTGGAGGGAACGGCGTGCTGGGAGGTCTGCGGTGGGGCAGCGGGTGGAAAGCGTCAGTCAGGGAAGGCCAGGCCCGCATCCTGAAAGGCCCAGCTGCGTGGGGGGGCTCCGGGGTCCAGACGGAGCATGAGGCCGGGGCTTGGCCACCTGGATTGGGAGTCCAGCCACAGTGGTTCTGGGTGCTCCCGGCCAGGCCCCTGGGAGGCCCTCACCACACACACGCTGCCCCACGACCACGTAAGCTCGCGATTGCTAGGAGAAGTATGGCCGCGCCTGAGAGAAGACCCAGCCGGGGTCCTCGTCACGAAACCACAGTACGATGGCCAACTCTGAACCCCTGTAGCCCCGGCCCACTGACCTCCGGTGAGTGGTGAAGTTGTCCAGGTCTGTGTTGCGCACCACCCTCTCGTAGGGCACATTGGCCGTGATGAGGCTGTGGCTGTTGAAGGACAGGTGACGGACGGGGTGCCTGAAACATGACAGGAGAGAGCCGTGGGAAAGGGAAGCGCCCTGGACCTGGCCCTAGCCTACGTTTAGAAGTAGAAGAGACTCGAAAACCCTCTGCCAGGAGGACAAACCTGGGTCCGCAGAGGGGCAAAGTGTTGCCCCGCCCGCGCGTGCCCCTGGTTGACTACCCTGCGACATGGTGTTTCAGACGTCAAGGAGGTTAGCCGCACATGGTAGAGAACAGCCCCATTTCTGGCTGGCCGGCCTCGGGTAAGTTCTCCAAGCCAGGATCCCCTGCTGCAGGGTGTGGGGCTGAGCCCTAGAAGCCCCCTCTCCTAAGTTTGAGATGGCTGCAGGTGCTTTCATGCTGCAACGTTTTGCAACAAGGTAGCCAAGGCTTTGTTCATTCTAAGAATTTTCATCCAGGGCCTCCTATGGTCACAGCACCAAGCCAGGAGACACAGGATATAAAAGATATCTAATGCAAGCAGGAGCCTGCCATCGGAGGATTCCTACCTAAAAATCTAACGTTTGCATGAGAGACATTACAAGCCCCCAAGATGGGACACAGGATTTGGCACTGGGCCCCGGGTGGAAAAGGCCCATCCGCCAGGCCTTTCAGGAAGGCAGAGCTGAGACCGAATCTGTGCAGGACAGGCAGGGGCTGCTCCTGGGATGGCTGTGGGTGGGGGTTACAGGCTTCTTGGCTGGAACAGAACGTTCTCTTGAGAGTATTGAAGGGTCAGGCAGATCTGAGGCTCTGTCAGTCCAGTGTCCAGGGCACCGGCTGGAAGACTTCACTAAGGGCCAGGGAGGCGGGTGGACAAGGGGAGCTTGATGAAGGTGGCAGGAGGAAATGGGGAGGGTGTCCCAGGGGAAATGGAAGCCTTGCCTGGAACAAGCCACTAACCGGGCTTGAAGACTGGTTGTACATTTACAAATGAGTTAGGAAAAATGAATGCTGGGACAGGAAAATTCTGGGGAAGACCTTACCGACCCTGGCTTCACCAGAATGATGCACTAGAGGGAGCATAGCTTTTCAGGGAGAGAAAAAATTCTGCTGGAGTGCCGGCCTAGTGAGGCAGCTGGAGCTGCTGGAAAGCTGGAGAGGGGATGGGATGGTGGCAGGGTGCTGGGCCGCTGGGCCGGAGCTGCAGGGAGAGCTGCCCTACAAGGGGAGGTGGACCCGTTCCTTAAGGCAGCAATTTCTGGAATTGCCACCGTGGCCGAGTTTTAGTTGCCTTCTGGCACCACCTGGTGGCAAATCCACGTATCACCACAGAAAGCACAAAAATGGATTACGTGCCTGCTTGCCGAGTAAGGCAGGGCTGGACACAGGCAGCGTGGCCATCATCCAGGGCTCGAGTCTGATCAAAGCTGCTGAAGGGAGTGAGCAGTAGCTCCCACTGCTCTCAAGGAGGCAGCCAATTCCTCTTTTAACCTTGCCTGCTTTTGCACCTGACCTGGGCTGCCCTGCCTTCTTATCCTGACTTGCAAGGTGTATTCGCAGGTCCTAGCATCTACGTATTTCTTCCTTTTATTCTCAGAGTCCACTTTCGAGGATACTGTGAGTGCCCTGTTACCTGGAGTGCACTTCCCACAGCTTCTGGCTCATCCGATAATCCCACACGGAGACCAGGCCTTCCTCGCCTCCGCTGACGATTTTCCAGTCGTCCATCTGCACTGCAGAGACTCCCAGTTGGTGGGCAGAGAGCGACAGGGCGATTTTGTCAGTGCGGAGGTCGTGGATCCTCACTCTGGAAGGCCCAAGATGAGCACAGAGAAGGGAAAGGGGAGGTAAGTTAAAGCCCAAAAGAACACAATCATCCTCAGTGGTTCCGGTCTGGGGACAACAATCTGGTGAAAACACAACATACAAAAACCCCTTTGGTCACAAACATCTAAATACTGGCAGAGAAGCGTTATCCCTTTATACACACATCACAGGAGGCTAAGATGCACAAGGAATGGTCTCGCTTACAGTGCCCACAGCTCTCTAGACAAAATGACTTAAAAGCTCCTGAAACAAGACAGGAGAGAAACAGAGACAGAGCACCTGTCTCTGCTCGACGGGAAAGACACCTGCCCTGAGCACAAGTCTGCGCCGAGGGAAGGTGAGCGGGGCTGGTGTCGGACTGCGCGGGCTGTCCCAGGGGTAAGCCGGGTGCCCAGCACAGTATTGCTGGCAGTCTAAGATTCTGTTAAGGGCAGGAGGTAAACCAGCCACACTTGTCTGCAACCCAGATCCTTACCTGGTTGGGAAATTAACACTTTTCTAGTATTTAACTGAACTCTTAAGTTCATCACCTTCTTGTTGAACTCTGGAAACGGATGTGTCTGTGGTTGACTATGGGGACAGCTGGTTGCCACTTATCTGAAGACTCAAAACAATTACTTGCTTTGTCATAATCTGAATTGAAGAACCTTTTTAAAAACTACTTTACCTAAGTATATGCTGAATTTCCACATATGGACAAATTAGATAATGAGACAGAAATTTCTCATCCCGCAGAAACACCACCATAGCCCCGGAAATAAGGCACAAGAGCCAAAATTAAATGTGGCAAAATTTCAGTACGGGTGAATTTAACAGCCTCTGTGCTGTGAGTCAAAAAGGAAAAGACCCTACCACGCAGGAGGGGAACCGGACAGACCTAATGCCAGCATGTTAGATGTGGTCCCGACAAGAGGTGAGAGGAGATGATCTGAAACACATTCTGTGTCCTAAACTCTGTTATGAGCATGCGCACACAGATCTATTGTTTTTAGAGTTCTGAGGAACATTATTTGAACTGAAAATGCTATACCCAGTGTAGCTACCGAGTTTAAATGCATAATTAAGATTTTTGTCTTTTTTTTTTTTTTAACAGAAAAAGACCCCAAATCAGCTACTTTCTAAAAAGATACTTTCTAAAGTATGTGGATACTTTCTAAAAGAAAGGGATGTAGCAAAATACTGGCAGAACACACAGGCACGGAGAGGCGAATAAAGCATATTCAAATGTAGCACCAGACCGCCCGCTCGAGACCGAACGTGCTTGCTGAGTCAACGGGTGCACACAGGAGAAACACATATTAACCGGAAGCGCTCTGAATGGATCACAAAGTGAAGCTCAACGCAGACAACACAGGAAGGGTGGACTTCAGAACCAAAAGCTTTATAATGATGAAGGGGAGAGTTTTGTAAATGTTTGGTAAAACTCGGAAAAAAAAAACTTAAAAAACACCTTACATGGACCTGATTTTTGTAGATTTTTTTTTAAAAGTAATTCAGTTTCTTGAATCATAATCTACTCCGGTTTAACCTGATTTTCTTAAGTCTCCAAATTTTAAAACCTAGATGAAATAAACAACTTTCTAGAGAAATGAGAATTACCCAAACTGACCCCCAAGGATAGAAAAGGTAACAATGAGCAGACCGAGAAAGTTGTCAAGGGAGCAACAGTCCCACAAACAAGGTAAATGGGCCCGTCCTGGAGGGAAGAGCCCAGGGGCTACGCACACTGCTCCACAGCCCAGCAACAAAGGACAGCTTCCCACGTCTGTCAGTGAAGCAGCATTCTGCCCTCCCCAAAACTGACAATGAGAGCAGAGTATCAAAGACAACGCTAGATCAGTATCAGCGCTCAGACTGGAATAAAATAACAGCAGAATCCATCGAGGATGTCTATTAATATACTTCAAGTTACTACAACAAACCATGGATTACTGAGAAGAAATGTGATGAGATATAACATTTCTTAAGGCTTTAAAAAACAGTGATCTGCTTTTATTAATACTTCACATTGTTTTAAAAATTAGGTACAATTAGATACAAGAAAAAAATGAGAAGCGGACAAGTATTATTAGAGATGACACAGTCGATTCAGAAATAACTCAGAATCAAATGAAATTAATGTCAAAATCAATAGCTACCTTAGATACAAGCAACCACGAGTTTTAAAAATTGTACTCAAAGATCCCACTTATAAAAGCAATTAAAGACAATACTCCATAATAACTTTCTCGACTTGGAGCTCTTAAATTCTAGATGGCTCAAAGAGTTAAATATAATTAGCTACAAGAATATTCAGAATAGGGAAGGCCCTTCTAAACAAAAAAAACCTCAGAAGTCAAAAGGGAAAATCCTGATAACTATAGAAGTGTTTAAATTTTCCCACATGGGGAAAAAAAATACCAAAGTCAAGGCAAATGATAAACTGGGGGAAATGTTTGCAACAGAGATAACTGGCTAATTTCTTGTTAAAAAAAAAAAATCCTTCGAATTTAAAGACTGGCAACCCAATACTACAATAGGAGAAAAGCTAAGAAAAAAGTTCGCAGGAAAATACTAATGGCTTTTAAACGTGTGAGATATTCACTGGTAATGAGAGAAATTATGAACTAAAATTACAGTTGGATACCACCTGTCACCCATCTACATGACAAGGGTCAAGTTTGGTAATAAACTGTGAGATCCTCCACACTGGGGAGTCTTGGGCAGACAGGTACTTATGTATGCCTGATGTGAGCACGCCCCTTTGGGGCAGGATCTGGCAATAGCCAACACACAATACACTTGACTTCTGACCTAGCAGTTTCACTTCTAGGAATTTATCTAGGCTGTATCTAACATATGTCTACAAATACATGGACATAGTAGACCATTACTTACAGCACTGTTTTTAGTAGCAAAAGATGGGGTTTTGTTTCAAACTACTGACCCTCTCACTGAAGATCACTTCGTATTGATGGAGAAATAACACCTTTTAAAATACACTGCTGGGTTCACAAAGCAACCGACTGCCCCGGGGCCCAAGCTGGAAAGCAGCCTGGACAACCTGGGGTGGGGCGAGGCTGCTGGCAGGTGCCAATTTAGGAACCAGTGGCAAGATGGTAACACTTAGGCCCACCCAAAATGGGGTGCAAAGTGGAAGTTAAGACACCTGCTTTTAAAAAAAAAAAAAGGCCAGCCTCATAAAACTTCCGGAAATGAAAACACCACTCCCGAAATTAAATGCAGAAGAATTTGTGGATTAGACAATAAATCTGAAAGATGACCTAAAACGGAGCACAGATAAACAGATAAAAAAAGTGACTGCGGGGTTAAGAGATGTAAATGATAGAAGGGGATGGTTCACCATGTACCCAAAAGAAGTTCCAGAAGGAGAAAACAGTATATGGCCAGGAGGCAATATTCAAATAGTTAAGGGCTATTTTTCCAGAATTCATGGAAGGCATGCCTACTCACACTCCATGAGCACTAATCAAAACAAGAATTACATATTTCAGAGTATCCTACCGCAGTGAGGAACACGAGAAACAACGTTCACGGCAGTTATCTAGCTCCGCCAGCTGCGTGCCAGCGAAGGCGGCCCCGGCGCCATCTTTACAGGAGGCAGAGCGGGGCAGGCCGACAGTCACTGAGCCACCGCTTCCTGTGAGGGGCGCCGGCCGGGTGGTGTGACGGGTGGGGGTGAAGAATCAGTGTGTCTGTGTTGTGTGTGTACAGACACCCTCTGGAGAACGCTGACAGGCATTCGCAGCTGAGGAGGACCACGCTGCTCAGGAAGAGAAGTGCCCGGAAGCCTGGCTTCTCCTTTGTTCTCGTGAATTCAGTTTTGAATGTGTAGGTTGCCTGTTCAAGTAAAGTTGAAACGTTTTAAGATTTCGGGGGCACTGGGGTGGCTCAGTCGGTTAAGCATCTGACTTGGTTTCAGCTCAGGTCCTCATCTCAGGGGCGTGAGATCAAGCCCTGCGTTGGGGTCCAAGCACTGGGTGTGGAGCCTGCTTAAGATTCTCTCTTTCCCTCCCTTGCGCCCCCCCTCCCCCGCCCCCACTCTCTCTTTGAAAGAAAAGGAAAAGAAAACTCTTAATAGGATTCTGGAAGGACACAGTCAAATTGGTAACAGCAGTTACCCTGGGGAAGAGTGGCAATAGCAGAGTGAAGGGGATAAAGGCGTCCTTTCCTTTTAAGCAGAGACAATGCCATGCTGTTTCAGAAACAGGAACTCATTCATGATGGGGGAGGAGGGCACCCTGAGGTCTTGAGAGGTACCAGCCACGCTCTGTTTCTTAAGCTGGGGGGTGGATGCACAGGCCCCCCGTGACTAAATTGTACACATAGCTTACACATACTCCTAGATGTAGGCTTTGTTTCAAATAAAGCTGGATTTGGGAAATCCGTAGTCCTAGAACACGGAGGAGGAGCGATCCATTGGTTCTTTGGGGCCAGTACACAGAACCATCTAGGCCACGCCGCGCTGACGAGCTCTGTGACTATGGCCTCGCAATCCTCCCTCCCCAGTGAGGGGCTGGGGGTTACAGACGCAGGGAGCGCAGGCACCAGGCTTGGAAAACAGGTCTCCCTCGCAGCATTTAGAGCCACTTGAGGCATTTGTGCGAAAGGGAAGTGAGAAAAGCTATAAATGCTGTGAAAGGAGCGCTGCCCATAGGCTACAGCGCCGGTGGGGGAAGGAGGAAGATTCTAGCCCAAGTACTTTTCAGCACATATTTGGTTAATAAGGGTCTATTTTGCTGTGGTGATTTTCATAAAGAGCTCCTCTGTTGAATATTTATACTCCATAATTTACAGTTTGGCTGTTAGGGAGACAAAGGCAAACACAAATTTGGTCCAGAAGTTCAAAGTTTGCCATCTGTTTTCCTATTGTATTTAGATACCAGCATGGATGGCTCCAAACAAAATAAACAAATACACCAAAAGATACAGTGTTTGTGTATTTTACATCACTAAGGAAAACAAAAATGGGCCAAAAGAGACTTGAACTTCTCCCCCCAGGAAAAAAGGAAAAGCATTTATCTGACATCTCCTTAGAGAGGCATCACTCTGCTTTCTCGTCAACAGACAGAAATAGCACACCCCACGGTGTGCGAAGTCCACACGAGCCATTCAAATCCACATTAAGAAACCGGTGTCTGCCTCGAGCATCTGACAGCGCGTCACCAACCTGAACCACATCCCTTGGCCAAGTGTGCAACCTCAGTACTCCAATCAGAGACTTAATGCTGGGAAACAGGTAGCACGACAAATGGGCACAAAATCCTGCCAAGACAACGGATTCCAGGGCCAGAAAGAAGCCATTGGTAGATATTGTGAATTCCTATCTAGCGGGTATTTCGTCAACTATGCCCATTGAAGAGAAAAATAATTGGTCCGAGAGCTGTAATTGTATTATGTTTAATATTCATGGTTGGGTTTGGAGGGCTGTTCCAACACTCCCTCTCCCCAGCCCCTCTCTAATGAAAATCACACCATAGGAGTCGGCTCTAGCCCGCCAATTAAAATAAAAGACACCAGAACCTTCCAAAGACTCCAGCAGAGGAGCATCCATCTGATGGGCAGGAAAACGTGCTGGAACTGAGAGGGAGGCACGCTCTGGTTGGTCCTGTGCTAAGAGCTTTGAATAACTTATTATAACACTTGCAGATGGAGCAAACACAACATTTACGCCCCACTCACTCTCTCTCTGACAGCAGGCAGCAGCACACCCCAACTCCGTATTTGTTGGGGCCAGAAGTAAGCTCTGAGACTCTTTAACTGGGGGTCACCACTCAGGGCTCCCCTCCCATTGGTTTGGATTAAATAGTCCCAAATGATAATAAGGCAAACTGTATTTGCGGCAAAGATGAAGCCTATTTCAGGCTCTGGCGCGGCCGTTTCATTTAGAAGGACCTGACCTAAAGCTGTATTTCTATCCAGAAAATAGAGAGAACAAATAAAAAAACATTAACATGGAGCCTTCTTTTTTTAAACACCAAATTAATCAAGAAAACTAGGTTTTGTTTTTTCTTTCAAGAAATCAATACATGATTCTGTTTTGTCCTGCTGAACCTGGGCTATTAGAGAATCTTAAATATAACCTTTTATGCCAAAATCAATAGCTTTATCTGTAGCACTGACAATGGCCTCTGCTGAAGGATTCACTGTAAACAACAACTAGAAGAACATACAGTTCTAAGTAGAATGACCCAGTTTAATTATCCAACTCCAGGCTCTGCTCAGAGCTCTGCATTTTAAAGCTGTATCTCTGAGGTCTGGAGTTCTCCCTATATTGCCCATAAAGAGCAGGAGGGCTCTCGGACTGATCACTCGACTTTTCTGGCCGTTTCCTCAGTGGGGCCAGTGCTGGATGGCCTTGAAGAGCTCTGTGAACGTCTTGTGATCGCCAGCAGGACAGCCCATGAAGCCATCTGTAGGCAATAACGGTGATGTGTATAACCCCCTGGCCCCACAATAAGGCACAGGATCCCAAATTGGAAACATGGAAATACTTAGCTTACTTTACTATCTTTTTAGACTTCAAATTTTAATCAAATGATTAGACCTAGAATAACCGCTCTATTTTACGGTTAACTGATTTTCAACCATGGTGCTGAACGGTTCAACAGGGCACAGAATACTGTTCGACAGTGCCCGACATCCACGCAAAAGAATGAGGTTGGGCTCCCACCTCACGACATATACAGAAATCAACTGTAACTGCATCGGGACCCCAATGGAACAGCCAACACTAGAAAAATTCTTGGAAGAAAACACAAGAGTAAATCTTCGTGACCCTCGGCTAGGAAATGGCCTCTTCAGTGTGATACCAACACTAGTGACAGAACAAAACAGATAACAGATAAATCAAACTTCACTGAAGTTAAAATCTCTGTGCTTCAAAAGACACCACACCAAGACAATGAAGGGACAAACCACCGATTGGGAAAAAAATGCTTACAAATCATATCTGATAAAGGATTGGTATCTGGAATCTATGAAAGACTCTTACAACTCAATAAATAAAAAGACAAATAGCCCAGCTATAAAAACAGGCTAAGGATCTGAATGGACACTTATCCGGCGAGGCCAAAAAGCACACAAAATGAAGTTCAACATCACATTAGCCACCAGGAGAATGAAAATCAAAACCATTTCACACCCGTTATGCTCTAATCAGAGACAAGAGCGAGGACGGGTGAGGACTGGCAAGGGCGTGGAGAAATGAGAACCGTCGCCCACCCCCGGCGGCAATGTCACATGGAGCAGCCACTTTTGAAAAGATTCTAGAGTTCCTGAAAAGGTTCAACACTGAGTTCCATATAAGCCAGCAATTCCACTCCCCAGTATATAGTCAAGAAAACTGAAAACCTACGTCTACACAGAAATTTGTACTTGAATGATACAGCAGTATTCATAATAGTCAAAAGTGGAAACAACCCAAATGTTTATTAACTGGCGAGCGAATAAATGTGGTATATTCACACGATGGCATGCTCTGGCCATAGAAGGAATGAAGTAGTGATTCATGCTACAACGCAAGTTTACCTTGGAAACGTTATGCTAAGTGGAAGAAGCCAGTCACGAAAGGTCACATTTTATAGGATTCCATTTATATGAAATGTCCAAAACAGATTCATAGAGACAGAAAATAGAAGAGTGGCTGCCTAGAGCTGTAGGAGCTGGAGGGAAATGGGGAGTGGCTGCTAGCGGGGACAGGTTTCTTTCTGGGGTGATCGTGGTGGCTGCATAACCTTGTGAACGTTATACAACTCGACCTTGTGAATTGTACAATTTTAAACTGGCAAATTGTAGGCATGTGAATTCATCTCAAAAAAGCTGCTAAAAATTTAAAAACTAATCTTGAGATTCCAGGGCAAGAAAGGCAGTGAGAATTGTTGGTAGAGTGGCGGTTGCCTTGGCGACCCTCTCCCATCCTGACATAGGCCCTTACCACCGGGTTCTATTTAGATTGTCCCTGCAGAGCACTGGTGAGCGGCCCTGTTCCAGATCCCCGACTTCCTGGTGGGAATGAGCAGGTCACCGATGAGGAGACTGAGCACAGACAGGATGGAAAGGGGCCTGAACACAGGCCCCGACTGCCAACTAGTCATTTATTTAAATCACTGAGGAGAAAGTGGGAGTTCTGGTTCTGGCCAAGAGGAAGAAAGCCTGTTACTGCCCGTCTCCTGCTGACTACAACCAAATCCTCTGGACGAAACACAAAGCAAACACCTGAGGACACTGGAGAGTCAACTCCGGATAGTGGGCTGTGGAGGAAGTGGCCACATGGGGAGAGGTTTCCCATTTTCTCCCTCTTCTCTCTCAGCCAGCCCCAAGTACGAGCTCCAAGAGTCGTGTGGTGGTGCAGGAGCTCAAGCTCCAAAGGAAAGGCCACCTTTCTGAAGAACCGAGGCGAAGGGCCCCTGCAGTCCCAAGAATGTGGGTTGGGGAAGGGGTGTCTTTGTGGGGATTTCCCCCCTCTTTTCTCTGTTGCCTTGTTAACACAGAGCTGCATGGTGGTAGTGAAGCAGGCAGGGAAAACAGAGAAACACTTTCTTCTGGTCAGAGGCCCAAGGAGCCCCTGAAGGCTGTAAAGTACAGGGATGAAGAGAGGAAGACACTGAAGGAGAGCCTATTATTGTTTGTACAAGACCCCACACAAATCTCAGGCTCATCTCAGAGCTGTGCAGGACGGCTCCAATGCAGTATATAGCAAAGGCTCCAAGATTTAATTCTTTTTTTTTTTTTAATAGATTTTATTTATTTGAGACAGAGAGAGATCACAAGTAGGTAGAGAGGCAGGCAGAGAGAGAGGGAAGCAGGCTCCCTGCTGAGCAGAGAGCCCAATGCGGGGCTCAATCCCAGGACCCTGAGATCATGACCTGAGCCGAAGGCAGAGGCTCCAACCCACTAAGGCTCTGAGTTTCATCTAAGATTTAAAACACTGCCATCTCAGGGGACCAGAATAGACATTTTTTCCGAAGACAGGGAGATGGCCAACAGACACATGAAAAGATGCTTAACACCACTTATCAGGGAAATGCAAATCAAAACCACAATGAGATATAACCTCATGCCAGTCAGAATGGCTAGTATCAGAAAGAAATTAGTGTTGGCAAGAATGTGGAGAAAAGGGGACCCTGTGCACTGTTAATGGGAACAGAAACTGGTGCATCCACTGTGGAAAGCAGTATGGGGGTTCCTCAAAAAATTAAAAACTCCACCTCTAGGTATTTACCCAAAGAAAACAAAAACACTAATTTGAAAAGATACGTGCACTCCTGTGTTCACTGTGGCATTATTTATAAGAGTAAGATATGGAAGCAATTTAGGTGTCCATTGATGGATGGATGGATAAAAAAGATATGGTACATATACACAATGGAATATTCTCGGCCACAGAAAATGAAATCTTTCCACTTACAACATGGATGGACCTAAAAGGTATTATACTGAGAGAAATAAGTCAAAGAGAAAAAGACAGATATCATATGATTTCACAGATGTGGAATCTAAAAAACAAAACAAGAGAAAAAACAAAAAACAGAAACAGATTCATAAATACGGAGAATAAACTGGTGGTTGCCAAAGGAAGGGGGTGGGGTGGAAGGATGAGCAAAATTGTGAAGGACATTAAGAGAGTACAAAATTCCAGGTATAAAATAAATAAGTTCCAGAGATGAAAAGTACAGCATATGGAATACAGTCAAGAATGTTGTATGGTAATAGATAGTAACTATACTTCTCCTGGTGATAATGGATAGATGGCTAAAATTATTGGATCACTGTCATATACCTGAACTAATATAACATTATATGTCAGCTACACTTTAAAAAAAAAAAAATACCATCTCAGACTGACCCCTGGGTAATATATGTGTGGGACAGAGCCAGAGAAGCATTAACAAAACCTTTGAAAATTGAGCTGACACTAGAATCACTACCCACAGAAGACAGAGCTTGCAGTCTGAACCTAACCAGGGTTACTGCCTATTTACAACAAAAAAGTCTTTTTTTTTTTTTTTAAAGTAGGCTCCACACTGTATGGAGCCCAACATGGGGCTTGAACACACGACACTGAGATCAAGAGTCAGACACTTAACCAACTGAGCCACCCAGGCGCCCCCTAAAACAAAAATCTTAACATTCTCTAGAGGATTATACAACATGATCCAAAGTGGAGACAACGTAACATTTCAAACGTCTGGGATACAATCCAAAATTACTTGACATATACCCCCCACCGACGAACAAAAAACACCAAAAACCCCCCAGAAAATGTGACCCACTCTCAAGGGAAAAAAACAACCCAGATTTGGGGAATCACCAATGACTTTAAAAGCAGCTAGTGTAACTATATTCCAGGAGGTAAAGGTAAGAAAGAATGATCTGAGCAGAGAAACAGATCTACATGCACATTTTAAACCCAAAAAACCTGAAATAAAAAATTCATTGGGTAAGCTCAGGAGAATGGATATGACAGAGGAAAGAGTTGGTGGACCTGAAGTTAAATTGAAGAGTTATTATACAATTCGAAGGACAGAAAGTTTAGGGAAGAAAATGAACAGAGAGCATCAATGGCCTGTGGGATAGTATCAGAAGGTCTGACATCACTGAATCGCAAAAGGAGAGGAGAAAGGGATTAGTGCAGAAGAAACATCTGAAGAAATAATGGCCACAAACTTCTCAAATTTGGTAGAAGACAAATGTGTAGACTTCAATGCTTAGTGAACCCCACACACAGGTTAAACTGAAACAACAACAAAGTGGCCTATTTCCTTCAGTCTTTCTCTTGGTGACCTATCGAGGCTTCTCATAAATGTTATCGTTCCTAAGCCATTAATTCATTTTGCCTTCATTGAGCAAACGCATCCTTTCATTTAATTGAAAACACCATTGATCATAAGCAGCACCGTTATTTTGTGTAACATCTAAAAATGCTGCCAATTAATTTTAAGATAACCTTATAAAGGACATGTCCTGATTGCACAGCTGTGAAAATGTAAAAAGGGCATCTTAGAATAAATACAAAACTTCATGTTGAGCTGCTGGACACTGCGGTGAGGAGAAGAGACACGAGCTCCCTCTTGGTGTTACTCCTTGCTCTTCTTGGTTTAGCAGGAAAGGACAAAATGTGCGTTCAGAAGAAGTCAGTAATCTATAACGTTAAAAACTCTTGTGCAGAGCCACACCCCTCCCTCTCCCTGCAGACAGCCCTTTTCTCCCAGTAAGGGAGAAGCACAATCCAACAATATTTCCACCCTAATCATTCTCTTCGTCTTTATCAGACTGTTCTTTCTGGAAAGGGTGAGATGCTAGGTGAGCTATTCTTTTCCTTTAAATTTTAGCCTCTCCGTCCTTCCCCAAAAAAACTCCTTAAAAAATTCTACCCATTGTTTGCTCATTTCCTTACATTTGTGAAAATTTTTGTCTTAACCTGGGACAGTTTTATGTATCTTTAGAGTCCACTTCATTTTCAAGTTATTGATAAAGTACTAGGAGAGCGCAGTAGAAATTAAGTTTAAATAAAAATTAAAAAAGGAGGTTCTAGGTTTTTAAAATTGCAGGGGCCATTAAGTGACAACCAAGTACATAGTTCTCTTCCTAGTATTTGACCCCTTACTCCCACTTTTGAGATAAAACATAAGCTGTAAGAGCCCATGTGTATGTACGTCTGTGATGAGACCCGACTCCTAGCTGGTAAGCCTTTGCTGAAAACACACACACACCCTTCCCGCTACTGGATTTGAAAGTCTAGATTCCTTATTCTTTCCTTTCTTCAGATGTATAATTTTTTAACCCCCGTGTTTCAAATTCATTTTGCTTATGCTACTATTCTGATTCACAAGGAACGACCTCTGTGACGGCGAGCCCGACATCCCAGCAGCGGTCAAACAGCTGGCCCAGATCTAGGACTGCCCTGATGAGATGACACTCTGAATACCTCCCTTCTCAACTCCAAGCCACTAGTCTCTTCTTTACATCCACAGAGACAGAGGATTAAAAAGCAAAAAACCCACACTGTAACATTGGTTTCCCAATGAAATAGACTTCACATGGTCAAATCCGCACTTGAACATGACCAGAGAGGCCTTTGCCATAGGGCCTTTAGCTCCCCTTCTGGCAGCCCTGCTCCAGAGGGCAAGGTCAGCTTTACGGAGTTCGTAGGTCTCCTAACAGACAGAAAGCCATCTGGATGACAAGGGTCGGGACAGGCTGGCTTTAACTGTCCCCCTACAGCTGACTGGGCTAAGTTATGCAGGCAGCAGAGGCCTCTTCTCTGGACACCACGGTGGTTTCCTGGGAGCCTAGCTATAGCTGAACACCTAAATGCTCTTGCTGTAAACAAACTCTGAAGGATAACCTACAATCCTAAACCCTTCCATTTGGATGCCCCCAAGAGCCCTCTGCATTTGCTCTCCTGGAAAGAGAATAGTAGCAGCTCGGTCCCTGGGGGAGATCCTGTCAGATAAGCGTGGAGCCTTCGTACGGCTCAGTCTGCAAACCACAACATGGGAGTAAACTGCAAACTGACTGGTTTCATTTGCTGTGCCGCATGTGAGGCCACTTATCAAGCCTAGTTTTTTTGTTTTTTAAGAGAAAAACTGGGCATACAATGAGGAGTTCAATTCTTGAGCTCAGAAATTATCAGCTATTTTAGGAAGCCGTGAGAAACAATTTTCTTTCAATAGAGCACACTCACATTATCTTTCTGCTCTAAGGGAAGAGGGTAGCAGAGGGATGAAGGTCAGGAGTTGAAAATATTATTTGACACGATAATTATTTTTGCAAGCTGCTGCACTGGTGCGGCAGAGGTCTGAGACTTGGCACACAGGAGTGCCCGCCTCGCGATCCGATCCCCCCACCGAACAGCCCACCACCTGCAGCCCGGGGCCGGGCCCGGGGGAGGGGGCGCCGGCAGACCCTGGCCTCCAGCCATGCTACCTCTCTTCGGGGCACTGGATCAGACATGGCAGATAACCAGCCAAAAAAAAAAAAAAAAAAAAAAAGACAAGGAAAAGAAAAGACAAGGGGGAGAAGGGACGGGGAGAGAAAAAGACCTAAAATTTGGACTCAGAGGGTCTTTTCAAACACTTTAATCCTTTCGTGCTGATGGTTCCTGGAGCGTCCGTTACTGGCACTGGACCCTGTAGCAGGAAAATCCAACTCCCTAAGCCAAAGCGTTAAAGAGAAGACTGCTAATCAGCTAAATAGAAACTGGAATCTGTTCCCATCAAGTCCCTTTTTTCCCCCATCACCAGAGGGACACCATAGTGTTCTGAAATACACTCTTGACATCATTTGGCAGGCAACCCTATTCTGTTGAACATGATTCAGCCCTTAGGTTATTGTTTTTAATATTAGAAAGTGAGCTTTTAAATGCCAAACAAATTTTGCAGCAGGGGGACAAAAGATATTCCAAGTGGTCTCACTGGACCTTCTACCAACTGTGTCCACCAAATGGCTTAAAAGACCACCTTCCCATGGCGTTTCAGAAACGAGGCAGAGACATAGCTCTGTCCAACTATTACCTAATGCAAGACTTTGTTCTCCAAGTTCACAGAGACGGTACTTAAGGATCAGGCTGAACTGAGGCGACGAGGCTGTGGAGTGAGAACGTAGCCATGCAAGCAGCAGACGAAACGAGCGAGCACCGAACACAGCAGAGGCGGGGGGCAAAGCCCCTGCAGAAAGCGGCCGTGGCTGCAAAACGTGGCTCTTCACTCACACCTACCTCCTGTCCATGTTGCCGCTGACCATGAGGTTGGGAGGGCTGTCCCTGAGGTTGACGCAAGTGAAATCACCAAGCGCGTTGCCCAGCTTCGAGAGGCAGCGTTCTGCTTCCAGGCTGTACACCAGGATCTGGGAAGGAAGGAAGATATGTGGGTGTGCGGCTGCATACAGCAGGCCCCCATCCAACACTTCTTATCCTGGCACTGTCACCCAGCTCCCCTTAACGGAGATGTTCTGCTGCGTAATTTCCTGACCTTTTCCAGCGTAGGGATATGGGTCTTAGAATGACAAAAGGAAATGCAAAAGAAAACAAGAGAACATCCAAAGAATTCCTCAGGCCAAGGTACAAAAATCATAGGACACAAAGGAAAATGCTAAATGGGGATGTTAGGTATCCCAATTTCCTAACCCAGAAAGAGCAGTGTGGAAACTAAGGGTCACTGACTGCGTCAGATTTGGAAGCTGCCTTCTGATTTTCTGATGTCCACAGATGAGCCGGCCTGTGTTCTCTTATATTTCCCATCTCTGTATTGCTATCCCAGAAGGTAAAAGAAAGAATGGTAAATATTTATAGGAGGATGGATAGTTAATCACTACATGACAAATGATTTCTTTAGACTAAACTACAAACCAAAACTCAAAGTCTTATTCCCAAACGTTAAAAAAACTTTGTTAACTGAGGTATAACTGATATTCCCAAACATTTCTCTCTTCAGCCACTCTCCACTTGCTAATTTTAGGAAGTTCTGTTCTATAAAGTGTGGAAGCAAATAAAGTATCCTTTATCTCTAGACAACGTACTCATTATGATTGAACATTTCTGTGCTTTCTCTCTAGCAAAAAAGAAAAAAAAAAAGGATGATTCATAAGGAATCTTTCTAAAGATTATTTAAGCCTTTTACTAAAAAAAAAAATCTTAAAAATTAAATTAGTTAACATTAAATGCTTGCTATGAGGGTGCATGGGTGGCTCAGTCGGTTTAGTGTCTGCCTTCAGCTCACGTCATGATCTCAGGGTTCAGTGATCAAGCCTGCGGCAGGCCCTCTGCTCAGCAGGGAGTCTGCTTCTCCCTCTCCCTCTGCCTCTGTGATCACTCTCACTTTCACTCTCTCTCAAATAAATGAATAAAATCTTAAAAAAAAAAAAAATTAGATGCTTGCTATGGATTAGTCACTGTTGTAAATACTTAAGATACAACCCCTGTGCCCCCAAATTGACAGTTCAAAAGTCTCCTCATTCTCTCTCTCTCTCTCTCTCTCTCACACACACACACACATACACACACACTTCTGGGATGCATTCTATTCTGTTGATCATGTGGTTAAAATGACTGGACTCAAAAGTTTTCATGTTAATATTTTGTAGAGATTCTCCTCCCTTTGCACACACATGGAAATGATGTGCTCTCTTTTTCTTCTCAACCTTACAGTTATCAATTTATCAGGATATAGATTCTTCTTTCAGTATTGAGAGGTTGATGGTCTCCACCTTGAAAACCATGATCTTGTCAACACACATTTTTAACAAGTGAATCTTTGGAAATGCTTCACAGTTAAAACAAGACTATCAGGTTAATTAACTGTTGCCAGCAGCTCCTGAAAGGAAAAGAAGCTATTTCAAATTTTAAAATGCCTTCCTAATCCATTAAGACTACAGAGAACAAGCTAAATTTTATTCGTTTTCATGCAGATGGCAATTGTAATTTTAATTACAATTCTGAAAATAATTCAACGATTCTAAAATATCCAAAAAAAGTTATTCTTCCAAGTAAGAACACAGAAATAATCAAATCTTCTATCTATAGTGAATAACCTAAAAGCTGCATAAAGTTAGCTCCAGGAGGGAGAAAAAAAAACCCCAGCAACCTCATGGTCTCTCATATGAGGCTAATTTTCCTTGTAAACAGAGCTTTTGGTAGAGTTCTTGGACTCAATTTCTTTTTGGTTTTGACTTCCATAGTAGGAAGGTAGGCCTCTAATGTGCAAATGTCCGTGGTAAATAAGAATTAAAATCTGGTATTGAGCCCATCTTTACTTTTTCTCATTCTTTTTTGACAAGTGGAGGGGTCCTCTCTGAGTGACACAGGGAGATCTGATCCCTCTCAAGAAAGACTACAAATTCATCATAAAGGCATCAAAGTTCGTAGTTAAGAGTCAAGTATTTTCTGAAATGTTTAATAATTCAATGAATCAGAATATCCGAAGAGTACCTTTACCATTAGGGTTAGTTAAAGACCACAGAGATTAGAAAACACATTACCCATCTTGGAGGCGGTTCTTTCCATGTTAAAAGTCCCTTAACGACCTTTACCATTTCTCCCTCCCTCCCGCACTCTCTCTCTTTTAATAAGGTTGAGCAAATGGGACTTCATTTTATCTGATTGCCACAGACGAGTGAGATTAATTATTCATGCTCCCACTCCCCCTCTTGTTAAGACCATGCATTAGACTAATTTTTCTCTTTATTGCCCTAGTTGGGTGAGTCTCAACCCAGGGCCACTTGACTCCCTCTCAGAGGTGTATGGATATGCTGGAAAGAAGGAAAATACTACCCAGAGCTAAAATCTCAGAGAAAATGTTCTGCACTAATGTGACCGCCAAATCAATAGATATTGCTGGGGATTTTTCCCTTTAAGTACCAAGTGTATGTTACAAAAGAGCCTACATAAGTGATTACAGAGCAAAGTTTTATTTTAAGAATGATCTCAAGTGACAAGGTTAAGACCGGCGTCTCTTCTGCAGAGAGAACTACAGGAGATGTGTGTGCAGAGGACACTGGGTGGGGTGCCTTGCTCTCTGGCTTCCAGGTAGATAGCGATCGAGAGGGCACCTGGTGGAAACAATCACTGTTTAAAAAGAGCTTCAGCAGAAAGTTCCTTTTTTTTTTTTTCTTCTTAGAAACCGTAACGTATTTTCATAAATCCTAGTCTTAGAATCCAAACTTTCAATTTCAGCAGCTATTCAGATTTCTTTGAAATCTTTTTCTTAAACAATCTGTTTTTTTCTGATTTCAAGTGTAATATATCTTGTAACAAATTTTAACAGAATTACAAGAAGTTGATAGCCTTCTATAGATCCATCTCAGAAATAACCACTTTAGCAGCTCAGTGTATATAGTGCTGGACTTTTTTCTGACATAGGTCTACCTTGTCTGTTTCTGTGTGTATATAAAACTGTTTTCCTTTGAATGGAATTCTATTGTTTTACAATTTGTTTTTCCTAAACAACATGAGAATCCTTTCCTCATGAGTCTCTACAGATAGATCTTGTTCTTTTTAATGGCTGCACAGAATTTCTCTATGGATATGTAATTTCATACTGATGGCTACTTGGGTTGTTTCTATCTTTCCAGACCAATAACGTAATTCGTTCAACAGCTAAGTCAACAAATATTTATTAATCATCTTCTTTGCAGTAGGAACTGAGATGACCCGGGATAGCGGAGGGCCTGCAGAAGCCTCAGCCTGCTGCCAGCTGAAAGGGTCGACCCCTTCACCAGCTGCTGCGCGGCCCCCAGCCGTCCTGCTCCCCCATACCTAGGACTTGCCTCTCTGAGAAGACCCACCTTACAGCCAGGTCCTTGCATCTGGTGGTGTGACGGCAGGGGGAGGGGACAGGGTACAATCAGGAAGGAGATGGCAGCCCCAGGGCCAATACCAGGGATGCCTGGTGCAGATGGGCCCTGTACCTTCCAGGTGTAACTCAGAATATTTAGTGTGCCCAGGACTGGCTTTCCAACCGAAGCATGAAGGAAAGAGCTGAGAAACAGCTACTGTCCCTGCAGTGGGGTAAGGTCCTTCGCTCTCCCAGTGAGAACTGAGTATCTCACTGCAAATGTTTCCTAAATCTGGGACTGCTATTACCTTCATTATGAAATAGGACCCAGCTGCACACAGAAATCACTACGAAGAGATTATAGAGCCTCGCAGTCCCAGACTTTTGGTTATGCACTGATGAATGAAGAAAGGAACTCCATTTCTGTTTTGATTTTAAACTTACCCAAACAGTAAGTCCTCCATATACTCCTCGATCTGCCAAAGGCATCATACCGACCACCTGATCAGCTGGCTCACCTCCTCAGGACCCCAGCACTGCCTTTCCAAAGGAGGAGTGGTCAGAAGGCTTCTTTACAAGACAGTGGCATTTAAAAAAGCACAGTAGGGGACACCTGGGTGGCTAAGCTGGTTAAGCATCTGCCTTCGGCTCAGGTCATGATCCTAGGGTCCTGGGAGTGAGTCTTGCATCAGGCCCCTTGTTCAACGGGGAGCCTGCTTCTCCCTCTGCCTGCCACTTCCTCTGCTTGTGCTCTCTCTGACAAATAAATAAAATCTTAAAAATAAATTAAAAAATAAAGCATGGTGGTTTAAAGATCACTTGTCTGCTGCCATTTTAAAAAAGTGAAGTGACAGAGAGCTAAAGGTTGGGAGATGGTGGGCCGAGGGTCAAAGATAAAAGGCATGGTGTGGGGGAGGATATCGGAAATCCTTGGAGATGACAAAATCTGCCTACTTTCTTTCTTGATTCCCTAAGAAGCCACCATCACTACCACACATACTTTGCTCTTCTAAGGGGGATAGTCATGGTAAGAAGCCAAATTCTAGAGAGTAAAGCAAATAATCCTCATGTTGTCTCCTCTTCCATCCCAATTATGCTTATTTTGTGCTCTCTCTGTGCCCTTGGCAGAGTTCAATTTGACAAGCTCCCCTCTTGTCGGTACTGAAGGTATTTACTGTCCACACACTTCACCTGGTGCTCCCAACGTGCCATCTTGAACTGTACCTCAGTTGCTTCCCGGACCTGTGTTCTCAAACACCGGAGACTGCTTTGGGCAGGCCACCTGAGGCTGTTACCAAGCACCACGCCACATGCTGTAAAACACTGCTCAGACTTAGGCTCAAAGTTCCTTGGGGCAGAAATCCTACGGTTCATTCCTGTGGCACTGATCAAGGACCGAGCACGTGCTTGGAGATTAACTGATTGGTACATGGTATCCAGCAAACCCAGAGCCCACCACAGTCTGGTTCATAATACCCAGAGAAGCCTTTTTTTGCTTGACACATTCTTCCCCCATTTCTGATTTTGCTACTGGCCTATACAAAGAACCACTTCATCCTACTCAAAGTAGGAGGTTCCACAGATCTCTCTCCAGAAAATCCAGATTCTAGAACACCCTGACTGTATCCACGCTAAGGTTTTACCCTGGCAACACAGCAGACTAGAATATGTGGGAAACCCTCCTGTTTACAAACACTGAAAATGCTGGATAAGTTTCAGTCTATTAAATATTCTTCAGACATTCTGTTTAACTCCTAAGAAATCCGAGAAATTCTGAGGAGCCAAAAATGAAGAGGGCGCTAAAACCAGAAAAGGAAGTGGCACTCCTGTCAGGGGCTGCTCTGAGGACATCTGCCAACATCAGGAGCCTAGAGCTGGAGAAAGAGGAGGCAAAGTTTCTGGCCAGCACTAAACAGAACACCAGAACTGAGACGTCTGCCTGCAACTGGGGCCCTTGTATGGATAGGTACACTCAGTAAAAATCAAACTAGGGAGAAAGCCAGTCCACTGGCAAAGAGAGCCTACCTGGAAACCTGTCTGCCTCAGGGTCAGCTCAGGATGGAAAATGTGGGCTATGGGTCTGCCCTCACACAGATTCAGACTTTGAATTTATACTACCTGCAAGGCCCCAAATCCCCATGCCTACTAATTAAAGTATTTTCAGGTCAGTAACCTGTCTCCTGGTACCTGGCAGAGTCTTCTCAGGAGGAAGACCCTCTCAACCCAGGCCCCTTAGGAAACCTACAAATTAAGATCAGCCAAATACGAGTTCATAATAAAAAAAAAAATCCCAAATAAAGAAACAAATCGTAAGTGAGAGGTAGAAAGCAAAGAGAATAATTAGACTTCCAAGGATATCAGATAGTTATTAGATAAAACAAATGTATGGCTGAAAATGTTTATAGAAATAAAAGAGGGTGAGGGATCAACAGCAGCAAAGCCACCTTGGGAAAAACAAATAGAATTTCTAGAAATTAAAAAGGCAATGGATGAGCTAAACAACTAATCAGAGTCCAAGAGACTTCTGTGAACTGAAGATAGACTTGAAGACATCATTCAGAACACAACACTGAGCGGCAGAGATGGAAAGTGTGAGTGAGCAGTGAATAGCAGACGACAAGCTGGTCCAACATACATCCATCCTCAGTTCCAAACAGGAAGAACGGACAGGATGAGGGAGATGAAAATTCTGACAATGGCTCAGAACGTTCTACAACTGGAAGGGAAGAAGCACAAGAAATCCCAAGCAGGAAAAATAAAAGTACACGCACACCTACAGACATCAGAGAGAAACCAGAGAAAAGTGAGGAAAAGATCTTCAAAGCAGACAAAAACAGAGGCCATTACTGACAGCCAAGAACTCAGGGGCTCAGTGGAGTCAACACCAATAATTTCTTCAAAGGTCTGAGAGAAAAGAACTGTCAGCCTACAATTAGAAAGGACCAGCAAAACTACCTTAGACTGAGGTGAAAGAGAGAGGTTTTGAGGATAAAAACACAGAGAACTCCTGTGCCTAAAAGACCCTCACTAAAGGAACTTCTAAAGAACGTACTTTTGGAAGATGGAAAATCATTCCAGAAAAAAGGCCTGAGATGCTGGAAGGAACAGTGAGCCAAGATTCAGGTAAATGTGCACAAGTATGTGAGTACTGCACCTACAACGACAACGATCTGGGGTTACAGTGGAACAGACTGCATCCAGTCCTTCTTCCAAACAGACAAGTGTCACGGATCAGGGCAATGCACCACGACCACAAAGATGCCAGACGCCCAGGGGACCCTCCAGCACTTCGGTCTGCAGCGGACAGATATTTCCTGGAGACCCGTGCCATGTTTGGCACAAGGGAGGGACTCAATATGTATCTGATGAAAGAATGAGTAACTGCTACACGTCTCTGCCTCTATCTATTGATCACAGGCCCACGGCACACCGACCTACGGTAGAGATCTGCTCCACGCATACAAATGAACACATTAAGTCCATTTGCTTTTGCACTCATGGCAACATATTTAGCTGTTTCAGAAGTGGGAGGTACAGTTTTCATTCAGTGCAGATCTTGAAGTTTAGCAAGACTAGTGATGCCCATTAAAAAGAAAAAAAATGACACAAGAAAAAGACTTCTGTCTTTGAGGTTGAATCTAGTCATGTAAACGACCCAAGTTGCTCTTCTGACCCAACATAAATATGACCCGCAATAATGTGGTAAACAATTTTGCTGCAAAAAATGCAGGGTCTGCATATTCATGTTCACATACAAAGCTAAGTGAACAGCCTCTATAAATTCACAGATGAGCTAAGATTTAAAAAAAAATGATGAGAAAGACAGACAATTGGGGAGGGAGGGGGGACCTAGTGAGAAAAGAGTAAATCATACACAAAACAGCCAATAAAAAAATAAAAAAGCAGTTAATATACATGAATAATGGATGTCTGATTTAAAAGCAGTTTACTCCGATATGATGTAATTTTTGACAATCAGCCAGAGAGACTATTTTGTAAGCCCTTGCCAGAGAGAAGTCAGTGCGGGAGGCTTGGTAACACGGTGTATCTGTGAACATGTGCACAGTGACTCTCGCTGCCATCCCAAAGGTGGCTTTCTGTTGGCAAACAGAAACTTGCCTCCCAGGTGCACTTAGCAGCAGCAACCAGCAAGATGCGAGGCTTGAAGAAACGGACCCCGACACGAGCGCGGATCCCTGAAGTGTAGCACCCCCCTCCACAGTTTCCATGACATGCTGCTGGCACAGGCCACACTCAAATGCCGCACAAAGGGAGCAGCAGCCTGGGCTGCTTTCATGTTTAAGTTTTAATTGGAGTGACAAGCCCACAAGGCCAAGATATTTCAGGGATGGGACGGTGTTGCCGAGTGTCGCCAGGCGCTGGGTAGGCAAGGCCCGCGTGCGTTCCCCACCACCACGTGCCAATGCACCTGCAACCCCCGCTGTTCCAGGACTGGACTCTGCCTGGGAAGGCACTGCCAATCACCGCGGCCTGTGCCAAACGTGGGGGCTTTGTGGTGCGGGCAGATGTCTACAAAGGACCAGAGCGAGGCCAAACCAACACCTATTGTGACCTAAACCTGAAAAGAACCCAGACAGCGAGAGTACGCTCGGGTGAAAATGCAGGCAGCCGTAATCCAAATCTCTCTCCCGCTCTCTGAGCCCGGCATCCGCAGATGCTGGAACTCATAAAGGCAGGCAGGTCTGCCCTGTGGAACGAACAGACAGGGCTCTCTGCTTTGCTGCAGAGGGCTCTCTCTAGACAGCCTCTGTCCTAGCGAGCTAGAGCAAAGAACAGAGATGCGACCACGAAGAACCGGTGAAGGGGTACCTAAAACCAATAGGAATTGTTCCTCGTCAGAGCGTTCAGCCCAACGAAGAGATTATACTTATTATGCAAACGTATCACCGAAAGCTGAAAATCCTCCCATCCTCCTGTTAGGCTCCCAACTCGCCTCATGCTAACAAAGAGCACAGCCAGTTTCAAAGCGCTTCAAAGCTCACAGCCCCGTGAGAAAGCTATTCCGTCCGTCGCTTTCATACAGGGAGGCACATGGAGGCCGCAGACTACGTGAACGTGTCTGTAAGCCTACAGACTCAACATCAGACCTGATGTGCAGGCTGTCGCGCTGGCCGGGCTCTCGGGTCCCATTTGACTAGGCTGGTGACTTTGAGCGTGGCCCCAGGTTAGACTGGACAAAGGCTTAGAAGAGGGCAGACAGGCAGAGTGCGGCTAACGTCAGACCCTGGACACACAGGACAGCTGACGGCGGAGAGTGAACAAATGCGCTGAGCAGTCAGGGCCTTTGGTGTCGGGCAGACGGTCCGCGCTACAGCTGTGGTTCACAACTGTACACACACACGAGCTCAGAAGTGCTTTGCAGAACACTATAGATAGTAGCTGCTCATAATAATCCTGATATTCCTTCACATAAGTCCTTTCAGAATATTCCATGGGATTCTCACAACCACCAAGTGGAAGACAAATACTACTGCCTACATCTTATGCACAAAGAAGTGGAGGCCTGATAGCTTGCCCCAATTACACAGGTGACAAGAGTAGCCAAGGACACAGCAGGCAAAGCCCGGCCAGTCCCATCTCCATGTCAGTGTCTGCCACCATATCACAATGCCTTTCTGGTTTCCGAGAAAAATGGTTCTTAATGGGTAATGTTTATAGTGTTCTCTTAGGTGCAAAAGACTATAATGATGCAGTCTCTCACCTGCTCCCCACAATCCCATATGGTGGGGGTCACATGATTTTACCCGCTGTACACATGAGGAAATGGAGGTGTGGAGAGGTGGAAGCACTTACAGCGCTGAGGTTTTGGAACCAGGATTCAAACCTGGGTGGTGGGCCTCTAAGCCCATGCTTGCTCTTTAAACCTCTCCCCCCTGGTGCACAGAGTGTGGCCCCAGGACGAGGAGCATCACAGCACCTGCCAGACGTGCAGATTCTCAGGCCCACCCCAGGCCCTCTGACTCAGAAACCTTGGGGCTAGAGTCCAGAAAGCCACATATTTCTACGCTTCCTGGCATTTGAGAACCCCTCGCTATACCTATACGGCCTCCCAAGCCAAAAATGAGTCTCGACCATGACAGAAGTATTACTCAGCTGTAAATGCTCACTTCCTGCCTCCCAGTTAACACTAATCTAGTTAAGAAGTGTGCTGGGCAGTAACAGTACTAAAAGGTGAGATTTAGACCATGTACCACACAAGTCAGAGAAGGGTATTCACTGAGAGCCACTAAGGCTCCTTCTGGTAAGTGGAACTCTGGACAGATCGTTCCTGAAAGGACATGGAGAGACGGAGGGAAAGAGGGAATGCTTCTGTTAGTCAGTAATAGACATGTCATGCTGTGGACTGAGTCAGCCTGCCTGGAGCAAGGGACTCATTCTGGACGTGTGGGATGGAGAGCAGGAACTCGACTCCTACAGGTCTTGAGGGCGAGGCCGAAGGCCGGCACACCAGGGCCTCACCCGCAGTCCTCAGCATGGAGCCACGGCTCTGGTAAAGCCTGACGGGACCATGAGGAGGTCTGAGGAGGTGGTGTAAGAGCACAGAGGTCGGGAAAGAGCAGGGACCAGAGAGAGTGAGGGGACTGGGGAGCAATTATTTTCATGTCATTTTTGTGAACATGAGACAAGAGTTCACACCCCAAAGAAACACTGCAGTGCAATGTGGCCACCCAGGGGAGTAGATGGAGCCTGAACCAGAGGTCCTAACCTATGGGATCCAAGGGATCTGGGTACTGAATTTGGTCGAGGTCCAGTCAGTCGGTCCTGTATCAATGGATCTTTCTGGAGCAGGCGAGGTGAGCAGAGGCTGGGGCCCACGTCCCAGCAGAGCCACTTTCTGCATGCCGCACAGTCCAGTCCGTTCCTGGCCTCCTTTTTCCGTTTATTTTTGGCTTTGTTTTGAAAAGATTATTATCATCTTACAATCCTATAGGTTGGAAACCTATTGTGGGTTTCATTGGCTCACAGCCAGTACCCTGCTGAAGACTAGGGAAGAATCCGTTTCCTTGCCTCTTCCAGCTTCTAGAAGCTGCCCACATTCTCTGGCTCTTAGAACCTTCCCTCCGTCTCCAAGCCATCAACAGGGAGTCAGGATCTTCTCACATGGCACCACCTCCTCTCCTGCCTCCCTCTTCTACTTTTAAGGACCCTTGCGATTACACGGGGCTCACCCAGATAATCCAGGACAATCTTCCTATTTTAAGGTCAGGGGATTGGCAACCTTACTTTCTTCTACAACCTTCATTCCTCTTTGTCATGTAACCTAAGCTATTCACAGGTTCTAGCGACGGTGGACATTTGGTGAGGGGCACTCTGTTGGATTCCTGGCCTCATTGTGACACACTGTAAGCTTCGTTACTCAAGTTCCTTAATTTGGAATATGATCGTTCAAACTTGGACTGAGCTGGAGTTTTCCTTTACCCTGCAAATTAATAACATACGGAGAGAATGCTTGAAAGAGTAACTTTGCGTCCATTAGGACTCATCTGCAACTCAATAATTTATAACTATTAACCCACTCTAACGTGATGCCTCATTGAAACTGGAGTGCTGAGTAAATGAATAAATCATATTTCATCTATGTATTGAATAAAAAGCAAAGTTCTCTAACTTGTAATATTTTGTCAGTCTAAGCTGCTATGTGTATTTGAAAACAATAAAATGTCTTAAATATCCTGAAATTCCACTCACACAGGTCATTTTCTGTGTGCTTTCTTCTGCTCTCCGCCAACTACCCATGGGCTTCAACGGCCTGGACATCTACATATCAGAGCACGCAGAAGGTTCTGTAGTGTTACTGTTTTTAGTTCTAGAGCAAAGAAAACATTTCCCATAGCCTCCCCCCACCGCCCCCTCCACCCCTTGATCTTTATCAATTGAAAAACAAGCTAATTTTTAACCCTAACAAAACCTAGTTGCTGCTTGGGTCATATTGACTTTAAGACTCATCTGTCACAAAGAAACCAAAGCCATACCTATTTGTGAGGTGAAACAAACACAAAGGTCAACTCCAAGTTTACATTCTTCCATGGGTGTGAAATGGTAAACCAGGATGGAAATTCCACATAAATTATCAAGAAAGCCATTAGAAAAATTAGGCCCTCTTAACAGGCCATCCGTAGATCCTCTTTGGACAGGTGAAGGGGATTAAGAGATACAAACTTCCAGTTATAAATAAGTCATGGGAATGAAAAGTACAGCACAGGGAATATAGTCAGTAACGTTGTAATAACACTGTATGGTGACAGATGGTGACGACACTTACTGTGGTGAGCACAGCACAATGTACAGAACAGTCAAATCACTAGGTTATACACCTGAAACTGATATAACATTATATGTCAGCTATACTTCGATTAAAAAAGAGGAAAAAAAAATAGGCCCTAAATAAAATCCTAAGCTAATTCAAGAGGCAAAAAAGAAGAAAGGCAATGATCATCATATACTTCAGTGTAATCATCTTGTAATCTTGCTCAGAGCTTCAGGAATACTGGTCCAGGTTTTTAAAAATTAGAAAATGACACAAATGTCATTGGTATACAAAAATCATGCAAATGTAAGTGAAAACAAGAGATGTTTAAGACACAGTGCCAGCCCTCTCCAATAAGGCGTCACGTGTCAGAGGCTTTGACACAAAGTGACTCAGCATTCACATTAACTTATTCCATTAGTTTTGTAAGAAGCGAAATTGATCCATCCCTTACCTATTCTAAATGTATTCAAAACAATTCTTGGGAAAATGAATCTCGTGAAGCACCACAGACTGCTATCACTACAAGCATGGCTTTAGCTCTGCCCCCCACTAGTCCCTGTGTTCCAGCTAGCCTGCATCACCCCAATACTGCTCCCCCCCAAAAAAAACCTTCCTCCCCTCCAGGCCTGCTGCCTCTGCCTGGCTTGCCCCCTGCCCAGGCTTTCCCAATGAACTCCAACCAGACCTAAAGCTAGGAGGTGGGGAGGTGAAAGAGGAACCTGACAAGTGCTGAGCACTAGGCCCATGCAAAGCACATTATCTGCCTTTCCCAGGTCTTCTCCCTTTCCCAATGGGGAGCCTGAGGCATGCAAGTAACCCAGCTAGGGTTCATCTGACTCCAGAACCTTGTTGAGTCCCCAGCGGTTATCCCACTACTTGACTGGAGCTGAAAATACTTTCCTTTATTTCCTTCCTCTGACTTCGTCACTCTCTCAGGAGTGGTCCAGGACTGCTAGAGACCCTAAAGCCCTCTTAGCTTCCATAAGCAGCAGCAGTATTCTAAGAAATGCTTTTTGCGGAGTCACCCACTGTGACCACAGGGCATATCAGAGGTGGTGGTGAAAGGTCTCCGAAGTTAGAGGTTCCGTGCTCTGCCCTGAGAAACCCTAGAGCCGTGGAGGTGCTTCAGGGTTTCCATAACACGTGAGAATTTATTATAATTCATTAACAATACAGAACGGTTTTCTCGCCTCCTGATACCATTCCAGTGCCAAAACGTGTACGAAATGCACTTGAATGTTCCATCATCATCTATTTATCTGTATAATTTTTCAGGGCTCTGAAATTCAGCAACTTCAGTAAGATGGCCTCAGGTCCATCTTGATAGGGAGAAAACCACTTCTGTGTTGCTAAGTTGCTGGTAAGGCCCACAAGATGGTAAGCCCTATGCAGAGGTCATGTTTGATTTATCTTGATTTTTAGTTCCAATCAGAAATCTAGCACACGGGATGTCTGGGGGGCTCAGTCAATTACGTGTCCAACTCTTGGTTTTGGCTCAGGTCATGATCTCAGGGTCATGAGATCAAGCCCTGCATCGGGGGTCCGTGCTCAGCAGGGATTCTGCTTGAGATTCTCTCCCTCTCCTTCTGCTCCTCCCCCCAACGTGCATGTGTGCTTGCGCATGCGCACGTGCGCGCGCTCTCTCTCACAAATAAATCTTAAAGAAATCTAGCATACAGCATGTGTCCAATAAGGAGTCACTAACAATGGCAGCAACCTCGATAGCAAAAATGGATCTTTTTGGTAGTCCATATCACTCAGTAACCCAAGAACACCCGTCTCCAAGAGCTACTTTCCTAAATTTCTCCAAGAACAAAGTATATATAAAAAATTTTAAAGGTTTCAAGATGAGAGTGAAAAGGAAATTAGCATTTACTTTGTGAACTTTCAATTTTAAATTAGTCATCCTGTTTGTAAAATACCAAGTTTTTGTTCTCTGGAATAGAACCTTGAGCAAAAGATGGGTTTCATATTCTAGTGTAGGTATGGGGGGAGGCCCAAACGCACAGGGTGCTGAGTTTCGGATTCCAAAGGCTCTCTCTGACTGATATTTCAACTCATGACGAGTGCAAGCCACCAATGCAGAGTCCTTTCACGTTCATGTATAGGGAATGATTATCACAGGAGACGTTAGCAATTCTTTTCCAGTGTGATGTAAGCTGAGGCAGCAGCGCCAAGCAAGCGTCCTTGTCAAACATGTTCCAGCCTTCTGGATTACTTCACTCACATCTCCCTGATTAGGATGCATGCCGCGTGCTGCTTAATACAATCTGCCATCGAATGCCAAGCACTTCAGAACTAAATTAGGAAATATGTCCAAATACATAGAATGATGCTAAGAGCCCTAAGTGGGTCTCTCTCTTTCCTTTATGAGGCACGAGACTCATCGTCAACATAATGCTCTTAAATGAGGCAATTCTATCTTCTAACCCTCTACCTCTGAGAGCAAAGATTTAATTCAAGCAGCAAAAGAATTAATAAAGATAATATGGTATCATAAATACCATTTTCATGGATGAAGTGTTTTTGACAGAGTCAGGAAATGTGAGACATAAAAACACATTTTAGAGGGTTGGTAACAGAGTTGACACTGATTCCCACGCTGCAGCACAATGGAGGCCGGAGTAATTGCAATTACACTTGTTTTCCCTCACCATCACATGCCACTTAGCAACGGCCACCTTTCAGGTCATTTATGCCACTGAAGTAAAGAGACCAAGAAGGCAATATCACAACTCTGGAGCCTGTAAGCCTGGGCATCCCTGCACACAGGCAAACCAAGAGATACCAGAGCTTTCTCTCTGATCCTTCCTACCTGAGCTGGAAACAGCTGAACCACCAGCTGTACTTACAAGCCTTTTCTTAAAACTAAATACTTTTCTGAGAGAGAGAGAGAGAGAGAGAGAGAGAGAGAGAGAGAGCGCGCGCGCATGCGTCCACACATGAGGCAGGGGAGGGGCAGAGGAGCAGGGAGAGAGAGAGAATCATAAGCAGGCTCCATGCCCAGTACAGAGGCTGACGTGGGGCTTGATCTCAGGACCCTGAGTTCATGACCTGAGCGGAAAACAAGAGTTGGACGCTTAACCAACTGAGCCACCCAGGTACCCCAAGATTAAATACATTTGTGCGATATTCCTTGGTTTCATTTCCTTAGGACCCTATGTGTATTAACAGGGCTAGCTTCTAAAAGTGCCAATTTGCTGAAGCCTGTGCGGAATGCCGTTGTAACACGCCAATGCCAGGAACACAACTGGTGTTCTGTAACTCTCTGCTCCCAGCACACGTCCGGCGGGCTAGCTAGATGGATTTGAAACCATTATTACTTGATGCTCAGAGAGCTGTGATGCCTATAAAATGCTAATGTGATCATCACATGGTGCAAGGATATTCTCCAACTAAACACAAATAACACCGCTGGGATACTTCTACAGGTTAGGGAAATTCTGGTTGCTGACTCAAATTCTGTATCAACATTTGGACTTCACTATCTGCTTTGATCACAGTTAATCAATAACAGATTAGATCTAAACCCCAGTTCTATATCAATACAAAGGAAGATAATCCAAACTCTCTGTTCTCATAAAGCCTTCATCTGAATCCTAAATACATGGGCCAGAGGCACAGACACAAACCCCCACGAGAATATAGCTGCAGGCAAAATCTCCTGCTAATAGACTCACACCAACCTAATAAAATGTGCTGGGCCACATGCCGCCGGGCCAAAGCAGATAGAGCCCAAACATGGTATTCACAAGCACAGTGACGCTGAGCACCGCACATGAGACTGTTTGGGGATTATGATATTATATTATAGGATAGAAGAAGGATACTAAAATCTTATAGAGCCACCCATGACATGGCTTAATTCACCCAGAAATGTTACAGGACAATTACGTTTTCTAAAAATGCAGATTTTTCTCAAACAAGCAGAGAATCCATTGAACACAATCAGATAGAAAGTGCTGCCTCCTCAAAACTGAGGAAAATTTCATAGATATAGCTTGGCCTCCCTCACGTTTGAGTGGGTGGCATTCATGCTGGAAAAACATTTCAATGCAAAGTTATTACCGCAATACTAACAACAACCAGCCATCCACCCACAGAAGTGTTGGAGGGTTTGGAGCTGCACTCACCTAATATTTGGATGACTAATGGTACTATCAGATTCAAAGAGATGGTGAGACACATTCTTGTAGCAAATTAACCTCCACTCTTCATTTTAAAACACCAATGAAAAATACCAGGTAACCACTTGAGGGACTATAAACTTTTAAAAGTGAATTTTCATAAAATCAGTGGATTAATCAGCTGATTCTAATAATTAGTGCTTTTATTTTTTTAGATTTTTTAAATTTATTTGAGAGGGAGAGACAGAGATAGTGACAGAGATAGCCAGAGAAAGAGAGAGAAAGAGAGAGCATGCGCGGGGAGGAGAGGGAGAAGCAGACTCCCCGCTGAGCAGGAAGCCTGATGTGGGACTCGATCCCAGGACCCTGGGATCATGACCCGAGCCGAAAGCAGATTCTCAACCGACTGAGCCATGCAGGTCTCCCCAATTCGAGCTTTTAATTGGTTTGGAAAACCCGAGACATTCAAAACAGCACTTCTTTGCATCAATATCCAAAGGATGCACCCGGTCTAATTTTATGCTGAAATATCCCTTTACTGGTTTCTGAAATACATCCACATAGGTAAATCAAAGAGAAAGAGAACCTGCCTATGAAAAAATTACTAAAATAGGACAAATTTAAGCCAGGCTAGGGCTAAATATAACTATCACCTCACTACACTGAGAACTTGAGACATAAAGGAGATAACCAAAACTTGAAAGTATGATGGATGAAAACTTAGAAAGCAAATAGTCTCTCTTCTCTCAACAAATGAGCTCACCGGGGACCAGAAAAGGTTTTCTCGAAGGGAGAAAGGAAACTGCCTTAGGAAATCAACTGCTCTCCCCTCCCCCACCTCCCAGAAAGGCACAATACAGGAGTTAAATCATCCTCCATCTATCTTTCCAGCTAAGCTGTGCTGAATGTGCTCCCACAAAACAGGCCAACTAGTGCACAAAGGGAGTCCGTTGTCACAGGGAGGTTGCAAAAAGCCACATGTATCTTTGACAGCTTTATGCATCTTCCTGAACGAAGAATAGCTCACTGCAATCCAGGATGCTTCAATTCTTTGCACATTTACTAAGTCGCAAAACCAGTGAACACCTTGATGAATGAGATTTGATCTTAGAGGGGACTATACACAGGGGGAACAAGATATAAAAATCACAACCAAAGGCCAGACTTTAACTATGAGTGGAGGAAAGAAACAGGAAGCACCATGATGGTAATGCTCACGTGCCAGGCACTATGCTTAAAGCTTTACAGATTTTCATGGAACCCTACAATTTTATGAAGTAGGCACTATTCGGAACTCCCTTTTACCAATGAGAAAACTGAGGCCTAAAAGGGTTAAGCAACCTGCTTAAGGTCACACAGGGCAGGAGGTTACTACTGAATTGGAACTGAAACTCGGCTGTGTGCATCCAGAGCCTAGCTTTTCTCCAGGTCATAATGCTGCTCTGTGGAAGAGGGCCTCCTTCCTGAAGGAGAAGCATGTCGTCAGAGGAGCCGCTGGCTCAGGGAAGTTCCTTCCCAAGGAATGCACCCACTGCCAGTAGGGTCAAGAGCAGGCAAATTGGAGAAAAACAAAACAAAACAAAACCTGATCCCTTTCTCCCCTGATTCCACTGGAAGAGAAAGAGATAAGTCAGCTTTAAGACTAAGTACTTGGCCTATAGTCAGGATAGTAAATGCTAGGTAGTGGTAAAACTAAATTTTATCATCATGGAAAGAATTTCAATTAAAAACTTGTCTCCTTAATACTGACTCAAAGATTATCAGAAGGCACTTTTATGCACTACTGGTGAGAAATTTTGCTGCAACTCTTTTAGAAGGCAATTTGGCAACATCCATCATCGTCTTAAGTGCACATATCCTCTGACCAAGCTGTATAACTGCTAGGAATTTATCCTAGAGATCTACTACACGAGGACTTTCAGAAGCTGCAATACACATTGTAGTGTGGTCTGTAATAGCCCAACAGTGAAAACGACCTAACTGCCCACCAGTGATGGGGGCTGGATAAAAAGACTATGGGTCGTAAGCATACGCTGGAATCCTAGTGAGAAGGAGCGTGGTATGTGCTGACAGGGAACGCTCTCCAGGGTATATTACTGAATGCAAATGTTGAGTACAGAACAGTATGTATACTATGATCTCATTTTTTAGTGTATAAACGTACCTATAAATGCATGAAATTCTTCTAGATAGATACCTGAAAACTGTTTAATAGTTTCTTCTGTGGAGTGGGGCTGGGGGAAGGGACGAGAAAGGAAACAATTACTTTTCATTTTATAGCCTTCAGAAGTGCTTGAGGTTTCTTTTTTTTTTTTTTTTACCATGCTGAATACATACTGCCTGAATACACCTTAAAAATTTATCAGAGAGCTTTAATTTTTTAATCACCTTCTAAAAAATAAAAATCAATGTTCTTTTTTGTTCCTTATACATCTTACTATTTTTGTACCTTGTTTCCTTCGTATACCCATCCTAGACTCTTCACACCGAAAGCAGCCTGGCTGGCTGAGACATCCAGACACGTGACTGGCTGGCCGTAGACATAATGGAGGGTTCTGGCAGAGTCTTCAGCTTTTAGCAGGTATACCAGATCTCCAGCCGTGGCCACTGCCACAGGATACCTTTCAGTATCTGGAACTATTTCAAGGTAGTCAACCTGTGAAAGGATAAGAGTGATGTAGTCCATCAGGTCTCACCTACGGTTCATCCTGACTTGGTAAAAAATATACTATCCCTCCTATATGTCAATAAGACCAGCAACCTAACAGAAAAAAGATGGGGAAAGGGTCACAAATTCACAGGAAATGAGAACATAGTTCTTACACTAATAAAAAGTTGCTCTTTGTAAAAGAAACACGATACATTTCTGATAAGAGAAATATGAAGTAATTCACCAAGACACTATTTCACCAGTCATATCAGCAAAGATGAATTAGCCTAATAGGACACTGGTCTGGAAATGGAGTGGGGACAACCATATTTGCAGATCCTACTTATGGTTGGTGGGATGTCATCTGGTCCAACATCTCTAGAGGGACATCTAGCAATACTTATCACAATGTCAAATGCACATTCACTCTGAACCAGGAAGTCAGCCCTAGGAATTTACTTACAAGTAAACTCACACACAGGCAAAACAATTGTGTACAAGGTTATTTACTGCAGCACTATGTTGTCTTAGCTAAAAACTGGACAAACCTAAAGATGCCTTACCAAGGGACTAACAGTACATCTGTGCATTGGAATACTATGCAGCCACAGAAAAAAAGCATGAAGTATTCTTTATAAACTGATATAAATGGAATAATCTCCAAGATACATTTGGGGGGGAAAAAGCAAGGAAGCAAGATAACAGAATTCACAGTGTGCTACTGTGCATGAAGTGGGGCCAGAGGGACCACAGGACGTAAGTGACTTATGCAAGTATTAATATGCTAATGATGGCTGCCTTCAAAAAGGGAACAGAGTTCTTTGATGGGGTGGAAGAGAGATTTCTCCCTGTAAACCCTACTGTATCTTTTAAATTCTGAACCATGAAGGTATAATAACTATTCAAAATATTAAGTTTTTTTTTTTTAACAAGAAGCTGAAAAAAATCCACTCAGTTCCAAATTAGCACCATTCACATTTTAACATTTGTGCAAATACCAAATATGTGTTGCTAAAAGGCTAAAAGTACCTGAGGTATCTGTCCTCTGCTGGCTTCAAGGTCATCGAGGGTAGAAAGGCCCCCACGGTACTCCTGACTGCGTTATTCAACCACTTTCCCTAATCTGCACGGGCATGAGGTGCTCCCTTCAGGAATAATTTGCTTTTCTATGTCCCTGAGTGGCACATGTCTCCCAAGCACAGTTTACACCAGGTTTTTACCTTGAGTAAAATGGGAGAGTACAAAAGCAGAAGGTGTGCCATGCTGTGTAATTATGAAAACCACGGTGGAAAAGGACAGCACTGCCCTGACAATAAGCCAAGGGAGTTCAAAAGCCTGCATCCCGAGGACTGTCCAGAGGAGCTTGAGAGAGAGTAAACATCCGGGTGATTCTGCTAATCCTCCAGCCCAAGAGTGTGAGTGGCGGCCCCACGTCAAGCCAAGAACTCATCACAAAGGACAGACGTTCTAGGCCAGTAGTACCAACCGGGGAACACCGCCACTGTGATTCAGGGAGCCTATCTGGGGAAGACAAAAATGGCCTGGCTCGCAAAGGCCAGGAGGTGCCTTTTTCAGTGACAGCACATTCTGTGGCAACCTCTCATCCAGGATGAGAAATAACACATCAAAAGCATAAAACCACATGCCTCCAGCAGCGGTTGCCTCCTTCCTCTCTCCCCTATTCTAAAACTCATTTCTTATTTTCCTAAAATCAACATCCTCAGTCTAGCCATTTAATTTCACTTTACTGTTGGATTTTTGACAGAGCAAGAGGCTCAGATCGACTGTGGCTGTGCCATTTGCCAGGAGCTGTAAACTACTTCAAAAAGCCTCCAGTCTATGCCAGGATGCCACCTTATTGCCAAGGCAGGATTTACAGTTTACAGAGGAACTCACATCTTAAGTAATTGTCTGAATTCATATAATTATTGCTCGTCTAGAATGTTCATTAGGCAGAGACCAAAGCATTATGGTAGTTTTGAGAACAAACAGAAAGATGGTACTTCTACATTTTTCTAATAAAACTCCAAGAGGAGCATCAGGCAGTTTGGGGGAACCACCACTGAAACTGCGGAAATTGCTCACTAGAGGGACAAGAAGCTTATGGAGGGCAAGTGGGGACGCCATGGCTTTTTAGTTACTCAAGCCTAACAAGAGCTCCACCAGGGGGGAAAAGGGAGAACAGGATCTGTTCCAGATCCGACCACCAGTTCATTATTCAAAACTGGCTTTTCTGTTCACTCTCCCACTACTTGTAAAATCAAGTTTAAATTAAATAAAATTTAGCACAGATTTAAGCTCTTCCTTCTTACCACAAAATCATCTCCCAGCAAATAACTATGGAGGTTCACATATAAATGGGACTCAAGAGATAGGCTCTATGTGAAAGAACTCTTAAGGCAGGCTGAGCTTCACGCATGATATCCTGGAACACGGCTATCCAATTAACATGGACTTAAATTTATTTTCACTCAGGAGTTACTCTTAATTCCAGGTGAGAAAATCTTAGGTGGAAGAAAGTGCAGGATGGAAATCTTCCTTCCCATATGGACTGGCACGATACGACTGAATTCATTTTCGCTCATATAATACAGGCCAGAAACCAAGCTCAGATTTCCAGGGGTGAATGTCCTGTGAACGTGAAGGAAGCCGAGGACCCCAATAACGAAGAACACTAGCCTTGAAGTCAGCCCTGAGGTTTGAAGCACAGCTTCTTAGGCTGAGATCTGGGGCAAGTCAGTTCACTGCTCTAAGCCTCTCTTAGCTTTCTGGTAAATGGGGACAAGAATACTATCTGTTTTGCAAGGCTGCCACGAGATTTAGAAATGTAAGGTGCCCAGGAAGCCCTGAGAGAATGCTGCCGACATCATTACTATCCGTCTGTATTAGACCTGGAGATTTCAAGAACGGAGAGTACAGTGACCAGACTAAAAAGCTTACCAGTTTCTGAACTTCAAATTCGGCAGTGATTTGCCAATACCCCTCCTCATTGGGGCGTAACATCACAACATCAAAAGCAGAAGCCGTGGCTACAGTTGCGTCTTCCTGGCTGAGGGCTAGTGCCTGTATTCTTGCATCATGCTCAAAACGATGGACAGGATACTTTCCAGTCCTTAGATCCCAAATATTAAGAAATCCTATGTAGGAAAACAAAACAAAACAAAACCCACAGGTAACAATTGTAAATTCACTTAAAACACACAATTTTAAAAACAATTGTTCACTGTAAACTAAAAATGTAAATAAGTTAGCATCACATTTTTTAAAAAATATTTTATTTATTTGAGAGAGAGAGAGAGAGAGAGAGCAAGCGAGAGAGGGAATACAAGCAGGGGAAGCAGGAGGGAGAGAAGCAGGCTTCCTGCAAAGCAGAGAGCCAGATGTGATGTGGGGCTCGTTCCCAGGATCATGACCTGAGCCGAAGGCAGACGCCTAAGGACTGAGCCACCCAGGTGCCCCAAATCTGCATCACATATAACAAAGGGTCAATTTCCTTAATAAAGAGCTTCTAAAATTCAATAAGAAAAAAAGTAATTAGGAAGTGAGTAAAGGACATGAGCATTCTGGTCACAGAAAAAAGAAATACAACTGACATATAACATAAGAAAAATGCAAAAATTCACTCAGAAAAATAAAAATGATCATAGAGTATTATTTTCATCAAATTGACAAAGATGAACAATTTCATAAACATTTTGTTGTTGCGGATATGGGGAAAGAGGCTCTATCTTAAATTGTTGCTGGGGATGTAAACTAATTCACCCAACTCTGGAAGCAATTTGACAATATTTACCAAATTACAAATGTATATAGGACAGTCACTGTAATGTTTTTAATTATGCCAATAGATTAGAAGCTATCTAAATGCCCACCAGTTTGAAATTTAAATAAAATGAGCAGTTAAACGACTGAGTCAGTCTTATACATAAGCTATATGAAATGATCAACAAAATATATTACTAAACGAAAAAGAGTAAAGGACAGAATAGTGGTATGGTATGCTACACTACTTTTGTGTTTTAAAAATTTACACATACATACTTATGAGGACTATCCTTGCATATGGAAGGATACACAAGAAACTATATTAATGATTGGCCTTGAAGGAAGGAAACCAAGGAGAAGAGACAAGAGTAGGAGGGCATTTTACTGTATATCATTTGTATATTCTGAAGATTTTCCCCAAAATTATTTTGACCAAAAATAGAAATTTTAGAAAATGTTTTTATGAGAAAGACTTAAAAAAAGAATGAGAGGCCATGTATCAACTGCTGAATGGTTTTTTGTTTGTTTGTTTTTAAGATTTTATTTATTTTAGAGAGGAGAGAAAGAGAGCATCTAAGCAGGGGGAGAGACTGAGGACACGGGGCTGGATTTCAGGACCCTGAGATCATGACCTAAGCTGAAATCAAGAGTTGGACACCTAACTAACTGAGCAACCCAGGCTCCCCTTGAATATTTCTAACATATGGAAATTTTTTTTTAAAAGATTTTATTTATTTGACAGAGAGAGCACAAGCAGTGCTTGTGGCAGGCAGAAGAAGAGGCAGAAGCAGGCTCCCCAATGTGGGGCTCGATCCCAGAAACCTCGGATCATGACCCGAGCCGAAGGCAGATGCTGAACTAACTGAGCCACCCAGGAGCCCCTAGCATATGGAACTCTTAATTCATTCTAATTTCCCAGTTTTATTGACACAGCTGACATACAACATTGTATCAGTTTAAGTTAGCAACATAATGATTTGGTATATGTATTTATTGTGAAATGATCAACGTTTAGTTATCATTCATCACCTTGCATAGTTAGCAAATTTCTCTTTCCTTGTTAGAACTTTTAAGATCTACTCTCAGGGGGCGCCTGAGTGGCTCAGTCAGTTAAGTATCTGCCTTCGGCTCAGGTCATGATCCCAGGGTCCTGGGATGGAGTTCCACACTGGTCTCTCTGTTCAGCAGGGAGTCTGCTTCTCCCATTGCCTGCTGCCCTGCCTGCTTGTGGTCCTCTCTCTCTGTCAAATAAAATCTTTAAAAAAAAAAAAAAAAAGATCTACTCTCAGCAACTTTCAAATATACAATACAGTATTAATGATAGTCATCGTGTTGTATATTAGATCCCCAGAGCTTATTTATCTTATAACCGGGAGTTTGTACACCTTTTGACCACCTTTACCCATGTCCCCTACCTCTACCCCAGGAATCACAAATCTGTTCTGAGTTTGGGTTTGTTTTTTTAGGTTTGACAGCAGTGAGATGATACAGTATTTGTTTTTCCTCTGACTTATTTCACTTAGCATAATGCCCTCAGGGTTCACCCATATTGTTGCAAATAGCAGGATTTCCTTCTTTTTATGGCTGAATAGTATTCCATTATATATGAATACCAAATTTTCCTTATCCATCTGTCAAAAGACATTTAGGTTGTTCCCATGTCTCTGCTATTGTGAATAATGCTGCAGCGAACATGGGGGTATAGACAGCTCTTTGGGATAGTGATTTCATTTCCTTTGGATAAATACCCAGAAGTGGAATTGCTTGCTCATCTGGTAGTTCTGTATTTTTTTGAGGAGCTTCCATGTTGTTTTCCACAGTGGCCGCACCAATTTCCATTCCCACCGGCTGTGCATCAGGGATCCTTTCTTTCCACATTCTCGCCAGCATTTGTCATCACTGGTCTTTGATGACAGCCATTCTAACAGGTGTAAAACATTGTGCAAATAATTACCAAGCATGTTATAGACCAGGCACTGCTCTAGATGCTAGCCAGATCTGAAAACAGCCATTAATCCACACACTACGAGGTTCTTGTATTTCATCCTTCCACATACAACCCTCTTCCAGCCACTGGGAGCAAGGGTGCTTTCTTTCACATCATTATAAAACATGAGCTTGACTATCCCACGCTTGTCAAAAACCTTGATTTCTACCTATACACCCTCTCTCCAGCTCCCTGAATGCTGCTACCCAGATGAATTCCTCTTACACACACTGGCCACGTCTCCACCTTCCTCAAATAGTCTAGAGTAGTGACATCCAAGTGTGGTCCCCAGGCCACTAGCAGCAGCAGCAGCAGCAGCAGCTGCAGCATCTCCTGCTGCCTTGTTAGAAATGCAGATTTGGGGGCAACAGAAACTCTGGTGATATACACTCAAGCCTGAGCACCAGTCGTTTGCAGGAACTTACACTCTCTTATCAGAAATACAAACTTTTGGGACACCTGGGTGGCTCAGATGGTTAAGCGTCTGCCTTCTGCTCAGGTCATGATCCTGGGGTCCTGGGATCGGGCCCCGCGTCGGGCTCCCTCTTTGCGGGGAGTTTGCTTCTCCCTCTGCCTTTCCCCTGGCTTGTGCTCTCTCTCTCTCCCTTAAATACCTAATTTTTTTTTTTTTTTAATGAAAGAAATATAAACTTTTGGGGCATCTGGGTGGCTCAGTCAGTTAAGTGTCTGACTTGATTTCGGCTCAGGTCATGATCTCAGGGTTGGGAGATTGAGCCCTGTGTTGGGCTCCATGCTCAGTGGGGAGTCTGCTTAAGACTCTCCCTTTGCCCCTCCTGCCGCTCACACTCTAAAATAAATAAATTTTAAAAAATTATAAACTTTTCTGTACTTGGGGTACCATTTATTCTTCTTTTCTCACCATAAAATTTCTTTTTATCAATCCTACCCTCCTACTTCCCCTCACAGATTCACCCAAGAAAATAATTACTGTCTGCATCATGCTGGATAATGTCCTGTTCCAATTCCCACTAATTTTTCAAAATTCACTGAGAAACGATTGTACAGAAATAACACAGTCTGTGCTTATTTGAGTTCAAACCCAGCTCTACCACTTGCTAGCTGAAGGCATCGGGCAAGTTACTTGAAGCTGTAAGCCTGTCTCTTCATCTCTGAAACTGAAGGTAACACTACCTATGGCACAGGACTGTCGTGCAGATGAGAGGAGAAAAACCACATGAAAGGAGAAAAACCACACAAAAGGCTGGAGATAGGCCAACCAGTTTTACATTTTTATGTGTTCTATAGAGCCTGCCATGTTGTTAAGTATATTGTATCTATTAATAACACAGATTTCCTCTGTTGGTCATCCAAAAATCCAGTCCTAGTTCCTATAACTTCCTATTACCTAAAACAGATAAAGCTTTTTCACTTTTCTTCTCTTTGCAATCTTCCCATCTTTGTTTCTTGCCTTGTACTTTGTCTGTAAATGGCACATGCTTTGAACTAAGGATCTTACTATAAAGCATCATTGAGCACTAGATAAATATAGGCAGAAGAAAATAATACATGTGGGCTGCTTTGCAAGACTTTTGAACTGTCAGTAGGCTAAGTAGGTGATTCTAAACAAAAGCAGAGCTTTCTTCAAGTTAAATGTTGCTTCAGACATAAAACAGCGTTCTTTTCTAAGAATTGTGATAAACTCAGGGGATAAGCAGATCACAAAAGGCTCCACAACACATTCCCCTGGTGAATATTTTGGCAAATTCTTTCCACTCTGACTCAGAAGAAACAGATATGCTGCAGAAAATGCTGATGGCTCTACCCATTAAATAAAAGATAGCCATGGTCCAATATGTGCCTCCTCCAAATATTTCTGCATTACCTTTGTTTGCATTTGTTCGGAGACATCACAATAATCAGGAATGAGAAATAAAAATTGTAATTTTCATAAAGCTTTCGAGTATTCAGACCCTTTCATTTGTCTCCTCTCACTGAGTGCTCACTTCCATTTTGGAAGGAGCATCATTAGCCACATTTTACAAAAGAGCAGAAGCTCCGAGTGGTTAAACAACTGGTCCAAAGCCACTTGGTATGTGATGAGGCTGGGCTGGGATTTAGCTGGGAAAATGCAGGATGTGCGGCTACATCTACAGCGCATAAAATAACTATGAGCTCCATGAGTTAAATGACATGGGCTTGCCTGGATTCTGCCAAATGTGGAAGTTCCTCAACCACAGCTCACTCTAAGCACACATGGAGTTTATCTATAAACACATTTTTCATTATTAATCAACTACTAGGTTTTGTTGGCATCATTATTCCAACAGAATCATATGCAATAAAATAGCCTTTGCTGCAAGGTTGAGTTTCACAGAGCTATTCTAAGAAAGGTCTTTCTGGAAAACATATTCTAGGGTTCTCTCAACTCAATGGCCACATTTTTCTTTTCTAAACACCTATAGTGTCATCATCTGTGTCAATTCTCTCTACTTCCTTCAACTATGAAGTGTAAAACTTGGTTAGACCTTCCCTTGTCAACAGCACCATCCTCCAAGACCACTTTTAGATGCACAAACATTTAAGGTTATTATGTCCTCTGGATGAATTGACCCATTGTATGCAATGTCCCTTTTTACCCATGGGTTATTCTTTGCTCTGAGATTTACTTTGTCTGGTATGGCATCCAGCTTTCTTCTGAACAGTGTTATTAGCACAGTATATATTTTTGTGTCCCCTTTGCCATATGTCTTCATACATGAAATGAATTTCTTGTAGATAGCATATAGTTAGTCTTGCTTTTAACTGGAGTGTTTAGACTATTTACCTTTTTTTTTTTTTTTAGACTATTTACATTTAATGTGGCTATGGGCAGGAATGGATTTAACCTACCATTTTGCTATTTAACCCTCTTGTTCTTTGCTCCCATTTTCTCTTTTTCAGCCTTCTTTTTAACTAGCATATGTTTATTCCATTTTAATTCCCTTGTTGGCTCATTAGCTAAAACTCTCTGTTGTGTTATTTTAGTGGTTGCTTTAGGATTTTAGCATTCATCTTTAACTTACTAGTCTAGCTCCCAGTGATATTGGCCCACTTCATGCGAAGCATGACAGCATCACCGCAATGCACTTCCTGCCCACCAGCCTGTTACTGTTGTCATACTTTTTATATCTATGTATGTTATGAACCCCACGTACATTGTTATTACTTTTGCATAACCAGGCAATTATCTTTAAAAAGGGCTTAAACAGTAAGAAAAAGCTGCCCTGTATATTTACCCATGTAATTACCGCCTCTAGTGCTCTTCCAACATCACTTCTAACAATAAATCCTGTCGCTTTTGCAAGATTTGCAATGTCACTTCGCAACTGTGTTGCTGCACACTTGACCCAAAAACACACGGGCAGGGTGGGCGGGAACAGATACAGCGGCGAATAGGGAGAGACGTTTGAGTGGAAGCTGATTTTATAAATGATCTATTAGTTAATATAGTTACATCACGGCTACTTTTACAACCTCAAAACTACAGGGACTTGAACAGTGAATACAGGAATTATAAGAATGTCAAATAATATTGCAACTGATTATCACCCCTGTTAACCAACATTTATTAGCCAAAAAGGAACTGATGCAACAACACATTCAACAAGTGTTTGCTAAGCCCCTGCTTTGGGCCAGCCACTATTCTAGGCACCAGGGAAACTACAGCAAACAAAACAAATTAAGCAAGAAAGTCACTGACTGCATGGAGCAAATATTCTTGTGGCATCTACCAAGCATCTTGTTTGGGGGCAAACAGAAAGGATATGACCCCTAGTCTCATAAAACCCACATCTGAGAGAAACAAACACATAGCAGATAATACAAAGCAAGGAGCCCTATTCGAGGCTCGATCCCATGACCCTGGGATTATGACCTGAGCCAAAGGCAGACCCTTAACGACTGGGCGACCCAGGTGCCCCCAGGTCTTCTACTCCAAGCACACAACCAAGACTAAAAGTGTAAGGCCCAAATGGCTCATCCCAGTCTGTGAATTAGCTGCCCCCAGAGCCTACGGTCCTCATTCTTGTCCGACCAAGGCCAGAGACTAATTCAAAAACTATGAATGTGCCCACTCCTACAGAGGCTAAGGAGGTTCACTGGAGCGAGTAGATACCCTAAAAAGTGCCTACTACATTTATCCTGCAAGTTAGGCCAAGGTAAAACAAAAGGTCTTAGCAAATGTAAAGGGAGGTCCTGAATAGTTCTTCAGTAATGACTTAAAAAGCAGGTCCTTGCTATCATTTCCTGAACAAGGCACAATCCCTAAGAGCCAGAGCTTCCAGCTCCCATTTGCCCCACACCGGGAAAACTAAAAGGAGAACAGGTTTCTTTCTTTCTCCCTGACGAGACCTCAATAGCTGGATAAAAGATGTTTAACTCTGAGGTAGCGCTGAGCTCCCAACAATACGGCTTCATTCATGAAAAATATGAAAAGGATACAGACAAAAGAAGAAAAAGGGTCTCTCAAAAAATCTGGAAGAGCACAATGAGGGAGGGCCACCAGCCCTAGCCGGGAGACAGGAGTGGGGCTTGGCAGTCCCACCTGCTCGATGGGCTCAGCACCCTCCACCTTGACCAGCAGCAGCAGGGCTGAAGGAACGCCGAGTTCACCCTAGACTAGGAACAGTCGTTAACAATGACATGAGTAACGATAGCCAGTCTTCTGAGGAGACATAAAGCCTGCTCAGCAGCTGTGGATGGGCACCCATGCCAGTTTGCAACACGCCCCTCCCACCTCCCAGAGGAGGCCAGCCAGAGTGTGGTAATGAAACTGCACATAGTGGAAATGGGATCTAAATGAGTTTAAACTGATTTATGTTAGCTTTTGTAAAGATTACTCGATATCGGGAAAGTGCTACCACTGTGAAATAATGTCGACAATCCTTAAGACCTCTGCCTAATGGTACTTGCACAGAATATTTATATTCCTCGTCATGGGAACAAGGACCATAATGGATACCATTTTTGTTTTATTAGGGATGCATATTTAAATTAATCTGCTATTTGCCTAAACAATTAGCTGCTTCTGTTTGTGTGCACAAAGCCAAAATTGCAATTAGGCTTCCATCAAAAAGATAAGTCCCAACTAAAACTGTCCCGGTGGAGTCATAAGAGCTCAGGGCAGAACTTTCCAAAATTACTTTTTAGCATAATGGTAATTATGTTAATTGCTTGAAAGGTAAATAACTGCTGAACTGGTTTTGGGGGGGAAAAAAAACCACCACACACAATTGGCACTGCCCCTCCCTTTTGATCTTTTCCACACACCATAAAATTTAAAACAGGTTAACGGTTTCGAAATTCACAGATTGGTCACCTCTTGAACCATAGAGTGTCTTGTGGTCTTTAGTGCTTCCTTGATTAGAGCTTATTTTAGCCATGAGTTCCCATCTTCTTGAGCTTGCACAATAAACGCCTGAGCCTTAGGGTCAGGTCAGCTTCTTACCACAGCGGTCCCCCCTTATCTGTGGGGGATATGTTCCAAGACCCCTAGCAGATGTTGGACCATGGATAGTTCCAAACCTGCTATGCACTATGTTTTTTCCTTTATATACGTGCCTCTGATAAAGTTTATTTAAAAAAAAAAAAGCACAGGAAGAGATCAACAATACTAAAACGGAACAATTATAACAATGTGCTGTGACAAGTTACGTGAAGGCGGTCTCGAACACATCTTCCTGTACTGAACTCGCCCCTCTTCTTGCTATGCTGTGAGATAACATGCCTACGTGAGGAGATGGACTGAGGTTAGGGTGTTGTGATGGAGAATTAGGCTACTCTTGACCTGCTGACACATCAGAAGGAGCATCACCTGCTTCTACACCGCCGGGGACCGCGGGTGACTGAAGCTGCCGAAGGTGAAATCATGCATAAGGGGGCACTATTGTAAGCAAGCAGGCAGGATCACTTACCTGCCGTTCAGAGACAATGAATGAAAGTATAAAAACAGCTGGTAACTTCGATTTCCACCACATAAACACTTGCCTATAAATTAACAGGAGTCAAAAAGAGATTCCTCAGCAAGAGAAAAAGCATTTTAACAAAGATTTAAGATGTACCCGTTGCATTCACTAAATGTGTACTTCCTCATTAAGTCCATACGACATCACTATGAAATGTAGGCCAGAGATGTAAAGGTGGCATTAGGTCTGAAAGGACAAAACAACTTTTGCTTTTATGGAAGAGGTGGCTGGGGGGCAGGGGTTAATATCAGTGCAAACAAGGGTCACGATGAGGGGCTAAATTACGGAAGCCTTGAAAAAGAAGAGGCATCTACTGTGCATGTCCATCCTCAACACTGCAGCTGAGCACAACCTTAAAGCTGAACCCTGCTGCTTACAGAGAAAAACAGTAAATGTGAAGCATTCTGGACGCTGTACTTTAGATTGACAAGAGCATGTGAATGGGCTCCTGGAAAAATAAAGTGGTTAGGCAGAAGCAAATCAGCAACCAGACAGGAGATCACCGAAGCAGACACTGAGTTAAGAAGCAAGCAAGCTGAATATATTTAGTAGTCTCAAGGTCAAAGGAGAGGAAAAACATTTTAAGACTAAAAAAATGAAAAGAGACAGTAAATTGAAAAGGAGTCAAATAACATATTGTAAGAGGAGGACAATGTGACTAAATAGAAGAATTTACAGTTAACAAACTCAAAGGAAAAACAGATTGATGGGGAAGCATCTGGACCAGCTCTTCTACAAGGGGGAGTGTCAAGAAGGCAGAGAATGTGAAAGAGACATCACTGTGCATGGAACCACTAACTCCAGCCAATTTTTTCCTACAATAGAACTGAGCAACTTAGAATATATCTTGGAAGGGTCTCTCAGACACTGGTAGGAGGCGAAGCCTCTAGAGAAGAGACTGTGGTACTGGGAGATTCGGGGGGCAGCTGGTGGTGCCAGAGAAAGAACACTTACACTTTACTACACATCCTTTAGTACAATTTGAATTTTTTCTACATGTCATACTATATCAAAAATTTTATTATAACACACATATACCTCTTTATAGATGTTAATATGATTCGTGACAAGATTTTTTTTTTTTACTTTTTCCAATCACAATCCACATAATTTTATCATCAATATTTAACTCTGATACGCAAATTCTACTGCTGACTCCATGATGCATTAAGGTGAACTAAACTCCAAAGGAGTCTGTACCATCACTTCCACCTGTCCACCACTTCCCTGTCCAGACAGGCGCATGAGAGCCCAGCACAGGGTCCAGGCCAAGAGTGGGAATCAGTAAGTCTTAGCCTCCTTGTTCTTTCTCTTCTTTTAAAAATGCTATTAGTGGGACACCTGGGTGGCTCAGTTGGTTAAGCGACTGCCTTCAGCTCAGGTCATGATCCCAGGATCCTGGGATCCAGTCCCACATCGGGCTCTCTGCTCAGCGGGGAGCTTGTTTCTCCCTCTTCCTCTCTCCCTGCTTGTGCTCTCTCTCTGACGAATAATAAAATCTTTAAAAAAATAAAAAAATTAAAATGCTCTTTGTTACTAAAAGGAAAACGTCTATCTTCAGAAATAGTTCCACTTATTGAGTGATATAACTATATAATATTTAGAAGCATGTAACTACAAGAATACTGATGACTACTGAAGCTGAGGGATGGCTATATGGGGAGTCATCACACTGTTCTCTCCAATTTCGTGTATTTTGAATTTTCCCTAATAAAAGGATTTTTAAAAATAACTTGAAAAGCCATCACTAACAAAAGTAGAGGTGCAGAACTTGTGTTTTATAAATGTTTTCAGTAGCTACACTGCAAACTAAGTGCATTCTCAGAACAGATTTACAATGAAAATTCTAGCAATGACATTTTGTAACTTTTGGAAATCCCATTTCAAATCCTCAAAATATCCTGAAATCATACTATCAATTAATTCCCTTTCAATAAAAGTATTAAGTGACTCAAATGGAAAGTAGAAAAAAATATGTAAATATTTAGATTATAGTACAACCACAGTAAGCTCTGAGTTACATCAAATGAGAAGGAGAAAAGAGGACAGCAGATAATCTCACATCTCACTTAGGTGTCAAATCCAAATGCAAATCTCCCCGTGTGGATGGGTTCTGCCAAGAGGGCCCTAATGTTTAAGCTGGGGCTCTCCCTTTTCCTTCTGTGTTCCCTGGGGTGAGGCATTATAAAAGCCCAACACAGATTTCTCTTCTGAACTCCAGATCCACAGATCTACCTTGCATCAACTTGCATGGGGCTGGAGGAGATTATGCTAAGTGAAATAAGTCAAACAGAGAAAGTCAATTATCTCATCGTTTCACTTATTTGTGGAACAGAAGGAATAGCATGGAGGACATTAAGAGAAGGGAAAAATGAAGGGGGAGAAATCAGAGTGGGAGACGAACCATGAGAGACTATGGACTCCGGGAAACAAACGGAGAGTTTTAGAAAGGAGGGGGATAGAGGGATGGGTGAGCCCGGTAGTGGGTATTAAGGAGGACAGCAATTGCATGGAGTACTGGGTGTTATACGCAAACAATGAATCATGGAACACTACATCAAAAACTAATGATGTACTTTACGGTGACTAACATAACACAATAAAAAAAATCTAAGGGAGGTAAGCATACATTAATATTTAATCAGCTTATGGACATAGTTTAGGATTAAAGTAAAATTTTTATGTTGTATTTTACTTTCTTGGTCAGATAAATGAAATTAAATTTTGTTTAAAAAACAAGATTTATTTTGGCAAATAAAGTTGAACAGTCTTGTCTCCAAGAGTATAAAAAAAAAAAAAGAAAGACCAGCAACCTTCAGACTTTGTTTACCCCCTAAATTTACTTTGGCAAACTAGACCTCCCTTTCAGATCTTTAAAAAAAATTTTAATTCAATTATTTAACATATAGTCTTATTACTAATTTCAGAGCTAGAGTTCAGTGATTCATCCAGTCTTCCCTAACACCCACTGCTCATTACTTCCCGTGCCCTCTGTAATGTCCATCACCCAGTTACCCCCATCCCCCCATGCCCTCCCCTCCAGCAACCCTCAGTTTGTTTCCTAGCATTAAGAGTCTCAGGACTCCTGGGTGGCTCCAGGGTTAAGTACCTGCCTTCAGTTCAGGTCATGATCCCAGGGTCCTGGGATCAAGTCCTGTATCGGGCTCCTTCCTTAGCGGAGAGCCTACTTCTCGCTCTGCTTGCTACTTCTCTGACAAATAAAATCTTTAAAAAAGCCTCATGGTCTGTTTCCCTTTCTGATTTCATCTATTTTTCAGTCCCTTGCCCTATGCTCTTCTGTTTTCTTAAATTCCATATAAGTGAAATCATATGTCCCTTTCACATCTTATATATAAAACTGACAAAACTTGTTTATCATAAGTTTTAAGTAGTAGCCTAGAAAAACTAATTTCTGCCATATAGCTAAATATTGACATTTTAAAATAAAATAACTACATCATTCTTTAAAAAGTATTCTTTGGAATACCATTTCATACCATCATGCATTAAATAAAAGGGGGAGGGAAGAGCCCAAAGATAAACAGCAAGATACAGAAACAAAGTATGTTGAGAATTCCTAATTATATAACCACCACCAGAAGAATAAGGACCCTAATCTCATCTAATTCAGTTTCCCAGTTAAGCCAAACAGAAAAGAGGCACATTTTTTCCCCTGAATAATTATTTAACATAAAAACATGGCATTAAATCACTATAAGAAAAAGAATCTAATCTTGTTTAATGATCTCACAGTTTTTAAAATTTTGAAATATTTCAGACTTATAAAAAAGCCCCACAAATTATACAAAAGAGTTACAGTATACCCTTCACCTAGCTTCCCCAAGGGTTAACATATTACATAACGACAGTAGCATGATGAAAGTCAAGAAATTAACAGTGATACAAGATGTTTACTCTACGAGCCTTTTTCCCATTTCGCCAAATGGCCCACCAACATCCTCTTCCTGGTCCAGAATCCAATCTAGAATTCCATATTGCATTTAATTGTCATGTCTCCTTCCTCTAATCTGAAACCATTCCTCGGTCTATCTTGCCCCTGCCCCTTGAAAAGTTTTGACCATGTATCTTGTAGATCTCTCAGTTGTCTGATGTTTAGTCATTTTTTTTTTTTTGACAAAGGCTTTTATTATAATGAGAAAACAGATTCATCTACATTGTTAAACTATAGGGGGAAAAAGCACTAACAAAAACTTTCATAACACACCTACCTTCCAAAATGCTTGTCTTCAAAAAATAAAGTACCCTGATTAATAGAACTAGATGTTTAATCATGTTTAAAATCAGGTTATATTTTGGCAAAAATAGCACAGAAGTAACGTGCCTTTTCTGTGTATTGGGAGGTACATGATGTCGATTTCTCACTGCTGATAATAGTAACTTTCACCACTTGGTTTAGGTGGTATAGTCAGGTTTTTCCATGACAAAGTTACTATTTTTCTCTTGTGGAGAAATAATTTGAAACTATGCAAATATCCTATTTCTCATCATACTAGTTTTAGCATCCACAGATGATTCTTGCCTGCAACAATTATTGTGGTGCTTGCCAAATGAATTCCTATTTTCATCACCCTTGTCCATATACAAAGTCATTAATTGAAATGCTACTGTAAAGAAGAGCTGTCTCTTCTCCCTTATTTATTCAATTATTTATTTATATCAGCATGGGCTTGTAGATATTTACTTCTTTATTCTATAGGTTATAATCCATTACTATCACATTTTGTTGCTCAAATCGTCCCTGATTTTGCTGTTGGGAAGGAACTCCAATTTGGTTCCACTGTCCTATAAATAGAACCTTCCCCTTTCCTCTGCTATCCATTTTTTTTTTTTTTTTTTTTTTAACATCCTTACTTTCTGCCCCACAAGATATTCCAGACTCATCCTGTATTTGCCTCCCATAGCACTGGTTCCTTTTACTGAAGAATTAATGATATTTAGAAACCAAGATAGGGGCACTAGCTATATTTAATGTTACTAGGGTAGCACAATATAAGTTTCCAACTCTTAGGAAGTAGAATAAGCTAGTCCAGGTCTTTGCATCAAAGGTCATATGCTCTTAAAAATATGCAGAAAATTCTGCCATAGCCTTGGAATAAAGGGTTGGGGAAAGCTGGTTATCCAGGAATTTCTTTTTGTAATACTGCATGATCCTGGGTTTTAAAGTCCTATATGGGAGCAAAGTTAAAAAGCAAGGAAGGAGGAACAATTCAGAGTCCACATAGCGACTATATTTGGCCATGTCTACTGTCACTATGATGCCATCTATACAATATCCACTACCACTATGATCCCATAGTACAATATCCATTTTTGGATCTTTTTGAAAAAAGGTCCAGACTTCTTCATGAAGGATTATTTTAGAATTAAAAATATAGAAAAAAAACTTCAATAACTAAATGTGCTCCAGTGACCATGGAGCCACCAGAGGAATTCTCTGTTCTTGATGATCATCCACTCAAATGTAGAACTGAGCAGGACAGCACTCTTGTCCTTCTACTTTAATACACCTCAGAGACCCTGTTCTTTCCTGATGAGAAAAAAACCAATAAAACTCTGCAAGAGTACCACCAACTATATTGCAGAAAATATTAAAATAGTACTTTTTGGTCATTTAAAAAATGTTTTATTGAGGTATAATCTACACACCAAAAAAAACCCCTCATCTACTTTAAGTGCACAATTTGACAGGAACAGACAAATATATATATACAGCCCCGTAATTACCACCACAGTCATAACAGAGTATTTCCATCCCAGCTTTACAGGCAGTCACCTTCCCTTGGTCCCAGCCCCTGGCAAATACTCACTTGCTTTCTGTCCTAGTTTTGCTTCCTCCAAAATTCCACATAAATGGAATTATATAGTATATGCTCTTTTGTGTCTGGCTTCTTCTACTTAGCATTAATGCTACTGAGATTTGTCTATATTGTTGTATGTATCTGTAGATGGTTCATTGTTACTGACGTGTAATGTCTCACTGTAAAAATGTACCACAACTGTATTCATTTACCAATTAATACATATCTAGGTTGCTTCCAGTTTGGAGCAATCATGAATAAAATTCTATAAATATTCAAGTACAAATTTTTGTGTGAACACAGGTTTTCATTCTCTTGGACAATATATGAGCGGGAGTGCTTGGGTCACCTGGTGAGTTTGTGATTTTATCAAAGAAACTGCCAACCTGTTTTCCAGTGTGGCTGCACCATTTTGCATTTCCACCAGCGAGGAGTCAAAATGCTGACTTCTCCACAGTCTCACCAACACTTGGCATCATCAGTCTTTTTAAGCTGGGTGTAGTGGGTGTAATGGTTTATTTCGTAGTGGTTTTAATTTACCTTTCCGTAATGACTAATGATACTGAACAACCTTTCATGTGTTTATTCAGCATTTATAGGTCTTCTCTGGTGAAGGGTCTATTCAAACCTTTTGCCACTTTCAGTTGGTTGTCTTCTATTTCAATTATGAATGTTCTTTATATATTCTAGATGCAAGTCATACATCAGGTATGTGTTTTGCAAATATTTTCTGCCAGTCTATGGCTTGTCTTTTCCTTTTCTTAGTATCTTCATGATCAAAGGTTTCTACTTTTGACGAAGTCTAACATTTTTCTTTTCTAATTTGTGCTTTCTGTGTCCTAAGAAATATTTGCCCAACCCAAGGTCACAAAGATTTTCTGCTTTGTTTTTGTCTAGAAGTTTTATACTTAAGTCCATAATCCATTTAACTTGTAGATGGCATAAAGAGTAGAAGTTCATAAGCAGGAATGAAAAGGCATACAGATATGTTTTAATATCATTTGTTGAAAAAATGATTATTTCTTCATTGAATGACCTTGGCACCTTTATAAAAAAAAAAAAATCAGTGGGTGGGTTTTTCTGGACTTTATTGCGTTCCATGGGTCTAACGTCAGGCCAGTATCACACTGTTTTGATGACTACAGTTTCACAGTAAATCTTGAAATTGGGTAGGGTAACTCTACCAAATTTCTACTTCTTTTTCAAAACCATTCCTCACTATTCTTGGTCCTCTGCATTTTTAGATTTTTAGATTCTAAATTCTTAGATTTTAAATTTTAGAATCACCTTATCAACTTTCACCAAAAGAAAATAAAGAAAAAGGTGTAGGGATGCTGGTTAGGTTTGGGTTGAATCTCTACGTCAATGAGGGGACAGCTGACATCTAAACAGCATTCAATCTTCCAATCCATGAATATAACTATTTATTTTGGCTTTATTTAATTTCTCTCAGTATTTTATAGTTCTCAGCACATAGGTCTTACACATATCTTGCTGAGTATTTGCTGAATTAATCACCAATTATCTTATATTTTTCCAACTGTTTGCTGCTAACTTGAAAAAATACAACTGGTTTTTGAATACAGACCTCATACACAGTGACACTGCTAAAGATACTTTTTAGTTCTAGTAACATTTTTGTTGATGGTTTAGAATTTTATGCAGAGACAATTTACCCACAATTATTCTTTTTCCCTTACGTGTATGCCTTTCTTTTTCTTGCATTAGTGCACTAAGGAGGACTTCCAATACAATGCTTAAAATAACAGTAGTAAAAGCGGCCATTCTTGCCTTGTTTCCAGTTTTCAGAAAGCATGGTCTTTTACCATTACATATAAAGTTAGCTGTAGGTTTTTCATAGAAAGGCTCCTTTCTATATTAGTCAGCTAAGAGTTTTTAAATCCTCAAATTTGTGTTTCATTGAGTTGACCATCAGGTTTTTCTTTTATAGTCTGTTAATATGATGAACTGATTTTCAAATGTTAAACTAACCTTGAATTCTTGGATGAATCCTAAGTGGCTATGATTTACTATCCTTTTAGTGTATTACAGGATTGAGTTTTACAGTATTTTGTTAAGAATTTTTACATCTATGTTCATGTGGAATATGGATGTATAGTTTTGTTTTCAGACACTAGTTATTCTTTTTCCTTCTTTAACTGGTTTTGGTATGAGGGTAATGCTGGTCTCATTAGTTAAGTTGAAAAGTGTTGTCTCCTAGCCTATTTTATGAGAGCATACAGAATTAGTATTATTTCCTTAAATGCTTGGTAGAATTCACCAGTAAAGCCATTGGGCTTGTGG